>OZ023264.1:80049680-80676930 GCA_964006375.1 Tillus elongatus
GCCATGAGCTGTTCGCAACTCGTGAGTTTTTTGCCGTTTTAATGGAATAAAAGACCTCCCTGAAGGGTTGTTTACACACAATCCTCCTAATTGACCTTTCTGACATCAGTTTGCCCAATTAACAGCTAAAAGAAGGAAATACCAACCCTGCCATCCATTACGGTCCTGTAAGTATACATTTCCTTCTTTTAGCTGTTAATAAGGCAAACTGATACCAGAGCAGGTCAAGAAGGTCAATTGGGAGGATTGTGTGTAAACACCACAGTCACAGAGGTCTTTTATTTCCTTTAAACAGCAAAAAACACATGAGTTGCGAGCCATGCTAATTATCCCGATAACTCACTAACTCACTGCGCATGCGCCAGCCCGGGATGAAAAGTAGAATTGGTATCGTTAGACACGAGTTTATATATATATATATATATATATATATATATATATATATATATATATATATATATATATATATATATATATATATATATATATATATATATATATATACAGGCTGTTTCTAAATTGATGCGAAAAATTTTACAGGGTGATTCTTTGGCGAAAAATAAGGGGTGTCTTTTTTATAAAGTTTTTTTTGAAACCCCTTCTCCTCCAAGTTACAGCCCTTTGAAATATTGGCAAAAAAAAAGAGTTTTCATTAAATTTCTTCCTTATGGAATAATTTTAAAAAACGAAATTATGCAGATGCATAAGGCTAACAAAATGACAGTTTTAAAAGGATTTTATAACCCTATAATGTTATCACAAGAGGGTGAAAAAAACCTACCCTTACATTATTTTTTCTCAGTACTTTTTATTGTGTGTGCCCTTTTAAAAAAAAAAGAATTAGAAAGAAGGATTCATTTAGCAACTTTTTTATGTCTTGACATTTTCTCATAAAATTGTTAGTTTCATCACGAAAAAAATAAAATATTACTCAGATCGATGTCACATGAATTTACAGAGTGGTTGTTATTTGCTGAAAAAACAAGTACGTGATGGGCTGTCAAATAACGTCATAATTACACTAATATTAATTGTTCTGGTTGTTGTCAATCTATCGAGATTTTTTTAAACACTTAGAACAAATAAGTGAATAAAATGGTAAAGTATACCAATTCCGAAATGACAGATATGCATTTTGAATATAGCCGTGCTAATGGCAATGGATTAAGAGCACAGCGCCTCTACACTGAGTTATATCCAAATAGAACTGTACCCCATCACAGCATATTCACAAGCATTCATCAACGTCTGCAAGAAGGAAAATTTTCAAGAAGTGCCGCTGATTGCGGGCGTTCTAGAGAAGTAAGAACTGTAGCACTTGAAGAGGCTGTCCTCAATTTAATTGAAGAATCTCCTGGTACAAGTACAAGAAGAATCGCTCAAGTTCAAATGTCAACTATGCCATGGTATTTAGAATTTTAAAAGAACAACTACTGTATCCTACCATATCCAAAGAGTTCAGGCGCTCTTACACCGTGATTTTTTACCTTGTTTAATTTTTTGTCAATGGATGCTTCAAATTATCACGCAAATGCTATAGTTCTTATCTCGTCTTTTATTTACCAGGCCAGCCCTTAAGGCACTAAGTAGCCCACGGGTAAATTCCTGGCTGGTGAGTGAGTGCCGAGACGAGACGAGCGACCTGGCTGGGCAGAATGAGGTGACCCTCATCTGGGTGCCGGGTCACTCGGGGGTCAAAGGCAATGAAGAAACTGACACTCTCGCGAAGAGAAGGTCAGCGGAACCATTTATGGGACCAGAACCGGCTCTGGGCATGACAAAGAGCACTGCCAGGGGAGCCATTAACTCCTGGGTCAGAAACCAACACAAGGTGTACTGGGAAGACTGTCCAGGGCCAGACATGGGAAGTCAGTAATTGACGAACCCAGTTCAAAGAGAGCTGTGGAGCTGCTAAATCTTAGCAGAGGACAGCTCAGAAACACAACAGGTCTCTTGAGGGGACCTTGCATGTAGACTCTGCAGCGAGGGGGAGGAATCCGCCCAGCACATCTTGTGCGAGTGTAAAGCTCAGTAATTGACGAACCCAGTTCAAAGAGAGCTGTGGAGCTGCTAAATCTTAGCAGAGGACAGCTCAGAAACACAACAGGTCTCTTGAGGAGACCTTGCATGTAGACTCTGCAGCGAGGGGGAGGAATCAGCCCAGCACATCTTGTGCGAGTGTAAAGCTCTGGACCGCAAAAGACAACTGATCTACGGTCAGTCTAGCCCGGAGACAGAGCAATATAAAACTTCACCCTACCAATCGCTGTGTTCTAGTTCAAGGCACAGTGATTTTGGAATGGGTGGAGTAAGACTAAGGGTATGCACAATCAACCAAAGGTTGCAGTGCTATTAAGACGGCAAGGCCGCGGATGAGCCCTAAGGGAAACAAAAAAAAAAATTCTTTTCGTTTCTTAGTTTGTTAATTATTAATTATAAAATAGTAGTACAATATTGTTTCTTATTATGAATTTTTGGAAATTAGTAAAAGCCAGAACAATACATATTAATATATTAGTGTAATTATGACGTTATTTGACAGCCTACCACGTCCTTCAGCAAATAACAACCACTCTGTAAATTCATGTGACTTTGATCTGAGTAACATTTAATTTTTTTTGTGATGAAATTAACAATTTTATGAGAAAATGTCGAGACAAAAAAGTTGCTAAATAAATCCTTCTTTCTAAATAATTTTTTTTAATAGAAAACGGTACACACAATAAAAAGTACTGAGAAAAAATAATGTAAGGGTAGGTTTTTTCACCCTCTTGTGATAACGTTATAAGGTTATAAAATCCTTTTGAAACTGTCATTTTGTTAGCCTTATGCATCTGCAAAATTTCGTTGTTTTAACGGAGAAATTTAATGAAAACTTTTTTTTTGCCAAAATTTCAGAGGGCTGTAACTTGAAGGAGAAGGGGTTTCAAGAAAAACTTTATTAAAAAGGCACCTCTTATTTTTCACCAAAGAATCACCCTGTAAAATTTTTCGCATCAATTTAGAGACACCCTGTATATATGATGCAGTGTCTCCTACGATTAGGCAATAATTAAATACAATATACTAACAATGAATATTCCTTGTTCCACAACACTAATGAATTAGAAGAAATGTGGGAAATCCCATTCTTTTTATGTTTAGAATTTAATCTTTAAAATAAACAAATACCTAAAAAAAGCAATATGATAATTCTCAAATTTAAACAGTGTACAGGTGGCTCAAATTCGAGCCTCATCATTGGTATCTCGGAAACTGTGATACAACGTCGGTTAAATTATGGCAAAGTTGCGTAATTTGATGCCCAGCAAAATGCAGTTTAGAAAATTCCGAATACTTCCGGTGATAATCGGAAAAAACCGAAAAGTCATAAAATCTGTTTTATTTTTTTCTGGCGTTATTTGAAAAGATATAACAAAATGAATCACATTTCATCAAGGTCACTTTTCCTCTCCTGCAAGATGGCGTTTTCAAATTTGAAATCCGATGTTTTGTCTTTCAGAAACCATCATCAATTCCATTTTTTCAAATACAGCACTGATTTTTTTTCATATTTTGTTACCTTTGGACTACCTCAAAACAATGCCTCATCACAACTTTTGAATTTCAAACGTTTTGATAACAAAAAATGACATTTTCAGTATTTCTTGAAAATATTTAATACGACACTGCTTTTGAAACAAAATATTTCTTCAATAATATAATTTGATTAGGTAGGTAAAGACGAACCCGAATTTATGATTATGAGTCAAATATTTCAAGTTTAATCCAATGCAATGCAATGACATGTCTGTTCGTTCATCTCGGCGGCTTTGATATTCAGAAATATCAAGCTTGCTTGTCATAATATGACAATAGAACTTTTGACAATTTAACTTTCAAAATAAACATTAAGAGAGAAAAAATGGTGTTTTTCAATTTCGAGAAACGTGATATGCTTTGGATTTATTATAGTAATAACAGAAACTCGCACATTTCATGTGAACGGTATTTAGAGCAATAACTCGAGCGTCCACAACCCCATTATTCATATTTTAACAATTTGGACAGAGATTTAGGTCTCTCTGGTAGTTTTGCTAAACCTAGAAATTAGTACGGCCAACGAATGGAATCTGAAGATGAAGAAGCTGTTTTAAATGCTGTAAGTATCGTTATAAAATGATGCTATGCAATCTTTTATTAATATAATATTTTGAGATATGTCAAAGATATTTCACCAAAACGTTTTGTTAAAGGTTACGGAAAATCCTCGTGGTTCAACAGGGCAATTTGCTTCAGAACTGAATATGACTAGAAGCCGAATTCAAAGCGTTTTCAAAAAACATAGGTATCATCCCTATAAATTTCATGTTTGCTAAGAACTAAGACCAGGAGACAGGGACAGAAGGCTTGAATTCTGCAATTGGCTTGATGGAAAAATGCAACAAGTTGGTGATTTCTTAAATAAAATCATCTTGACAGATGAATGTAATTTTTCCACAAGCGGCCTTTTTAACAGAAACAATGAGCATTATTATCCGTACCAAAATCGGCAAGTTCGAAGACAGGGACGAAAATCATTCAATGTTTGGGTTAGAATGTATCGAACCAAAATCTTAGGGTCAATTATTTAGATTGGAAACTTAAATACTGAATATGCTGCGGCAGCTGTGGTGGCAACAGGATGGTGCACCACCCCATAATGGAAGGGCAGTAACCGAGTTTCTTAATGAAACATTTCCCAATCAATGGATTGGAAACCAAGGAGTTGTGCGCTGGCCTGCCAGAAGTCCTGATTTGTTCCCGCTGGATTATTTTTTATGAGGATTCTTGAAAAATCACTTATTCAAAGATACTTTTCCGAATTATATAAACATTTTGTGCCAAAAGTTAGAGTTAGAATTCACAACTCTATGAGCAAGAGGAAGAATAATCCAGTGGGCTGTTACGAACAATCTGTGAAGACGTATGCGAAAATGCATAGAAGTCCAAGGGGGCTTATTCGAGCATTTACTTTAGGTTTTTTAATTTGTCCATTTTAAAAGTTAAGTATAAGCATTAAATATTTTCAAGAAATACTGAAAATTTCATTTTTTGTTATCAAAACATTTGAAATTCAGAAGTTGTGATGAGGCATTGTTTTGAGGTAGTCCAAAGGTAACAAAATATGAAATAAAAAATCTAGGGCCATATTTGAAAAAATGGAGTTGATGATGGTTTCTGAAAGACGAAACATCGGATTTCAAATTTGAAAATGCCATCTTGTAGGAGAGAAAAAATGACCTTGATGTAGTGTGATTTATTTTGTTATATCTTTTCAAATAACGCCAGAAAAAAATAAAACAGATTTTATGAGTTTTCGGTTTTTTCCAATTATCACCGGAAGTATTCGGAATTTTCTAATTTTCTAAACTGGATTTTGCTGAGCATCAAATTACGCAACTTTGCCATAATTTAACCGACGTTGTATCTCTTATAGTTTCCGAGATACCAATGATGAGGCTCGAATTTGAGCCACCTGTACTCATACCTACTTCAGAAGATATGTATATTTTTTTCTGTATCGATTACAATCGGTTTAATAATTATTCTGTACATATAAACATTCGTTCTGAGGTGCAAACTAATGCATATTTAAAAGAAATTATTATCTTCCATAAAGCTTTTATTTTTGCTAAAAACCTGCCTATAAATGTAACCAAACATATTTGGAATTTTCAAATGTATTAAAATAAAAAATATGTACAATATGTTATAAGAATAGATAACACAAACAATATTACTGTAAGTATAACAGCAGTAGTAGATATAAAACTCGGTAATTCTTTACTTCAGCCCGTCCAAACTGCAAAGTCCTCGCGCGCTAGAATTTCGTTATGCACTGTTGCCACATCATATAATTTAGCAAGTAAAACGGAAAATTTTAAAATATACCTATATTGACGCGCAGCAAGTGCGTTACGGTAATGGATACGAATACAATCAATACATGTGCGTTCTGGTAGGGAGTGTGATATAATTTAGCAAGAGAAACGGAAAATTAAAAAATATACCTATATTGATGCAGCAAGTGCGTGACGGTAATGAATACGAATACATTTAATACATAAGCGCTTTGGTAGGGAGTATGACATAACGTAGCAATATGTGAAAACTGGAACCTGTGATGAGCACTGATAAGTACACTTGGAGAACCCAAATCACCACAACACATATTTCAAAGGCCTGCTGAATTTTTCATCCTCTGATGATGTTGACGTTGTCAACGAAACAATCGTAAGGTCTTCGAAATATGTGTTGTGGTGATTTGGGTTCTCCAAGTGTACTTATAACGTAGCAAGTAAAACGAAAGAATTTAATATATACCTATATTGCAAAGTCCTCGCGCGCTAGAATTTCGTTATGCACTGTTGCCACATCATATAATTTAGCAAGTAAAACGGAAAATTTTAAAATATACCTATATTGACGCGCAGCAAGTGCGTTACGGTAATGGATACGAGTATAATCAATACATGTGCATTATGGTAGAGAGTATGTTCTAATTTATTTATATATATATATATATATATATATATATATATATATATATATATATATATATATATATATATATATATTTGTGTGTGTGTATGTATCACACCGATAACTCAAAAAATAACGGTCCGATGTTGATGAAATTTACCTTTTGTAAATGACTTGGATACGTTCGTAAGCCAAGAAAATCGAACCAGGTTTTTCGGAAAAATGTTGGGTTTTATTTCGGTAAAAATTTCTCTCAAAAATTAGAAAAGCTATGGTAACCAACATAACGCAGTTGCTGCGTCCAGACTTTTACTTAATAAATTATACCATACTCTCAACCATAACAATAACGCACTTGCTGGGTCAATATAGGTATATTTTAAATTTTTTCGTTTTACTTGCTACGTTATGTCACACTCCCTAGCAAAGTGCTCATGTTTTTTTTTATTTCAACAACACACCACGAGAGCTTACAGCCTAAATACTATCGTACCGTGGGTGTCAACAAGAAGGAAAGAGGCAACTTGTTAATTCTGGACTTGAAGGTTTGGAGGTTCGGGGGAGAAGGTAAAACATGTGCCGGCAAGGAATTCCACAACTTGAAAATCCTCGGGACAAAAGAGCGGGCATAACAAGATGTTCTATGGCTGGTGACCTGGACAGTAAAAGAGTGCATTCGCTCTGTTCCCCTGGTAGATCTGTTGGGGGCAGCAGGTGGAGGAACTATGGAAGAAAGCTCCTCTGAGCAGTGCCCGTGCAGATATCTACAAAAGAGAGAGAGGTCACTAACGGCACGTCGGTGAGCAAGGGATGGCAACCTTTGGGTGAGGGTAGGGTCACCGATGAGACGTATAGCTCTCTTCTGAATGGAGTCCAGGATAGCGAGTGTAGAAGCGGCACCAGCACCCCAGATGTGGGAGCAGTATTCGAGGTTTGGTCTTATTTGTGAAGTATATAAAGTATAGAGATTAGCTGGTGAAAAGTATTTGCGAGCCCGGAAGAGGAAACCAAATTTCTTAGCAGCCGCTTCTGCAATTGATGTGATATGTTGGTGCCAATTGAGATTTCGATCCACAGAAATTCCACCAAGTGAAAAGGACTCATTACTTTGAATAACTTGGTTGTTTATTGTGATGGGTCTAGGCCTGGTTTATTTATGACAAAGAAAGCAAGACTGTGATTTGGTGAGGTTGAATTGTACAAGATTTCTACTTCCCCAGTCTAATATCTTTTGGAGATCCACGAAGATAGAACCCTCCATGAGTCTGCGATCCTCATCTAATTGGGCTAAAGAGACAGGCTTAGAATATTGTATATTTGAGTGGAGGGTGCTGTCGTCCGCGTAACTGTGAACTGGGTTGGATGTGCTAGAGAGGAGGTCATTGATGTGGAGAAGAAACAAAGTAGGGGCTAAAGCTGAACCTTGAAGAACTCCTGCATTAATTGGATACAGTTTAGAGGAACGGCCATCCACGGCAACAGAAATGCTCCGGTTGGGGAGGAAATTTGCTGTCCACGTACAGAGTTTTGGTGGTAGGCCATAGGCCGGTAGTTTATTAAGCAGCGCTGCGTGCTAGACCTGGTCGAATGCTTTGGATATGTCTAGAGAGACAATCTGGGATTCACCGTGTAGTTCCATAGACTTGTTCCAAGAATGGGTGACAAAGGAAAGGAGGTCGGCAGTTGATCTGCGCTGACGGAATCCATACTGCCTGTCGTGGATTAGACTGTGTTTTTCAAGAAATTTTAGTAATTCAGTGTTTATATACTTTTCCATCACTTTAGAGACGACTGAAAAGAGAGAAATAGGTCTGTAGTTGCTAGAAAGCACTTTGGATCTTTTCTTGGGGACGGGTTGTACTCGAGCAG
This sequence comes from Tillus elongatus, assembly GCA_964006375.1. Lineage (NCBI taxonomy): Eukaryota > Metazoa > Arthropoda > Insecta > Coleoptera > Cleridae > Tillus > Tillus elongatus. The sequence continues at coordinate 80,058,054 of OZ023264.1, forward strand.
TTTTCCAGTTACTAGGGAATATGCCTCTATTGTAAGATGTCTGAAACAGACGAGTCAGGACAGGAGCAAGTTCTGGTGCGCATTTTTTGAGAACAATTGCTGGGATCTCGTCAAGGCCAGAGGCTTTCCTGGTATTAAGAGAAGAGAGCATCTTTCGTACCTTTTTAGTTTTGAAAATGATATCCGTCATTTTATGTGTGACATTGGGGACTGTTGGTGGTTGAACATTTGAAGGTGGGTTGAGAGTAGAATTGCCGGCGAACAACGAGGCAAAAAGTTCGGCCTTGCCCAGGGCGGTAGAAACAATTTCATCCCCTGAGACAAGAGGTGGGAACGTGCTCTTGTAGAAATTATTCTCAATAGATTTAGCAAGAGTTCAGAAGGGTTTGCTGCCGTTGGAGCTTGAGAGGACTTTGTTTTTGATGTGGTTATTAAAGGAGTTTTTTGCCTCAGAAAGAATGTGGACATAGCGGTTTCTTGCGTCGTTAAATGCTTGACGATTTTCTTGACTGGGATTGTGTAGAAGCGTTTTGTGAGCTTTGACCTTTTCAAGTCTGGCCTTGTCACAGGATTTAGAGAACCAGGGCTTTTGAGTGGCTGCAGATGTTTTCTGTGTACATGGAATAAATAATTCCATGCCAGCTTGGATAATTTCGGTGACATTTTGTGAGATATCAGAGGGGTCAGGATGAGAGAAACAGACAGACGCCCATGGAAATGAGGAAAAGTAATCTCGCATTTCGTTCCAGTTCACGGAGTTGTAGTGCCAAACGATACGTGGGTGTGTTGACTGTGTGACCTCAGGTTGCATTGGGCAGGAAGCAGTGACCATGCCGTGGTCTGAGCGACCCAGGGGGGCGGTGACTGATATCCTATAGCAGTCAGGATATGTAGTAAGAAGGAGATCCAAGGGATTTGAGCTGTGTGTTGGGATGCGAGGAAAGTAAGTAGGTTACTGAACCATATTGGATAAAGAATTGCTGACTGCAAAGGTGTCCGCTGCTCTTCCTTGTGGATCGGTTTTTTTAAGATCCTAGCCATTCCTTATTATGGACATTGAAGTCACCAAGAATAGTGACTTCGGAGGAAGGATATTCAGAAATCAGATGGTCATTTTTTTCAGAAACGTAGTCAAAGAGCTGGACAAAGTTGTTGTCAGAAGGTGACCAGTAAATGCAACAGATGAATTTAGTTGCAGCGCTGAGAGAGAGTTTTATCCATAGTATGTCTTTTCTTCGAGCTTCTAAATTAGGGAGTCTGGTGCAGGGTAGATTGCTACGGACGTACACGCACACGCCTCCATGCATTAATTGTATTCGTATTCATTACCGACGCACTTGCTGCATTTTAAAATTTTGTTTCACTTGCTAAGTTATATCATACTCCCTACCATAACGCACATGTATTGATTGTATTTGTATCCATTACCGTAACGCACTTGCTGCGTCAATATATGTAAGGTCAGTAACGTACTTGATGCGTGCATATTTTTTTCATGAATTATTTCATATTTTAAATTGTTTTTACTATGAAAAGGATGTGGCAACAGCGCGTGAGTTCTAGCGACGAAATTCTAGTGTGCCATGACTGCTGTTTGGACAGGCTCAAGTAAAGAATTACCTAAAACTCTCGGCAGCAATTGCATATTGTTCTTACAAATACAAGTTGTTTTACATGCGGGTATTCATAATAAATACGAAATATGTAAAGTTAATATACAGGTAGGTCTACTACTAGTATCACATGTAGAGTATAGTTACTGGATGCCTCCAAACATGGATACTAAGTAACAATTACTTATCCAAATAAGTATTTGATACTTCAGGTATTCCAAAGTCCAGAATACCTGAAGTAGTTAGTACTGTATTATCCATACATCACTAATGTTTAATACTTCTGTGTTTGGACATGTGTCTTGACACAGTACGTTTCCATACACTTGAGTAATCACACAAGTCACATTTAAAAGATCTCTCTTTAATACTTCTGTGTTTGGAGATGATGTGTATTGACAAAGTATCTTTCCGTACACTACTATAATCACACAAATCACATTTAAAAGGTCTCTCATCAATACTTCTGTGTTTAGAGATGATGTGATTTGACAAATTGCCCTTGTATACAGATGTGTAATCACAGAACTCACATTTAAAAGGTCTCTCTTTAATACTTCTGTGTTTGGAGATGACGTGTGTTGACAGATGTCCTTTCCTTGCACTAGTGTAATCACACAACTCACATGTAAAAGATCTCTCTTCAATACTTTTGTGTTTAGCGATGGTGTGTGCCGACAGATCTCCTTTCCATACACTAGAGTAATCACACAACTCACATTTAAAAGGTCTCTCCACAATACTTCTGTGTTTGGAGATGATGTGTGCTGACAGATGTGCTTTCCTTACACTAGTGTAATCACACAACTCACATTTAAAGGGTCTGTCCACAACATGTCTGTGTTTGGAGATTATGTGAGTTGACAGATCTCCTTTCCTTACACAAGTGTAATCACAAAACTCACATTTAAAAGGTCTCTCCACAATACTTCTGTGTTTGGAGATGATGTGTATTGACAGATCTCCTTTCCTTACACCACTGTAATCACACAACTCACATTTAAAGGGTCTGTCCACAACACGTCTGTGTTTGGAGATTATGTGAGTTGACAGATCTCCCTTCCTTACACTAGTGTAATCACACAACTCACATTTAAAAGGTCTCTCCACAATACTTCTGTGTTTGGAGATGATGTGTATTGACAGATCTCCTTTCCTTACACCACTGTAATCACACAACTCACATTTAAAGGGTCTGTCCACAACACGTCTGTGTTTGGAGATTATGTGAGTTGACAGATCTCCCTTCCTTACACTAGTGTAATCACACAACTCACATTTAAAAGGTCTCTCCACAATACTTCTGTGTTTGGATATGATATGTGCTGACAGATATCCTTTCCTTACACTAGTGTAACCACACAACTCACATTTAAAAGGTATCTCTTTACTTTGTTTGAAAACAGCATTAATTGAGAAGTCTACTGTATCCTGTAAATTACAGTGATCACTTACATAATCACACTTGCCCTCCAGCTGTTTGGAAACATGAGTATTTACACTGGTTTTCTGATCATTATTTTCAGAATTATCACTATCACTATAATATTCCTTTTTAAAATCCACATGTGCCATCAAATCAGGTTCTGTTATTTCTATTTTGAAATCTTCATCTGTTTTTACTTCTTCCTTGCACTCGAATTTTAATTTCAAATGGCTACTGGCCTGACATCCATCTTTATTGTCTTCCATTACAAATGTTTTACCTTTCAGACTTTCAGCAAATATTGTTGTTCTTCTCAATGACTACATTTACTAATTAAGTAATTGCCTGTAGAATAATATGTCACATAGAGCTAATAACACAAACACCCCATATAGAAGGGAAACGCCAATGCTGACGTTTTGAATAATATTACAGCGCCTCTGGCGGATGCGATGAATTTTAGTCACACGCGGGAAATTTGATTTCATTTTCATTTAGCAAATCCAAATAAATTTTATTTAATTTTATACCACTGCCAGTAAAGAGGCTAAATTAGTCAAATAATTTTTTTTAATGATTTTTATAGTGAAAGCAAAACAAGTTATGTTTTAATAACACACATACGCCTGTTTTTAGCTTTGCAATTATAGGAAAAATTAATTGGCAATTTGCACCTTCTAACACTTGCAGCTTCAGTTTTTACTATCGATATGATTAATGGAAAATAAAACAAGATAAAATACACTGGTGTTTTATTAGAACAGTATTAATATTACATTTATTTAAAAACCATTTTAATTCTGAAAGTAAGATGAAGTATAGATGGCCATTCCTTATCGATACATAGGTATATTACAGCAGTCTGGTGCTTGTACACTATTACATTTATATGCTCACATGACCACAATGTATGGCAAGGTTGGTTTTGCCTTCTTTTAGGGTATGTATAAATGACGTCATATTGTCATTTATTAGAAAAACATTTGTGTACCCTTTAATTTCCTTCTTTATTTAAAATGACACTTGGTAATATTCATCTGACAACAGTGTACACTATCAGGCTTTCTGGTCGCCTTCCGAATCCACCCGATCCATTGTTTACTTCCGAGATATTGTATAAATAGAAATAGAAATTTTTAATTTTTATTTGCACTTTAAAATATATGAATACTTACTCAAAGGAAGATGTAATATGGGAACAGCAGTTCTTTTCAGGCCTCTTCTCATTTCAGGTACTTTATTCTCATCAACGAAATGACGATCACAAACATAAACTCTATCATAAATGGCTTGTGGATATAAACCAAGCATCTTAGGGCTTTGTACAGCTTTCACCCAGTCATCAAAATGGTCTTCTGATGATTTCAACGAAAAATGATGTCTTTTGCTAAATATTTCCAGGCACCCCGGAACACATAACAATAAATCGTTTTCTTGGATGGTATCATATTTATACCCACAAAGCTTCTGAAAGAAAACGTTATTTACTTATAACCTATGAACTACTAAAACGTTCTAAACTTGCCTGAAAACTAAAACAGTTGTAATTATGTTTCACCAAAACACCTTGAACTATGAAATCACCTTGCTTTTTTGATAAGAAAACTGAAAATAGAATTGAGATTACATTATTGTTTAAACACAAAGCTTATGATAACGATCATATTTTGATTCACAAAAAAAAACGCACCGTTAAAACACAAAACCGACGAACAATGAAAACACTGTAAAGTATCCACTAAAAGTTAATATAGTTAAAACTTAATTAAAATAAACGTTTAGCAACAAACTTGTATTATAATTATACAATGAAAGAACTAGAAGCGAACAAAAACTTTTTTGCATTCAAAACATTTGAATTTTGAATGAATGATAAAATGGCGCACTCAACAGCTTGTTCAGTAGAATTGTAGGACTGCTAGCGACATCTACTATATGCGATGTCCGAACTAGAGCTCTAATAAAGTCCAGGTTAGCTCCATTTAGGTGAAACTTCTATAGGGAGTGTTCTGTGGCTAATAACAATACATTATTTATTTATAAATACCAGTCATTAGTAATTACTCATGATATAATGACAGAAGAGATATGATATTGCACATTGCGCATACTATGGATGTTCGATTCCACATTTTCGAAGACATCGATTATTTGTGTTGTAAAATTTCGATTTTCGCCAGCTCTCGATTTCCACGAAAATCGATTCATTTTTCCGGGGATCGAATCGATAAAAATTAATACGTAAATGATATTAATTTTCAACCAAAAAACAGTACTTTTGCGCCACTATTTTAGAACAGTATTCTTTCGACAAGATGTTTTGTAAGACTAGATGCATTCTCGCAACAATTAGAACCGTAGACCGGTTTCGCTCTCATTAGAGCTCTTCAGTACGGCATACTAATTGTAGCAAAAATGCACCAAAAGTAATACGGCTATAGTATCATTTTACCCCAATATAGGGACAAAGTATGTGTGGCGGTGGTTCCGACCGCAGTGTTTTCGTCAACACTACCCTATGTTTCTCTTGACAGCTAAACGTTGCGTTACGTTATTCGACAGCAAGCTGTCAAGAACTACTATATAAGAGACACCAGGGATCTCTCTCTCTCTCTCCTCGCTACCAACCGACTCAGTGAAGATACGTCTCTCCACGCTCGGTCAGTTATCTGTTGTGTACTGTCTGTGATTGTTTTATAGTTAAATGTATCGTATAGTTTATTCAGTTAGTGAAACTATAAAGTATATTAAATGTTTACGTATGGATTTAATATCAACAAGTGCAATTAACATCCATATTGGTGACCCCGTGCCGCAAGCCGAAGATGCCCAGCCTGATGTTCCAGCCGACGTCGCCTAACTTCCACGCACGTGCTCATGCCTACAGAAAACGAATATCTAAACAGGTCAGTCTTTTCTAATTTAAAAATTATCTGATTTTTTTCACAATGGCCGAAGATTCTTCAAGCAGCAATATCATGGCAAGGGTTGCAATAAAATTACCTCCTATATGGAGACGTAACGTGAAAATCTGGCAAATGCAGGTTGACGCCCAGTTTGATATATCGCAGATCAGTTCTGAAAAGACAAAATTTAGTCATGTACTCGCTATACTCGATCCTGATGTCGCAGAGTCAATTTCAGATTTTTTAACCCAACCATTATCATCAACCCCCTATTCAGATCTAATGAAACGTCTTTTATTAGAATTTGAAGAGTCCGATAGTCGCAAACTAAATAAACTTTTAACAGAATTAGAATTAGGCGACAGAAAACCATCGCAACTTTTACGCGAAATGAAGTTTTTAGCCGGTAGTCAGATTGGAGAAAATTTCCTTAAAATTTTATTTCTACAACGTTTACCAGTCAACGTTCGTTCAATTTTGGCTTTGAGCAACGATTCTCTAGAAAATTTGTCGGTTACAGCAGACAAAATCGTGGAATTTTCCGGAGATAAATACAACGTGGCTGCAATTCAGTCACGCGAGCCCGACAAGCTAGCCAAGTTAGAAGCGCAATTAGAGAAGCTAACAGCATCAGTCAACGAATTGCGAACGCGTTCCCGATCTACCTCCCGAGAAAGACCCAAGCTTTCTCGAAATTCCATAACCGCAAATTCCTCAACCTCCACGTGTTGGTATCATGAACGATTTGGCAACAAGGCCAAACGTTGCATCCAACCTTGCAATTTCAAAGCAAAACATGTGTCGGAAAACTAATAAGGCACTCCCTCCACGCGGCAGGAGACGAGAGCCACCTAACACGCCGCCTTTTTATTTTTGATAGACGCTCCAATATGAAATTTCTAATCGACTCTGGAGCGGATATTTCAGTTATTCCACCCACTCACGACCAACGGAAATTTCAATCGAAACGTACCTTGTATGCTGCAAACGGGACCCCTATTCATACCTATGGCGAACAATTATTAGATTTGGATCTAGGTTTACGCCGTAGGTTCTGCTGGCCCTTCACACTGCCGATATCAAGCAACCAATTATAGGCGCTGATTTTCTAGCAGAGTTTGCTTTACTTGTAGATATGAAACATAGACGTTTAATCGATACAAAGACAAACCTCTCTAAGGCCGGTGCCAACCCACCACCAGGATTTAATTCTAAAATTCATCTCGTAGACCCGACACACCAGTACTTCAAATTGCTACAACAATTTCCTGACCTGTTTAAGGAAGCTTCTTCTAGCAACCTTCCAGAGGTTGAGTTCTTCCATACTATAAGTACGGAAGGACCACCTGTCACTGCAAAAGCTAGAAGATTGTCCCCGGAAAAGCTAGCTCAAGCAAAGCTAGAATTCCAGCACATGATGGACTTGGGAATTTGTAGACCCTCCAAAAGTCCATGGTCAAGCCCCCTCCACATGGTGCAAAAAAAAGGATGGCTCATGGAGACCATGTGGGGATTACCGAGCACTAAACGCTAAAACAATCCCAGACAAATATCCCATTCCAAATTTGCAGGATTTTAATGCCCAGTTAGAAGGCAAACGTATTTTTTCAAAATTAGATATCATTCGCGCTTTCCATCACATCCCAGTAGCACCTCAAGATATTCCCAAAACAGCAGTCATAACTCCATTTGGGTTATTCGAATTTGTTAAAACCCCATTTGGCCTTCGTAATTCAGCACAAACATTTCAAAGATATTTACATTCAATTTTAAGACATCTTGACTTTGCCTACTCCTATCTTGACGATATTCTCGTTGCATCAGCCTCTGAAAAAGAACATCAAGAGCATCTAGCAAAACTTTTTCAGACACTTCAAGACAACGGCATCCGTATCAATTCATCTAAATGTGAATTCGGAGTGGCCGAAATTTCATTTTTAGGTTTTCGTGTAAATAAATCTGGATTATTTCCACTTCCTGAACGCATCAAAGCTATTACCGACCTACCTCTTCCCGATACCATTGAAAAACTCAGAAGATTTCTAGGTCTCATAAATTTCTACCGTCGTTCTCTTCCACGTGCTGCGGAAATTCAGCAACCACTATTCGACCTCTGCCAGAATCCCAAAAAACGCGACAAACGTAAAATCGAGTGGACTCCTCAGACTCGAGAAGCATTCGAACGTTTGAAAGAGGCACTAAAAAACGCTACACTAATAGTTCATCCGTCTTCTTCGCTACCACTGATTCTCCATGTCGATGCTTCTGATTATGCCGTAGGCGCTTCCCTCCAACAATTACGTGATCAAACACTAGAACCCCTAGGTTTCTACTCTAAAAAGCTTACTTCAGCCCAAAAATCTTACAGCACCTACGATCGCGAACTTCTAGCTGCTTATCAGGCAGTTAAATACTTTAGATATACCCTAGAAGGTCGCCATTTCACCATTTATACGGACCACAAACCTTTGACATACGCTTTTGAACAACGCGTCGATAAAGCATCTCCAAGGCAACTACGCCATTTAGACTTCCTAGGTCAATTTACCACAGACATTCGCTACATACCAGGTCCTACAAACATTCCCGCAGACTATTGTTCTCGCATTGAAACAATTTCACTTTCTTCCACTGTGTCACTCCAAGAAATTGCGCAAGCTCAGTCATCTTGTGAGGAACTCAAACACCTTCTGCAGTCTAAATCTTCCTCATACAAATTTCAAAACATGCCTCTTGACAACGGAATGAATCTTATTTGCGATTCTTCTTCAAAGAAACTTCGCCCATTCATTCCGCTCAAATTTCGCCGAAAGATTTTCGATTCTATCCACAATTTATCTCACCCAGGCATATCAGCTTCAGTCTATCTGGTCCAGGATAGATTTTGTTGGCCCAAATTGAAGCGCGATGTATCTCTTTGGTCTAAAACTTGCATTCCCTGCCAGAAAGTCAAGATATGGAGACACACTTCCAGTGCCATTGGACAATACACCCCAGCCATGAGAAGATTCTCGCATATAAATGTTGACATTGTGGGACCATTACCAGCATCACAAGGTCAACGCTATCTGTTAACAATAATAGACAGATTTTCTCGATGGCCTGAAGCAATTCCATTGTCAGATATTACAGCAGAAACAGTAGCGAACACTATTTTATCATGCTGGATCTCTCGTTTCGGTGTTCCGCAATACATCACCACAGACAGAGGTAAACAATTCGATTGCCACCTTTTCACACACCTCACTAAAACACTAGGTGCAGACCACATCAAGACCACAGCTTACCACCCAGCAGCAAATGGTGTAATCGAAAGATGGCATAGAGTTCTGAAACAGGCCTTGAAAGCTCATATGGACGAAAACTGGGTCGCTAAATTGCCAATTGTGTTACTAGGACTCAGATCGTACATAATTCCAGAATATCGCTCAACACCCGCTGAAATAGTCTACGGAGAATCAATCAAACTTCCCACCGACTTTTTCAACAGCACACAAGCTCATGATGTTCCACCACTTATATCTCAGCTGAAAGAAGACATAAGGAAACTTCGACCAGTACCTTTTAAACATCATACTGCAAAAAAGGTATTTGTCCATCCTAAGCTTATGGAAGCTCCTTTTGTTTTTGTTCGCATTGATATTCCGCGAAAAACTCTCGAACCAGTTTATGACGGCCCCTTTGAAGTGTTATCCCGAACTGACAAAGTCTTCAAAATCAAGAAATCACACGGAGAATAGACAATTTCTGTTGACCGTCTTAAACCCGCATTCATTCTTTGTGATAACGAACAGACAACTTTCCAGCCTCAGAGACATCCTAGTGAAACTGAAAGTGACAGTGAAAGTCCAACACCTAGTGAAAATGAAAGTGACAGTGAAAGTCCAACACCTAGTGAAACTGAAAGTGACAGTGAAGTTCCCGTTCCCGTTCAAACTACACGCCATGGACGTAGAGTTCGATTTCCACGAAGATACTTGAACTAATAGCGTTGCCACTGAGAGGGGAGTATGTGGCGGTGGTTCCGACCGCAGTGTTTTCGTCAACACTACCCTATGTTTCTCTTGACAGCTAAACGTTGCGTTACGTTATTCGACAGCAAGCTGTCAAGAACTACTATATAAGAGACACCAGGGATCTCTCTCTCTCTCCTCGCTACCAACCGACTCAGTGAAGATACGTCTCTCCACGCTCGGTCAGTTATCTGTTGTGTACTGTCTGTGATTGTTTTATAGTTAAATGTATCGTATAGTTTATTCAGTTAGTGAAACAATAAAGTATATTAAATGTTTACGTATGGATTTAATATCAACAAGTGCAATTAACATCCATAGTATGTAAGACTAGATGCATTCTCGCAACAATTAGAACCTTGCTTTCAGTAGGTTTTAACATTGATAAAATATATTACACATTGGTTTCAGATATGCGGATGCGGTGACAAAAATCAGCGACACCTTTAGGTTCTGTGGGTAGCAAATTGGGAATCGATTTTTCAAAAATTGATTCTTTTGGCTCCGATTTTTATTGAATCGATATTTTACCAAACGATTTTTCACGATTCAAAAATCGATTCTTTTTTTATGAATCGAACATCCCTATACCGCATACATGACAGTCATGATACAAATAACGAGAGATATGATATTCAGACTACCTATTTTTAGACCTGTCACGCGCATGGTGTCAAGTGGTGAGTCCAATGCAACAATAATATGCTGTCGTGCAGTGTGGTTTGACGTTTCATCACAACCTCTTAACAAATTACGTATTTTACTAATATTTAAGTACATACAGTTGGAAGTAATAAAAATGAAAAAGATTAAATTTAGTGCTGCGATCTATATTATCTGAAAAAGACAATATAGGCGTAACTTCAACCACATTAAACTGACGTATAGAAAGTTTTTGATTGCGAATGACTTTGTTTTAAGCGTGTAGTTGGACTTCTATAACGTTACTCACCGCGTGACGTCATAGGAGGGGGGCGGGGCATATGCGCAATATCATATCTCTTCTAAGTCATTATATCATGCATGACTACATGATACAAATAACGAGAGATATGATATTTAGACTACCTATTTTTAGACCTGTCACGCGTATGGTGTCAAGTGGTGAGTCCAATACAACAATAATATGCTGTCGTGCAGTGGGGTTTGACGTTTTATCACAACCTCTTAACAAATTACCTATTTTACTAATATTTAACTGCATACAGTTGGAAGTAATAAAAATGAAAAAGATTAAATTTAGTGCTGCGATCTATATTATCTGAAAAAGACAACATAGGCGTAACTTCAACCGCATTAAACTGACGTATAGAAACTTTTTGATTGCGAATGACTTTGTTTTAAGAGTGTAGTTGGACGTCTATAGCGTTACTCACCGCGTGACGTCATAGGAGGGGGGGCGGGGCATATGCGCAATATCATATCTCTTCTAAGTCATTATATCATGTTGCGCATATGCCCCGCCCCCTCCTATGACGTCACGCGGTGAGTAACGTTATAGACGTTCAACTACACACTTAAAACAAAGTCATTCGCAATCAAAAAGTTTCTCTACATCAGTTTAATGCGGCTGAAGTTAGATTTCACTTCGTCGCCTATATTGTATTTTTCATATGATATAGAACGCTGCACTAAATTTAATCTTTTTCATTTTTATATTATATACATACATACACACACACACACACACACACAGAGATATATATATATATATATATATATATATATATATATATATATATATATATATATATATATATATATATATATATATATATATATATATATATATATATATATATATATACGCACAAGACAAGTATAATAATAAAGGGGAGCCCAGGAAGCATTGGGGATACACAAAACTTAAAAGACGCAGCAAGTGCGTTATGGTAGTGAATTTTTAGTAATGCTTCAAATTTAAATAACTCAATTTTTTATAAACTTAGAAAGTTTAATTTTGGTATGTAGTAAGGTCTTTCCTGGGGAAAGATATCCACAAAATTTCATTAAAATAACGTGGTAATTTTCGAAGAAAAAACATTTTTTCGAAAGAAAATTTAAATTTTGAATCACTCAATTTTCTATAAACTTAGAAAGTGGAATTTTGGTACGTAGTAAGGTCTCTCCCAAGGCAATATATACAGTAAATTTCATTAAAACATGTGTAAAAAAAATTTTTTTTGAAAGAAAACTCAAAATTTTATTTATAAGTACCAGTCATTACTTGCACTTGCATCCAGAGGTTGAAGGTAAAGGTAACAACAACAAACAATAAATTCAAATGGTAAGCACCATGATATAATGACTTAGAAGATATATGATATGACGCATATGCCCCGCCCCCTCCAATGACGTCACGTGGTGAGTAACGTTACAGAAGTCCGACTACACACTTAAAACAAAGCCATTCTCAATCAAAAAGTTTCTATATGTCAGTTTAATGCGGTTGAAGTTGCGCCTATATTGTCTTTTTCAGATAATATAGATCACAGCACTAAATTTAATATTTTTCATTTTTATTACTTCCAACTGTATGCATTTAAATATTAGTAAAATACGTAATTTGTTAAGAGGTTGTGATGAAACGTTAAACCCCACTGCACAACAGCATATTATTGAAGCATTGGATTCACCACTTGACACCATGCGCATGTCTGTTCTAAAAATAGGCAGTCTGATTATCATATCTCGTTATTTGTAACATGAGAATTCAGATACACATGACTTCCAGCATGGAATAAATAGTAGGCAATCAGAATCGTAGAGGGGATTGTGGCGATTGATAACCGCTGCTTTTTGAAGTTTGAACGAATTGGCAGGAGATAATATAAGAATATATAAGCCATTTTTATATACGTTATACTTGTTCTTTAAATCTCCACATAATTTTAAAGTTGTGAGTTTTAATCTCTTTCGTGTAGTTATTGACTACAACCTCGTGTAATTAATAAAAATGAGTACTTATATGGATAATTTTGAATACCTATGAATGCACATTAGATAATTTAAAAATTGATTGTAATAGGTACTTATGCCCTTTTCCATTTTAGTAAATTAATTTTCTTTAAAAAAATTGACTGAGGAGATTCAGACTTTTGAATAAAAAAAAATTCTTCAAATGAGCGCTAATTAGGCCCACTAGAACACATATCCAGGGTCATTTTGAATTTATATATATATATATATATATATATATATATATATATATATATATATATATATATATATATATATATATATATATATATATATATCACACCTATAACTTAAGAAATAATGTGCCGATCTTGATCAAATTTGGTGAGTACCTTCCTTTTGCAAGTGGCTGGGATAAATTCGTTAGCCAGGAAAATCGGCTCAGGTTTTCCCGGAAAATTTTGTGTTTTCTTTCTAAAAAAAATTATATCTCCGGAAATAACAAAGTAAGGACAACTAAGTTAGGTACGCAGGTTTGTATTATAAAGAGTGAACCATGTACCAAAATTTAGGTCTCTAAGTTTAAAGACAAAAAGGTTATGGGCAGTTAAAAAAATTTGGAGTTTTCCTATAAACGCCAGTCGCTATTTGAAACGTAAAAATTGGCAATGTTTAGGCAAAGAACGTGAAACAAATACGGATTGTAAAAAGAAAATGTTGCAAGAAGTGTGTTCTGTGAACCCTTAAGTTTCAGCTTCAAACAAATATTTACAGAAAATTCATTTCAAATAGACCTTTTCTCTGATGCTTTAGCTGTCGGTTTAGTTAAGTTGATGCTTTCGCTGTAGGTTTAGTGAGGTTTATGGTTTAACGGTCTATAATTTTTAGCTAATTTTCGTAGAACAAATTCGTTAGTGCATTTTTGCATTTTTTATCAAAATATGATGCACGTTTGTAAGAAAAAATCTGAACGCAGTAGGTGCGTTTTGGTAGCGAATTTTCATTAAATCCTTCAAATTTCAATAACTCAATTTCTATTAACGTAAGGTTTGTTGGCTAGGAAACTAACATTTAAGTTTCTTTTCGAATTTTTTTTACATTTTCAAACAATAAGTAATTTTGATAAAACAGTATATTGTTTCTACTACATATGCCATACCGGTAATCAAATTGATGCCTGATCGCATTTGCTATTAAAAACATTTTAATGGAAATTCACTTCCATAATTCCGCATGCGCCATGAGTTGCTCGCAACTCATGAGTTTTTTGCTGTTTAAACGAAATAAAAGACCTCCCTGACTGTGCTGTGTACATACAATGCTCCCATTTGACCTTTCTGACATCAGTTTGCCCAATTAACAGCTAAAAGAAGGAAAAACAAACCCTGCCATCCATTAAGGTCCTGTGAGTATACATTTCCTTCTTTTAGCTGTTAATAAGGCAAACTGATGTCAGGTCAGGTCAGGTCAAAGCTTTTATTTTTGCTAAAAACCTGCCTATAAATGTAACTAAATGTATTTGGAATTTTTACACGTATGATGTAGTCAACGAATTAAAATAAAAAATATGTACAATAAGTTATAAGAATAGATAACACAAACAACATTACTGTAAGTATAACAGCAGTAGTAGATATAAAACTCTCGGCAGCAATTGCATGTTGTTGTTACAAATACAAGTTATTTTACATGTGGGTATTCATAATAAATATGAGATATGTAAAGTGAATATACAGGTAGGTCTACTACTAGTATCACATGTAGAGTATAGTTACTGGATGCCTCCAAACATGGATACTAAGTAACAATTACTTATCCAAATGAGTATTTGATACTTCAGGTATTCCAAAGTTCGGAATACCTGAAGTATTTACTGTATTATCCATCCATCACTCATGTTTAATACTTCTGTGTTTGGAGGTGATGTGTCTTGACAAATCGCTTTTAGCTACACTAGTGTAACCACACAACTCACATTTAAAATGTATCTCTTTAATACTTCTGTGTTTGGAGATTTTGTGTCTTGACACAGTACATTTCCATACACTTGAGTAATCACACAAGTCACATTTAAAAGGTCTCTCTGCAATACTTTTGTGTTTGGAGATGATGTGTGCCGACAGGCACTCTTTCCTTACACTGGTGTAGTCACACAACTCACATTTAAAAGGCTTCTCTTCAATACTTCTGTGTTTGGAGATGATGTGTGTTGACAAATTGCTTTTATTTACACTAGTGTAATCACACAACTCACATTTAAAACGTCTCTCTTCAACACTTTTGTGTTTGGAGATGACGTGTCTTGACAGATATCTTTTCTGCACACTAGCGTAATCACACAACTCACATTTAAAACGTCTCTCTTCAACACTTTTGTGTTTGTAAATGACGTGTCTTGACAAATAGCTTTTAGCTACACTAGTGTAATCACACAACTCACATTTAAAATGTCTCTCTTCAACACTTCTGTGTTTAAAGATGACGTGTTTTGACAGAGCTCCTTTCCTTACACTAGTGTAATTACACAACTCACATTTAAAGGGTCTGTCCACAACACTTTTGTGTTTGGAGATGATGTGAGTTGACAGATATCCTTTCCATACACTTGAGTAATCACACAAGTCACATTTAAAAGGTTTCTCCACAATACTTCTGTGTTTGGATATGATGTGTGCAGATAGAACTCCTTTCCTTACACTAGTGTAATCACACAACTCACATTTAAAGGGTCTCTCCACAGCACTTCTGTGTTTGGAGATGATGTGAGTTGACAGATATCCTTTCCATGCACTTGAGTAATCACACAACTCACATTTAAAAGGTCTCTCCACAATACTTTTGTGTTTAGAGATTATGTGTGTTGACAGATATCCTTTCCTTACACTAGTGTAATCACACAACTCACATTTAAAAGGTCTCTCTTTAATACCCTTGTGTTTGGAGATGATGTGTGCTGACAGATGTGCTTTCCTTACACTAGTGTAATCACACAACTCACATTTAAAAGGTCTCTCCACAATACTTTTGTGTTTAGAGATTATGTGTGTTGACAGATATCCTTTCCTTACACTAGTGTAATCACACAACTCACATTTAAAAGGTCTCTCTTTAATACTTCTGTGTTTGGAGATGATGTGTATTGACAAATCGCTTTTAGCTACACTAGTGTAATCACACAACTCACATTTAAAAGGTCTCTCTTTAATACTTATGTTTGGAGATGATGTGTCTTGACAAATGCACTTTCTGTACACTAGTGTAATCAAACAACTCACATTTAAAAGGTCTCACCTTATCTTTAATACTTCTGTGTTTGGAGATGATGTGTATTGACAAATCGCTTTTAGTTACACTAATGTAATCACACAACTCACATTGAAAATTTCTCTCTTCAACACTTCTGTGTTTGGAGATATGTCTTGACAAATGGCTTTTTCGAGTTGTAGTACGATCACACTTAATGCTTCTCTTTTCAGTACTTCTATGTTTGGGGATAATACATACAGACAGATTCCTTTTTTCACCTGTAGTGTAATCACAGTGGTCACTTTTAAAAGGTATCCCTTTACTTTGTTTGAAAACAGCATTAATTGAGAAGTCTACTGTATCCTGTAAATTACAGTGATCACTTACATAATCACACTTACCGTCCGGCTGTTCCCGAACATCAGTATTTATACTGGTTTTGTGATAATTATTTTCAGAATTATCACTATCAGTATATTCCTTTTTGAAGTCCACATGTGCAGTCAAATCAGATTCTGTTATTTCTATTTTGAAATTTTCATCTATTTTTACTTCTTCCTTGTACTCTAATTTTAATTCCAAATGGCTATTGGGCTGGCATCCATGTTTATTATCTTCCATTACAAATGTTTTACCTTTCAGACTTCCAGCAAATATTGTTGTTCTTGTTAATGACTATATTTACTAATTAAGTAGTTGGCTGTAGAATAATATGTCACATAGAGCTAATAACAATACATTATTTATTTATAAGTACCAGTCATTACTTGCACTCATGATACAAATAACGAGAGATATGATATTCCCATGATATAATGACTTAGAAGAGATATGATATTGCGCATATGCCCCGCCCCTTCCTATGACGTCACGTGGTGAGTAACGTTATAGAAGTCCAACTACACACTTAAAACAAAGTCATTCGCAATCAAAAAGTTTCTATACGTCATTGACGTTAGCTTAATGCGGTTGAAGTTACGCCTATATTGCCTCTTTCAGATAATATAGATCGCAGCACTAAATTTAATCTTTTGCATTTTTATTACTTCCAACTGTATGCACTTAAATATTAGTAAAATGCGTAATTTGTTACGAGGTTGTGATGAAACGTCAAACCCCACTGAACGACAGCATATTTATTGATGCATTGGACTCACCACTTGACACCATGCGCGTGACAGGTCTAAAAATAGGTAGTCGGAATATCATATCTCTCCTTATTTGTATCATGTGATATTCCGACTAGTGTTGGGCGATATATCGATCACGGTGATTTTATACCGGTGAGCGGAAAATCACTGGAGCTACCGGTGATCGAAGTTTAACTAATGCAGTGAGTAGCGATTGTGGACTAGCGAAGTGATCACTGGCAACCGCGCAACCGGTAACGTAATAATAAATATCAGTATTAGATCTCATACAGCGCTTGGAAATAAATATCGAATATTAGCGTTCACCGGTTTGGCGATATATCGGCTCACAGTGCTCACTGCTCAGCCCAAGATTATCTGAAAAATTATTTGTTCGTGCATGCTCGATGCAGAATCGCCGAAGCGCTATGCCCGTGCCCTATCATTTCTATTCATACTTAGTTTAGTTTTTGTTTCATCTTTAATCTCAGCCTATATCGCGGCGTTGTGCAAAACATGTCCAAAAAACAAAAAACCAGTGACATTTGGAATCATTTTACACCCATTGACGGGGACAATTGCTATACAACATGCAATATATGCAAGAAAAAATTTTAGTACAAAACAACGACCTCAAATTAAAAAAATATATAATCTCCAATCACCCCACGGTCTCTATGACTACATTACAAGTTCGCAAAAAAAATGATAATGCAGTTAGAGACACAAATGACTTTCCAAATTTTGCATATTAAAATCTAGTTGTTTTTTCTTTTTTTCTTTTATGACAAATTAAACTACGCTAATTAATCTACAACAAATTATTTATTACTAATAGGCCTTATAGTTAATTATACAGAATAGTGAGACAAAATATTTAACGCATGGATATCCTATAATTACTGCACAAAAATACTAGAAACACCACTAGTGAAACCAATCATAACTGCTTTCAGTTATTTCCACGCTGTCTAAAATTCTCAATCACTGCGGTGATTCAAATCACTGCTAAAAATCACAGTGATTTCTAAATCACTTTCACCGGTTTACTGGTTACTCGAAAATCGCTGTATTTCCCAACACTAATTCCGACTACCTATTTTTAGACCTGTCACGCGCATGGTGTCAAGTGGTGAGTCCAATGCAACAATAATATGCTGTCGTGCAGTGGGGTTTGACGTTTCATCACAACCTCTTAACAAATTACGTATTTTACTAATATTTAAGTGCATACAGTTGGAAGTAATAAAAATGAAAAAGATTAAATTTAGTGCTGCGATCTATATTATCTGAAAAAGACAATATAGGCGTAACTTCAACCGCATTAAACTGACGTAGAGAAACTTTTTTATTGCGAATGACTTTGTTTTAAGTGTGTAGTTGGACTTCTATAACGTTACTCACCGCGTGACGTCGTAGGAGGGGGCGGGGCATATGCGCAATATCATATCTCTTCTAAGTCATTATATCATGACTTGCACTTGCATCCAGAGGTGGAAGGTAACAACAAATTCAAATGCTAAGCACCATGATCATGATATAATGATAATGACTTAGAACTTCTAAGTTAGAAAAGATATGTTACGCATATGCCCCGCCCCCTCCAATGACGTCACGTGGTGAGTAACGTTAGAGAAGTCCAACTACACATTTAAAACAAAGCCATTCTCAATCAAAAAGTTTCTATATGTCAGTTTAATGCGGTTGAAGTTGCGCCTATATTGTCTTTTTCAGATAATATAGATCACAGCACTAAATTTAATCTTTTTCATTTTTATTACTTCCAACTGTATGCATTTAAATATTAGTAAAATACGTAATTTCTTAAGAGGTTGTGATGAAACCCCACTGCACAAGAGCATATTATTGAAGCATTGGATTCACCACTTGACACCATGCGCGTGACTGTTCTACAAATAGGTAGTCTGAATATCATATCTCTCGTTATTTGTATCATGGGTAAGCACAGTGTTGACTCATGATATAATGACTTATTTGTATCATGGTGTTGACCTTTGACTATATAGAGAATAGACCCGGCACACAGCCGAATTGTTTGAAGCCAACATTCAAGGGACTCTATGTTTACATCGGTCCTCTGCTCTGATTGGGTGGTGGCTCAAGCGTTGCCGCTATGTGATAATTCATCCTTAAATCGCCGAATATGCTAACAAGTTGAGAATGATAAATGTATTACTCTTCTGTTACTTAAGACATCACACTTACATTAGGGATTATTTATGAATGTTAAGATTTACTAACGTTATATTCCTTGGTTTCTCCCTTCTTTATGTAAATATAACCAGAAAACTCATTTTAAAATCTTTATCTTGCTGCATGTGAAGTATCTAGATTTGTATTAATCGACAGTTGTGGCTTGTATTTGTCTGTGAATAGTATGCAAGTATACTGAAAATTTATTTTTGTGTTACCTTGATTTGCAATAAAGGTTTTGAGTTTTGTTTATGCAAAATGATGAAAAAGTATATTGCTTGTAGAAGATTACCTGAGGATGTGGCAACGATGTCTCTGCATGTTGCTGTTTGCGATTCTCAGTGGCGGCACGTCAGTTTGGCACTATTTTTAGGTTTCCATCTACTAACATGGTGTGCTGCCTTAAATAGAAAATCGGATACGCTGCCGAAATATTCTTATTTATGTTCACAGCATTTTAATAAAGACTTTTATTATTTACCCAAGTGGAAGAAGGGTCTTAAAAACGAAGCGTCTCCATCAGTTTTAAGTTCTCCAGTGCATTCTACTTTTGGCATGAATAAGCTCTTGCTCACGCAGAAAGAAGGTGAAGAATTCTTCTTAGCTTCCTATTTTGTAAACCTTTATTATTCGTAAAATTAATAAATTACCCGATGAAAATTGCAGTCATAGTTTTCAAGAAAATAGTGATAAATCATCGTTATCATCAACTCTCACTGCTTTGGAACTATCAACAGGTGAGGCACTTGGCAGTCCTCCTGAATTAACACCAAAAGCTAACATTACTCCAGGTCAAAAGTAAGTTAATGTGCCTGGACTTAGAATTGAGGGGAAAATACTAGAAACCATTTTTATAAAATTATATTCCGTTCACTGAAAACTTATCAAATATCGTCAATTTTTTAGGAAAAAACTTCCTTATTTTGTAGATATTTCCAGTTTATTAGGAACTCCAGAAAATATCTTTAAAAAATGATCTATTGCTAAATGAGTAATAAAAAAACAAAAGAGGAAAATAAATATATTGCGCCAACAGAAAAGACGTCTTAAGAGTTTGTCACCAAAAATCGCTGATTGAGCATTTTAAAAGTCGTATTGCTTTTACGGAAAATACAGAAACATCCCTGAACGCCTCACTTTTGAGTGTTATTGAATTGATATCATTGCTTGTAATATTTTAGGCCTCTTTACCCACACAAATAGATCTGATTAAACAGCTTTTAAAATGTCCACAACGGAACTATTCATCAGACGTAAGGTGGTTTGCTATTACCCTAAATTTTTATTCAAACAAAGCTTATAATTACGTTCGAGAAAAATTGATGAAATCTTTGCCACATCCTCGAACAATTTCTAAATTGTTCCTGGATTCTGCAAAGAAGCATTCGCGGTTTTGAATTCAAAAAGTCGAGAAGCAGCTGAAAAATTTCGCAAAATACTTTGTTGAATACCTAATCATCGACGAGATGTTCATAAGACGTCAAGTTGAGTGCACAGGAATAAGTTTTGTGGTAAGGTAAATATTGGCGTGGATATGAATAATTCAAACGAGCTTCCAGTGGCTAAAGAAGTTTTGCTTTTCTTATTAGTTGCTTTAAATAACCACTGGAAAGTTCCAGTGGATTATTTCTGCCTAGCTGTCATTTCTCGTGAAGAAAAAGCAAGCCTATTATTTAATCGGGCTTTAAGTTTCATCTATCAAGCAAGAATAGTCGTTACTTCCGTAAATTTTGTTTGAGCAGCTGCAAATATAAGCATGATTAAATGTTTGTGAGCAAATTTAGATACATTTATTCAAGAAGGTTTAAAGGCTTATTTGCCGCATCCTGTAACCAATGAAAATGTATATATTTTCCTAGATGCTTGCCACATGATGTAATTAATAAGAAATTATCCGGTAAGTTGTAGATCTATAAAACATGGCAGCAGACAAATCAGGTGGTCATTTCTAGAAAAACTGGTAGAGCTGCAAGGTTTTTTCTTAAATTTTTGTTGAAAACACTTTTTACTGAATTTGCATAGAAAAAAATCGCTTGTGACGAGATCACAACATTGCAACATTAACACTTTCGAACATTTTATTCGATAAATCATTTCTATAAAAATTCACTACCATAACGCACTTGCTGCGTCCAGACTTTTTAGTTAATAGTATACTTAAATAATGTATGGGTAGTTAAACATCTTTTAAATTTTATTTTATTATTTTAATCGTATTTATGAAAATTTCAATCCTATTTCTCGAGACGCCTGTGGTGTCGAGGACCATGTAAACAAACATTTTATTCAATGTTGGTTTCAAACATTACAACGCATCGCATTGGGTGATGCCTGGTCTATTCGTAGATAGATAGTCAAAGGTGTTGACTAGCGTCTATTTCTTGTGCTCTACAAATGAACTTGCTTCTGTCGGCTGTCAGTTCGTTCGTGCTTGACGAGCGCCTCGCGACAGTAGAAACTCGATTGGATTGATTATCCGCACTTTACAGAATATATTAAGCAGATAACACTCCTTATAGAAGGGAAACGCCAATGCTGACGTTTTGAACAATATTGCAGCGCCTCTGGCGGATGCGATGAATTTTAGTCACACGCGGGAAATTTGATTTCATTTTCATATAGCAAATACAAATAAATTCTATTTAATTTTATACCACTGCCAGTAAAGAGGTTAAATTAGTCAAATAATTTTTTAATGATTTTTATAGTGAAAGCAAAACAAGTTATTTTTTAATAACACACATACGCCTGTTTTAAGCTTTGCAATCATAGGAAAAATTAATCGGTAATTTGAACCTTCTAACACTTGCAGCTTCAGTTTTTACTATCGATATGATTAATGGAAAATCAAACAAGATAAAATACACTTGTGTTTTATTAGAACAGTATTACTATTACATTTATTTAAAAACCATTTTAATTCTGAAAGTAAGATGAAGTATATATTGCCATTCCTTATTATTGATAGGTAGGTATATTAGAGTAGTCTGGTGCTTGTACAATATTACATTTATATGCTCACATGACCACAATGTATGGCAAGGTTGGTTTTTCCTTCTTTTAGGGTATATATAAATGACGTCATATTGTCATTTATTAGAAAAACATTTGTGCACCCTTTGATTTCCTTCTTTATTTAAAATGACACTTTTGGTCATTCATTTAAGAACAGTGTACACTATCGGGCTTTCTGGTCGCCTTCCGAAACCACCCGATCCATTGTTTACTTCTGAGATGTATAAATAGAAATAGAAATTTTTATTGACACTTTAAAATATATGAATACTTACTCAAAGGAAGATGTAATATGGGAACAGCAGTTCTTTTCATGCCTCTTTTCATTTCAGGTACTTTATCCTCATCAACGAAATGACGATCACAAACATAAAATCTATCGTAAATGGCTTGTGGATATAAACCAAGCATTTTAGGGTTTTGTACAGCTTTCACCCAGTGATCAAAATGGTCTTCTGATGATTTCAACGAAAAACGATGTCTTTTGCCAAATAAATTCAGGCACCCCGGAACACAACAATAAATCGTTTTCTTGGTTGGTATCATATTTATATCCACAAAGCTTCTGTAAGAAAACGTTATTTACTTATAACCTATGAACTACTAAAACGTTCTAAACTTGCCTGAAAACTAAAACAGTTGTAATTAGGTTTCACCAAAACACCTTGAACTATGAGAGCACCTTGCTTTTTTAATAAGAAAACTGAAAATATAATTGAAATTACATTATTGTTTAAATACAAATCTTATGATAATGATCATATTTTGATTCACAAAGAAAAACGCACCTTTAAAACACAAAACCGACGAACAATGAAAACACTGTAAAGTATCCACTAAAAGTTAATATAGGCAAAACTTAATTAAAAGAAACGTTTAGCAACAAACTTGTATTATAATTATACAATGAAAGAACTTGAAGCGAACAAAAACTTTTTTGCATTCAAAACATTTGTATTTTGAATGTATCATAAAATGGCGCACTGAAGAGCTTGTTCAGTAGAATTGTAGCACTACTAGCGACATCTACTATATGCGATGTCCGAACTAGAGCCCTAATAAAGTCCAGGTTAGCTCCATTTAGGTGAAACTTCTATAGGGAGTGTTCTGTGATATTAAGTAACGAAATAAAAGACCTCCCTGACATGCTGTTTATACACGATCCTCCCAACTAACCCTCGCGACGTACCCTGACATCAGTTTGACTAATTAAAAGCTAAAATGGGAACAGCTACATTAACCTTCAAGAGAACTTAGCGCGCGCAAATTTGGCTATTTCCAATAAAATCGGCAATGTTAGGTACTTCTATTTTTGAGAAATTGTAGATGGATAGATGTAAACTTATCAAAATTAGGGTTTGGGATTCATTAAAAAATTTATTGATTTGTGCATTTATCTATTTATTTTGTGACATAAATAGTAAATTTAATGCATTATCTTCTGCCAGGATCGTGAAATTTTTCGTACCAGACGTCAAATCAAATGGTGAGTTGAGGATATTCGGAGATTTTAAATGTACACTCAACAAAGTTTTGAGCCCAAACAATTACCTAATTCCTTCTGTAAATCAATTACTGATATCACTTGGGCAGGGGAAAAATTTTGTCAAACTAGATCTTTCCCAGGCTTATCAAGGTAGATGATTTTTCAGCAGATGCCCAGACTATCATCACGCAGAAAGGTGCATTTCGTGTCCGAAGCTTGCAGTTTGGAGTCAGTGTCGCTCCTCAGATTTTCCAGAACTTCATGGACAGCCGTCTCAGTGGTATCGATGGAGTCTGTGCATATTTCGACGATGTGGTTATAGCGGCAGAAGATTTAACCCAGTTAACTGACAGACAGGGAAGTTTTCAGTAGATTTTTAGAGGATGGATTGCGACTGCGGAAAGATAAATGTACTTTTGGAGTCAAGTCGGTGAAATTCCTAGGTTTCAAAGTGGATGCAAATGGCATTCATCCGACATCAAAGAAGGTCAACGCTATTCAAAATGCCCCCAGCCCACAAAATAAACAAGAGTTGCAAGCGTTCCTGGGACCTTTGAATTTTTACCATGTTTTTTTGTAAGATAAAGCCCCCGTAGGCGAGCCCTTACATAGGCTGTTACATAACAATGTCAAATGGCATTGGACAAAGTCGCACGACGAAGCCTTCAGAAAATGCAAAGGGCTACTGTCTTCAAATGCACTTTTAGTACATTACGAGAAGAAGCCATTGATCATGACATGCGATTCGTCACCTTATGGATCTGGAATAGTTTTAAGCCACAGAATGCCAGATGGTAGCGAAGCACCAGTTGCCTATCATTCTCGTACACTGACAGCATCCGAGAGAAACTATGCACAGATAGACAGAGAAGCTTTGGCGATAAAAACGGGAGTCCGGAACTTTCACGACTATATTGTGACATACCACAAGCCCTTGCTAGGAATATTGGGCGAGTCTAAGGCTGTTTTAGAATAGTTATCACAACGTATGCAAAGATGGTCACTGATACTGAACAACTACAATTATACATTAAACTACAGAGCTGGAAGAGAAATAGCCAACGCAGATGCATTAAGCAGACTTCCACAGAGAATTTCAGAATCCGTTACTTCCTCGGACATTGGAGATGTGCTGATGATCGAAACGATGCCAGAGTCAGTAATAAAGGCTGATACAGTTGCAAAGCTTACGGCAACAGATCCAGTATTAAGCAAAGTCTTACCATGGGTTACCAATTGATGGCCTTCGAGAGTAGAAGATACATTCAAGCCATTTTCAAGTCGTAATACCGAATTATCAGTTTACAAGAAGTGTTTGCTTTTGGGAAGCAGGGTAGTCATTCCTCAGAGAGCTAGAAAAGAAGTCTTACAAATGCTTCATTCACCACACCCAGGAGTTGTGCGAATGAAAGCTCTAGCTCGAAGCGATGTTTGGTGGCCAGGGATGGATCAAGACATAGAGGCAACAGTAAATTTATGTCACGCTTGGCAAATGCACAGACATGCATCACCCAAGGCTCCATTACATCCGTGAGAGTGGACAACAGAACTCTGGAGCAGGTTACACATTGATCATGCAGGACCATTCAAAGGCAAGATATTTCTCATCATAGTGGATTCTTATTCGAAGTGGTTAGAGGTGAAAATAGTTCCATCTACGTCAAGTGAGTCGACCATCAAGGTTTTACGTGAAACATTCGCAGTGCATGCAATCCCAGATGTCATCGTAAGTGACAACGCATCTGGGTTCACCTCAGAAACTTTCAAAGAATTTCTGAACAAAAATGGAATCTGTCAGGTAACAGTTGCTCCTTATCATCCGTCTTCAAATGGCCAAGCAGAACGCATGGTGCAGTTTACGAAGTAGTCTTTGTCAAAAATATCAGGTGACTGGGATGTCAAAGTGGCGAGATTTTTGATTGGTCAACCCCTTCGTGCAGTACAGGGTACAGTCCAGCAGAAATCTTGTTTCGAAGGAAGATTCAGACTTGTCTACATCGCTTACACCCAGATTTCGCTAAGGATATGCGAGTCAGTCAAGAAGAGAAGTGCAGCCAGGCAAAATCTCAAGCCTTCAAGCAGGACGACCTAGTGTACGACAGATCGTATACCGGTGCCGATCAGTGGATGCCAGTACAAATAACAGAAGCTACAGCACCTCTGTCTTATAGAATCGCCACTGAACAAGGTGCCATATTTCCGAGACACATGGATCAACTTCGACCTCGCAGAGTAGAGGTAACACCCAACACCAACGCCAGGCCAAGCAGGATCACTTCGAGACCCGCATACTTGGATAATTATGTTCCATAATAGGGGGGATGGGGTGTAGTGTATGAACCCTTATAGTTTAGCAGCCTTGATCGGTAAGCAGTGATGTTATAACTGTCAATCATACTGTGCTGACTTTTGTGTTTGTGTGAACTGTCATATTAGCAGGCTGTATTCAGATATTTACATAATAATACGTAATGTAACTTGTAGTAACGAGTGTTTAGAATATAGTTATTTTTACAAGTGTTCACTCTCTCAACCCTCCTCAACGTCGGCTACACTTCAACAATTTCAGTTTGCTTTTTACTTAAAAAGTGGGAAAGGCCTTCCTTAACATGTGTGTACTTTCTCTTTTAAATTGTAATTGTCTTTTTGTGATTTGCATTCTCCAATAAGTTAAATATCGGCAAGTTCTTCCTTATATTTTTTAATTTGGTCCTTTGCTTCATTATTTTCCGCTAGAAGGGCATTATAGTTTCCCAAAATCACTTTCAATACTAGTAACAGGAAAGTGATCAATGTTTTGTGCTGATGGGAGTTCAAAAGCCAGTAACATATGTTTTTTTAGAACCTTTTGAATAAAGTTCGTTTCTTTCTTTCTTTTGTGTTATCTTTTCCCTTTCACTTTCCTTAAAAGTTTCTCGTGACAATAAGCGTTCCAATGTGGAATGGCTGAAAATAAATATAGATTTTAGGAAACTGATGTATGTGTTAAGCAAATTCACTAATAAAATGAAATTACCATCTTTCTTTAGCCCTTTTGGTGGAACACCCAATATTTTTGCCTGCATTCCATCTTCATAATTATTGTCAGTAGTAAAATGCTTGTTACATATCTTCTATTGTGACCAAAGAGGTTGTATATGTTAGAGGGAACAAAGCCGAGTTTGCAGCCTGTCGATTTCCCACTCCTGTCACCGTCCAATCACAAACAAAATTTTGAATAACGCGCTAATGTGTTTTGTTTTGATTCGTTCCCCCAACCGCTCTTGAAGTTATTGTCAGCTGTCAACAAGTATTAGAAGTGTTTGTTGATTTGCGATTAGAGGTTATCTTGTGTGTTTTGCCGTTTTTTAGCAGTGTTTTAAGAGTGTAAAAGTTAAAAAATGCCAAGGTGTATTGTGAAGAACTGTATGTACAATAAAAGTGCCAATTATGAAAAGGATAAAGCAACTGTGCATTTATTTCGGTAAGTTGTTTACATGTCTTCTGTTTCCTTGTTTGGCGCCAAATGTTTATTGGTTTTCACAGGTCCGTATTTACACATTGTATTGCTTTTGTTAAATCTTTAGCATTTATTATTGTCAATTGTGTTTTTTCAAGAAATAAAATCTTAATAATGCATTATTTATTGAATATTTGTAATGAAATTAGGCATTTTGTTTGGCAATTATTATTTGAATTAGATGTATTTACCTATGTAGTTCCAGTAGAAGCAGAAAAAAAGTAGAATAGTTTTGTTTTATCTATTACTGCATCTTTCTAGAGGTTCAGTCACTGATAAAGTAGATAATTTGAGATATTATTTTCAGATTTCCCAAAGCTGGTGAAAGATACGAGGCTTGGAAACGAGCATTAAATTTAAGCGATGAAGATATTTTTATGAACTCAAATGTGTGCAATTTACATTTTACCGAGGAATCTTATGATTTAGAAAAATCACCTTTTGCAGTATACTTAAAAAAAAGTTCTATACCTGTATTGGTAAGTATTGAATCAAGGTTATTAATTTATGTAACTATTAGTGATATATATATATATATATATATATATATATATATATATATATATATATATATATATATATATATATATATATATATATATATATATATATATATATATAGCCAAACAGCGGTTTTTCAATGGCACTGATATCAGTGATGGCTATTTTTAAATAACAGGGACTTTAAACAGCTACTGCGATTGTGGTTTAGCCATTTACAATGCTGCATGTGCGTATGCTATTATTTTAAACACTTACAAGGTGTTAGTGTTAACCGCTTAATTGAAACCACAATATGATCTTCAGATAACTTTTAAATTATATATTAATTTTAAAACTACTCAGATTTTTACTATTAATAGAAGTTCTATAAAATTAGCATATTACAAGAATATACGATGAGAGAAATCTACATATTATTTTTATTTTAATATAATGAAAAAGTTGGAAGGCATATATATGCTACAGTTCGGTGCTGCTTTAATTCTAGATTCAGCAGGTTTTTCCATGATATAATGACTTACAAGATATATGATATTGCGCATATGCCCCGTCCCCTCCTATGACATCACATGGTGAGTAACGTTATAGAAGGCCAACTACACACTTAACACAAAGTCATTCGCAATCAAAAAGTTTCTATACGGCACTTTAATGTGGTTGAAGTTACATTCCATTCCATTTTTATATTACATATATATATATATATATATATATATATATATATATATATATATATATATATATATATATATATATATATATATATATATATATATATATATATATATATATATATATATATATATATATATATATATATATATATATATATATATATATATATGCACAAGTGAAGTATAATAATTAAGGGGAGCCCTGAATTAGCATTGGTGATACACAAACTTAAAAAGTAGAGAAGACGTTCGTAGACATTTACAGGGGGCCTTAACATTCATAAACTTGATTTGATCATCATGTCACATAATCATAGTATAGTATTCTGATCTTAAAAAGTTAATTCCAACTGTATGCACTCAAATATCAGTAAAATACCTAATTTGTTAAGGGGTTGTGATGAACCGTCAAACTCCACTGTACGACAGCATATTATTATTGCATTGGACTCACCACATGACGCCATGCGCGTGACGGTTCTAAAAATAGATAGTCTCATTATCATATCTCGCGTTATTTGTATCATGAGTTTTTCGTTTTCTACCTATAAGAAAAGGAGAAATGTTGTATTCTAATAATGGCGAGAAGGAAAGTATACAGATACTTCTACTCGCTCGCACAAACTGCGATTGCGTGTATTATGAATACAGCAATTGCTGTTTGTCATGGAGTTTTTAGTATAAGATGAATTTCATAGAAATAATTACTCTAATGATTTGTGTAAATCTCGGTTTTCACAATCGCTGTTGTTTTGTGTTTTAATAACAGCTACTAACAGCGATCTTTTAATAGAAGCGATTAAATCACCGGTAGCTATATATCGCTCATCTCTAGTAACTATGCTACTAATTACATTCACGTAATATATTGTTATGATATTTATCGTAATTTAATTAGCCCTGCAAATTTACATTAATGGTATTCGTTTCAAATTTATTTATGCAGGTAACAAACAAGCCATCAACACAAGTCGTTTTTGGCGAGCAGCCAATGACTGATATAACTGCTATCAATGTGCCATTTGCAGCTAACCCGTCAACTAGTACTTGGTCTGGTAGCAATGTACCTGTAATGGATTATTCTCGGCCATCAACAAGTGCTGGTTTTTATGAAGAGAAAACTGTTGTAGAGGTACCGCAAAGATCGTTTAGTAGTTTAGGATTTGCTGAAATGAAAACACCTTCAATGCCACCCACTTTGAAGGACATGGTGAGTTAAATTCAGTTTTTGCCGTTTATGAAATCAGTATAATTTTAAAAAACCTAATATGTTATTCCATCACATTTTATATGGTGTTTAAGTTTGTATAGTCCATGATTAAATAAGTTAGAAACAACTGTTTTGCAATTTATCTCAACCACTATTAACCAAAATGTGTTGTTGGAAATTTTGTTTATATATTCATTTTACTTGAGAAAATAAATGGTTTATCACTGAACTTTTTTTATAGGTTGTTACACCGCGCAAACGTAAACTGAAGAAGCAGTTATTCGATGCACGAAAAAAAATTAAACGGCTCAGCAGTAGTGTTCATCATTATAAGAAGAGAACAGCAACCCTTGCGAATATAATCAAACAACTAAAAGGTAAAGTAACCGACGAAACATTAGAAACATTAATGCAAATAGAACCTAATGAAGAATTTTTACAAAGACAATTAGGTCGTAAACATAAGTATGAAAATCAACTTAAAGCTTTTTCTCTTACGCTGCATTATTACTCTCCCAAAGCTTACAGTTTTGTCAGAAACACATTTAACTCGGCTCTTCCTCATCCAAAAACTATATCTAGATGGTATCAAAGCGTTAATGGGGAAGCTGGTTTTACGTCAGAGGTGTTCAACTTATTAAAGTCAAAATCAGAAAGCACAAATGGAAAACTTATATGTTCTTTAGTCATAGATGAGATGGCAATTCGCCAACATATAGAATGGGATGGGGTAAAATATTATGGGTTTGTAGATTTTGGTATAAATCTTGAGACCGATTGTAACCCTGTAGCCAAAGAAGCTCTTGTTTTTATGCTTGTTAGCATTAATCAATCATGGAAGCTTCCTCTTGGATATTTTTTAATCGACTCTTTAAGGGGTACACAAAAACAAAATTTGGTATTACAGTGTTTAACGCTACTAAATGAGTCGGGCATATACGTGGTCTCAATAACTTTTGATGAGGCAACAAATAACCTAACGTTAGCAAAAGAACTTGGCTGCGATTTGAATTGGAGGAACATTAACTCTACGTTTGTTGATCCTAGTTCAGGTAGGAAAATTGCAGTCTTTTTTGATCCATGTCATATGATCAAACTGATAAGAAACACATTAGGCGATAAAAAATTAATAATTGATGAGAATGGGGAAAATATAAAGTGGGATTATTTAGTAAAATTAAATGAGTTACAGGATCAGGAGGGCGTTCATTTGGCAAATAAATTAAGAAAATCGCATATATTTTATACAAACCAAAAAATGAAGGTTAAATTAGCCACACAACTTTTTAGCCACTCAGTGGCACATTCTTTGGAATATTGCAATGAAGTTTTACATCTTGAGGAGTTCAAAGAATGTGAGGGAACTGTGAAATTTATCCGACTTATAAACAATTTATATGACATTCTTAATTCTAGAAATTTAAACAATTCAGATTTTAAGAAAGCAATAAACGCAGAAAATTTTGAAAACATTAATGTATTTTTAAAAGAGCTATCACAATATTTAACGTCACTTAGGATAATTGATGGACCGCTTCTGTGTGAGAGTGGTAGAAAAATGGGTATAATTGGCTTTTTATTTTGCATACAAAGTTTGCAATTTGTTTATAAAACTTTAATTGCCGACAATAATTTTTTGCTGTATTTTCCCACTTACAAAATCAGTCAGGATCATATTGAGCTTTTTTTTGGGCAAATTAGATCCATGGGAGGCTATAACAATAACCCATCAGCAAAGCAATTTAAAAGTGCATATAAAAGGATGATGGTGCATCTTGAATTAAAAGATTCATTTAAAGGAAATTGTATCCCTTTGGAAGCAATTCCTATTCTGTCACCCATTGAGGTAATAAATAAAACTTGTGGGCGAGAACGAATATCTGAAGAACCAGATGAAGACATGAGTCAAATAGATAATTTTGACGACGACACAGTTCTTCAAATATTAGATATGAATATATCAGAGTTTAAGAAAGAAGTCGTGACATATATATCTGGCTATGTAGTAAGGAAAATAACAAAAGCTCTGAGATGCGAAGAATGCGCGGGTGAACTTGTTGGGGAGAGGTCTGTGTTATTAACATCGTTTATAGATCAGAAAGACAAAGGTCAACTCCTCACATACCCATCTGACGATGTAATATCTATTTGCACTATTGCAGAAAAAGTTCTTCAAACATACTTAAATGAATCTGCGGTGATTATAAATGTAAAGGAAATAAACATGCGAATATTAAAAACTATAATAAACCAAAACAGCATATTTAAAAAACTTGAAGTTCACTTTCGAGAACAAAATCTTTTGACTTGCCATTATGGCCATCTAATTAAACTAATATCTTCTATGTATGTTTCTATTAGAATACATCATTATAACAAAAATCTATTTGATAAAAGTAGAAGTTTAAGGGCTGTTTATAACAAACTTCTCTTATTTAAGGGCCAATAATTCAGTGTACATTTCAAGTACTCGTATGTCCTTCAAATAATGTTATCGGAAAGTTATTATGTCTTATAATATGACCAATAAATTTTAGCTTCCTCTCTATTTCTTTGAGCAACCCTCTTTATTCTTTCACCTCTCCTAGCACACTTTGAAGCGTCTTTCTATCAACCTGCACTGTCTTTGAAATTTTTCTTGTCTACATTTCAAAAGCTTATATTGTCTTCATATCCTGCTTAACTACAGCCCAAGTTTCCGCCCCATACATTACCATACTCCATACACGTACGACTTGCATTTGTTCCTCATGTACAGGTTAAAATGTTTATTAGTGAGAACAGTACTGTGGTTATTGAATGCTTGTTTTGCCATCGCGATCCTCTTCAGACCTTTCCTACACTTACCATCATCTGTGATAATACTTCCAATCAATTATTTGAAATAATCTAATAAATCCAGCGTCATGTTCTAAGATTTAAAAGCTACTTTTGTATTTGTATAGGTATTCAAAATTTGTGAAATGCACACGTAACGCAATCTACATCGATCAAACTTCTAGAAATTTTAACACCCAATACAAAGAACATATTTTTGCATTTAGAAATAACCATGCTGACAAATCTACATTTGCAAAACATATTATTGATACCCAACATAGACCCACAGTAAATAACGGCATAAAACCACAACATTTTTGTCATGACAAGTGTAAACTAGACTTGTTTTAAGCTTTAGAAGTAAAAAAGCATATACACGACAATATTTAGGATTTCTGAGATATTCTTCTTCCTAATTAAATAAATCAGACAACATAAATCTAACTATTTTTTCCAAAAAGTTGTTATAAGACATGATGTGTGTCGATATTTTCATTGTATAGTCTGCTTTATTAATGTGTTTGTTTAGTTATTTTATTGTTGTAATTGTTATTATAGTTATTACTGTTATAGGTTTCTTCTATCTTTATGTTAAATATTGATATACATCACGTAGACATTTTAAAGGCGTCATCCGTCATATTTGTTTTACTTTATTTTCACTTTTAAAGATTTTTTTGATTATAACATCATAAAATAGCAACAGATCTTTATTTGTAATTGTCATGATTTCGTATTAATTCAATTTTTTTCTGTCTGAGGATACTATCAAGCAGCAAAACCAGTAACAGAGACGTTGAAGAACATCTAGAATTCAGAAGGGCCACTTGCTTCAGTTAGCTTACGTGCTGGCTACGTCCTTCACCTACAAAAACGAAAACCAACAGTGAAGCCAGAGAAGTAGTCTCCAAGTCTGTATGAAGTATGGACCAGTTTCACGAAGTAAGGGCAACAGCAATCAATGAAATTAATCTCTATTTCTTTAAAAAAGACAAGGAATGTTAACATTAATTTGTAAACAGTACAATGTACTTTATGTTGTATTTTCTTCTGTTGTTGAAATAAAAACTATTATTATTTATCTAACCTTTTGAATATAAAACTTTATCCAATATATTCATCCAACAATTTATCCAACCAATAACCCAAAAAATATTTCACTGATTTGGAGAAAATTTTGGAATTATGCTTATTTTGCTAATGGCTTGGATGAGTTCGTTCATCAGATCTTAACACATAGTTTTTCCTAACAGAAAATTAAATATATTTTTTTAAACGCAATAGCTTTCAAATTGTTTAAGTGATTGGAACGAAAATTTACAACTTAAAAGAACATACAGAGATGTGGTTGTGTACCAATTTTCAAGTCTTTTGATCAAAGAAAAATGAAGTTATTCGAAATTAATAATAAAATAATCCTCGACATCACTTCAAATTCTGTAATGCAATATCTACAATGTTGGACAAAGGCAGAGCAATACAGCTACCTGTACTGTTATGCTATTTAAATAAATTGTAGATAAAATCTAAATAATGGAAGTCACAACCATTGCCAGATGTCAAGATGTTGCTGACCGGGGTTGCCCGATCTTCAGAAATTTCATGTAGTTAAACCTTTCATGTATAAACATATGAAATTTTTACAACTTCTGATAATAAAGAAAACATTTTATAAAATTTAATTTTATCAGTCAGTTAAAAAATACTGTGTTTAATACCTGCAAATTTCGAATTACCCATTTCTCATGATTTTCAACTTAGGTATCCCTCCGATCATAATTTACTCTATCCGACAACTTTGTTAGACTGCGTATGTGCTGAAGCTCAGCTGTCATTTGTCATTGTGTGGTAGTGTTATTTATTGACAATATCAAATTGGAAATTTAGGACAGTAGAAACAGACACCATAAACAAAGAAGAAATTGGAAATTTAGCCTCTAGTGTAGGTTTTTGACATGATACCATTACTAGAGAGATATGATAATGTGGCAGCATAATAATATTATGCTAATGCTGTGGTACAGTCAGTTTGGCGTTTCATCACATCTCGTAACACACCAGCTGTTGTGTGCATACAGTTAGATGTAATTTTTTATTATCAGAATACTACTGTAACATGATGAAATCAAGTTTATAACTGTTAACATACTGTAAATAATTTCTCCACTTTTCAAGTTTGTGTTGCTGCAATGTTAATTAAGGGTTCCCTTAATTATACGCATATTGTGCGTATAAATGTAATATAAAAAAAAAAAATGAAAATGCAAGTGAACCTATTTAATTTAGCTCTGTATTCTACATTATCTGAAAAAGACATTATAGGCGACGAAGTAGAATGTAATTTCGGTAAATTTGCAGTTGACTGCATGAGGGTTTTAGATATTTTTTTCCAGCAACATGCTTAAAACCTTCCTCGCCCACAAGGCAAATTTTCTGGCAAACAACCCCCAAGAAAATCAAGGGACTTTGAAAACATGCGTTTTTCACATTTTACAGCAATACCTCCTTTAAACCCTGTCTACCCCATATTCGCCCAGGTCCAGCAACCTTCTTGGGGGTTGCTCACAAGAAATTTTTCTTGTGCTTTATGCTTTGAAGGTAGTTGTATGCATGCACAAGGGGAAGGAGAACCCCCCGAATTTTTGGGTGAGGAGCAGAAACCCTCTTCCTCCTGGGGTTCTTCTCCTGCATGCACACAATCACCCTCAATGCATCAACCAAAGGATTTTTTTTCCAGCTTTCTAGTTTATTTTTCTAGAGTATATTTCCTGTTTATCAATTGCTTTGTTTGAGTTTTGTATCCAAATTACTCTATAAATATATGTCATAGATCATGTTTTTGCTTATCCTTCTTTACCTTGTTTTACTGTTCCTAATTAAATAAATTAACTTTCATAACTTTTAATATAAGGCTAAATCTTACATATTATTTAATATTGTTATGAAAATTCACTATCATAACGCACTTGCTGCGTTCCGAACCTTTTTAGGTTACCTATTTATACAAAAGCTTAAGAAATTCATGAATAAGCATTACATTTCAATGATTGAATAATTTCAGTTTTATTTCTAACCAAACTAAAAATTCCTAAATACGTCCCTGACGTTTCTCCCACTCAAGTCACCGAACTCCGCCCAGTTAGGAAAAGTGTACAGGCTTCTTGTATTGCAAAACTGCACCTTTGTTACCTCTATCCCTTACAACCTCTTTGATTGTGACCTATAGGTATATCAAAACTTGTCCTTTCTATGACATCTCGCAACTCACCTTTTCCAGAGTTGTATGAAATATTTTCTCCAGTCTTTTTTGCATTTCCACTGTTGCTTCTGGAAGCAGTCACAGCACACATATACCCAGGCATCTAAATATATACAAACAATCAGACTACATACAACACAAAATACTTGCAATAACTAGAACCGCCTTTTTAACGTTTTTTGGACAGCAGACAAGATACCATATCAACAAAAGTCTTAAAATATAGTCCATAATACTGTATCAAACAATGTTCGAATGAAAATATGAACTCAAAGCACATAAATTCTTAAATAAAGACACGACAAGTCGACATCAACAGACTGTCTAAGAAAAAGATGACGTCACAGTTCCCTCCTTGCCGATACCCCGCCAAAGTTATGAGGTAACCAATTACTTTTAGTGATGGGCAAGACGGTTATTTTCTATTATCAGTTGAACCTGTTATTTAATAATAACCGTTGAAAATAACAGGCTCAGTTACTTATCTGTTAATTTGAACTGGATAGTCGATCAATAGTATCCTACGTTCTCAAAGCTGTATACGAGAGCGAGCACACTAGTATAAATAATGTGTTAAGTAATATGTTATGAAGTAAAGTCCGCTCTATACTGTATAACATACCCATATAGAACATTAATGCATGCATGAAAATACCCAAAAACATATGTAGTGGACAGAAAAAGAATTGTAAAATCCAAAAATTTCGAATAATTATCATGTGACCGCGAACGTTCTGTTATTGGTCGCGACCAAAGAGGTCTTACAACCTCTTTGGTCGCGACGTACTTGGACAGTAAATAAATGACGTGTTTACATTTGCCCTATGGTAAGATAAGTACTTTCGCTTGTTTCTCAACATCGTGGTGATTAAACACAGAGAAGCAAGCTCATTGTCATTGTGACATTACGTCCAGTGACGTCACAGATCATGCCGACAAAATAGTGGTGTTTGAAAGCAATTATGAAATTTGCATTTTCAAATATTTTTTTGCGTCGTTATTTTTGTAGTATGTGAAATGAAAAAAATTAATTTAAAATTATCTTTGTGGGATGTCTATTAGATGTGATTAGAAAAAAAACATGCAAATTGCCTATTCTTAAAAGAGAGTGATGTGAGTAATGATTATTTAAGTGATATTGCATTAATTTATGATTCCATGGCATACATAGTGTTCTAGTTTATGATAAAAAAAGCCTGGACGCAGCAAGTGCGTTAGGGTAGTGAATTTTCATAGAAATGATCTGGCACAAAATATTTTATAACTTTTTTTTCTTGTAACATAGAAATCTAAATTTTGGTGTATAGTTTAATTTTTATATCGTAAATCTACCTACTACCAAATTCGGTTGTCATAGCTTTTTTATTTTTTGAGATAATTTTTTTTCGAAGAAAAACTCAAAATTTTCCCGGAAAACCTTGTCCGATTTTCCTGACTAACGAACTTATCCAAGCCATTTACAAAAGGAAGGTACATGCCAAATTTTATCAAAATCGGCCCATTATTTTTTGAGTTATCAGTGTGACACACACACAAATATATATATATATATATATATATATATATATATATATATATATATATATATATATATATATATATATATAAACATATAAAAATTGAAACTGACCCCGGATATGGGTTCTAGAGGTCCTAGTTCGCGCTCAATGGCAAAAATTTTTTCAAAATTCAAAAGTCGGGATCTCCCCAATAGTGAATTTTTTCTACGAAAATTCACTAAAAGTGACACATTATGGATATGTAGACAAGGGTGGTACTGGTAATTCAAGTAATGAAGAATTGGCTACTGAAGCATAAGTTTTTCAGATTGTTTAGTTTACAAAATAATTTAAGTGTCCAGTAGCATATTTTTTTGTAAACAAAATAACAGCTTCTGTATAACAGCAGCTAATACTATTAGCTATTAGAAAATTGTTTAAAATAGGTGTTAACGTGAGATCTGTAACCTGTGATAGTAATAATAATAAAAGTATTTATTTTTAAAAAATGTTGAAAACCATATAAAAAAAAAGTTCACAAACATTCAATGAAAAGAAAGTCAAAATTCAATACAAGTACAAGGCAAAAATAAAATACATACAAACGGAACTACACACTAAGCACAAAGTGTAAAAACATGGCCAGCCGATCAGCTAATGGCTTCCAAACATTCGGCCAAATTATATGGTTCTTCCAACAACTTTTTTTTTAACTGAAAAAGTGTTACATTCCTTGAGTTGTGAAGAAAGTCTATTGTAGAATCGAATACTAGCTACTACTAATATAGTACATGTTTCTCATATGAGCCCAAACGCTGTTCAGGATAATTATAAATATCTGAACTAGTATTGTAGTAGCCTTGTTTTATATGCTCCTCTACAATATCCCTATGTTTGAACACATACACTAGAACTTCATATACATAAACCGCTGTTGCTGTCAGAACGCCTAGCTTTTTGAAAGCTCCCCTACCAGAATCTCTAAAATTCTTATCTTTTTTCTGTATTATAAAAACTGTGTTGAAGTGCACACTGCCGCCCCAAAAAATGATACCATATCTCAAATGGCTTAAGAAATCCGCATGGTGTACAGTTTTCATTGCATTAGAATTCAAGTATTTATTTAAAATTCTTATTGTGTAACAAGCAGGCCTCAACATATTGCATAACCTTCTATATGAGCAGACCAACTCGAGACGTCATAATATAATAATAATAATAATAATAATAATAATAATAATAAGAGGTTTTATTAGGGCGAAGTTAATTTTACATTTTTTTTCCACTGAACTCTTAAAAGATAACTTAAAATGTAGGAATTACAAAATAAACAAATTATAAAATAAACAAATTATAAATGCCTTAGTATCCAAAACAATGTAACAACAAAACATTGACAATTGTGCGCTTTAAATTTAGCTGAAAGAAAGGAATTCCTAAATATGAATATGATTTATTATAACTATACTACGCAAACTGACTATTTTTATAAAAATCTGTAACATATCTCCGAAACCCTGGCAGAGAACATAAAGTATTTTTAAAAGGTATTTTATTACACAGATTTGGTGCAACATAGGAAAAAGACCCTCGATATTGGCTCGTATAATATTTAGGTATGGCAAACAAGTGATCGAGTCTTGTATTGAGCGAATGTATTTGTCTCCGAAAACAGAGCTTCTGATGTAGGTAATCAGGCCCCGCCCCGAGGACAATCTTGTGAGTTAAGCAAAGAAGATGTACTTTCCAGCGATTCTTCATATTCAGACAATCTAGTTCTTTTAACTTATAAGAAACACGATCTGTTCTTTTTAGATTAAAGATGAACCGTAAACATGACTTCTGAACCTTTTCTATTCTTTGCCGATCCCAACTGTCAAGGGCAGGTCCATACACAACATCAGCATGGTTAAAGCGCGAGAGAATCATCGAGTTTACCAAGAGAGCTTTTACTTTCACTGGACAGCAATTTCGGTGGCTATAAAAAGATTTCAATAGGCCAAAGCTAGCTCTACGAAGATTAGTGACGTGATCAGAAAATTTTAAATTGTTATCTATTATGAGACCAAGATTCTTTGCAGATTGTTTTGCTTCCAAGCGACTCCCATCTATCAAAATATCAATATTTTGAGAACAAACCCTATTCCTACTGACTTTCCTGCCAAAATAAAGTACGCAACACTTATTGACATTTATCGCAAGTTCATGCTTCTTTGCTGTCCTGACTAACCTATCAAGGTCTGCATTTAAACTTGCTATAGCATCTAAGGCATTTTCGACAGGAAATGATTTGTAAAGCTGCATATCATCGGCATAGAAGTGTATTTTGCTCGAGATAATTTGTTCTTGAAAATGAAACGTATAAATATTGAATAAAAGGGGGCCCAAGATAGAGCCCTGTGGAACCCCTTTTAATAAACTCAAAGAATCCGATACATCCGACCCGCAGACAACCCTCTGTGCCCTATCTGAATAGTAACCCTCTATAAATTGAACGGCGTCATGATTGAAACCAATATATTGTAACTTCGAGCACAATAGTTCATGACTGATCGTATCAAAAGCTTTACTGTAGTCTAGCAATACCAAAGCTGTAACTTGATTTTTTCGTTAGCTGTGAGGATGTCATCATTAATATTTGCTAATGCTGTTGTGGTGGACCTGGCCCTAACAAATCCGGACTGTACATTTGGCAAGATGTTGTTGTCCCCAAGGTAAGCAGTTATCTGCTCGGACATCACTTTCTCCAATAACTTTGAAAGAACTGGGAAAATGCTTATAGGTCTTAAATGATTAAACTCAGTTGGATTATTTCCTTTTGGAAACATGAAAACCTTTGCAACTTTCCAAACTTTGGGAAAACACTTTGTCTCAATACACAAGTTTACAAGATGAAGCAGCTGAGGGAGAATTTCCGGGAGACATAGGTGAATCATGTCGATACTCACACCATCAAAACCTTTAGCTTTTGTTTTTATTGAGGCTATATGCCTCATAATATCTCTCTCATTGACAAGCTTAAAATGGAAGTTATTTGCTTTTTTGTAAATATAACTATTGTAATATGTTTTTAATTGTCTAATATCAGCCTTACTACTGTTAATAGACGTGAGGTATTGATTTATTTTGTTTGCGTCACTCAAATGTGATGGTAACATATTGTCTTTTTTTGTAATAATGCCAAATCTATTAGACAATGACCAGGCCGTCCTATTATTTTCACTTGCAGACAGCATACGCTCCGCAAATGCAAGTTTTTCTTTTTTTATGGCATTTGTAGTTCGGTTTCTAATTAGTTTATAATTTTGCCAATCAATGGGATCGCGACTATCTTTGAACCTATTATAAGCTTTATCACGCTGTTTCATAATATTCTTGATATTATCCGTTAGCCATGGAGCCGGCTTTTTCGTTATTCGTACCGTAACGATAGGGGCATGCGTATCGAAAAGTTTATTCAAAACATTAGTAAGTGATGCTGTTTTATCTTCAGCGCTGTTTAATATATAATAATGCATCCAGTCTACAGCAGACAAATCACTTTTGAATTGATTAATATTAAAATTTTTGTAACTTCTAAAGGTATGATACTGTGTTTTTAATGATTCTGCTTTAGCCAAAGATAATATGCAATATACAAGACAATGATCAGAGATATCATGAGTATCGACTGTATCAGCTTCTGATACACCTAGCAATTTATCAACTATAACTATGTCAAGAAGAGACTGTGAATTTTGCGTGAGTCTAGTCGGCTTCGATATGAGTTGTAACAGATCGTACGAGTGAAGAAGTTCATAAAATTTCAGAACAGCTGTGTTGTTTTTTAGTATATCAATATTAAAATCTGATAGTAAAACAATATGATCATATGCAGGCACTATTAAAGAAAGAAGCTCATCAAAGCCATCCAGCGCACTAAGCAGATTCCGATCTGCAGGTCTGTATAAACAACAGATCAAAAAGCTTTCATCATGATTTTTAATTGACATAGTGAGATATTCAAAGACATCAGAATTCACGCTTGTTGAAACTATAAGAAAGTTTAATTTGTTACTTACGTAGCACAAGACTCCACCACCGCGGCCACTTAACCTATCTTTTCTCACAATATTGTAGCCCTTTATTTGTATAGCCTCATCCGTAACATTAGAAGTTAGCCAGGTCTCGGACACAGCCACAATATCAAAATTATTTTCTTCAATTAAAATCCTTAAAGCTGCAAATCAGAGAGTAAATATTTTACATTTATATGCGCAAAACTATATTTATTAAATTCTTTTTTATTCACATTTTAAAATATTATATAGACAGTAAAGGTAATAAAGATTAGTTAGATATAAATACAATAACTAACAGCGATAAGGAGGCAAGCAAGAGTTTTATTTTACTTGTAAAAGGAAAAAAATAAAGTGTGATAAGTTATCAAAAATAAAAAGAAATTCGAGTGCAGCCCGCGACAGCAACCTGCATAATATATAAAACACAACCACACTTTTGTTCAACAAAGCAAACTAGATATAACATAGATATATTTGAAAATTGCAACTATCAAACTTCTTAACTTCAAATATTTGGATTAGGTAGATCATCCAGTGATGCAATACGGAGCTTCTGTTTATTACCAGTATTAACATATACGTTGCCGTTCCAACACCAGGCCTTGTTTCTGCCATATACTTCCTTAGTCTTGCTTAG
Organism: Tillus elongatus; assembly: GCA_964006375.1. Lineage (NCBI taxonomy): Eukaryota > Metazoa > Arthropoda > Insecta > Coleoptera > Cleridae > Tillus > Tillus elongatus. The sequence continues at coordinate 80,100,185 of OZ023264.1, forward strand.
AAGATTAAGATTACTGTAAGTCAAGTCCTCTGCCACGAAAATTCCCCTGTCTTTTAATATAGCTGTGTTTCTTATTATTCGATGTTTATATTCAATGTCTGTGAAAGATACCAAAATCGGAGGTTTCTGATTATTCCGGCTTTTTAAACGGTAGCAGGTGCGAATGTTGTTTTCAGATATGTTTACATTCATATCTTTGTTGAAAAATTCTACGACTTATATTTAAAATGTTTTCATTGATTTCAGCTGGTATATTGAAAATTCTTATATTTTTTCTCTTATTGTGTTGTTCCAATACATCAAGTCTTTTTATCAATTTTTTGTTTTCTTCAGATATACATTTTAACTGAGTTTCTTGCTTTTTCAATCTTTCCTCCATCTCAAGTAAAGCTTCCTTCACGGCAGAAGACGTGATTTCTTTCATGAGCGTGTAGTTTTCTTTTAGAGTTTTCGACACACAACTCTCAATCAATTCATTAATTTGTTCTAATTGCCGTTTCGTAAAGGCCATTCTTGTAGGTAAGACCACCAATTGATACTACTTTACTTCTAGAACACCTGTGCACAATACACTTCAATACTAGTCACTCTATTGAATTTATTTTTGCAAAATTTGCAGGAGCGATTGCAACACGTGCACACTATAGCCTTTCATTCATACGTATCATCGACATGAAAACCCAGCAATCTGGTAGAAGATGCGAACGACACCAACTGATCACCTAAAACTGCTTTTTTGGGAGTAATAAATCCACACTGTTTAGTTCTAAACCACGTGCATTTTGTCTTTTCATCATTAATTGTAAGCTTGTTACTGCTGAACCACTCCACAATTGAACGAAGTAAAATATCACATTTTAAAAGCAAGTTTTGCACTCACTATCAGATTGGTATCGTCCGCATAATTCACAAGACAATCTATCTTGCCGGCAATCCCATTTTTCAGGTCGAATCATATAAATGATAAAAAGAAGCGGTCCAAGGATACTTCCCTGCGGGATTCCCCCATTGGTAGGGCAGAGGAAACATATCATACACTGTCCCTCTTTAGGTCAAGTCTTTGTGTTCTTCCACTGAGATATGACTTTATCCGCTGCAATGCAACACCTGTTTAAGGAGCGGAGGTTAAATGGGGATTTAATTTGTCGAACTAGGCGAATTTAGACATAGTTACGATGCAATAAAACTTTAATAAACTCACTAAACTTAGGTAACAATGCTTACGAACTAGCTTAACTGAAAGAATTTTAAATCCGAACTCTTTACATAGTGAATCTTAATTGAACAGTCTCCTAATGTTTATCAACCAATACTACTTATAGTTTTTTAATCAGTTTACATCCTTCCTAAATTGCAGACTTCAGCAGTCATGCATTCCTTGTACGCTGCAATTTCACCTTGTTTACTATTTACATAACAATGTAATCGTTTCAATGCCAATGTTATCGATACATTTGTGACCTACAATTATATGCAATATTTACATTACTTGGTGTAGAGAATTTTCCTATAACTAACTTTACTTATTATTTTAATGTTCTTAACAATTATGTTTCCACGCCTACTACTGCCCTTCTGCAAACCTTATTGTTCTCTGAACAACACCTCTAATACCATTAAGTTCCAATTTACATAAAATGTCGTTATTCAAACAATCAAGTGCCTTAGTCAGGTCTATGAATATTCACAGAGGAAGCTCTCTCTTCTCGAGACAATTTAACAATGAAAGTGTAAAACTGTACAAGGCTGTTTGAACAGATTTGCCTCACGAATATTCACGCTGATTATCTATAATTTTTGATATTCGTTGGATCACCCCCTTTATAAAACATCAGTATTACAGACGCCCCGAGCTGATCGGTGGGAAGATCCCGTATGACAAATAGTTGTCTATAATGTAGCACAATGGCTTACATATCAGAAGTATACAAGATTTGATTATTGCACCGGGGACATCATCAATTCTGCTACTTTTTTGCACTTAAGCTTTCTGACTCTGTCTATAACATATTCCATAAGTGGACCAATGTAAATAGACTCACTATTGCTCTTTATATTACACTTGAACTCTAACTCTTTTAGCTCACCTAACAATGCAGGGACCGCTGTCACCAGATATTCATTTATATTATTAGCTACTTGAAAGGTTCGCCAGGCACCTAAACTTCATTATTATCTTTCCTTGTTTCTGTGATCTCCCTTACTGTGCCCCAGTCACATTTGGACTTATTGTCTGAATCTGTATTTTCTGTAAGTAATAATTGGACCTAGCCTTTATTAATAAGTCATTGTACTTCCGCTTTACAATGTTGTATAATTCCTGTAGCCAGCATCATGCATACGCAATACATAAAGTTTATCAAAAAGATCCTTACATTCTAAAACAGCTGGATCTTTATAGAATCGATTTTTTTTTGTTTTTGTTTTTTGACTACACATTTGGGAAACCTCTCATCAAAAATTGGAATGAAAACATTAATGAAACATCTCCATTGTCCGTTAACATCGTCATCCCTACAGTCATAAACATCTTGCCAGTTTTCCTCAGAGAGTCTACAACGGAATAAAAATTTATTTTCATTGGTGAAAAATCTCATGCTACGAGACTTCGTCTCGAATTTATTACCAATTTTGAATGTAATCAACTGTGCTGTCTGATCCGATATTTGAGTGTGCAATACTTTGGAGGTATATGATTCACAATTTGTAAATATGCTATCTACACAAGTTTTTGATTCTTTTGATATTCCGGTGAAATTCCAGATCGATGGGTACAAATTGTATGCATTCAACAGCAATAAAAAGTCTGAAATATGCCTAGTCTTATTTCTAATATTTAGATTGAAATCACTGGCGAAATAAATATAGCATTTTTCCGAGAACACAACCAACAATAATTCTTCCAACTTTCCGAAGAAACTCTCTAGAATATCAGACTGAATTTGGAGAACCATAGATACAAACAACAATAATTTTAATATTGAGGATGAGAAACTCTGCTGCTGAGCACTCAAAAACGTCACTCGACGATAACTGATGATGGTTGTGCTACTAATATTAAAACACTGACATTGCTCGGATGCAACTTATCTCCAGATAATATTATACCGGTTTAAAAAAATCCTTTTCATGGAAGTACAATTTTTTGTATATTAGATCCTTGCCATGTTTTAACATTGTTTTCTTTTCAACTAGCATAGCTGGAATCCTGATTTTTCGGCGGTTGTTCCTTAATCTATTGCTATATCATAAAATGTTATGCGAATTAAGTTGACTCATGCAGGTGTCCACAATATAATAGGCTTTTTCTAGAACATTAAAATGCAAGTTATGCGGAAATTTTAAATGGAATACACTGTATTTTATAGTAAAAACCCCAAGGACCAGTTAATTCTCTATCTAAAAGTATAATCTGATGTTATACATATTTGTAGCGGTTTTGAAGTTAATAGCAAAAAAACAGAATAATGCAAGAAGAAAGCAATAAACAACTATTTATTTGATTAATTCATGCAAAAAAAGTTCTCTTTTATTTACTTGTTCAATATGATATGACTTTAAAATAAAACAACACAGGTAGCAATAACTTAGCATTCTAAAATAAAGTAATAAATTACTATTCCAGAATAAAGAACAATAACAATAAATCAATAACTAAATTATTTGTAACAATTTTTAACACTTTTAAATAAAATAACAAGAAATAAACATAACAAAAGGAAAGACTTAATAACTATTGTTCGAAACGTACTCCACTAACTCTCAAACATTCAAGAATTTGTTTCTGCATTTGGTCTGTTGTTTGTGCCAATTTAAGCCTAAAAATCCGAGTGTATTTATTTGATGGTTGTCCGCGATTGATATCTCGCGACAGATTTCAACTGGATCCAAATCCGGTCAATAGTGAGATCATCATCACCTCCCAAACCCTAACCTATCTGCACTTATCTCTTAAATTTATTATTTTTTAAGATAAAGATCACACTTTTTGGTTTGAAGATGAAAAGATAATCAAATATTTACTCAGCTTTAATCTTGTTCTGCCCAATGTCCTAGATTTATGAGATCTTCGAGTCAAAACACCGGTACTACGTTAGTTAGTTAGTTTGAAGAGATCTAGATAATATATATGAAAAATTTTCAGCTATAGCACCACCAGAATTGAGAAAGGTTAAATGAGGGATTTGTCATTTAATCAAAAGAGATATTAAAAAACACAAATATTTAAATGTATCGACATAAATTAATAATGGGAGTTATTTAAATCAAGACTCCTAGTAAATCAAATAAAAGTTGTACATTGCAGAGAAACAAAATAAATATCAAATGCAAAAGTAAATGCTTTTCTATTAAATCTACCAATGTTCTCAATTTTAATTTGTTAGGTAAATTTCTAATTAATTGTTCTGGCCAGAAAATGTTTTGTTTTCTTAAAAGTTTGTGAGAGAGGCTCAGATATTGCAAAATTAAGTAATCGTTTACTATTGTTTAAATGAAAGGTTACAAGCTACTTTTTGTATTCTAAAACATTTTAAGGTTTGAAAAATGTGTGGGCAAAATGTTAATCAATTAAATCTCACAGTAATATTCTTAATTTACATATTTGACAAGAGACCAAAAGAAAATACAAAATAAATTTATATACATATCGGACAATCTCACCGACTAAGATTTTAATTTTGACTGAGTTAAAATTTATGTTGCAAGTTAATGAGAAATTGAAATGATGTAGGAAAGTGTATGTTTGTCTAGTCTTAAAAACCACCCAAAAAGTTTTAAATGACTCACGTGTAGTGCGTTCGCACTTCCAAAGATTCACCAGATGGTCTGGACTTACACCTGAGGTCCCATAGGTATTAATTTTCCTGCAAACGGCATGTGGAAACTGCACAAGGTAATATCGGTATTTAGCGCTTACCATAGGGGCTTAATTACCCCAGGAGAGGAGTCAGTAACTGGCAGTAAAGCCTTGCAGGGGTGAGGACAGTGTAGGTGCAATGTATAATCAAGAGGCTAGGTAGACACTGGGGTTGAAACTTGATGTACTTGAATAGGAACGGCAAATAGTGAGATAAAGGTATGTTTGAACGTATACGGAAAAATCGGACATAAAGGTAAACTTGAAACTGAGACTGAAATTGAGAACTTGAACTTGAAAACTCGAAACTGTTTACTTGAAAGTGTTCACTTGAAACTGCCGTCAACAATAACTTGTCACCGCATTAAGAGGTTCACTAAGGACTCACTGTTCCATCCGTTTTTCTTTAAAACCTGGTTACAATACACTAAACCACTGAAGTTATTTGCAGCACTTCCACGATGATCACACTGGGCGTTTACTTTCCTTGCGGAGGTCACGTTTTTACTACCTGATAGAAAAGCTCTCCTCCACTGAACGCGGGAGGTAGTGCAGACCTTGCTTCAGTAATGTCAGTCGGTAGACAGCCTCGATCCTGGCATTGTAGGCGCTTAAGTGGCCAGCTGGGTTTGTTCTCTGCCTCGACGCCGGTTCGATGATGTTCTCTGTCCTTTTTAGTTACCCGTCTACCTCCATGTATATGAGAGGGATGCAGAGATGCATGTTTTTCGGGCCAGTTCCTGCACGGACTTCGTCGAGGCCTCGTAGTTCCAACGGTTTCGCGACCAGTATCTGTCAAATATACTTTATTGCCTAACGATAGGGCTATCTTTAAGTTGTCAAACTTGTCCCATATATTTTCGACTTTATGACTTTTGGCATCTTTGTTATTACGTCATGGTGGAGTAAATATTTAGCTCTGCACCGATATTTTCCTGCTTCTTAATTTCCACTTTACCAACATCTTAGTAGGAATTTGTAATAAATAACGATCTTTTTCCTTAAAGAAAATATTCAGTCTGTTGATATTTTAATTTAACGTATATAAAGGGAATGCAGTATGGGCACTACGATAGTAAATGTCAATAGCGGATTTTCAATAAATATTTTCAAAACAAAAACTTGAATTGCTTGTTCAAAAATAAAGTCACCTTTTCTTATTTAAGCTTCCTTTGAGGTTCTTGTTATGTCAGTAAGGAAGTTACGGTGATGAATCAAACATAACCGTTACATGTTGCTGCTTGTATCTCACAGGTCTCTAGACAGGAGTGCTTCTCTAACTCGGTTTTGAAGTTCTTCCTTAGTACGAATGGGGGTAAGGTAAACAGGTTGTTTTATTCTACCCCACAGATAAAAATCAAGTGGGTAAGGTCTGGCGACCTTGGGGGCCAAACCTATGAACCGGAGAGGTGAATCCAACGATCTCGGAACATCTCTGACAATTCATTGGTAACTTCATTTGTGCAGTGAGCTGGTGCACCATCTAGTTGATACCAACAATCTCTCAGCATTTCAAGATTTAGTTTGTAGAGAAAGTCAGATACTGTGGCCCGAAATATTTCGAGATATGTCTCAGAATTTAGATTCCAATCATAAAAACAAAATTTTATTTTGTCGTTCATCAATTAACAGAGTACATAAAAACAGAATTTGTGCTGAAATCTCGTTTCTTTATCGAAGTGAAGATTTTCTGCAGCCCAATAATGTGAATTTTTTCTGTTAAATATGTCGGTTCAAATTATTTTTTTCAGAAAATTTGGATCTTCTTGTGTACGAATTAAAATCATTTCGCATAATTCCTTACGCTTTGGGAGATAATTAGGTTCGATTGCTTGAAGTGTCACTAATTCATAATTATGCATTTGATGGGTATGCAGAATCCTGTCTGTTGATTTGTAGATATTCCCAAATCTTTTTCATCAGAATCATATTGGCACATGAGGATATGCAGAAAAATATGCCAGGGCATTTATTTACTTGTCCTCGTTACCTGTTACAGGTTTCATTTGCAACCTTCTTGGATTCTTTATGTGACCTTTGTTCATAAAGTTATTTTGTATCCTCCTAAATTTCTATTCATTAATCGGAACTGCATTTGGATACTGCTCATTAAACTTTTTGCATGTTCTAGAAATAATTTTGTTACAGTGGCCATGCACGTAAAATAGATTTAAATTTTTTTCGTTTTTATAAGAATTCGGCATTTTAAGATAATATATTACACACAAACAGAGAGACAATAAACTTGCAAACTGACGAATGTTATTTTGACAACGAATCTTGACTGGTTAAAGTCATGGCTACCTATTAATAAAACATTGGTTTCCAATACTAGCATTATTCTGTTTTTTGCTAATAAGTCCAAAACTGCTTAAAATAGGCATAACATCACATTATACTTTTAGATAGATAATTAACTGGCCCTTCGCGTTTAACTATACAATACAGGGTGTTCCATTTAAAATTTCCTCATAACTTGCATTTTAAAGGTCTACAAAAGATGTATTAGGTTGATAGACAGTAACTAGCATTAAGAATAGGTTGCTGGTACAAGTAATTATAAGCTAATAATATTGTATAGCGCTCTTGTAACAGTGTTATATTTTTGTTGTTAAGTTATATGTAGCTAAATGAGCTAATAAAGTTCTATTCTATTCTATTCTAAAAAGTCTATTATATTGTGGACAGCCTATGGATCAACTTAATCGCATAACATTTTATGATATAACAACATAATAAGGAACAACCGCCGAAAAATCAGCCCTCCAGCTATTCTGGTTGAAAAGAAAACATTTTTTTAAATTAAGAAATGCCAGTTGCCAAATTTCTTAAAATATAATTTTGATTTCCTAAATAAGTGAAAGATAGGTTATACAAAAAAGTTCCAGAGTGTTCCGTGGAATCTAAAAATGTGATAATATATAGGTGTTCTATTAGAAAAATCAGAGTTGGTATTTGGTAAGAGAGGATCTGGCAATACCGCGTTGTTAAAAATATTTTTGGAATGAAGACCTCGGCTTTATATGCACATAACCCTAATTCCAAATTCCTATCTTTTCTCGTTCTCTAGATACTTCTAATAGGCCATCGAGTTTTGCGCAACCTGCATATATATATATATATATATATATATATATATATATATATATATATATATATATATATATATATATATATATATATATATATATATATATATATATATATATATATATATATATATATATATATATATATATATATATATATATATATATATATATATATATATATATATATATATATATATATATATATATATATATATATATATATATATATATGTATATGTATATGTATATGAACATATAAAAATTGAAAACTGACCCCGGATATGGGTTCTAGGGGTCCTATATAACCGATAACTCAAAAAAAAAAAATGGGCCGATTTTTATCAAATTTTCTGAGTACCTTCCTTTTGCAAGTCGATTGGATAAGTTCGTTAGCCAGGAAAATCGGCCCAGGTTTTCTTGAAAAATTTTGTGTTTTCGTTCGGAAAAAATTATCTCCGGAAATAACAAATTAAGGGCAACCAAATTTGGTACGCGTGTTTGTATTATAAGAGTGAATCAAGTACATTAGATATGCAAGTGTAAAGACAAAAAGTTATGGGCATTTAAAAGAAAGAAAATGAGGTTTTCCTTAAAACGTCAAAGCCACGATTTGAAACGTCAAAATTGGCAACGTTTAGGCAACGAACCTGAAACAAATACGGATTGTGTAAAGAAAATGTCGCAAGAAGTGTGTTCTGCAAAACCTTAAATTCCAGCTTCTACCGTCATTGTCCTTCATTTTACTAAAATATTTCCAGAAATTTTATTTCAAATAGACCCTTTCTCTGATGCTTTGACGGTAGTTTTATAGTGTTAAGTTTATGGTTTAACGGTCTATAATTTTTGCTAATTTTCGTAGAAAAAATTCGTTGAATAGGAGACCGCGACTTTTTATTTTAAAAGGATTTCTTTAAATGAGCGCAAACTAGGCCATCTAAAATCCATATCACAGTTTAGTTTCAGTTTTTATCTGTTTATATATATATATATATATATATATATATATATATATATATATATATATATATATATATATATATATATAATGTATATTTATAATCGTTATTATACAAGATACAAGAAAAAGTTGTATACGTTAATTATAGAGGGTGTCTTGAGAAACAATGGGGGAGTCCACCAGGCGCCGGCTGCTGCGAACGCTGCATGGTTAAAAAACCAAGATTTATAGATTATATAGGTTGTCTGGCAACTCTGAGGGGGAGAGACTCGAGAGGAGTGTAATACGTCATATGTATTCTAAATGCGAATAATACCTATAGTTTCAGATTGCGTTTTGGTGTTTTAAATAACGTTTATTAGAAATTTGTGTAATGTTGCTTAAAAATTTTCGAATAGGATCAGTTACAGATTTATTTTGTACGGAATAGCGGTCAAATCGAAACTATTGTCTTAAAGGCAATATCTTATTTTTTGAGGTGTTGTGTTGTAAGCATAATTGCAAAGTAAATCAATGTATTACGAATCGAACGTTATTTATTCAAGATTATTTTTATATTCAACATTTAAATCGGTGAATCGTCATAAATGTATATATGTGTTAAATGAAAAAAAAAACGGTTTTATGTACTTAAAACATGAACTCAATAAATAACTTGTTTTAAACATCTGCCTAGATGCCTGGTGAAGTTGTTTAGTAGTATATTAATGTAAAAAAATAATTCTAAAAAGACAATGAAAAGTGGACATAAACTCTCCTTCTTTACTTTTCCACAAGGAGTAAAAATAAAGGTATTAGGTATATTTGCAGATAATCTCACGGAGGGTTTTTATTTAAAAAATTCAGAAATATGCTTAGAACACCACTTGGTTATATAAATCACAAGAAAAATTTCCTGCAAACGCCCCCCAAGTACCAGGAAAGAATAGGGGTGCGGGGAAGAAGATACAAAGGAAGTATAAACGAAAAATGCGAAAACAAAAACAACTTAGCTGTACCTGTATAAGCTGCTTTTATGCCATTTTGCAGCTACACTTCCTTAAAATATTGTTTATCCCGCACATATCAGGTCCGGTAACTTTCTTGGGGAGTCGTTCCTAAGAAATTTTTCTTGTGGTTTATTCATGTAGAAGGCGAAGAACCCCCCCCCGTGTTGGGGGGGGGGCTATGCCAGCATGGGATGGGGGTGGGGATGGGTGCTTCGTCCTGGGGGTTTTCCTTCCACTACAGCATGCATACGCAACTACCTTCAATGTATCAACCACAAGAATAATTTCTTGGGTACAACCCACGAGAAAGGTACTGGACCTGAGGCGAATTGGGGTTCTGTGCGGAGTAAACATGCTTTTAAGAAGGTGTAGCTGCAAAATGGAATATAGATCCGGCTAAGCTGTTTTTTAGCATTTTTCGTTTCTGCTTTCGTACCCACCAACCCTATTCACTCCTTATCCCGTAATTTTTTTTTAGTGTTTTTTTTGCAAGAAAGTATTCTTGTGGTTTATGCATCCAAGGTGGTTTCTAAGCAAGTTTCTGAAAAAAAAATTCTGAAAGTCCTCTATGAGCTCATCTGAAAATTTACCAAGTATTACTATATATATATATATATATATATATATATATATATATATATATATATATATATATATATATATATATACTTATTGGGATAGCACAATTTAGTATTATCTTAAAATTAAATATAAGATGTCTGAGTTTTTTTGCTTAGAAATTGATTGTAAAAATTATAAATCCACTATTTTGTATGTGTAAAAATGCACACCTACCTAAGTATTATAAATTTAAATCATTTTCTAATTGTTATTAGATGCATGTTAATAATTGAGCAGTATGCAAGAAAATACGTAAACTATTAAAAAAAAACTAAAAACCTAGGTTGTGGTCTAGAAGAATAACATTCTGTTCAATTTGAGGCATGAATTTATAATTTCATAAATAATAATTCGTTGTTTTGATCCTTTTCAAGGTAAACCAATTAATTGAATCCAGTAATTTGAAATTGATTAATATCCAAAAATTTCAATACTTTCTGTTACTATGTGAAAAAAATCTTGATTTCAACTTATGATTAAACATTCACTCATTTTTTCTCTCCCTCAGGGCTCGTCCGCGGCCTCGCCGCCTTGATAGCACTGCAACATTTGGTTTATTGTGCATAATATTCACTCTTGTTATAAGTTCAAAAATAACATAACTTTGAAAGACGAACATAAATATGCCGTTTGATTTCAATATTCAATGCACTATTATTCTACTAGATTTAATTTGGGAATACATGTGACGTATTCCCGCTCCACTCTTTGATTGGTAGAGAAGTACCAGACAACCTATCTAATCTATAAACCTTGTCAAAAACAACATTTTTTGACATAAGAATGCAGCACTCGTCCCTTTATTCTATGGTCACAGCATAATAGACAATAGACAATTTGCATGGATTTTCCATTACATGAATTTAACATTTACCTATAGTTTTTCATACATAGAACCTTATGACATGCATGAAAATACCCAAAAACATATATATATATATATATATATATATATATATATATATATATATATATATATATATATATATATATATATATATATATTGGATAGAAAGACTTTTGACATCAAAAAATTTCGAATTATTATCACGTGACCGCGAACGGTCTATTGGTCGTGACGTAGTTGGATAGTAAATAAATATCGTGTTTACATTTGTCTTATGGTATAAGTATGGTCGCTTGTTTCTCAACATCGTGGTGAATTTTATTCGTTTATTGTGTTTTTTTCTAGCTGAGTAGTGGAGTGTGCATAATAAAATGGGAGACAAAGGTTTTCAACAGCCGCAATCAGATAATTTGCCAAGAATCCAGACTTATAAGTGCTGAAATAAAATGAGCAAAAGCTGGAAGGTATGTGTAAATAAGTCAATGCTAGTTGAACACATATTTAGCCAAGTAGGTATATCATGTACTTATCCATGTCATTTGTAATATATTTTGCTTTGGATGAAGTCAACATGACATGAGAACAACATAACCTCACATATACAATATGTTTTTGATAGAACAATGTGGTCTGAATTAATTACAGATAATTAATGGAAGCAAACCCAATAATTTCATTAATTAATTTTTGCCGGTTGTTAATACTAAGAGTAATATGTAAAGTTAAAACTTAATATGTAGAGTTAAACATACCTGTACCACATGTAAATTACAACCTAACTTAATAACATGATTAAATACTCAATGAAAATGCTTCTTTTTTTCTAGACATTACAATATAATAATTCCCTACGCGTTTCGGCCAACTGAGTAGCCATCTTCAGGGGTACATTTTTCAACTCTTGCCGTTTTATATTGCTTGGGTTTGGATTGTGAATCGCCTTCTGGTACATTCGAATGCGGTGTTGTTGGATCTCTGGTGCAATAGATGAAATAGCTTGGTTAACCTTTCGTATAGTTTTCACTTCAATTTTCAAGAATTGAAAAATTTACTCCTGAACATGGCTACTTAGCTGGCCGAAACGCGTAGGCAATTAATATTTTATTGTCTGGAAAAGAAGCCTTTTCATTGAGTATTTAATTATGTTTATCACAGACTGTTTGACGTTTAGAAGTGAAATAACTTGAAGTCTTTTCATTGAGTATTTAATTATGTTTATCACAGACTGTTTGACGTTTAGAAGTGAAATAAGTTGATAACGTATGATACGAATGTTAACCTTCACTAATATTCATTGTAAAAATGAGGAGGTACTTACATTAAAATGGGCTTCACAACAATGTATGGCGGTTTTCTCAGATAACTGTGGATTTTTCTTTTCATCCCGCTTTATAACTGTGCACCATTGCTTTCTAATTTAAACCACTTTTCGAACAATAAAAAAAATTTCTCTGGAGTGTTTAAGTCGTATTTGTACACATTGGTACCATAATAGTATTTATATAAGCTTTATTTTCCATATTATCAAATAAAATCACGTGCAGAAGCCAATATTCGATGAATAACCTGCAACACAGGATGTAAACACAGCGAAGCGAGTCCATTGTTGACTATTTTACGGTCCCGTGACGTCACAGATCATTGCGGAAAAATAGTGGTCTTTGAAATCAATTACGAAATTCTTATTTTCAAATATTTTTTATATCGTTATTTTTGTAGTATGTAAAATGAAAAAAATATATTAAAAATAGTCTTTGTGGGATGTCTATCAGATGTGATAAGAAAAAATGCATTGTCTATTGGGGGAGTACGCCAGGTGCCAGCAGCTGCATTGTTATGTCGAAAAATGTCGACAGTTGTTTTTTTGCTGCTGGCAGCAACCGGCGCCTGGTTAACTCGCCCAATGCTTGCGTCCAAAAGTACCAAATTTTAGCATGTGACTGCAAGCGGCTTGATATTGATAGCTGTTTGACGTTAGACGACATCACCGATTTTTAACAAGCGCAAACTGCTAATAAGCTTAACGAGCGAAGTATTTCTACGCTTGGTCGCTTGCGATTGTTATGTAGCTTTGTTTACATTTTACAACTTAATTTTAACTAACCTAACATATTTCATATTTAAGAAATGGATATATATATATATATATATATATATATATATATATATATATATATATATATATATATATATATATGTTTAAAATCAATATTCGGCTATGGTTAGAAATGAAAATTTAGAGTTAATAACTTAAAGAAACACAATCTTGCGTAAAATAGAAAATGAGTATATCACTAGATCAAGATCTAATACGCAGCAGTGTTAACAGTTTGTTTTTAATGTTACTGAATTAAGTCATTAAAACAGCACCCCGTAGGTATTGATAATTATTGTATAACCGGGCGGAAATAACGAATGTATTTTGCAGTAACAGCATCAGCAGTTTGGTAAATTTTCATTAAAAAAATTACTAATGAGGAGATCCCGACTTTTGAATTTCGAAAACATTTCTTCAAATGAGCGCAAACTAGGACCCCTAGAACCCATATCCGGGGTCAATCTCAATTTTTATATATTCACACACACACACACACACACACACACACGCACACACGCACACACACACACACACACTATATATATATATATATATATATATATATATATATATATATATATATATATATATATATATATATATTAACAATATATGAACCTTGCACCTGCTCAGATCAGTAGCCACCTGATAGATTGCTTTGTAGAATAAATTCCGACAGTTGCGACACGTCCGAGGGATAACTAAAGAATACAGATATTTCCGCCAAACGAAACTGTCCTAATTTTATGAGTGTTGGAACCTTCATAAAACTATTAGAGACCGACACCTATCAGATAAAGTAATAGAGAAAGTTCAAAAACCTCGTTCGGCAATAAAATATTATACACTGCAGAATTTGCCTGCGATTTATCCCCCTCTCGGTTGCGTTCTTTACCTAAGATTTAGCATGTAAGGAGTTGTTAGTTTTAAAGTGGGTAGAATTTGTCATCATCTGATGACGCTAACTTTGTTAGTGAAACAATCGCCAGGTCTTTTTTAAAAGTTGCGATGATGTGGGTTCTCCAAGTGTGCTTGTCAGTGTTCATCACAGGTTTCAATCTAATTTAAATATTCTACACAGTACGCATGATCGGGGCAACTGAGTTTCTAATGTCACGAGACGCTCTTGAAGTTTTATAAGGCTTAGATTAGGTACCTAATCTAAGGTTTAAGGATTTACAGATCGTGGCCGTCTGTGATTGGTTCATAAATGACAGGGAACAGGGACGACATGCGACATATAAAATAAGAGTCTGTTTTCTATTCTGTTTCTGTGGATTTGATTGAATTTGGATCGGTTATTGGTTATTTGTTGTTGAGTTGGATAGTTGAATACCGAGTAATAGTTGAATTTTAAATATAAATGAACTGTCAAACGTAAAGCCTTGGTAAATACAATCTTCCTAATTTATTTTTTTATTCTGTGTTATTATGCAAATTTAATAATTTTCAGGCAAACTAGAAATCACAACAAAAAGAGGTTAGTGATCGGTGGCTACCTGGCAGGTCAAGGTGACAGAAAGCGAAAAGTTTGTTCGGAATTTCGGAACCTCTTGTTTCGTCACCAGCTTGATTACTGTTGTCTGTTAGAAAATGGGTAACTGGAAAATTACGTTTATTGTTTTAGTCTGCATATACTCTTACGTTGCGAATGGTGAAGATGACAAAGCGAAAAAGGGACCGAAAGTTACAGATAAGGTATGTGTTGTTTTTGTATTTACACTAGCAATGAAACTATCCTTTCACATTCAAGGTACTCATATAAGATATTTTAGACTGCTGACTGATCAGTCATTTTTACACTTTTAAGTTCTACAGTTTAGATTAGCCCAATTTACTTATTTCAACTATCTTTTAGGTATGGTTTGATATAACAATAGGGGGCGAACCTGCTGGCAGAATAGTGATAGGTTTGTTTGGTAAGACGGTCCCAAAAACAGCAAAGAATTTCAAGGAATTAGCTGAGAAACCAACTGGACAAGGGTACAAGGGAAGTAAGTTCCACAGGGTCATTAGAGATTTTATGATCCAGGGTGGAGACTTCACCAAAGGAGATGGTACTGGTGGTAAGTTACCAAATACCTACTTTCGTTATTACTAGTGTGGATGTTTGTATGCACAAGGATCTTTGTATGCCTGTGGGTTTTTGTTTCATTTATGTATTTGTATTTATATGGTCTCACTTGCACAGAACCTTTCACATTAAAAATAAAGGTAAATTTGCAGAGTACCTCCCGACCATTTTTCAATTTTTTTTTCCAGAAACATGCCTTGGACCCCGCCCTGGATGCACAAACCACAAGAAAAATGTCTTGTTTATACCCCCCAAGGAAGTTACATGACCAGAAGTGCTGGGCAGGGTAGGTAAGAAAAAACGAAATATAGACAGAAAATGCAAAGAAAACGACTTGAAAGCTGTATTTTTCACATCTTGAAGCCACAGCCCCTTAAACCTTGCATACCCCACATAGCACCACTATTCGCCCCAGGTCCTGTAACTTCCTTGTGGGGTATGAACAAGAAAATTTTCTTGTGATTTATGCAACGAGGTTCGTTGTATGCATATCGAAATTTAAAAATGGGAACAATAAATTTAGATAATAGTTACCTTTTGCATCTCAAGCAAATGAGGTAGGTGCGGCCCTTGGTGCAAACAACCTTCGACCTTGTATTTTAACAGCCTGCAACATGGAAATTTCCTCATCGCAAAAACAATGTAGGAAACAAATAACATGTCATAAACGAAGACTGGCCACACATGTACCTTAAATCACTACAATACTAATGGTCATTAACATATCAAGGTAAACAATGCACAACTTCCGAAATAACATCCGCGAACACACGGACATATAAGAAACTGTCTAAACACATAATACACGTGATAGCGGCATATTGAAAGCAAAGTGATAAACTGGCAGTTGACACCGATTGTGCTTGTGTCTAGAATATTCCACGGGTTCCCAAAGTCAATGTGAACTTTATCTCAAATGTAATGTTTAGGAGGGGAAGGGGTGTCACAGAACAGAATCGTACTGGGAATTTGTTAAAAAAGTGTGTCATGTGTAAGGAACTTTAAATGTCAAGAACTCCGGAAAGGTAAGACAACAAAAGGGAAGAATAGTGTCAGTGTGCATCTAACACATCAAACTTTATCTATCAGTAGTCGTTTTATCTGAAACTGTTCGGGAGGTAATCTGCAAGTTCACCAAAATAAAATGGATCTATTGATCCTGTATACCATACGAAGTTAACCTCTTTGAGAAATCTGGTGCTCGAAGAGAAGTAATCACAGGTAATCTTGTTTTGTGATGGGATGTTAATTTGTTTGTCTGGCGAAAATATCTATTGGAATAAGATTCAAAGAATATTTTAGCACAGTTAAGATCGGTACCATAGAAAGATCTATCGCCAGACATATTTGGGATAATAATTACCACATTACCAGGAGAATCTAAAATTAATAAAAATGTTAGACAACCAGGACAGCTAAACGCCTTCAAAAGTATATACATATATATTGCTAAATATAGTGATAATAAAAAATGTAAGAATCGCGCTCCGCCGCATATGGACAGTCTCCTGATAGATTATTTCATCAAATAAATACCAGCAGATTCACGTCCATTAGATAATAAAAGAATACAGATATTTCTGTCAAACGAAATCCTTGGTGACCTGCAGAAGAATATAAATAGAGTTGTGGATATAGGATATTTAGAATTATTCGTCCTCTGATGACGCTAACTTGGTTCTCTCTAAGTGTACTTATCAGTACTCATTACAGGTTCAATCTGCATTTAGTGATATGTGTTACAGTTTAAAACCAATGTATGTAGGTATACTCAATTTAAGACATTAAATTGGCTTAGCAAATTAAAAATACATTTTAACTTTCAAGGAGTGTATAAAAAGTTATGAAACAAGTTTCGCTGCAAATAATTGATAATAAACTTATATATTTTGGAAAGTTTTTATTTCTGTGACTATGGCCAACCACTGTTGACAGGGAATAATTTCACCTCACTATCCTGGAAATTTTGCCGAACCCCCGCCTTTCTATAAGGAGGGTAGGGATATTTAACGTGCCCAACATCACATGGACCACAGAACGGACGGCTTACCCCCCCCCCCTCCAGGGCGGAACGTGCAAACATTCAATTTGCTCAAATACAATGCCACAACCTCGGCTGATGTTAATTGTACAGTACATACTGAAAAACTGAAAGAAGAATGCTGGGAATCAAACCAGTACCCTTCAGTTCAGAGGCATACGTTCTTACCCCTGGATCACCGTGGCTCTGAATAAAATAAATTGAAAATTATACAAGCTGTTCTAAATACACGAAACCCTGGGAATCAAACCCAGTACCCCTCGTTTTTGAGGTACACATCCTTACTACTGAACCACCGAGGCACTTATTTTGGAAAGTTTAAAGTTTCATTATCGTTATAATAAGTATATATATATATATATATATATATATATATATATATATATATATATATATATATATATATATATATATATATATATATATATATATATATATATATAACAGCTTTTATAGCATGGCTTTAAATTAAAAACCCAAAGGCCAACGATAAAATTCGCCCAGAAATTTTCGTAGAAACTCGACGGCGAAAAAAAAAAAAAGAAACTTATGGGGTAAGTAAAGTTATTCTAAAAAATTAAATGTATCAACAATTAAGGTTTAATAGCTTAATACGAAAACAGTTGTTTTTTTTTTTTTTTGTCTGAAATATACGATAAGTAGTAAAGCTATTACTGCTGAAGAAATAAAATAACTAATGTATGCTACTTGGTGTTGTAGGGACTGAAAATAAAACAAACCTGGGAAAGGAACGGAACATTGCTTTCTTTTGGATGCGGAAATTGAAACAAAATAAAAACAGGCATATTTAATAAAACACTGGTTATTACTACATAAGGGAACTTACTTTGTGCATATTATCTTCATCTTAACTGTTTTTGTATGTTGGCTTTCAACCTGTCACATCAACTTACCATAATAATTCTTAGATTCCACTTTACTGTCACTAACTGAAGATTGGAACCTGTCATGAGCACTGATAAGTACACATGGAGAACCAAAATCACCACAACATATTTTTTAAAGACGTGGCGATCGTTTCACTAACAAAGCTGGCGTAATCAGAGGATGAAAACTTCTTTTCATCATCCTCAATCGTCAGGTCTTTAAAAAATGTGTTATGGTGATTTTGGTTCTCCAAGTGTATCTATCAGCGCTCATCACAGGTTCCAATCTTCACTTAGTGACTTTTACCACTTGGTAGTATGGTTTGTCTGTTTATCAGTTTATTTACTGAACGAAATCCTTTCAGATTTATTACATCAAATAAAAAATATATAACATGTTTAAATCATAAATTCTATAATTTAAGCTGCTGCCAAAACATGCAGAAAGGGTCTATTTCAAATATTTATTATCGGTAAGAATTTTCTGCAAATATTTTAGTCAAATGCAGAACAATAGCTCTTGAAACAGAAAGTTAACACACCTTGTTAAACATCTATATTTTTATTTGTATAATCAATTAAGAAATTTTTTGTACAACAATTGATTTGCTAAAATGAAGACCAAATACTGTTTAATTTTTGCATTGAGCGAATATAATTGAAACTACATGTAATTAGCCAACAAACTCTTCAGGTAGTTTTGAATATGCTGTTAAATTTGCCACATTGGCGAAATATAAATTTGAAGTAGAAAATTTATTATAGTTACTGTATACCCCGCCTCTTTTAGTTAAGAACATCAGATTTTAATTTTCATTTCTTATTGTAGCTTTTTTTTATCCCTCAGGGCTCGTCCGCGGCCTTGCCGCCCCGATATCACTGCAACCTTTGGTTGATTGTGCATACCCTTAGTCTTATTCCACCCATTCCAAAATCACTGTGCTTTGAACTAGTCTGCACAGCGATTGGTAGGGTGAAGTTTTATATTGCTCTGTCTCCGGTCTAGACTGACCGTAGATCAGTTGTCTTTTGCGGTCCAGAGCTTTACACTCACACAAGATGTGCTGGGCTGATTCCTCCCCCTCGCTGCAGAGTCTGCATGCGAGGTCCCCTTCGAACCGCCCCATTTTATGCAGGTGTTTCTTGATGGCCATGTGTCCCGTCAAGAGACCTGTTGTGTTTCTGAGCTGTCCTCTGCCAAGATTTAGCAGCTCCACAGCTCTCTTTGAACCGGGTTCGTCAATTACAACCATGCCTGAGCCCTGGACAGTCCGCCCAGTACACCTTGTGTTGGTTTCTGACCCAGGACTTAATGGCTCCCCTGGCAGTGCTCTTTGTCACGCACAGAGCCGGTTGTGGTCCCATAAATGGTTCTGCTGACCTTCTCTTCACGAGAAAGTCAGCTTCTTCATTGCCTTTGACACCCGAGTGACCCGGCACCCAGATGAGGGTCACCTCATTCTGCTCAGCCAGGTCGCTCATCTCATCTCTGCACTCACTCACCAGCCAGGAATTTACTTGTGGGCTACTTAGTGCCTTAAGGGCTGCCTGGCTGTCTGTGGCTATGAGGATCCGCTTGTTACTTTTATGTTGTGTTTTACAGTCCTTGTAAAGGTACAATTAACAATTTAATCCACATGTGCTGAAAATTGCAAATGCTTCTAAATTTATTTATGTGACATTTTATTTCTGGATGTAACTCAGCCACTTCAACTATATTCTAGGATTGCTCAAAAGAGGAGAGCACTGACCTTGTTTGAGAAGAAAGTCATATGTAGATTTGTTTTGTGTCAGATTCATGTTACATTCATTCAGACGTTAAGATGTTACGATAATTCTTATACATACTGTGAAACCCCCCTTTTTAAAAGTTAGTTCCCCACCTTAATTACATAAATGAAAACCTGCTCATTATTGAGTTAAAAATTTAGAATTTATGTCAATATTGTACACTTTCTTGGGGTTAATTAAAGTAGATATTTACTCTTTCTAGGTTAACTTTGAGTAAAAGCATATATTTCTCAGACCTTCAGTGCAAAATTCTGGTGCTTAAAATTGATAGTTTGATGAGCTTGACAAAACGTGGTTAGGAATTTTATTTCGAAAAGAACAAAAGTAAAACACAAATAGTTTTTATTAATTATTTAGTACACAAGATGGGTGATAGAGTCAATTAGTCATTCTTGACAATAATCAGTTATTTCAAAATGAGTCAAATATGGAATAGTTCCTATATTTTAATTTATGTATCTGTCCAGATACTTCTAGGTTATTTCTAGGTTAACTTTGACTAAAAGCTTATATTTCTCAGACCTTCAGTGCAAAATTCTGATGCTTAAAATTTATAGTTATTAATTAGGTCTAGATAACACTATAATTATTATTATTGATGAGCTTGACAAAATGTGGTTAGGAATTTTATTTCAAAAATCAACAAAAGTAAAACACAACAATAGTTTTTTTATTAATTATTTAAGACACAACATGGGTGATAGAGTCAATTAGTCAATCTTGACAATAAATCAGTTATTTCAAAATGGGTCCAATATATGGAATAGTTTTTATATTTTCATTTATGTATCTGGCCAGATAGGTTAATTTATTTGGCGCTACTGCATGCCATGTTCCAAAATAAATCAAATTTGAGCCTCATGCTCCTTGTTAGCGAATTTTCATTAAGAAAATTCGTTAATAGAGAACTTTTTGGAAAAATTTCTTCAGCTGAGCGCGAATTTGGGTTCCTGGAACCCAAAACCAAGGTCCGTTAAAATTTATATATATATATATATATATATATATATATATATATATATATATATATATATATATATATATATATATATATATATATATATATATACTTAACTGATTTTAACGAAACACATATCTTCATTGTATTTAGACCGCGGACGAGTTCGTATATCAGCTATAACAGACATTCTTTTCCCCCAAAAATATAAAAAAATATTTTTGAATACGCTATATTTTTTAAGTATCAGAGTACACAATATTTAGAGTTTTTTCCAAATGAGAAATAAAATCTGAGGCCATGCATTGAAACGACTTAGTGGTTAAAGTCCAATGCCTGACAGACAGAGTAGTTAATTGCCACACGTAGATTAATTCATACAACATGTATAAACCATACATCAACGCTAACCAAACTAAATAAATAACAGGCAATAGAACATACTACCCGAATCAACAATCGTGAAATCTCGGCCACAAATATGGAAAAGGACAGACGACATGAAATTAAAAATTTGACAATAACTGGGGGATTCAATCAATGTTTAAAATACACTATATTTGTAGCTTCATAACGGTCTCTAATACTGTTTTAGCACAGCATAAATACATTATGCTGTGGTTTTGGACCGAAAGTGTAGCATAATATAGTAGAAATTAAGTCAAGTCTCTATAAAAATGATTCTAAAATAGTTTATTTTATCTTTAAACTTAAACATAAGAGGTCATATAAGCCTGAAACAGTCGTGGGATGTGTTTCAATGGTAATTCTACTAATTCTGTAATTAATTGTTACACGCAGACTTTTAATATAATATCCCGGGCATGAAGCTGATCTGGAGTATCATGTACACAAAATGTTAGTTAACATGTGCTTAGATGCCGCAGAGGCAGCTACTGGACTTTCAAAAAGCTTTCTATATGGTTTGACATGATGGACTAATCTATAAAATGATCCAAAGCAAGTATCCCACCTACATAATTAAATTAATATACTCATACATACAGAACAGAAAATTTCAAGTGGTCATTAATAACACAAAATCAAGTGTAATAACAATACAGGCTGGGGTTCCCCAAGGTTCTCTAATTGTTCCGAATTTGTTTAATATTTACATCAACGACTTTTCACAGTTTCCAAAAACCAAATATGCCCTATTCGCAGACAACACTGCTATATACGCCCATTCTTTTAGCACTGTCATTGCTGCAAAACAATTTCAAATTTACCTGAATATACTGGAAAAGCATTTTAAAAATGGAAACTCCAAGTCACTCCCAATAAATCAGAAACAGTGGCATGTACTAAAAAATTTAAGGATGTTAAGATTTTTCGATCACTGAAAATAAACAACAAAATAATAAAAGAAAACCATAATGTAAAATGGGTGTTAAATTACATACTGGGCTCACTTTTACGAAACACATAGAAGAATCAATTAGGAAAGCACATGGCATGCTACAATCTTTATACCCGCTACTGCACAGAAATAGTAATGTTACCATCGAAAACAAACTAACCTTGTATAAAAGCATACTTAGGCCAATCTGAACGTATGCTGCTCCAGTGTGGTGTGGCGCATCAAATACGCATATTATGAAATTACAATGATTTCAGAATAAATGCTTTAGAATGATATTTAACAAAAGTGTATACACTAGAATTAGGCACCTACATAATTCTGCAAATATTCCATTTATCAAAAAATACATATATGCCATATCAGATAAATTCTACCTCACCCAGTTAAACACTAGACTAATTAGTATTAAGAATTATAAACGTCACAAATTAACGTTTACTGTCAAGCATAAACTACCCTTTGACAAACTAAATTTTTTTCAAACCCATAGACATCATTATATAAAGAAACAAAAATAATTAAAATAACGACTATATTAGGTATAGTAATCTGAGAAAACACAGATCAGTATGAAGCTACTGATCTAACCATATTTTTTAATGTAAATGTGTACGCAGGTTTTTTAATGTAACATCTTTTTTCCTGTAAATAGATTCATAGTTTATATATTGGTAAATAGAGATATAAGCATCCATATATGTATTTTATATAGGTCATAATAGTAAGAATTGTAAACATGTTATTTACATTTGTAATAACTTCAAAGACAATTGTATAGCTCTATTAAGCTGGAACTTTGTATCTGTTCGACGAGATAAAACGATTTCCTATTTCACCATAAATAATCCCTTGTATGAATCACTCTAGCAGTTAAATCTTTTTACAGTCGTTTAATAATATCCTCTTGAAAATGTTTAACACGAAGACACACAGTGTATTACCAAGTAGCGAATTTTCATAATTCATTGTGACGTTAATTTATTCACTTATTTCATATAATATATATATATATATATATATATATATATATATATATATATATATATATATATATATATATATATATATATATATATATATATATATATATAGTCATTGAAAGTTCTGAAACAGCTGGCAAGATAATTATGAGGCAAGCCGACTAAAAAAAGGCGAGTTTAGCAGATCAAAATTCGATTAATTGGAGAGGTAGCTTGGAGCAACATGCATTATCTCCAAGTTTTTAATATTATTCTCAGGAAATCCCTTGTTGAACTTAAGCTGCAATTGGTTGGCGGGAACAATTTTGACCCAGCAGCAGGTGCTGATTTACATGATTGAAATTTGACATTCACACCTATCAAACAAGCCGGAAAATATATTCTAATGAATGCTGAACTTCAATTTAAAGTGATGAGAATTGACATAATGTTCGACTCAAATTTTCAAACAGTTGTCAAGGTTGCATTAAGATGCAAGCTGACTTAAAAAGGCGAGCGTGGCAACTGGTTTGTAAGAAAAAAATTCCCTGTTAAGAGTTTTATTATTGGCTCCTCTTAATCTAATGAATGCTGAACTTCAATTTAAGGTGATGATAATTGACACAATGTTTGACTCAAATTTTCAAACAGTTGTCAAGGTTGCATTAAGATGCAAGCTAACTTAAAAAGGCGAGCGTGGCAACTGGTTTATAAGAAAAAAATTCCCTTTAAAGAGTTTTATTATTGGCTCCTCTTAATCTAATGAATGCTGAACTTCAATTTAAAGTGATGATAATTGACACAATGTTTGACTAAAATTTTCAAACAGTTGTCAAGGTTGCATTAAGATGCAAGCTGACTTAAAAAGGCGAGCGTAGCAACTGGTTTGTAAAAAAAAATCCCTCTTAGAGTTTTATTATCCTCTTAATCTGTTCTTTGTTTATTTTACATGAGTGTGTTTCGATGTGTTGTGTGTATTTTGTAAATAATCATGTATTTATTTTTAGAGTATTTGCAAATTTGGATTTTTCTTAACATTGATCTTTGTAATAACGTGAGTTTGAATCACTGTCCAGTTGTTTTTTTAACAAGTATTTCCATTCGCAGCTTGTCTGTTGACACCATAATTATTACCTTTTAGGTCGTAGCATCTATGGTGAGAGGTTTGAAGATGAGAATTTCAAACTAAAACATTATGGAGCAGGTTGGTTGTCCATGGCAAATGCTGGTAAAGATACAAATGGTTCCCAATTTTTCATAACAACAAAACAGACGTCATGGTTAGATGGTAGGCATGTTGTCTTTGGTAAAATAATAAGTGGAATGGACATAATCAGGAAAATAGAGAGCCAGAAAACTGACAGCCGTGATAAACCTGTTGATGATGTTGTGATTGCTGATGCAGGAACTGAACCTGTTGCCGAGCCTTTTAGTGTAACAAAAGAAGATGCTACAGATTAAACAAACATTGTTTTAGTCTGATTATTATGCCATCCAGTGTGTAATGAATACTTATTGTAATTTTTCTTTTCTACAGTATGATTAATTTGTGTAATTGAAGTTCTTAAAATACACTTTTTACATAAAGGGTTTGTCTATTATTTTTTAAAGGTGGAGTTCAGTGCTGTAAAACTCCAAAGTAACTCTCAAATCTGTTTTTAACATAAAATTATGCAAACCGGTATTCAGTATAAATCTGTAACTAATAATTAAAATTAATAAACAATAAGGTAATTTGCCAGTCATTGACTCCCTCCCAATAATTGACATCTTCATCTTTTCTTTCATTTAATAACAAAATTTGCAAACTTTTTGGCACTAATTACACATATTAGCAATTTTCATAGTGATTTGGCAACATAGCTTTGGCCGTCATATTATTCACTTGTTTTGTTTAGACAGGATCATCACTTCTTTTCGCAGTGTTCTTAATTTTACCATCAGTTAGTGAAATTCTTAGAGGTAAGTACTTAAAAAAAAAGAATCCTGACAAATATACTCATGTTTTTAGTTGTTTTGTTGCTTCAACAATGTATAAAAACCTTAAGAAACACTAGTTGCTAGAAAAATATTATTAATTATGAATCTTAGGTTATAATCTTAACATGTCAATTATTGGAATCCTAGAAACATAATTTCCAATAATTGACACCCCTGTAAATTTTTGCTCTAATATTTACAATCTCCTCTGCAGGGAGTATTAAGCAAATATGTGACATATATGTATGTTCTAGTCAGCAAAATAAAAGTAAACGAAAGAAAATTTAAAACATTAGGCAAGTGAATAATGAAGTGAAAAATAATAACTAAAAATATATATATTTATAAATGAAAAGCGTGTGAGAAGCCCACCATTGTCGACCCTCCCTCTCAGATAACATTGAATTGTTAGTTTAGTAGGTCTCTTGGCCGGGTTCTTCTTAAGTGGCTTTCGTGGAAAGGGTCTTCAGAGAGTTGTTCGATGAGGGGGTTCTTGTGGCCAGGCAGCTTTGTGTGATAAATTTGGGTGTATCTTCGAATTTATTCATGAACAAATGGAACTTTGAGATCTTGATGTAAGGTTGGAAATGTACTTTGAAGCGTTTACTATTGAGTATTTTGGATTACTGGCTTTGTATAATTCGGATATTTGTTGGTTTAGCGCCACTCAAAAACTGGATTCTGTAGGTCCAGATTGGTTTTAAAAGTACCTTGTAGATCAAGATCTTTTTGCTGATGGTGAGCTTTGACTTTCTTATGAACCAGTGCATCTGACGAAATTTAAAATTTATTTGTGCTTTCTTTGACTGTATATGTCTTTTCCACATTAAAAGTTGATCAAGATATATGTACCAAGATATTTTGCTTTAGTGTTTAAAGTGTTTTTAAATAGTTACGTTTGGGAAGATCGGGTTTTTATCAGAAAATGTTACTTGAACTGATTTGCTTTCATTTACACTGAAACTCCATTTTTTAAACCACTTACTGATCTCGTCCAAGTGTTGTAAGTTTTGTGAAGCTACCTCGTTTTTTTCCATGAGATGGTAGCATTGAAATATCATCAGCAAACGTAGCAAGTGTTGTGTTGGTATGCCTGGTGTGCTGATTAAGTACAGCAGTGGTCCTAGCATGCTCCCTTGTGGTGCGCCGGATTGTATGGGGTATAGACTTGATACTGCATCATTGTGTTTCACAGAAAAGTAGCCACCTTACAAATAAGATTTTAGTAGAAAATAGTATGGCTATGGTAAAAGAAGCTTGATATTGTATAATAGTCCAATGTGCCATACTTTATCAAACGCTTGAGAGGAATCTAAAAACACTGAACTAAAATTTGTTGTTTTCAAGACTAGTTGATATTTTGTTAACTATTCGGTGAACTTGCTGGAGTGTGGAGTGATGTTCTCCAGAGCCTGGTTGGTGTCTTGGTATTATGCAGGTTAACATTTTTCCTTAGCCTCTTCAGCAATAGCCTTAAAGTTATTTTTCCTAGTATGGGTAGCTAACTTATAGGTCTATAAGATGCAACCTTATGTTCAAGTTTGCCCTGTTTAGCTATCATATTAATCAAGGTGTATTTCCATAAGGCTGGGAAATAGGATAGGCTCATCATACGATTGTAGATTGTGGTCAGCAAAGAAATTGCTTTCTGAGGAAGATTTTGGAGAAGCTTTTCTGTGATAAAGTCTCAACCCAGAGATTTTTTGGTTTTTAGTTTCTTGATTTCGAATTATATTTCTTTCTTTGTAAATGGCTTCATTGCCATCTGCCATGACACGAGTAAGAATGACTCAGTTTCTCTGTCACATTGTTGGATCGTTTTCATTTGATCTGAAAACTTCAGTCAGGTGACCTGCAAAAGCATTGGCTTTATCATGACTTGAGCTCACCCATTCTCCGTTTGGCTTTTTTATGGGAGAAATTCGCTGAGGCCTTTTGAAGTTCTTTGTAACTTCCCAGGTGGCATGATCATCGCTATTGTTGATGTCTTGAATGTATTGGCTGAAATTTGAGTTTGTAAGATTTGAAGGGTCTTGTTAACATTTTGAGCTAATCGCTTATAATTTGCCAGTAGAATTTCGTGTGTGTTGCAGTCAATTTAACTAAGACCAACAAGGCTAAAATGAAAACTTTTTGTTTTGTTTATTTAATAACCCAAAAAGAGTGTAAGAATTCATACAGGTATTTTGGAATTACTCAAATATTTTTTCTAAAGAAAAATGCGTAAGTAGATACATCGTCAATGTTCTACCTTTATCATAAAAAGACAAAATTTCAATAATGCTCTTTTAATTTTATTTATTAACCCAATAATCAGGCTACTTAGCAACCTGGCAAACCGGGAAAAAGCAGTGAATTTGAAATACCCCCCAGAATGCCAGGGAAATGTGTGATTTTACTCAAATGTCATGGAAATCATTCAGTAGACCTGGACTTGTATATTTGTAAACATCCGTCACTAGCAGATTCATTTTTATTTCACATGTATTATGTAAATTTTTGATGTAAATATTTTTCTTCTACCTATGCAAACCTTTGATAACATTTTTATCTTGTAATGGACGCTGGTGAGGCCCAACTCAAGCATAAGAATTTCTCGGGAAATACATTAGTGATATTTCAAAAATCCATATCGTCTAAACGAATAGACCGAATTTCAGAAATAAAAAAGCAATGTATAGGGAATCAAGCTTTTTTCAATGAGCTATCGCATGACCCCTATTGCCATTTGAAAAAAATTGAGGGATGACACCCGCTTAGAAGGGTAATGTTTGGGCTATACTTTTTGCGGCAACAGTTGTCCCCCTCACAAGCAAACTTGACATGTTTCAGGTTTTTTCGACAAAATATGTTTCTGGCACTTATAACTGTCAGCTCGTTTTCAAGGAGCCACACTGTGTGTGTGTGCGTGAGTGCGCGTGTGTGCGTGCATGCCTGCGCACGCGCGTGTGTGTTTGTAAGTATTATAACCTATGTTGTGAATTTTATGTAATTTGGTACCCAATATTTAGAGTTTTTCCAAATTAAAAATAAAATCTGTAAGACATCCTTTGAAACGACTTGGTGGTTAAAGTCCAGTGCCTGGCAGACAGAGTCGTTAACTTCCATGCGTAAATTGATTCATCCAACAGTTATAAACCCTACATCAATGATAACCAAACAAAATAAATAACAGGCATAAAACATACTACCCGAACCAACAATTATGAAATCTTGGCCACAAATATAGCAAACGACAGACGACATGAAATTAAAAATTTGACAAGTGATTGTTTTTTAGCTGGGTCATTCAATCAATTTTTAATTTTTACTATATTTGTGTGATGAAGGGCCCCAAATACAGTTTTAGACTGAAAGTGGAGCTTATAATAAGGGAAATGAAACTAAAATCAAGTCAAGTCTCTATAAAAATGAATCTAAAACAGTTTGTTCTTTTAACTTTAAACTTAAACATAAGATGTCATCTAAGATCGAAACAGTTGTTGCATGTGTTTCAAGTGACAATTCTATTAATTCTGTAATTAATTGTTACGTTTACTTTTAATAAAACATAAAATATCCCGGCGTCAAGTATCACGTAAATAATATGTTAGTTAACATATCCTTAGATAGCTCAGTGATAGCGTGCTTGTTTTCTATGGAGACGGTTCCGAGTTCGATTCCCGCTTGATGAATGTATGGTCTTTTTGTTTTGTTTTCCTTTGACATTTGGAGAAACAATAGTGTACAGATTTCATACCTTTTGAACAAGATCTCATTTTTGTTTAAAACGCCTGATTAATTTTGTCACTGTTGAGTCTGCAATTATAATTTCAGCAGACATTTTGTTGGTATGGAAAAAACCGGTTTGATTAAGTTGGTTCATTCAGGCGATTAATAAGGAAAAATAACAGCTACGTTTACAGGGTACCCAGCAACCTTGAAAATCGGAAAAAATCAGCGACTTTCAAATACCCACTAAAATGTCAGGAAAATTTGTGATTTTGCTCAAATGTCATGGAAATTATTCAGTATACCTGGATATTATATATTTGTAAAATGCCATCACTAACAGATACATTTTTATTTTAATTTCATATACCTATATTATATGAATTTCTTTCTCGTAAATATTTTTATATTACAGCTGTTGTTGGTTATTGTTCATAGAACAGAAAACTATCCAAGAGGGCATTCCTAATCGTGAAAATATATTTAATATTAATTTTTATATTACAATCGTTGAAAGAAAATTCGTATAATAAATCCAAGTAATATCGTTTATAATTAAGTAGGTCGCATAGAAATTATAATTATTGACCTGGAATTGCTCATATTACATAAATAATAAACAAGTTGGAATTGCAGAGTACAGTATAAGGAATGCTGACTGATGAGGTTTGCAACTTGTGAAGTATGTCACATACAAGGTGATAAATAGCAGTGTTTCTATACATTAAGAGACTTTTGACTTTTAACTTTTGCTTTGAAAATGTAAATACTAATATGAGATTTTTTGATTAGATTCTTAAAATGTAAAGACGCGAGACTTTTTAATTTAATTATGTACAAATTTGGTTTTAAATTTATTCGGTTAAGTTAGTTTTAAAAAGTGGTTAATTCGTTTTATTATTTGTTAAATTTTTATAACAAATTACATCGATACCATGTCCATATTATCCTAGTTCTAAAACTTAATCCCTAAATATCCTCCGCTCCCTTAACATGGTCCTTCGAGGAAGTAATCAGTGCCATTGGAAATACAGTGCTCACTAAAATCAATTATCCTTATCAAACATCCCTTAACAGTATATATATAAACTAAATGATTTAGTTGACGAATAGTAAGACCGAAGTTCTTCTCGATCGATGGAATCGTCAAACCCGGGTTTTTTGAATATTTCTAGTTTTGATGACATGATAACCAAGACCTTTAAGGAATACAATATTATCGGAACGAAGTGTACGCTTCAAAGTGGCAGACTGCACTAAACTAGTTTTGATAGATTCACTTGCCTTTATATCCTTAAAGACTAGGATTCTAAGCAATTTTTTTAAAGTTCAGACGAACAGACACCTCTTCACCTTGAAAGTTTACAGGAACTGAATCTTGGTCCACGATATCGATGCTTATATTTAAAATCTCTTGTTTGTTCACTGGTAAATTAGATTCTTAGGTTCGATGTCGATTGCATAACCTGGATCAACCATCGGTGCAAATTCATATAACGTATGTGAAGGTTTTCCGTTATAGTAGGAACCAGACACAATATTAATTTCTATGCGAATCTGTTTAACATCCACTATTTCAACAGGTAAATCAGATTCATGGAAGACGCCTGGTCGAAGAACTTGCTTTGAAAATCCCAGCATTCGCCCAATCGAATCATCAGCTTCAAAACTGATACTTGTGAAACACTTGATTTCACATCTAATGGTGTTCGGATTAGGTCTCAGAATCAAAGCTAGTTGCTTTGATACATGTGTTGCTGTAGCACCAACAAGTTCATTTTGAAGTAAGTTTTCCAAATGTGTTATTTCACATGCACCAGTAAGTATCGAGATGGTTCTCCAAGCAGTTCCTTCTTTTACATAAAATTTATTTTTAACTTTATATATGTTAGGTATGTTGTTGTATGTGTGAAAGCCTATCAAAGCAACAGCATAGCTACCATCTGGATCCAATTCAATTGGTGGATCGTAGTCTGTTGACAGATGGGAGCTGCAGTCTTTCAACACAAAGGTTTGCGACATGACTGATACACAGAGGCTACTGTTTGAGTGTTTTATTTAAAAATTTTTAAACATAAGTGACGACAATTATAAGTAATATATATTTGATACACATCATGATTATACAATATAGAACAGTCTTTAAGGTAACGTTGCAACTTGACTGGTGGCTTTAAGTTTCCATATGAGTCAAAGTACTCGGCTATGTTACCACGTTTCCTAACTGCAACCCAATGACTACCAGGCTCCTTGTTGGTTTGTAAATTCATGATGAATGATTCATTTTCACGTGGTCCATGTCGAAGTAGAGCATCTCGCATGTATACACCTCTAAAATATGGGATTTTCATTTTACCAGTAAATTTCACAAGATCTTCATTTGTTAGAGGTCTTGCTGGTAAACGGTCTATTCGTTTTTTGGCTTTTGTAGATACAACCCATAGCCGCCGCGTTGTTTCTTCAGATACAACCCATTTCCGAATCTCTTGCATTTTGGTTTTAATTTCAAACCACCGCCTCTCATACCCATTGCGATAGCTTACATTGTCTTGCTGTGACGTTCTTCTTCATCCAGTTTTGGCTTGGCTGCTTAACCGCCTTAGCAATACCAGCAGCACCACTACCCAGCGCACCAAGAGCTGATAGACCACCAAATATAAGACGTAACAGTGTAAGGAAGCCTTCGCTTTTATGTATTGGAATAACTCGAGGTTTCAGCACATTCTTACGCCACCAATCTGTTTAACAATTGCATGAGCGATATCAAACAGCATTCTCTGATGGAATAAGGTTTCTGTCTTTTATAACTGCTCCAATCAGACTAAGAATGTTTTTCAAAGTGGAGTTTATGAGCAAAGACAATTTTCCAAATAGAACTAAAGCTTACTGTTTAGTTATTCATGATTGTGTATTTGAATATAAACCTCTAACTGGTATTTGAAGAGCCATTATGTAATATTTTTAATATGTAAATCTTGTGAATTAATCCGAATAAATTAATTGTATTTAAATCAGTTGTTTTATATGTGGTATTCAACATGTCTGGTAGTCGCATATTCTAAATTTCTATTACGAGCCTGCTCAGACTTGCAAACCGCAAACATTCGGTGTTTCTTTACTTCGATTTCAACAAGACAGGCACCATGTTGCCAAATTTGGCTTCTACTCGTCGAGACGATTACCATGACGCGTGATATACCTATACGTCGCTTAATACGAAAGTTGCTTTTGTAATACCGGACGGCAGCTCTAATAAACATAACGTGTTATATAACGATTTAAAAAATATCTAGCCCTGGTACTTTCTTTCCTAATATATTTAGAGACAATGTATATATATATATATATATATATATATATATATATATATATATATATATATATATATATATATATATATATATATATATAAGGCCAGGTGCATTCCGACTATAATTGGAATACATGATCCCTAATTAGGGAAGAAAGTACCAGGGCTAGCGATTTTTTAAATCGTTAGTCAGTTGTACGCAGTCTCTATTTATATAACACGTTGTGCTTATTAGAGCTGCCGTGACAACGTATTACCTGGCTACGCCATCGATGGCGACACTGCCGTAAATCTCACTATGTTCTACGAGGCTGCCTACCTTTAGCCGAACTTGCTGTTTGTATTCTGGCTGCACAGTATCAGTCGCGAGTCAAATCTCTCACCGAGCAGAAGTCCATGAAGAGCCAGCAGCGAGCGTAGTTCACCATGCAGCCGCAGCCAAGTCAGTGCCGTAAGACTCCGCCTACTTTGTTGTGGTTGAAGTGTTTTATACACGGTACTCGCAACGAACGTTGGTCGAGAGTCCATATGATTCAATGGTAAGTTCACCACAGACGTTACTGCCGTTCTCACGGCGGAGCGTCTCTTACAGTGTAACGATTACGTTTTTATTCACCATCGTTACTACTTTGAAAACGGAAAGAAATCCCCCAGGAAGCCTGAATAATAGCAGGTAACCTTGTCTCTGGGAAGCAATCCAAATTTCAATTTCAAAATTATTTGTTGAAAGTCCGCTAACATCTTTAACTACCCTAATGCCCGTACTGTATTCCTTTTATGCACGTTAAAATTCAAATATAGAGAGATGGAATATTTCCTTGAACGAGAAACAGAGAATGTTCTGGACATTTCCAGTGGATCACTGAATGACATCACCGTGATCTAAGAACAACAGTTGGAATTGGACCAACTTCGAACGTTGGACCACGAACCCCGGATAGGCCGCGTAGCCTGAGCATACAAAGCTAGATCTGGCGCATTATCTCCTTGTCACACACATGAAGCTAGAAAAGGAGCACTAACAACCGTTACAAAAGCGCGGCAAATTTGGCGTAGAGTTCTGGTGTGACGCTGCTTCGAGAGAGTCTCTTCTGGGCAGGCAAACTGTGAACATCGTTGAAACTATCGTGGCTCTTTCACCCAAAAGGGTGTAATATCTTATGTTTTACCGCTAATATCGTTTAATATAGTTATCGGTGGGTGCGATAAGTGTTTTGATCTCGTTTTAAGTGAAAATTAATAATCCGTTTTGAAGTAAACGTGGGTCAAACAGTGAGCCTTTGTTTTCCGCTTTAGTAAATGTCTCTGACGCAGTCTCAAGTGCATATGTAAAGTCCGATCTCTAAGCAAGTCAGCTTTCAAATTCCGTATACCTTCACGCATATTTTTGGCCGTAGGATTTTCAATTAAATCACCTGCCGGTGATGTCATCATTTAGTTGTCAGTTTAGACTGCAGGTCTACGTATCTCATCTAGCAATAGAATGGCATGTAACAACTTGTCTGGTTATAACCCATGAAAACGCCTCGCACGCCTCCCGACTTTTCTCTGGTGAGAAATTAAGGGCCTGTGGCGGGCTCTGATAGTTGACGTCTACCTGTGAAACATCTGTAACCAATCCGGTTACAGATGAATGGGGAGTTTTGAACTCACATACAATCCAGCTCTGGTGAGTCCTTTCAGTTTTATCTATGTGTGATTTCCAAACTTTTATGCGTCATCCAAATTTTCAAACAATTTGCAGTATGAACTCCCATTCAGCGTAACTAAATTAAATTTTTATCAGTGAGATTGTGTTTAAAAGTAACTGTAATTTTGTATCCATTTCTTAATATTTTGTCAGTAATGTAGACTGATATATCACTGTGTAATTTCAAATTAATCAATGTTTGTTTACCGACTACCCAACCTTCAAATGTTTTAAGTATTTCATTTATAATCAGTAAATAGAAATTTGACTTTATATTTTTTGAGGGTTTCTCTCTAAAGAATTAAACCAAACTGGCCAGTTCAATATCTAGGAATTCCATCTAAATTTATCTAAAGTCTTGAGAGCATCAGTAGATCTGATTGAAAGACGACAACTTTTACATTATATGTTTATTTTTGTGGTTATAATACACAACATTTAATTTCTTTCTAGTATACATGTAATATTCATATTTTTGTAACATAATATCCACTTTTTATTCTGTTATATGCAATAATTGATTTATTTCTTGGGACATTTAATATTTGTTTTGTGAAATGTAATGTTTATTTAAAATTTACCAGGAGTATCAAATTAATTTGCTCCTATCACAGCTTATATCAATAAATTTAAATATTTACCCCCTTTTGGGCGGAACCCAACCCCACCCCTTTTGGACGGAGTCCCATACGTGACTACCCCCTTTTTGGGACTGAGCCCCGCCCTATTTTGGGGGGCTGGGCCTCGCCCCACCCTTTTTTACGGAGCCCCGCCCCAGCCTTTTGTGGGCAGAGCCCCAGCGCGAAGCGCGGGAGTGGCGTCATAGTAACATCACTGGACGGAGAGCCAATAGGGGACAAACTTGAGATGACGTAGTCCAAGATGGCGACCAAGATGGCCGACCGGAAGTGAAAAACTCGGGAAATTAAAATTTTTAAGCGACAGGTGGCACCACCTGTCAATGTAAGAGAACCCGCCAATTTGATGTTTGTTGGTGTGACGTACGCAAAGATGGCGGTTTGCGCATGCGCAAACCCAACTTTTTTATTAAGCGGTGTAGAGGTATAGTGTTTGGTGTCATGTTACTCGCTTTGGCGAGTCGTCACAGGCCAATTTAACAATTGATAGTTGCATCTCATAAATGTAAAATTTAAAAACACAGGCTATTTTCGATATCTAATTTACTAAACACAATAGCCAGATATGCGTGTATTGAGAACTGCATTTTATTGAAATATACCATTACTTCAGCTCTAAGTGCTGCAATTGGTTTATCAAAAGCGGCCGGAGTGATTCCAATAATTAAAATTGTAAATACAAGCCTATATCCACCAAGTCCAAATATAGCAATCTCATCTAGCTCATGGGAATGGGATTATTTTATTATTTTTTATCTTGTTTCTAGCAGCATTCTACTTTCTTGCATTCTACTCGCCAAAGCGAGTAACATGACACCAAACACTATACCTCTACACCGCTTAATAAAAAAGTTGGGTTTGCGCATGCGCCCAAAAGGGTTGGGAGGGGGGTTTGGGGGGGGTGCTGGTCTCCGTCTAAAATGGGTGGGGCGGGGCTCCGCCCAAAAAGGACGGAGCGGGGCTCCGAAAAAAAAGTAGGTGATGGTGAGCTCACTATCGTCCGGATTTGGATCCACCTGAGGTCAGTCACTCTCCAGCACTCTCTCATTTATTTTTAGGGATGTTACAACTGGTAACCGACCGTACACTTCACGGTCGTTTTTTCCCGTCTCTTTTGGATCCAGTATTCGCCCCACCCTGGTTAACGTTGCAGGACATCCAAAAGAGATAAGACCACCTCCTACGGGTATATCCTGCTGGAGGGGTACTACGTGTCTCCCGCATCTGCCCCTATAGCCATGGCAGACATGGCTATCCTGGATAGGCTCCCCAAGCGACTCCGGGAGCTTATCGAACCCTTCCGATCCCTCTCCTCAGACCTTAAAGCTATTTTTTCTTGTCTTGTGAGTCTGACTCCAAGGATAGCCAGTCTCCGGAGCTGGCTACAAGCACTGCTCCCAAATCCACCCTTATGCCTCCGATATTCCTCCACAACAAGAAAAAATGAACCCAACTCTCAGGCCACTTTATCCGTCAGAACATTAGCTGTATCAAGGCTAAGAATCTTACATATTCCGTAAGAATTCACCTGACTTTAGCTACAGACTTCAGACAGGCTACCAAAATCATGCGTAGCCTGCATCTCCAATACCGTTCCTTCCAGCTACAGGAGGACAAACAATTAAAAATTGACCTCAGGGGGGTCTGCGAATCCATCTCCATCGAAGAGGTTGAAAAAAACCTCACCGCCCAGGGTTTCCTTCCCGATGGTGTCCACCGAATGCAATAACAACAAAAATCCCCATGCCCCTCATCATGACAAACCTTCCCAAGTCCGAAAGGTCAATTTTCGGAGTCCAAACTGCATGCAGCCTCATCGTCAAGGTGGAGTCGCTAAAAAAAAGTCCGTATCGAACCAGTGTCATCGCTGCCAAAGGTTTGGTAACTCCCAACAGTCTTGTATGGGTGCCGCCCGCTGCGTAAAATGCAGTGGCCCCCATTTGACTGTGGGGTGCAAAAAACTCCTAGATGTCGACCCAGCCTGTTGCAATTGCGACAAGGGTCACACCACCAATTACAAAGGCTGTCCCAAATTCCCCAAGCCCAACAAGCAGACCTCCCAAAGGAAGCCGCAAAATTTTTATGCGGCTGCCACTGCACCTTTCCGTTACGCACAACCCACAGCAGTCCCGAAACCGTCAACTTTCAAGCCGAATACAGCTCCCTCTGCAGAAGCAGCTTCCACTGCAAATGCAGCTACCTGCATGGACCTCTCCAACGCACTGTCCCTCATTATCTCGATCAATTTAACACAGCTGCAAGTGGTCGCGGGGAAAGTCGTCAACCTTCTCCAAACCTCCGCTGATCTGCTGTCCTGATCACATCTGCCATCCCCTAAGCCCTGAAATCGTGTCAATCTTCCAGAAGTAAATGACTTCTCGAAGAAAGCCACAATCCCTGCAGGTTGTATCCTGGAATGCAAACGGACTAGCCTGCAAAAGAAATGAGCTCCAAGAATTCGCCCAACGCTTAAAACTGGACGTTATTCTAGTCCAGGAAACCAATATGCGTCTCCCGACCAATCCGAAACACCCAACTATACATTGTACCGTAATGACCGCACCACTTTCAGAGGTGGCGGCACGGCAGTGTATGTCAAAACAAATATTGGCAGTGTGGGTCGCCCTGACGTGTTCGGCATAGTAATCCTGTCGAACACCACCCTTCTCCGTGAAATAACAACCGTAAACGACCTCTTGTCGGACCATGACCCAGTCATTTTGCAGCTCGGATATGATAATGACGAACCCGACTTCCCAATGAAAAGGGTACTGTGGCCAGTTTTCACAGAACATCTTAAAAACACCCTTGGCAATATTTCGGTTATCTACAGTCCAAAATCCAATGTTCTATCGAACACACGTCAAGGACGTACCCCGCCCCAAAAAATCTGCCCCCATTTCTCTCCAGTATCAGAGAAATCATACTAGAAAAGAAACGCGTTCGCAGACTAGCTCAACGCACCGGGAACCCGACAGACAAATGAGACGTAAACAGACTCATCAAACAAGTACGATCCGCACTATAAGAATTCCGCAACAACCGTTGGGAGGAACGCCTGCAAACCCTGTCCGCTCAAGACAACTTCATCTGGCAAATGGCAAAAGCCCTTCGCACCCAAAAACTTCCGATATCCCCACTTCACGGCCGTAATGGCATCGTATACACTTATGCCGAGAAAGCAAGTGCATTCGCGGATCATCTCGAGTTGCAATTCAGCCCGAATTATAACAACGTTGATCTGTCACAAGTCTCAAGAACGCCCCGTTACGTCAGAAGTGCGCCACCCCACACACAATTACCGAACCCGCAACTCTCTAAAAAGTTTCCCAAATAATAAAATCATTAAAAAATAGGAAAGCTCCGAGATACGATGGAATCTCCAAAGTAGCCCTCAACCCCACTCTTACCTCTGAGAACCATATCCTTCCTGACGAGCAACTTAGTTTCAGACACCAGCACTCTACCAAAGACCAAGTTCTTCGTGTGGTGGAAAACATCACCGAAGGATTTAAGAAAAACACGTCAACTGGTGCAGTATTTCTCGACATTGCTCAAGCCTTCGACAGGGTTTGGCATGCGGGCCACCTAAACAAACCTCTATAATTTAATTATCCTCTCCCTCTGATTCTGCTAATCAGGTCATACCTGCAACAGAGGACGTTCTAGGTCAAACATCTGGCAACCAGACCTAGAACCTACTCAGCCACGGCTGGTCTCCCGCAGGGTTCTGCTATCTCCCTCTGCTGTACAATATATTTGTCGCAGGCATACCGACACCGCCCCTAAACGTGACATACGCACTGCACGCAGACGACACTACCATCCTCAGCAGCTCCACTCAGCCGATGATAATAACCGAACGTCTACAGACCGCCGTAGACGAGTTGTAAAGCTGATATAGGAAATCATGTTTGGCCATAAACCCCAATAAATCTTCAGCAGTCGTATTCTCTAAGAGAAGACACACGCCTCACAAACACGTACCATAAGACAACCGTCTAATCTATCGACAACTCACTTCGCAAAAGCCGCTTCTCATCCAAATGCTCTCCTCCGTAGTGCCACCGACTACAATGAGCAACTTCCACATAGCCATACGCGTCCAAAGCTTATACTTACCCATTAACGCCCCCGCGGCAAAAACAGAATGGAAACATTCAAACCCAAACGTCACTGTGTGAAATATTTCCGACGGAGGTATGGATTAAGGTCCAGTACTCCAGGGAGAAGCGCTTAGTGAGTACGAGTCTCACAGTACCTCGATATCCCAGGTCTGCATGATGCATTATCCTCTTCTGTATCCAAAAACAAAACAAAAATCTGGCTGTAATTTGGTATAGCGCACTGATGAGCTTTAATGAGAGCGAAACCGGTATGCCTATCCAATTATAGTCGGAATGCACTGGCCTTGTATAGATACATGGTCCCTAATTAGGGAAGAAAGTACCAGGGCTAGCGATTTTTTAAATCGTTAGTTGTATACAGTCTCTGTTTATATAACACGTTGTGTTTATTAGAGCTGCCGTGATAACGTATTATCTGGCTACGCTACTGATGGCGGCACTGTCGTACATTTCACTATGTTGTATGAACCTATCTTGAAGCTTAGCTTCGCTCAGAATTTACGAAATGCGAAGCTAATTCCTATTGGCCCATTTTAAATAATATTACGATTTATTTTAAATAAACCAATAGGAATACGTTTCACAGTGATTTCGCAATTGGCTTTTCGCAATTCATCTCCGCGAAACGAATTCCTATTGGTTTATTTTAAATAATATCGTAGTTTTATTCAAAATGGACCAATCGGAAATAGTTCCGCCATTCGCTTTTCGCAATTTGCGAGTGTATGAACGCAAGATCTATTAAATAATAATTTTTATTGATCTTGGTATGAACCTAGCTGTAAGCTATAATCTTCTATTGCGATTTGTTCTGTGGTTTAGGCCATCTTTGGTGTATCTATGTTCTGTGCATAGATATTTACCTGATCTATGGTTTTGTGATTCTGTTTCTGGAATTCTCCATAAAATTTTAGAAATTAGAACTTTGAACTTGAAGTTAGTTTTTAGGTTAGGCTTTTGAGTTAAAAGGTTCAGTTGTTTTTGTACACCAAGTTTACAATAGTGAAACAAAAATAATATCCAGCCCCAGTCTTTTAAGTTTAGAATAATTTCAAACATTTTAAGTATAACAGACTCGGGTATATTGAAGACTCTGTTTTCGAAATCTAATTACCAAATTTAGTATATTAGCTTTTTGGGTACCAAGCTGTATTATTTTATAGTTATAATAAAGTGAGTAAAATATATGAAAGTTTATTTGATTTCAGTGTACCAGAAATGACATTAACAACAGATCAAGCAGTGAATCCTGAGTCGGATGAAATGAAGATGACAAATCCTAATCCTGAAGAATTACAAACTCCAAATGAAAAAGGTGATTCATTACTAGAAGAGACAGTTGACACAGAACCCTTAACTAATGGAATTGAAGTTAAATCTGACACCAGCAAAAGTGATAATGATAATCTAGGCGAATCTGATAACATTGAATATAAAACATGCCACAGTGAAACTTCCTTAAAAAATGCGGAGGAAGATCAATGGGTTGATCTCTTGGGCAGTGGAAGTCTGAAAAAGAAAATCCTGAGGGACGGTCAACCGGATACAAGACCACAGAGATTGCAAAAGTGTTTGTTAAACTATACATGTTTCCTCCAGGATGGTACTATTGTAGAGTCAGAAGTGGGGTTTGAAATGACTCTAGGTGATTGCGAGGTATGTTTTTAGATGTTATCAAGTTTTACCAGTAAAAATTTGGTGAACGGTGCACTTAACTATAACTACATATTAACGTGATTATAATAAAATATGGCCTAAACACAGTTGTACATACCTTAATAAAGTAAAACAATGTGGTATATTTCGTTTTTCATAGCCTTTCAGTGATAAACGCAATTAAAACGTTTCGATTTGCAACAAAAACATATATTTTTGCACCTCAGGCAATGACTGTTGTTTCGTTGACATATTTCATGCAGATTGGCGTTGTTGTCAGGTCCAGGAAGTCAGGTCGGGAGGAGTGTGTGTAAAAGCATTTTAGATCTTTTATTTCGTTAATGCGGCATAACACTCTTGGGATTAAATTGAAGATAGGCGGTGTTGTTAGGTCCAGAAGGTCAGGTCAGCAGGATTGTGTGTAAAAAGCATTTTAGACTTTTATTTCGTTACAGTAGCAAAACACTATTGGAATAAGATATTCAATGTGGCAACGCTGCTGAAAATGGACAGTTCTAAACTTGAAAATGGTGCATTTTTTGAACCTCATTTCACAATTATTCTGTTATTTATGGTTTTTCCGTAAATTTTTTTCACGATTATTAATCTACGTTACATACTCTTTCTTGTGGTGTGCACCGTTTTGCTACTTTCCGGTTACAGTTAAGTGCACCGTCCCCAAAATTTGTTTTATTATGCACTGATGTTAATGGCTTAAATAGGGCTAGGTTTTCTTCTAAAAACAATGTTTCATGATTCGTATTCACGAATTGCTGTATAATTTGATTTTGTATCTTTCTGATGCAGTTTTATCTTCTAAATTGATTGGTACATTTGAAATTCACA
The DNA here is from genome assembly GCA_964006375.1 of Tillus elongatus. Taxonomy (NCBI): domain Eukaryota; kingdom Metazoa; phylum Arthropoda; class Insecta; order Coleoptera; family Cleridae; genus Tillus; species Tillus elongatus. The sequence goes on from OZ023264.1 coordinate 80,141,679, forward strand.
TATGGTCAACTGTTTGAAAATTATTTATTTTCAAAGTTTTGAAGGCTAACTAAGGAGCAGCTATATTTGATAGAGTTTAGGTTACCAATAATTATGTATAGCAATAATATAATATTACAAGGACATAAATAAGTGGATTTATTTAGTTGCTTGTGACATTTATTGTCTGGTATGAAAAACACCATTAACCATCAAAGAACTATCCTTGCGATACTTTAATTGAATTGCTTGTGATTTAGTTTTCTTGTTTATATGGAAACTAATAGAACAGATTGTTTTGTGGGAAACTAAATACCTTGATAATAACATTATTGTTTCATGTACCACAACATCATTTATGCAGATACAAAGTCTTAAGTGTTTCTTTTTTCTTATTTTTTTTTTTACTTCAAATATTTTGTGTTCTTTTAGGTTTGTATTCCATATTTCATAATTATGATACTACAAAGCCGGTTTCTAATAACTTTTAAATTTGGTTGTATTTTTAAATGAAAAAGCCATTATTCAACTTTTTAAATATTTATGTAATTTTTAACCAGCATTTCATCGACCTTTTTATGCACCTAGATAGTGTTGAAATATAATTATGGAGAAAATACAAGATGGTATAAAAGTACTGGTACACAGAGCAGCAGTAGTTTCTTGGCATCAAAATCATATGCTTTAGCCAAACTTACCTCAGTCCAAGTCAAAATTAAAACAGACACAGGGTGCTAAAGTGAAATTTCCATTTTTTTCGATATCTAGAAAATATTTGACATATTGTCTTGAAAATTGGTACATATGAGTTTCATAGCAATAAAAAATAATCAAATACCGATTCAACTCTTGCGGTACCCTTCAAGTCTTTGTGCGTGTGTGTGTGAGTGCGTGTGTGAGTGCGTGTGTGCGTAGGTGTGTGCGTGTGTGTGTGCGCGCGGGTGTATGTGCATGCGTGCGTCCGTGCATGCGTGCGTCCGTGCATGCGTGCGTCCGTGCATGCGTGCGTCCGTGCATGCGTGCGTCCGTGCTGCGTGCGTCCGTGCATGCGTGCGTTGGTGCGTGCGTTGGTACGTGCGTTGGTAAGTGCGTTGGCGCGTGTGCGTGCGTGTGTGTGTGTAAGACCCCCACACACACACGCACACACAAGTCAAAGACTACTGGGTGTGGAGTTTCTCTATTGGTGTCTACTGTGATGTTATTATTATTATACATGCTGTAACAATCGTTTTTTTTAAATACCTAATTGAAGTAAATTTATCATATAATTCGCTTCAAATATTTAATGAAAATACTCTATGAATAACGCAAATTAAATTCGGATTAAATAGTTACATTATGTTTATAAAAATTCGGTTAAAGTAATCTAAACGCTAAAGTAAAAAATAATCCGTTGATACCTTTCTCAGAAAATTTGTTATACGCAATAAATAATTTTAAACAAGTCGCTGCAGGAAAGTTTTCAACGCATAAAATCGTATAAATCTTGAAATCTAGAGATAACATTGCAAAGAAACAACAAGGGGTTCTATTCATCAATAATACAAGATAAAAGATCACTTCTAAAAATAGGAATGTCAGGAAATACGCTAAGGAGGGCCTGTATGAATATTGCGCCTTAATATCAACGATTTTCTATACCACAGAACATTCCATTTGTGACATAGAGCATGAAACTTATTTACCCGGGTATATACACAGCGGCGACCGTTCACGGGCAGCGTGTTGGAAGGCATGACGTGTATATCGAACTAACATGGGAAGGGTGAGAGGAATCTGAAAGGAGGAAGCACGATCACTCGAGCGTAAGACCAATAGAATGTTAAAGGTTTTATAGTGCATCAACCACTGCTGGCCTTAGAGCCATCCCATTGCCAGTTAAAGGGTGAGTTAATCTAGAGGCAACCCTTATCATGCAAGGCACTAAAAAAATGTTTGTTTTGTTAATAGGGGCTCTAGGCATTGGTTAAAAATTCAAAAAGAAGCAAAGATTTTCCGCAAAGATCCGGATAGGATTTATGCTTCCCTTCATTCGAAACCTTTGACGATTGAAAATTCGGGATAGGAAACCACTCATCTGTCGCAGCTAAGTACACAGGTCATAACAGATTTGTTGGCGGCGTTGCCGTCTTGGAAAATTATATCGTCGGGTTGGAGAGTAACTTTCGAGTATTTTGTGTTTAAGCATATCAGACTGTATAAATGTGTTTTGTGTTATAAAAATATTTGTCTTAATAATTAGAGAAGCTTTTTTGTTGATAATTTTCCAATCTAAATTTCTTGTAATTTTTTTCTTTGTGTGTTTATTTTTGTAAATAGCGATTTCAAACAAAAACAAAATAAGAATGGAACATAGTTTGTGGCTACAGAACTGCATTGATGTATAAACTAATAATTACAAATTAAGAACATACTTATTCTTGTATGTTGAGCTTTAAGGATCATTTAAATTGTTTAAAAATCAGTCACGTATGAGCTTGATTAATTAAACTAATTATGTTTAAGTTATTTAGTAATTTAGGGCTTTACCTTTAATATCAGTATGATACATTGCTATATTTTTGTATGTGTCTGTTGTGTGGTAAACTAACAATCCAGAAAAGGGCTGAATACAAAATCATATTGTTATTGTTAAATTAAAAGTATTATTTCAGTGAATCTTTACAGATTCTCTTAGCACACATTCTTTTTCAGGAATTAACACCTGAGACTTTAGGAGCAGTCTGTGTGATGCTCTCTTATAAAACTTCCTTAACCATTCAGACAGTGGTATCTCTGGTCTTTGTTACCTAGATTTCTAACTAGATATCGCAGATACCGTTTTTAATTTGTAGTGTGCAGGGTACTCCAAAAAATGTGCCGAGTATTCTGTAAAGTAAAAATTTGAAAAGTAAGTATAAATTTGATATAGTTAAAATAACTGAAGGCGCAATGACTGAGAAGAGATTGTCTAATTTTAAATAGTATTCCTTAATCTCTAAGTAAATTGTCAAATTTCATAATTTTCCTGCCATAATTGTTCACTGGTGATTATTATGTCTTTGTAGACCACTGATTTAAGGTAACCACAAGGAAAAAAGTCGAGTGGGTTAAAATCCATGCTACAAGCTGACCAATGGGTTGGGCTGCCACAGGCTATCATTTTTTAAGAATACCTTTCATGTAGGTAATTTTGTACTTGAACAAGGAAATGTACCGGTACATATTCCACTTTAAATTTAAGAGTAATCGTCAGTGAACCTATTTTGTAGAAAACTTAGGTAGCAATTCCTTTTCAGATTTGATGGTAATTCATATGGACCTATGATATAATTTCAGATTATTCCACAATAAATATTAATATTGAACTAATGTTGGAAATGACATTCAACTGCTACAGGAGGATTTTCATTCTCCCACAGATGTTTGATTCGGAAGTTAAATACAACCCGACAAGTAAACTTAGCTTCTTCTGTAAATAATATTATATTCACAAATGGTAGATCTGCAATCTGTTTGTTTCTGAAGGAATCGCAAAATTGTAGTCTAGCTGGCAATAAATTCTGTACAATTGTGAATTAATGTGAATAAAGACCTTCATCATGAAATATCCTCGGAATTGATGATCCACTTACATTAGCAGCTGCACTTATTCTTCTTTAAGTAATTTCTGGACAAAACGAACGAGTTTTACCTAATCTGTCATAATGATTTTTGAATAATGTGTGATGGCTGTCTTCTGTTCAAATGTTGTTCAGCATATGTTCTGCATGCACTATGTCCATTTAAAATTTGCCTGCACATGAAATCAAACCATATTTAACATTTCTTCATTAGCATACTTTAGCTAGTCTTGTACAAAAGCTTATCAAAAAAATTTCGGGACGCAGCAAGTGTGTAGCGAATTTTCGTAAGAATTATACACTCTTATTATACGGCATATTAGTAAAGTTAATACTTTAAACTTGCACAGCCCTTGAAGATTGATTTTAGAGGTATTAGTACGTGCACATTTGAAAAATTCTTTCAAAAGTGTTACCATCGATCTCTCGATTATCAAAAAAATCTTGTGTTCCAACTCCTTTTGAGAAAAATGGCCCACAACTTAATTTTATATGAAGCTAAAGAATTAAATTTTGCTATATATGTAGATAGTGTAAGTCTCTTTTGTATTACAAATTTCATTAAAGTTATACAAAAAATTTCCAGAAGGAAACTTATTCATATTTAGAAAAGTAAAGTATCTGCCAAATTATAAACGAAGCAGTTATTTTTCCTTTTTAATCGCCTGAATGATTTCGTTTTAGTCAACCTAAGCAAACCGGTTTCTTCAATATCAATAATAACAGAATGTATGCTGAAAATTATAATTTCAGACTCAAGGGTGACAAAGTTATTCAGGCTTTTTAAACAAAAATGAAATCTTGTTCAAAACGTATGAAATTTGTGCACTATTGTTTCTTCAGGTGTCAAAATAAAACAAAAATAGGGAATCTGAAGAATGAAGAGCAAATCCTTGACGGCCTGTCACAAGATGAAATTTTGGGATGCAGCAATTGTGTTATGGTAGCGAATTTTCATTAAATGCTTCAAATTTGTATAACTCAATTTTCTATAAACCTAGAAAGTTGAGTTTTATGGAGTAAGGGATTTACGAGGGCAACGTACCAACCAAATTTGATCAAAATAACTTTTTTTTTTTGGAAAAATTATTTTTTTTTAGAAAAACTGGTCCGATGGGACTGGCGTACTCTGTATGAAATGAAATATAACAATCAGGCCAAGGTATCTTTGTAAACAAGGTAGGGTCGTGTTCCACATTATTGTTCAAAAAATATAAATATTTTCTGAAAATAAATAGAATTGTCCCGAAACAACTGATCCGATTTTCTAGACAATGAACCAGGTCAAGAGATTTACACAAAACCTACACTAGCCAAGATATAATTATTCACAAAAAGCTTTTTGACAAAAATTTTTAAAAATGTACACAACTCGTTTTACGAAAATTAACCATTTTGTTACGAAAAATTTATATAAAATTCTTTTTACAAAAATTAGCTAGGTAAAAATATTTTACACAATTTGCTAAACAAATTAATTATCAAGAAAATTCAAAAATAGATTTTCCATGTGAATTTGCAAACACCTTTTTTTACAATAATCTATTAAACAGTACTTGATGATCACTAACATTTCACAATAATTCGACAAAAAATGATTTCTGCGAAAACTGATATATATTTTACACGAAAATTTGCCGATAACATACATAAAATTTAAATTACATAATCTGTAATTAAATTTGAAATAACATACAGGCTTCCCGATTTGAAAAACGAACTCCTCCAAGCTATTAATGCAATAAAGAATCTTGCCCAGTTTTATCAAAATCGGTTAATAACTTTTTAAGTTATCATGTGGATACCTACAAAAAGAGGAACGGTACACGATGCTCCCAGGCGGTCACACATCCAAGCACTGACCTTGCCCGAGGTTGCTTAACTTCAGTGGTCGAACGACAGGCGGTTTTTTCAACGTGGTATCGCCGTTCGCTTGACATGTTTATTTATCCAAGGTTTATATATTCATTATAAATTTTTAAGTTTCGATTTTAAATAAAAAATTTACTTAAATTCAAATTTTGCAATATGTACAGAATTTTTAACAGTCCTGATTGCATACGTACTGTTCCTGTGTGAAAGAATTAATATAATAACATAACTTATTTTATCGGTTAGGGTCTTGGACAACTAATATGATCAAACAACTTTCTTGGTTTCGGCAATGATTTAGTTCACAAGCTTTTCATATAAACTAAAATTATTAATCGAAAAACAACCTATTCTCTCATTAACCTAAAATAAAAACAATTACTTGGCAAATTTTTAATTTCATATCGTCTGACATTTAGTTTAGTTTAGTTTTAGTTTATTTGTGTATAAATTTTGCAATGCATCTTACAAGAAGTATTAAACTTGTGTCTGCAATTGATGCAATTTGGACTCGAATGCTGAAATAATGCTCGAAATCTTCTTGACACTGACAAAGCTTAAATGTTGGTTTTCCAAATTTTTAATTTAATTAACTACCCATAATTTTTTCCTGTAACAATAGTTCCTATACATCCCTGGAATTTCTATATCATTTCATGGTAAACCAAATTGTCTTCTTCTCACTTAGATTTCAGAATATTTTAAAGTTTTAAAGACCAAGTTTTTAAAATGTCATTTTGACAATAATTTAAACTTACTTTTCCCTAATTGCCGCAGAGATTTCACGATTGTTGGTTCAGGTAGTATATTTATACCTGGTATATATTTAGTTTGGTTACCGTTGATGTATGGTTTATACCTCTTGTATGAATCAAACTACGTGTGGCAGTGAACTACTCTGCCTGTCAGGCATTGGACCTTAACCACAAAATCATCTCAACACATGTCTGGGATTTTATTTTTAATTTGGAAAAAACTCTAAATATTGTGTACTAAATTACTTAAAATTCACAATATAGGTTTATTTGCACTATTTCTAGCCACATGTAAAGTCTCATTCCAGTTACTCTGACACTTACAAAAATATAGCGTTTTCAAAAAATTTTCCCCAATTTTCCACCGGAAAAACTTGAGCATAAAGGCTGATTAACGAACTCGACATCGGTTTTCGCCCAAACAAGATTTCTGCCAAGTTTGATTGAATTCAGTTTAGTATTTTTTGAGTTACCGCTCGGATACATACTTACATATATATATATATATATATATATATATATATATATATATATATATATATATATATATATATATATATATATATATATATATATATATATATATATATAAACATATAAAAATTTTAACCGACCTTGGTTTTGGGTTCTAGGGACCCAAATTCGCGCTCATCTGAAGAAATTTTTTCAAAGGCTTTTCATCGTGTCCTCTCTATTAGTGAATTTTTCTTAATGAAAATTCGCTAATAATAACTAATGACGCATAGATACGATTTTGAAAAGAAGAGTCGTAAATGTGTTTATGACAAACAGCTACTATCGGTAGATAAAATATGATCTGAAAACTATTGGAAGAATGTGTTGCAGCTACTTTAATAGTCGCAAATATTTCTAAAATGGTTAATTTTAGCGTCATACAACAATAATACGCTTTTTGTTAAGAAAATACAAGAGATTTCTATGTTCTGATCAAAAGTTAGCAATGCTAACAAAAAAGTGTGTGTTTTTCTGACTCGAAGTGTACTGCAAGCAGTACCCTCTATATGTGTTAGAGCCAAATTGAGAATCAATTATTTTTTATTATCATGAAAAATTTATTTGTACCAAGTTTCAAGACAATACATCAAATATTGTGCAAATATCAAGAAGTATCCAGAATTCAATTTCTCACCTTGTATCTCTCCTAGTTTTTACTTTTCGACTGTTTCGCTAAATCGTAATATCTTGATGCTAAGAATCTACTTTCTACTTCAAGTCAAATCACTTTTTTATCAGCTCTGGCTTGCCTCAGGGTTCGATTCTTGGGCCTGTCTTTTTTAACATTTTTATTAATGACATTGTGTAGTTGCTTGATGTTCCATGTTTTCTTCACGCTGATGACTTGAAGATTTAGTTATCCATTGATTCTGTAGATGACTGTATTTCTTTGCAAAGAAATCTTGTTCATATTTTTGATTGGTGTTCTTCTCATTGTTTAGAACTCAATGTAGATATGTGCTGTGTTTTTTCTCTCTATTACAAGATACTCTTTTGACGAGGAATCCTGTCTTCGAAGACCTCAGTGTTCTATTTGATAGCAAGCTTAGTTTTAATTTGCATATTGATAGTTCAATAGCACCATCACAACGAATTCTAGGATTTGTAATAATGTCTACTAGTGATTTTGTTGACACACAAACGCTAGAGGTGATTTTTGATTCTCTGGCTAGAAGTAAACTCGAGTATGCATTAATTGTGTAGTCACCTAACTATTCTATGGATGCCTCAAGCCCTGAAAGGGTGCAGCAAAGATTTTTAAAGTACTTTATGTTTAAACAGAGGCATCTATCCTGAAGTTGGCTATCCTCATGCTGTCTTGTTGTCCGTGACAGGTTATTGCTCTCTCGCTGCCAGCTGAAGTTAGTACATGTTGTTAAACAATGTTGTTGACTCTCCTGTGCTTCTCTCTGCCTTATCATTTCATGTTCCTAGGTTGAGTAGCTGCGGGGTTGGTTTATTTTGGATGGTTCGACCTCACACTAATTTGCTGCAGTGTTCTCCTTTGTATAATATATAAGGTATATAATCAATTGAATATTTATGTGAATATATTTTCATGTACCTTTAAGGAGTTTAAAACAGTGTGTTACCAGCATTTATTGTCTGTCTAGCAAATTTATTATTGTTTTTTTGGTTTGTTTATTATATACTGTAATTTTTGTTTTGTTTTGTATCTTGTAATTAGATTTTCTGTAGGATGGTTGTAAATAAATAAATACTGCCGCTCTGTGTACTATTACTTTTGGACCATCCTGTATATTAAAATCTGTTTATTCTAGTATGCATACTTTTCTAGGTTATTCAAGGGCTTGATGTTGCTATTGGCTTGATGAATGTTGGAGAGAAATGCACACTGATAGTAGAACCCCGTTTGGGATATGGAAATGTAGGTTTACTGCCCAAAATACCTAAAAGTGCCATTTTGACTTATGATATAGAGTTACTACATGTTGAAGAGGAAGATGATATTGAGACCCTTACAGTATCACAAAGAAAACAAATAGGGTTAGTATTTATTAAGTTATGAAAACTAATGTTTTCAGTAAAAGTCTGGACATTGAGATGCAAAAACCTTCTGCCACTTAATTACCAGGGTTGAGAAAATATAGTGTGTTTATAAAAAAGACATGTATTTAGAGTTTGCCTTGTTTAGTAAAACCATGATAAATATTAACAGTTTTAAACAAATCCCAATTTTAAATGTCCTAATATGTTTATGCAAGATGAGCATAAAGTAAGGATTGTTTGTGTTTGTTCTTTAATGTCGGCCATTGATCCATGACCATGGCAAAAAATTAAGACCTGTCTCCTGGTTTAACATACAGTTTGGATTCATCAAGTCCATCATGGTTGGTTGCGAATTTTCTTAACTATTTCAGGTTACAGACAATTTTTCCATTAAAGGCTTATAACCTTTTTTTTAATGTATAGATGTGAAGTTTCGAATATAGTATACGTTTTTAAATCGAAACCTGCATGCTAAATTTGGTTGCCAAAGCTTTGTTATTTTCGGAGATACAAAAATTTTCCGAGAGAAAACACAACATTTTTCTGAAAAGCTGGTACGATTTTCCTGGCTAACGAGTTTTCAATTATAAAAGGAAGCTGCCTACTAAATTAAATTTTGCAAAATCGGCCATTATTTTTTGAGTTATCGATGTGAGATATATATCACATAATTTTTTTATCCGCCATTGCTCTGTGAACCATTATGTGATTCAGCTACATTTATGTTATTCTAAAAGTTAATAATAACCGAGACACAGGGTGTCAAAGTTGAAAAATGAAATCCCATTTCTTTAATATGTCTGAAAAACTTCGAGATAAATCCACGATTTTTTTTGTATACAGGGGTTTTTTTTATGAGAAATTCAAATTCTTCAATGATTTGGATGTATTTTATAGAGGGCGCCACGCGCGGCTATCGTTCTAACTTTTTTGGCCACACTGTATGTCATTGTGGAGCCAAAAAATCGTCGCCCCTATCATTTTTACATAAAAAAGATATACGTTGTTAGAGTCGCTAGGAGTAACGGTTTCTGAGAAAAATGCATTTAAAGCTGATGATGCACGAAAAAAGAATATAATTTTCTTCTCTCTGTGGTGTAATAATTCTGGTACGTTTATTCATCGTAGTAGCCTATTGAGCAGTAACTAATGAATGAGATGACTTATGAAAACAAACTGTCAAACTAAAATTTAGTTTAAGAGAAGTGTGTTTGCATTGTGATTCTTTTGCAAATATATTTACAATTTCATCAAAATGCCGAGACCTAATATTTATTTCAATGTAGAAATGAGAGACATGGTGTGTTTATACGCCCAGGAAAATTACAATGGGCGTCAAGCTTGTCAACGTTATTTAGAAATGTATCCCAATCGACATCAACCAGACTTTTAAGAGAATTAGTGATCGATTGGGAGAGACTGGATCGTTTCAGCATAAGAAAAAAGTCTTAGGAAGTCCGAAAATTATCACACCAGAGCAAGAAGAAGAAATTGTAGTAGCCGTTGCCGATACTTCAGAAATAAGTACAATACTTTTGGCGGCTCATGCAGAAATAAGCCAAAAATCAGTATGACCAATTTTTCACGAAGAAAAACTACACCCCTATGATTTTACGCCAGTGCAACACCTACTTGAAGTTGACCTTCAAGCACGATTGCAATTTTGTAACTTCGATCGCATGCGCCAGAATGAAGATTTAGGTTTTATTAATAAGATTCTGTTTACAGATGAGGCAATTTTTACTCGTCACCTTCACCTAACTACAGACCTCCATTTTCAACACGAATTGAAACTTAATATTTGGTGCGGATTTATTGACAATTATTTCTTAGTACCTTATGTATTACCACCCAAATTGTATGGTCCTCTGTACTTACAGTTCCTCCAAAATGAAGGGAACATTCTGAATGATGTGCCTCTGAGTTTAAGGCAAGTAATGTTTTTTATGCAAGGTGGGACACCTGCGCATTGCTCTCGTCCAGTAAGAGATTTCTTAAATACAGGCTTTGACAATCGTTGCATAGGACGTGGATTGCCAATACCCTGACCTCCACGAAGCCCTGACTTCAATCCTATGGACTTTTGTCTATGGGGTTATATGAAATCGACAGTTTACCTAAATATGATAAATACACCTGAAAAATTACTTAACAAAATTCAACATGCAGTGGCATTATTTCGGAAATAACAATTGCTGTTTAAAATGAAGTGGTCTTTCTCTAAGAGGATAGAAAAATGTATCGAAGAAAATGGTGGTCATATTGAACATTTGTTGCCACAAGAAAATATGTTTCATTTATAACTGTTTTAGATATTATTGTTATTGATGCAGGAATACAAAAACGTGACCAATTATTCAAAATGTTTCTTTTTCGTGCATCATCAGCTTTAAATGCATTTTTCTCGAAAACCGTTAATCATAGTGACTTTAAGCGTATATATTTTTTATGTAAAAAAGATAGGGGCAACGATTATTTGGCTCCACAATGACATACAGTTGGCCAAAAAAGTTGGAATAAATTAGATGTGTCCTGATAGCCGCCTGTGGTGCCTTCCACAAAATACATCCAAATCATTGACGAATTTGAATTTCTCATCCCAAGAAAAAGCCCCGATTACAAAAATTCGTGGATTTATCTCGAAGTGTTTTAGAGATATTAAAGAAAATGGGATTTCATTTTTCAACTTTGACACCCTGTATCTCGGTTATTATTATTTTTTTTATCAAGAATCCGCCATTGCTCTGTGTACCATTACTCAAGACTCACCCTGTATATATATATATATATATATATATATATATATATATATATATATATATATATATATATATATATATATATATATATATATATATATAATTATAATAATAATGTTTATTCGTACAATAAGAAAATATTACAACTACATAATTTTCTAGCTTACAATCATTGAATAAACACTAATTACTTACGAAGTACTCCAACTTGGTACTTATTTGTGAGTTTACATACATCCTTGTTTTCAACTGACACTACCACTAACCTACGCTACGACAATACGCAAGCATTATCTCTACATAAGCAAATATGCTTCACCAGAGATCAGCAGAGCGCTCTCCCACTAAAAATCCCGACAGAAAAAACCACCGAGATCTCCCCATATCAGCATACTCATTTCATTTATGTTCAAGTATTTCCTCAGAAATTTAAACCTATAAATAAGGGACCTGACTCTTCCAACAACTTGATCCAGCTGTTTATCCCACCTAAGACGTTTATCCACCATGATGCCCAAATATTTTATACTGCTTGTATGCTTTATGTCGACAGTCTGATCCGTTTCAGTCCTAATTAGCAATGAGTCTGTACTGGGTAACTCACCTCTATACGTCGAAAATGGCAAAAATTATGTTTTCTCCCGATTTAATGTCAGGATGTTTGAGTGGAACCAGTTCACGACCCTTGCAAACGCTGCCTCTGCCCTGCACTTCAGCCCACTCCACGTTTGATTGCTCTAGAATATCACAGTATCGTCAGCGTAACTTATGACTTTCCCCCCACAGTCAATAGCCAACAAATCATTGATATATGCATTAAACAGGACAGGTCCCAATACAACGCCCTGTGGAACCCCACAGCCAATCTCCAGTATATATATATATATCCCCTGTTGGAGCATGATGGGCATTATTCCATCAAATCCCGGCGATTTCTATGGCTTAAAGCTGTTAATGGCCCACCTGATTTTGCTCCAAGTAACCACATCTTTCGCGACTGTCCAGTTCACTCTAGATGCCCGCCTATAAGGCGCCTCTATTTCTGAGTGTTCCCAGTCCGGAGGTGATTGGTTTATTATGTTACAGTTGGGAAGTTCGTCTGGAGTAAAATTTCCATGGTTTCCTCCACCGAGCTTGTAAAGCCTCTCGTGGATGTTCTAAGGGAGCCTATGTTGGTCTGAGTGCCCTTGGACAGTATCTTGTGTAGTCAAGCACTCTCGGACGTGTTTTCCACTTCCTCGCAGTGCCTCCTCCACGACTCCTTCTTGGCGTCCCTCAGTCTTTTGTTATATGTCGTTAGGGCCTGTCTATATTCATCCCAGGCTCCCGACCTTTTGGCCGCGTTAAACAGCTTACGAACCTGCGTCCTCCTTTGCCTGAGGTCCTCGTTCCACCACGGGACATTCCTAGTGGACGCCCTCATTTTCAGAGGGCAGTTGGCGTTATAGGCCGAAGTGATTGCGTCTCGCACTTAGGCTTCCCAGTCCGCCTTGCAGGGGTTCCGGTACCATACCGTTTGTCTTTCGACGCGATTTCAAACTGGATGTATCTGTGGTCTCAGCTACTCACTTCCCCAGACACAGCCCAGCTCTTAACAAAGTCACCCAGAAACTGGGTGGAAACTGTTAGATCTAAAACTTCCTCACACCGTGTTGTGACGAAGGTCAGTTTATTACCTCTATTTAATATGTCTAAATAAAATTTCATAAAGAATTGTAAAAGTGCCTCACCCCTAGAGTTTGTGTCAGAGCTACCCCACAACTCATGGTGCACGTTCGCATTTATGCGGATGATGGTCTGCCATCCGCCTGCTCTGCTACCCACCATCAGCTGCTCCAATTCGTTGGGTGGAGGAGGGTCCGTGCTGTCCCCTGGCAGATAGGCTGACGCGACAGTAATGTCCCTCGGCCCATCCGCTCCTCCAGATCGGATTTTGATCGTTGCCAGGTCCCTGGAACAGAAATTCATTAAAGGCAGAAACTCTATCCCTTCCTTTACAAACATGCAGGCCCTCGAGTTGTCGCTGGATCTGCTGTAGATAAGCTTTCCAGCAGCTCCGCCGAGTCCCTTGATCCGTGTTCCTCAGAGCCATCAGTAGTCCGGCCGTGGCTGCCCTACTGTGTTGGAGGTTGACCTGAAGGAACCTAAGTCCCATTAACCCTTAGTTGCTTCCCCAGTGGGCGGAAGCTAACCCTTCCCAGGCCCCAGAATGCCTTGAAGGAGGTTCTTTAAAGGGCTCTGTAAGACGTCTGGTCGATCGAGAAGGCGAGTCTGTCCTTTCTCCTCTGCCTTCCTGCTTAGAACCGACCAGTGTTGTGTCCCCAGTTCAGGGTTCTGGATCTTCCCATTAACCTCTAGTTGCTTCCCCAGTGAGCGGAAGCTAACCCTTCCCAGGCCCTAGAATGCCTTGAAGGAGGTTCGTTCAAGGTCTCTGTAAGACGCCTGGTCGATCGAGAAGGTGAGAGTCTGTACTTTCTCCTCTGCCTTCCTGTTTAGAACCGACCAGTGTTGTGTCCCCAGTTCAGGGTTCTGGATCTTCAGTCTACTGATCACCATCTCCTGCGGGACGGTGTCAGGGATCCGTACGAGGACCTTGCGTCTCTTTGGGAGTTCCTTGGGCTCGACGTCAAGTCCGCCCCCTCCCAAATCTGACCAAGGGCCCCGATCGTTTTCCGCAGCCAGTCCCGCGACTGCGGGCCGGCACAGGTTATCCAGAGGATGCCCCCCGCCAGGTGCGCCTGGTGGAACTGAGGCGGGCTCTTCCCTTCCTGAAGAGAGTCCACCGCAGCCTGGATCAGGTCAGCCTTCCCCTGGTCTAGCGTGACCTAAGGATGGCGTCTGTCAATCACCGCCATCCCGGGCCCTTGGCAGCCTCCCTATACGAGCCAATCTGCGCCGGTGTTCCGGCCTTGGTCCTTTTAGGTCGTCTGTTTGTAGTAGGCGCGCTAGAGCCAGAGCGCGGCGTCTTCTGACTCGCTCTTTCCTCTTGCGCCTTTACAGGTTTCTCGACCGTCCACGTCCCGGTCGCCATTTTCTGCGGCCTCCGGCACTTCTTTCTTTGCGCGCCGGAAAGACGCTTGGACTTCCGGGGCAGTCTCTCTACCCCTACTCCTCACTGGTGGAGGGGCCCCCAGAGTCCGCGGATCTCGCCGCCCTTCGGTGGGACCCAAACTTCAACTTGGGTGTCGGGGACAAGTCTGTGGCCGAAGATCCCCCGTATCTGCGTCGGTCGTGAGACCTCCAGAGTCCGTGGACGCTGCCGTTTCTGGAATAGCCGGAGCCACTCCTCGAGCCTCATTGGTTTTGGTTCCATATATGTTTATAATCTTCATGTTGTTCCCACGAGAATGGGGGAAATACTGTGCACACCATCAGAACCCCCTGTGTGGTGCAAGGCGGATTACTCTGGAGGGTTGCCCGGTACTCCAGAGGTTCCGTTCACGACACCATCACCCTAGTGCCATCCATCCCTAGGCACGGGTCACGTGACATCGTAGATTGGGGGAGTTTACTTCGACCTCCTTGTATAGATCCGTCATGTTTAGTTATCAGCAGGGTCACCTCGTGCAGGAAGCGGCACTTCACCGCGCATGACGGTCTTGGGGAAAGCTTCATCGAAAGTTTATGTTGTTTCCACTTCCTCAGCTTGCCCCCTGGAGTCCTTTGGTCCGCGACTCCTTGATCCCAAGTTACTTGCTTAGGCAATTCTATTTTATTTAATTGTCATCTTGATTAATCTTATCATTTTATTATTACATCTGGAAGAGTAAATCTGTAGATTCCAATGGGGGCTTACAATTATGGGACATCCGGTATAATTTAGCCATCGCTAAATAAGAATATAATTATGAATATTGAGATAATTAAAGCATATTTTAGGACTAGACTAAATTTGCGTCACAGTTGCAGGAAATACAAAACCGCTTGATTAAGTGTTAAATTTCCTGAGCTGGCGTCTGCCAGTCAGTAATTGAAACGGAGTCAGCCATAATGTACTTTCCTCAAATTACATACAAGGTGTTCAAAAATTGACCTCAAAATTGGCGATGCAAAATCTGAAAAAAATGAAATTTTCAATTGGGAAACCTTGTATTTTATTACGTTATTTTGGATAGAAAACTTCAATGTCTATGGAAATATATTAGGTTTCCCTATACCTATCTAGTACAGTTCCGAATAAACAGATATTTACTGACTTCCAACAAATTTCCAAGAAGTTGGTCATGGAAAAAAATACAACAACTGTTCTAAGCACATTAAAACTCTGCGATGGACAGAATCGATTGTCGTTTTCGTCAAATGATCTGCTGACAAGTTTGCTAGACTGGTGACCACTCTGTTGAGCATCAACTTCTTGGTGTCAACTGGGCTAGAATATACCTGATTTTTGACGTGACCCTACAAATAGAAATCGAGGGGAGTCAAATGAGGAGATCTAGGTGGCCATCTCCAAGGTCTGTTACTTCCAAACGAGCGACCTTCAAACAGACTTGACAACTCCTCATAAACCACAAACGTTGAGTGCGGAGGAGCGCTGTCCATTTGATACCAGTAATTTCTTAAAGAGCTGAGTGGCAAATTATCCAAGAACCTTGTAACACAACCCCTTAGTATGCGAAGATATCCTTAACCACTCAAATTATCATCATAAATGTCATATGTTACTTTGTCGAACATTACAAACACAAAAACATTGAATCAAAAATTATCCTGGGAGTGTGAATTTCTTGCTATATGAGGACTGCTCTCTGCCCAATGATGCGATTTCCTTATATTAGTTACTCCATGCCGGGTGAATTTTGATTCATCTGCCCATATGATCTTGGAAAGAAAATTTGTGTCTTCTTGTAGTTTCGTGATTATGAATTCCCAAAACGTGCCACGCTTCCCATTATCACCTGCACAAAGCTCCTGTACTGGCACAAAAGAGTGAGGGTGACATTTGTGTTTTGAGAAAATACTTTGAATTGATATATATATATATATATATATATATATATATATATATATATATATATATATATATATATATATATGTATGTATGTGTACTCAGAATAAGTTAATAAGCTGATTAACACCAAAGCACCTGTTTTTTGTTTCCACAAAATTATTTAAAATCATTTAATGACATAACAGCTGTTTCACCACTTTGTGGCATCATGATCAGTTGGTGAGTTATAAGTGAGTCAATTAAATAAATTTAGTGTTAATCAATTGAACATGTTTTTATATCTAGTACTGGTCGATTCAATCAATCAGGTTAAAAAGCTGTATAATTTATGTTTAAAAACATGTTTCCCTGTATAATCGACAACAGAATAAGGAAGTGTAAGCAAGTTACTTGCTTAGGCAATTCTATTTTATTTAATTGTCATCTTGATTAATCTTGTCATTTTAGTATTACATCTGGAAGAGTAAATCTGTAGGCTCCAATGGGGGCTTACAATTATGGGACATCCAGTATAATTCAGCCATCACTAAATAAGAATATAATTATGAATATTGTGAGATAATTAAATCATATTTTAGGACTTATAAAATTTGTGACACAGTTGCAGGAGATACAAAACCGCTTGATTAAGTGTTAAATTTCCTGAGCTGGCATCTGCCAGTCGGTGATTGAAATGAAGTCAGCCTTAATGTACTTAAAACCCCTTAGCGGACAGAAGAACATATGCAGCATGAGTACCAGTTTATTCAACTGTGTTGAAAGAACGCCAGTTTAGGAGTTTTCAGAAAGCACCTAGTTAACGAGGGCGATATAGATGGTAACTTTTATTGGTATAGGCAAACTGCAAATTTAACAAAATGCAGTCAGAATGAACACCATTCGCTCACGCGAGGAAGAATGGGTATTGTTTTAATTATAGACGTGTTTACCTCGCAAATTTTTGTAAGGACTGCAACTTTTAATTGGCTAAGAAAAATATCACGGAAAGGAGACGTGAATTGCGAGTTCCTGGGGTTTCTGGAGCCTGCGGGCCACAAATTGCCTTGTGCCATCAACAAGAGAGAAACGGATCGCTGGGTACGGTATACTTAGGGGTTGAATAGTTTTCGCGGATTTGTAATTTTGAGTGGATAGTTTCGCGAGAGAGATAGTGTTCAAGAATAGGGAGCTAAAAAGCGCTGTAGAAGTTTTAGAGAAGGCGGTTTAAACGAGGGTTTTTCCATAGACATATGTGGGGTAGTTAAGCCACTGTGATAGTAGTGAGTGTTTTAATCCTATATGGGCTGACTTAGTCGTGTACATTTGGGATTATTTTTACTCTTCCAGGTGAGTTTTGTTTTATGACATAGAATGTTTAAAAGGACCTTTAAGGGATAGCTGTCTCGAGGATTATAGAGAGTATAGAGTATCAGTATATAAATTTGAGCCGTAAGAGCTTCAATGGAAACTTAAGTGTATTAACGTTAGGTAACTTAGAATGCGATAGTTAAACCAATTTTAAAGTAATATAAATTTCAAAGTTAAGTCACGATGGACTTTAAATATAATTAAAATCATTTAACACTAGATTAAAAGTAGGGGATGATTAATAA
The DNA here is from genome assembly GCA_964006375.1 of Tillus elongatus. Classification (NCBI taxonomy): domain Eukaryota; kingdom Metazoa; phylum Arthropoda; class Insecta; order Coleoptera; family Cleridae; genus Tillus; species Tillus elongatus. The sequence continues at coordinate 80,159,716 of OZ023264.1, forward strand.
GTTAAGTCACGAGGGACTTGAGATAGAGTGATGATTGGTTAAATCCTAATTAAGGGTCGGGGAGGAGAATAAACGGTATTGTTCGAGATAATAAATATTACGTAGATTAGATATTTGAATATTATCCGTCATTAACAAATTGTGTTAATTTAGCTTCATTATGTATTACAGGAGCAATTGCATAAATTAGTGGTTTGAACTTTATTTGTCAATGACATGTTTGTATGAATTTATTTTGACTACATTAAAGTGGTTTCTTAAAATTAAACAACTCTGGTTTCATTTATAAGTTTTGAAACCCCCATATTTTAAATCATAATTAAATACAAGGGTGACTTAAGGGTCACCCGTACATGTTATAGTAGATATATAATAAAATTTGGGTTTAAATTAAATACTAATGCTCTACCGTATCATTCCACATACAATTAACAGAGACCTCAATTAAATGACGTTAAAAAGGCTTTTTAATATAACAGGTAGCTTTCTCTAACAAACGTCCAAGCCGTTCGAGATGCTGACATTAATATTAATATATAAAAAAATTTAATAGAGAAGCAGACCTGTGAGAGAAGAAGTGCAAACAAGACATACAAGAAACAGTCTATCACCTTTTTTTATGATTCTAGACTTTCGCGACCGGCATTATTTGTACCGCTTAATGGCTTGCAGACTGTTCTGCTGTGGTAAAACTATATTTGTGGGTTCCTAGATGTTTCACCAACTACAGCTGCTGGCTTCTTTAGTAGCTGGACAGAGTGAGTTTGACCACAGCAGAACAAGCCAGAAGCCATTTATCATACCGAATAACATTTCTTGTGATTTCTTACTACACCTACTCATCCCCAAATGCTGGTCGTTTATTATTAAAATAAATATATGCAGTTATTATTTGATCAAATCGCAAGAAAAAATGTATTTTGGAATCAGCTTAATAAATGTGAAATTTGTGGTCTTCATTTCTCAGTTAACCCAAGTTTTTTAAAATGGCGGCAGTGTGTGTATGTAGACTGATCTTGTAAACAATATAACTTCCGAATAGGATAACCAGCCTGATTTAATATTTGCAATGCATTTCTTATTTAATTTCAAAATTTTATCAGTTTTACAAATGGCCTTATGAAACATGCTTTTATTGTAGGCTTGGAAAATCCTCAACTTAACCTTTGTTGTGATTTTCCGCTAAACTGAAACATTGCTGAAAGACCATTATAAAAATAAAATAAAAAATCCAGTCATTATCAATTATTAATTGACTAAGAAATAAATATCATTATCCATAGCCAAGACTTTAGATTTATTCTTTGGTATATATGTTGCATATAACGATTATCTTTTAGAAACAGAAAACGTGAGCGAGGCAATTGGTGGTATTGTAGGAATGAGAATACTATAGCTGTGCAGTGTTACCGCAGGGCTTTGGATTACCTAGACGAAGTAGAAGGTGGTGGAATATCAGATCCTTCAGGTGGTTCTTTGGAAGAGGTGACTGATGCTGCGTTACAAGAGCTGCTCGAGGACAGGATTAGTGTTTGTAATAATATGGCAGCTGCCCAGATTAAACTCGAATTATATGATGCTGCTTTAAAATCACTCCAAACTGTGCTACAGTGTCAGCCAAACAATGTCAAAGCTTTATATAGGCAATCTAAGGTATGCTTTATAAATTAATACCTCACAATAATGTATTTTCTTCTTATTTATGATATAAATATTACTAAAATTTACAAACAGTAAAGCTCTGATAATCTACTAAAAGCTAGGTAATTTGAACCAGTGAAAACTGGATTATTGGATTGTGTGGTGTGATAGCATTCTTAGTTTAGACATGACACGATATTTAATTTTAGCACCATTTTCCTCAGCTCACTGTATTCATAATTATAATAAAAAACAAGAATAATGATAATAATAATATCTAAATTTAAGTGGAGGTAAGGCTCTTGGCTTGTTCAATCCGGCTCAATAGGAGCAAATGGTTTGATCAAATTAGATTGGGGATGAAAGGCCAAATGTTTTGTTCGGATTGGGTCGACTGGATCAAAATGTTTGACTTACATTAAAATGAGTGGATTAGATTGATTAGTTTTGAAAGACTAGAATGGTGGTTCAAATTACTTAGTTCAGTTAACTCAAGAAGCACTAGGGTTTCTGCTCGAGAATTCTCGAAAAATTTGTCTTTAGTCGAGACGGAAAAAAAAACCTCAACGCCTTGAGAACTCGAGAAATGAATTCCGTGCGCTGGGTAACTAAAAGAAACACGCATATAACACGTGACGAGTCTACAGTATCGCATCACCCCGCCGCCCGCGCGATTTTCGTCTATCATGCGCACGTCGCTCCGTCCCTCAGTGTTAGTTGTCATTGTGTACTGTCGCTTGCTTGTGGGTTATGTTTGTGTCCTAATAGTGAAAGTAAGTACCTATTATTAACTAATGATTAACTACCTACATATGTTTTATCAGTTGTAGTTCACGATCAACAAATTATTTTAAGTCAATTAAATTGCATAGTTAATTTAAGTTTGAGAAGTATTGTTTAGGTTATGTTATGTTTTGTCTTCGTAAACATGTAAATAAAAATACATAAATAGATTAATTCACTTGTTCCAGTTTCGCCATGGAAAAGTCGAAGGTGTGGAAATATTTTACTAAAATCAAAGATGAGTCGTTCGCACAATGTCTTAGATGTCCGAAAAAAATATCCATTAAGACCTTAAATACAACTGGGTTAGTAAGACATCTTGAACATATCCACAAAATTTGTTTAAAAACACAAAGTGAATTAGACGAGCAATCTCAATCTCGTTCAACGTTGACAAGTGGCTTTACTGGTACTGAGCATCTACCACCGGAACGAAAAAGATCAAAATCTGTTCAAAAGACTCTACAATTCGAGGTGCAACAAAACCAGTCGCTAGAAGAAATCGTGTCAACGTCAGCTGCAAGAGACGGTCTTACAATTCACCAAATTACAAGAAGCGATTTTATACGAGAGGTCAATCAACGAAAATGGTTTAAATTGCCTAAAAATGAATCTGATGTTATGCCACATATTACAATTTTACGAAAGGAAAAAAAGAAACCATTGCCTTTTTGGATCAAATAAAACAAAGTGACGATAAAAACTTCGAATCAGCGCGATCCAGCCTAAACGTCGATGAGGGGACAGGTTTAAAATGCCGGAGATATTTTTAATACTTGCGTACACCATACGGATGACATGTTTTATAACTTGGGGCTTGTCTATATCTCGGGAAAATGCGGAGCCAAAGATATTGTAGAAAAAAGATTGCAAGAGTTTGGCCTAACAAGACATCGTAGCTGTAACTAGTGATGGCCCTAATGTGATGGTCAAATTTGGAATTTATCTATTATAGCCACTTTCTGCAAAAAAGAAACCGACGAAAATGTCATTGATATGTCAAGGATCAAGATTTAAATCGAAATCAAATTAGTTCTGATGAGGAAAGTGAAGATGGTGCTGATTGTATTGATGACTGCATGCGGGAATCTTCTTCGACAGAAAATGTAGTATACATTCAAAATATTCAACAGGCTTTGAAGGAAACACGAGCATTGGTAAAATTATTTCGAAAGAGTCCATTAAAGAATATAACGCTGAAGAAATACGTCAAAGAAGAGTTTGGTCATGAATTGCAGTTGTTATTAGATGTGTGTACACGATGGAACTCCATGATGCGAATGATTGAACGGTTCCTGAAACTGAAAAATCAAGCGTTGATTGATTTAAATATGTCAGAGAAGTGGAATTATGCTAATGCCAATATTCTTACATCTTTATCGAACATTTTATACCCTGTAAAATTGTCTGTTGATGCATTATTTGGAAAAGATGCTAATATCCTGACTGCAGAGGCAATAATAGATATGCTGATTAATAAATTACGATCGATAGATGATGATTTAGCCAGACAGTTTGTGAAACACCTTATTGACAAGATGACTGAAAGGCGAAATGCAAACTTGATTTCTCTAGTTAAATATCTCCATAACCCTATAACATACAACAATGAAAATGAAAGGGTTTTTCAACGTTGTAACAAAACGACATTGATTAAATATACCAAAGAGTTATATAATAGATTATATCCAAACTCAAATTCTAGTTCAACCGAAGTTTCCGACATCGCAAACCAAGATAATGAAGAGGACATCAAACTCGAAAATGAATTATTTGAACTTCAACTAATTATTTGAACTTCAAAAAAAGGCCATTCAGACAGCTCAAACTTCAGGCAGAACCAGTTGCACTCACATAACTAGAAATTTAATAAAAAAAGAATTTCAGTTATCTGAGTCTACTGGGCAACGAACGTCTACTCTTGAAAAGATGTACAAAGCTGTAATGACTATTAAGCCAACATCGACGGAGAATGAGCATGTTTTCTCGTTATCGGGAAACATTGTCAGTAAAATAAGAAACCGCCTATCAGATGATGCTATTAACGCTCTTTTATTTCTGAAAGCCTATTTTATCAGGGAAAAGCGTTGAATTAAGGTTTGATTTCTTTGTTGATTATTTTGCGGGTTACTGACTTAGTTTTAGTTGGCATACTATGTTCAAATTAAAAAAATAATATTGAAAGTTAATTATGATTCGTCTAATTGAAAGACTCTGATGTTATTAACATAATAGTTTATAAATATAAAAGGGATTTTTAGTTTAAACTGGTAGCAAAATGTTTGTTTTTATAGTTATCTAAATATGTACTAGTAATTTTGTTGATTTAATTTTACTTATTATTTTTTGTTTAATTAAATATTGTTGTATATTTGGGAACTGGTAGGGACCCAATGATTATAAAAAAGTTAAGTACTACCCTCCTCTTTACTTTATATCTAGACCAGCCGAGTATAGTTTGTTTAATTTAATGTTTGTTGTAGATTTGTTAATTAATAATTATTTATATAATTTATGGTAACTAAAAATTTATCATTTGATTTAATTGATTTCATCTATAAGTCTAATTTGTATTAAAGAAAAACTTTTAACATAACATCCTGTTTTATTGCAAGTTTCAAAATTTCTCGAGAAACCCTGGTCGAGAATTCTCGTGCCTCGAGAAATGAAAAAGGTCGAGAAACCAGAAGCCCTAAGAAGGACCAGAGGAGTTGTTCTTTGTGGATGCAGAGTGATAATGAACACACATGGCGTTAAAACATTTTGATAGCACAAATTTACACAGGAAAATGATGGTTGAATTGTGATTCAATATGTGATTATTAATACAATGATAGCGACTTACAAATGTAGGTAGGTTGCAATAACCAGCACGTGAAGATGTCGCTGGTATCTGGAGGCGTCGTCCAATGGGACCAAAGTTGTACACGTGACAACCTGAATTTCGATGTGTCGATGACGCTTGCATGCAGTCGAATGGATTTCTCTTCACGGGTCAGTTGCATGTCAGAAGACTGGCTCTTCCTATAACGAACCTCACTGATCTGTCCACTTGTGTAGGTGACAAACGTGGATTTCTATACCCAAGTTCGTATAATAATAATAATTTAAATTTATTTTTCTTATTACACAAAGTTGATCGTCCTATCCATTTAAATCTCCCATACAAAAAGAGAAACCACTAGGCTGCGATCAAGCAAGCAGAAGGATTGTCCAACCGACCAGGTAAAGTCCGTGAGGCCAATAAGTATCACGTCCGTTCTGCTCAAAATAATGGACAATATGCATACAGCGCTGGGGTCTCAACAGAAACAGCACTGCACAAACTGGTGCTAAAACTGGAGAACACACTGGAAAACTGGGAGGCGGCGCTGGGGGCCTACCTGGACATATAAGGGGCCATCAGCAACACCTCATTCGATACTAGCAGCTGTCAGATAGCGTGGAATAGAGGAAACCTGTTGCAGGTGGATCGGCTCTATGCTCAGGGACAGAGCAGTCTTCACCTCACTCGCGGGGGGGAGACTGCTGCCTGATGTCGCGGCGAGGAGCCTGCAGTGTAGCGTTTTGTCTTCCCTGCTTCCCTGACATGGTTGTGGATGGACTGTCGTCATCATAGTCAGAGGAAAGGTTACACATTTAGTCTGGGAGCATATGCAGATAGCACTGAAAGTGGTGGAAAGCAGGACGGTTAGCCAAGGGCTCTGGGTTAGCTCTGAGAAAGCCACCATCATATCATTTACGAGGAGGAAGTGGGAAGGGCATATAACTCTGACTCTATATGGTAAGAACATTCCTATGGCCAGGGAGGTAAAATATCTTAGGGTAGTACTGGACTCCAAGTTAATCTGGAATGGCCAAGTGATAAATACTGTGCAAGGCAGCCATCGTCACCAGGTGGCTATATTTGAAACACGTGGGGGCTGAGACCTAGTATCGCCCACTGGCTGTACACAAGGGTGGTCAAACCATTGTTAACATACGCAGCACTGGTATGGTGGCCCAAGGTGAAGCAATACCGTACCAAACAAAAACTGGGCAAGATTCAAAGGATGGCTTTCCTAGGCATCACAGGCCATGGCCTCAACCCCAACAGCCGCCATGGAGGTGTTGCTGGATATGCCCCCCCTACATTTAGTCATCATGGGGGAGGCCAGGCTGGGACTATACAGACTAACCTGCAATGATAGACTGAAGGCCAACCCAGGCTAGGGGCCAATGCAAGATTCGGGAGATGGTCAAGGAGCCCATGCTTGAAATGAGGGCCGACTTCGCGAGCCCGCGAATCCGCATGGACGGCAGATTTGTGGTAGTAATCCCCGACCGCGAGGCATGACGGGGGGAGACGCCGGGCCTACCCCGGATGAGCGCGCGTCTGGTTCACGGATGGTTCTGGAGGGGAGCGTGGGATGGGAGCCATTGTCTACTCCGAAGGACAGAGAGTAAGTCACAGTATCTCCTGGGGTTCACGCAACAGTCTCTCAGGCCGAAATGTACGTAATCCTGCACCGCATACGAGAACAAGAGGAGAGGCTACACCAACAAGCGGATCTTCATAGCTACAGAAGTCCAGGCAACTCTTAAGGCTCTAAGTAGCCCACGGGTAAACTCCAGATTGGTTAGTAACTGCAGAGACGAGGTGAGTGACCTGGTCGGGCAGAATGAGGTTACCCTCATCTGGGTGCCGGGCAACTCGGGGGTCAAAGACAATGAAGAGGCTGAAGAAAGGATCAGCAGTACCATTTATGGGACCAGAACCGGTCCTATGCATAACAAAGAGCACTGCCAGGGGATCCATCAAGTGCTGGCACAAGTCATACTGAGCAGATTATCCAGGGCTTAAACATGGGAAGATATTAATTGGGGAACCCAGTTCAAAGAGCCGTAGAGGTGCTAAATCTCAGCAGAAGACAGCTCAGTAACATAACAAGACTCTTGACTGGACACATGGCTGTCAAGAAACACCTGCATAAATGGGGCGGTTCGAGGGGGACCTGACATGCAGACTCTGCGGCGAGGGGGAAGAATCAGCCCAGCGCATCCTGTGCGAGTGTAAAGCTCTGGACCGTCAAAGACAACTGATCTAAGGACAGCTTAGACCGGAAACAGAGCAATTTAAAACTTGGCCCTACCAGCTGCTGTGCAGACTAGTTCAAGGCACAGTGATCCTGGAATGAGTAGAGTAAGAAAGGTATAGGGCGTGCACAATAAGCCAACGGCTGCAGTGCTACCAGAGCGGTAATCACGGACGGGCCCTACTGAGGAAAAAAAACCACACAGGTAGTCAAACAAATGTTACTTAAGCTATTTAATCTCTAGCATCTTAAGTTCTCTCCATAAACAAATATCGTTTACAAAAATATGTTGTGTGTGTGTGTGTTTTGTTTCTTTAACGTCGGCCTATTTCCGCGACTATGGCCAATCACCGACACCAGGGAGCAGTTTCACCTCACTATCCTGGAAATTTTGCCGAACCCCTGCCTTTCTGTAAGGAGGGTAGGGATCTTTAACGTGCCCAACATCTTTTCTACACGGGACCAACGGTTTTGCGCCCCCTCCGAAGGGCGGAACGTGCAGACATTCAACTTGCTCATTACATTTGTGTCAGGAAAACGAAAAAAAGTGAAATTTCGATCTATTCATGATTTGAAATTTTGATCGATTTCCCAGCACGGATAATCCCTTCTGGTGTAATTTTTAATGTTCTTCCTGAGAATTCTGATATTGGTGCTAACTTCTTGATAATTTTTTCCTATGGATCAATGATTATCGCCTTATAAAATATAACCTTTTTATTTGTATACAAATTATCCACAAGAAAATTTTTTTTTTTCGAAAAACGTTCAATAAAGCTTGTCAACAAACTTGTTCAAACTGTTTACAAAAGGAAGATAATTGGCAAATTTCATTAAAATCGGTCTAATAATTTTTGAGTTATTGTAATAATACCCTCACATGCGCACCTAAACAAATGTACTACTTAAGGCCGCACCTGCATATGCTGCACACACTTGCGTACGCACACTGATATATATCTTTATAATTTTTTAATTAGTTGATTCGTCTCATCAGGTAAATCAAACTATAAAATTTTCGTCCAAGTCGTTTTTTAAAGTAATTATGAAATTTTAACAGTTTTCTGTAATTATCTCTTTAAGAATTCGCTCAAAGATATTCAGTCACTTTTTTTAGATTCAGAACATCGTTTAGCAAAGCTTCTATATTTACATTATATTTTATAATAAAATTGTCGAACTTTTGGACATATTTTAAGAAAAAGGATGAAGTGCCTATTACAAAGTTTTATTGAAATTATTCTGTCATTAAGATTAAGGTTAAAGAGTAATGAATCTGTATATATTTTGTATATTTTTTTATATTTTGATATCTGAATTATAGAAATGTAATTAGTACGAGAGAGTGATACACATATCTAAATTTAAACATTACATAAGTAACATTTTGAATGACAGTTTGTGGAAGTCATCGATATTTACATCTTCCTTGGTTCTTTGCCGTTTCCTCTAAGTACTACACCTTTCTTACACTGGGCTATTGGTAACTGTTCTAAGACTTAGTATCTTTAACGCAGCTGCAACTCTGCAAATAATCAATTAATTGTAACTAACTATTTATATCATAACCTACAACTTGGGCATACAATTAAAACCCCAGTTTCAAAACTTTGGATACAATTATTATAAAATGATGCTACTTATGTCACATATACCAGTAATAGGTACAAAAGGCTCTCCTTGCCACCCACACATTCAAAATAGGTTATTAATAATGCTACCATTTCTTGAACACTACTTGCTAAGGGGCCAGGCATTGTAATAGTTCATGCAAGAAATAATGTTAATTGAACCTGCATGAGACCTAAAAATAACAGTTTTTAATGTTTAATGAAATATAGATCACAAATAAATGAAAAACTATCATTTCACATCAGTGAGCGCACCAATTTGTGTAGGTTTAATAATTATGCGATTTCGCAATGCTGTGGAGGTTAGCCAACCTGTAGGAGTAAAATTTTCTGCTATAATGTCATATGTGAATTTGCTTTTCGATTTTAGGTTTGTGTGTTGCTTACCTTTAATTAGTAAAAATTATGTCCTTCCATTCTTAGCTTAAAAATAGTATATAAGCAAAAAAGACTCATATTTGCATGTCACAAGTTATCAGAGATAAGTAGGTTATCTTGTTGGTCAGTTTGAAGTTTAATTTGCCAACAATTTATCAAGTATATATGAAAATGTAAACATGAATAAACTTATCCAACATAATTATTTATTAGCCTTTCGGATTTTGTGCACGAATTAATTTATATATTATAGATCTTTTTGAAAATTCGCTAAAAAAATCTGATATGTTATTAGAGTTGAATAAAAACGGAAAAAAGATATTAATCCATACGGGGGTTTAAACCACCAAACTAGAACACTAAAGTTGAACATGTAATCTCTAAGACTGTCATCAATCAAATTACTTTATCAAGAAGTCATAAAAAAATAGCAGTAGGTAGTCAGCAGATAAGTTGAGACGCCCAAAAAAAAAGATGGATAAAAATTAAGCCCATGTAAACAAATACAATGAATTAACCAAAAATGTCGCCCAAACAATAAAGATGATTCCAGGAAAAACTATATGAAACTCAAATTGTTTCAAGAAAAAGTTATGCACAAATGTATTAGCTTACCTGGTCCTCACTACAACAAGAAAAGGGAAAAAGTGACAATAACTGGGAAATTGTTAAAAATAAGAAAATTAAAACAAGCTATATTGGAGAAGTCATAATTTAAGCAAATACAGTATAGTTTTTGGGAAATTAACCAAAAATTTGGTTGTTTATAGCAAGGGTGAATAAAAATGTAACATCGGACATGAGAAAGCCATAGTTACAGACCAAGAGCATTGCAAAAGGAAAGGAGTTTGTAGTTGAGGAACTCAAACTTTAGCATGCAGATGGTAAAGGCTTTAAAATTAGCCCTGATGTAACCTTAAAAGAATAACTATAAACCCTAATCATGGCCTAGGAGGTGTGGCTTTCGCAAAGTTTACATTTCCCAGAAATACACAATCAAAAGCAAATTTTCATATGGACCCAGTTCCACAGAGAACCATCTAACATCTTACACAAATCCTCACGCTCCTCTCTTTGCTCTAATTAAATTGACACGATCGATCATGTGAAAAGAAGTCTCATCATGGATGATCTACATTTTACCACAGATCGCTGACTATAAAAGAAGAACGAGAATTCAGGGAAATTCAGTATTCCTCGAGCATTCCTTGAGCATTCAGCCAGTTCCAGTAATAGTCCGACCAGCCCGCCTGTGAGCTAACCTGTCCTTAGAGTCGATCACGAGCCGCCATAGGTGACACGCCTTGTTGTACAGCAGTGTGGTACTTGATCTGGCGGATATTACGAACAGCTGTTGAATCCTTGATGTAATAGCATGGCACAATCTAGAATGTCTGACTCGTTTACACCTGAGTTGATTTCTGTGTGTAGGTGCCCGAAGACTGATCCACACCGCCGTCACTGAATATAACCTATTGGTCCGGCTAAGAAGCCAGCCAAAGTTGTGTAGTAACAGTTGCTGAGTTGTGCGTGTTATACAAGGTAGGCTCATTTCACATGATCCCCACAAAAAGGTAACCGAAGGTTCATCGTCGACTGACTAGGCTGTAACCAGAGAACTCTAAAAAAGAGTCCAGTCCCGAAGAAATATCCATGGTTCCGTTCCATAGTAGGTAGAACTGACCATTCATTATATTTTAGATTGAGTTTTTAATAAACAAACAGAACAGAAAAATCTCTTCACTGCAACCAAGTACCCAAACAAAGAAGCTTACACTGTACGTCAATGCCTATTTGTAAGATACGTTGTGTCATTTATGTGCAAAAATATATTACGATTAAAAATATCCCCACATGCAGTTTTTAGGTCATTCTGATTTAGCATTTAATCAGTAACTTAACAACACAATTGATCATTTGAGACTTTGAGTCCGGCATTGCTTGGGCTGCTAAATATCTTCCAGTTAGTTCTGCTGTGATAGATAACTTACTTGATGGGTTACTAGATGTTTCGGTAACCATAGTTACTGGCCTTAGTTTGATCACCAGTCCGCCAACCATTTCGCAGTGCAATCAACGCAAGTGTTGATATATTGTTGAGGATAAAAGTCTCGTGTTATAGTTATTGTCAATAATATAATAATAATAATAATAATAATAATAATAATAATAATTTATTTACCCTTGTAGTTACATACATAAATAATGACGCAATTAATCTAGGAGTAAATAATTTTTGAGGTAACATTTTTTGCACCCCAACCCATCAACTTCAAACTTCCAATTTCTATTCTCCCAGACTATCAGCACACATTTTAAGTCACAGATCCACACACTCGCGCGCGCGCGTGCGCACACACACACACACACGACACATGCCCACAACCATCCACCTGTAGTTACATACCCTATACACTCAATCAGTCACCTCTTATTGTTCACAATATCATTGAATCTGTTTCTTCCCTCATTCAGGATCCATTCATATACCCACATTTTAAATGCCTTATAATTTCTAATATCTTATGTTTTCAGAATAACATATAAACGGAGTCGGATGTAATTGCAGTGTCTTTTTCCTATATTTTTTTGGGATCAGGGAGCTCTTAATTCCCACTTCCATTTCTAATATTGTATCAATGTTTTCTTTCTTTCACAGATAATCTTAATTGATGTACACTTCATATTATTCTTGAGCAATATAATTGTCGTGGGTCAAGTACTTCAGCCTCTTCATACAGAGCACCATTTGGATACGTAATTTGTCTGTCGTATATTATTTTTAATAACCGCTTTTGTATATTCAACAATTTATACACATGGTTATCATAGGCTCCTACCCATCCCAATATTGCGTAGCTTATTTGTGAATAGTAGACGGTCATCATGTGCTTCACATCTAGGTAAGCTTTTAGGTGTCTAAATTTCGACAGTAATCCTCTTAGTTTATTAACCAAACTGTCTATGTGTACATTTCACCTCATATGTCGATCTATGTATACCTGAAGGTACCTTACTTTTTCTGCTTCCGAGATCTGCACCTTTGCATTTATAATCAAGGGCCACAAGTTTGGCTGATTATTACTATACAATGTGAAAGGGAGATACATTGTTTTGTCGAAGTCTATTGTTAATTTGTTTTCCCCAAACCACCCAACAATACCTCTAAGATCACTCTGAGCAATAGTCTTTAGCTCGTTCCCACTGTAAGATATGCAAACATCGTCGGTAAAGCCAACAATCTTGCCGCAAGTTGTGTGATAAAACAAGCTGTTCATATAAACTATAAATAAGAGAGGCCCGATCACAGTACCCTGTGGCCCGCCGTAAGTAAGCTCACTGACTTCAGTCACCTGTCCACCCACTCTCACCATTTGTTTGCGATCTCTCAAGTAATCACAAACAAGTTGATGTGCAGGTCCTCGAATACCATAATTGTATAGCTTTGCAAGCAGCCTTTTATGACAAACTGTGCCAAAGGCCTTTGATACGTCCAAGAACACAGACAATGATGGAATATTCATATCCAAGCACTCGTAAATGGTGTTGGTTACCTCTCTTATGGAGTCCTCGGTTGACTTGGCATGTCAAAATCCGTATTGAAACCCCAAAAAAACTTTATTCCTTTCCAAAAATCCAACCAAGGGCTCTTTAATGATGCTGTCAAATACTTTTGCTAAGGCTGTAATAAGCGATATAGGTCTATAGTTTGTGATTTGCATACTATCTCCCCCCTTTTCAACCGGCACCACAACTCCTATTTTAAGAAGCGATGGAAATAGACCGTTCAGAATACAGTGATTCAACACATGACTTAGGAGCTCAGATATCTCTGCACTAATCTCCTTTAGAGTTTCAACCCTGACACCATCCATTCCAGGTGTTTTTCCTGACTTCAACTCATTAATTGTTTTGTGTACCTCATCTGGACTTGTGGGAATCATAAATATGGAATTTTCTTGAAAATTGTCATGTTCAACATAACAATAATCGTCTATAGGAGGTATCTTTCCGATTAAAGTTTGGTCAAGGCAACTGTAATAATTATTAAACATATTCGCCATTTCCAGTTTGTTTTCTGTTTCCTTGCCATCGTCATCAACAAGTATTTTTATCTCGGTTGCAGGTGTCCGCCTTCCGCATACCTCTTTCACACGGTTCCAAACTGCTCCCGAAGAGGAGCCTGACTTATCAAATAATGACTGAAAATATCTTTGTTCCTGTTCCCATAGATTTGTTTACTCTATTGTGCTCCAGTCGGTATAGTTCTTTTAAGTCGTCATTGTTTGGTTCCTTTACCATCATTTTGTATAGATCATTTTTATTCTTAATAGTCTTTAGTAAATCTTTTGTGAGCCAATCTTTTTTTTATGGGTATCTTTGATCTCACTGTTCTTGTATTATTTTCGATGTGCTCAAAAAGTGTCCTATAAAATATATCCGTTTTTATATCGACATCATTCTCCCCATACATCACCGTCCATGTTTCCCCCTTGAAGTCCTCTCTTAACCTCTTGTTATTGATATATTTTTTATAAGTCAGTTTATCCTTTCTCACACAGTCACAACTCTACCGCAAAGTAGCGGCAATTGGGCAATGGTCGGTGATGTTCTGGCCAAATATAAAGGCCCACATATTTTCTTCTCTGAGCTGCTTTGTTTTAATAAATATATGATCTATGCAGCTATTTCCGACTGGTCTTGTCACTTTATTAATCAGCGATACAAATTCAAAGGAGTTCATAGTATTTTTATACTCTTCTACATAACCACTGGTTGATAGCAAATCGATGTTATGATCTCCAATTATAATCTGGTTTGTAAGATGTTTTAGGCTATCTAAGCACCTATGCAATTCCATATTTAATGTATCAGGACTCACTTCATGCGACCTATAGACCACAGTGGCTTTCACGGACTAGTTTTCCAATTTTATGTCGAACACCAATGTCTTAATAACACCAAGGTAAACAATTTCAGACCTGCTTTTCACTATACTGTCACTTATGTACACCATGATCCCATCATTATTGTTAATGTCAATGTCCCCACCATTATACAGTAAATTATAACCAAATATATTAAATATCTCCAAGTCGTCAATTCTAAATGTCTCATTCAAAACAATAAGGTCGAACTTCACAGTAGTCTGACTCAAAAAAATCTTCAGCACATCAATGTCATCAGCGTATGTTCTGGTGGAGAACTTTGAAACTCGATTTTAAGTGTGGCAACTCGTAATATTCACAATCATTTCCCTATTAAAACTGTCACCACTATAGTCGCTTTTAAACGGATCCATGTTTGCACTGCTTATAAATATCTCACACACTGTCCGTATTATACAAGTGTTTACATACAACATTCATACTCTAGACTATGTAACCAAGTTACAGCCACCCATTCGACAATGAACTTACAGCCATAAAAATAAACAAACAAAACAGACATAACACCAGTCACAAACAGAAACTCATCTATGCGATTTTACATCATACTTTACAAATTACACATTGCAGAAGTCATTGTCAAAATTTTTGAAAAAAAAAACTAAACTAAACCAGACACCAATATCAGTTCGATGCAATTCCAGAACAGAAGATGCTCAACTAAAACTTAAACAACAAATATAACACCTGCAGTACTCAGTATAAAAACCAAAATATAATGCTAATCAGTCTATATCTCGTTACAAAGATACAAACAAAATCTCAGCTATTGCCGCAAACCAAAACAAATATTAGTATTGGGAAAAAAGGATACCAAAAAGTTATTTACTTTCTTTTTGAGCGAAGTCCCATTGGAGTTATTTCCCTCCACCTGCACCTGTATTTGTTATGCTCTTAATCCCTGTATATGCCATGCTCTGTGTTGAGTTTCCAGATGACTCCCCTCTATTCAATAATTGATCCACCTCTTTTTTCCCCACCCTTCTCACCACGCTCAACTGAAGGTCCGCTCGTCTGCCTGTTCACATCAGGGGTTGGTGCACTAGATTGTTTTTCTTGTTCCTTATCCAAAAGCCATAAAATTTAATACACAGTTTTGAATCTGCAGCTTAGAGAAATCTCTCGCTATATAAAATGTGTGAGAGTTTATGGATAAATCATGCATATTTATACTTATTTTTTATAGCTTTAAAATGCCCCTCTAGTAAAATTCGATAATGTGTTTTAGCTAAATGGCTTAACAAATCGTGTATCTTGATGATTTTAAAATCTAGATAATTAAAATCTAGGGGCAGCATCAGCACTATTCTAATACTATTCCTTAAAAATTATACCGCTTTTAGTGAACTTTTTAAAAGAAAATTGACTACAGAATATTACTAGAATAGTGCTCATGCTGATGAGATCTCGACCTTTGAATTTTGAAAAAATTTCAGCAAATGAGCGCGAACTAGGTCCCCTAGAACCCATATCCAGGGTCAGTTTGAATATATATATATATATATATATATATATATATATATATATATATATATATATATATATATATATATATATATATATATATATATATATATATATATATATATATATATATATCACAGCGATAACTCAAATAATAATGGGCTGATTTCGATCAAATTTGGTGGGTACCTTCTTTTTGGAAATGGCTGGGATAAGTTCGTTGCCTAGGAAAATCGGCCCAGTTTTTCCCGGAAAATTTTTCATATTTCCGGAAATATCAAAGTAAGTGCAGCCAAATTTGGTACGCTGGTTTACGTCACAAAAAGTAAACTATGTGCCAAAATTTAGAGGTATAGGGCGAAAGGAAAAAAGTTATCAAGAAATGCAAGAAAAATTACTTGGAAAATTTGATAACTTTTCCTCTTAAAACGTCAAAGTGACGATTTGAAACGTCAAAATTGGCAACTTTTAGGCAAAAAACCTGAGAGTAATACGGTCTATGTAGAGGAAATGTTGCAAAAATGTGTTTGCAAGCCCTTAAGTTTCAGCTTCAACCGTCCTTTTTTTAAAATGTTTCCAGAAAATCCATTTGAAATAGACCCTTTCTCTGATGCTTTAGCAGTAGTTTTAGTTATAGAGTTTATGGTTTAGTTCTCTATAATTTTTAGCAAATTTTCGTACAAGAAATTCGCTATAGTGGAGACTGCGATTTTTGAATTTTAAAAAGATTTTTTCAATTGAGCGGAACTAGGTCCCCTAGGACTCATATCCGGGGTTAGTTTCAGTTTTTATATGCTTACATATATACAGGGTGACGCATTTGTACGGTAAAGCTCAATATTACTGTTATTCTACAAGATACGAGAAACAATTGTATACGTTAATTATAGGGTGTCTTGAGCTACATCTTAAAAAAATTATTTCTACAATCACAGGATGGCCTATGAGTCAGTCGTTGGTGATACAAATTTGCATTTTTGCATTCTCCATCGAAATATAATGCATGTTTGTAAGAAAAGAAATTCAGGACACAGCAAGTGCGTTACGGTAGCGAATTTTCATTAAATGCTTTAAATTTGAATAGCTGCAATTTGAGCGGTATCTTATAAAAATTATTTCCACAATCACAGATAAGTCGTTGACAATACAAATTTTCTTTTTTAAATTGAACACCCCTTATATTCTTGCATTTTCTATCGAATTGTAATGCATATTTGTTTTCGAGATTTCAATTGTTTTGCAACTTTTCACATTTTTGGCACATATCAAAAATTGTGATACGGCGTTTTTACCAACAAAACTCGGAGTAATGCAAATGACACGTTCAGATAAGTTTTCGTTTATATTATTTCATGACAAAATCGAGATACCATGCACCTGAAATAATGACTGAATTAAAAGAAATCAAACTGTCGTAACTCAGTTGTTTCAAATAGAAGAGTCTGTATTTTGTATTTCAGAAGTGAAGGGCATAATAATAAATGTTTAATAAGTTATTTTTAAAAAATGTGTTCAGATTTTCGTGAAAAAATTGTTTGTAAACTTTTATGCAAAAAACTTTTATGGGAGTTTTGTC
Organism: Tillus elongatus; assembly: GCA_964006375.1. Lineage (NCBI taxonomy): Eukaryota > Metazoa > Arthropoda > Insecta > Coleoptera > Cleridae > Tillus > Tillus elongatus. The sequence goes on from OZ023264.1 coordinate 80,177,213, forward strand.
GAAAAGCTTATTTGATGAAATATGCCACATTGTTTCTACTATATAAGTTATCCTGGCAACCAAATTTGATGCCTGCTTTTATTAAAAAAAAGACATATTTGCTATTAAAAACATTTTAATGAAAATTCACTACCATAACACGCTTGCTGCTGCTTCCAGACTTTTTTGTTATTGACTAATTCAGATATATTTTCGTGAATTTTCTTAGAAAAAATCCACAAATGGGGAGATCCCGACTTTTGAGAAAATTTATTCAAATGAGCGTGAACTCCTAGGACCCCTAGAACCCATATCCGGGGTCAGTTATAATTTTTATATGTTTATATATACCGAGTGACAACTTTCAAAGCGAAACATAGGCGAATAACATGGGAAATCAAATGTTTGCAAAATTAAGTGTGAGCAGCCATGACATGCCAAATTAGAATAATTTTGTTACTGTCAAATCAGACATTTCTGATTATCAATGCACATTTTCCTGAAAAGCTTGATAATGAATAATAATAATAGCTATAGTAATGAGGAACAAGTGTTTATTGTAAAAACATATTACAGAGCTGGCAGTTTGCGAAAAGTTTGAGATTTGTCCTCAGTTAAGTAAGATGATCTGATAATCGGGCATAATGCTGATTGCACATTATTAAAAAATCACGAAAATTCTCGTTTACCATGATTTTGTTTTAACATAAGACACTTTGAAAAAAAAGCAATTATAACAGTAGTGCCTGCAGTTCCGAAACAATAATAAAATTAACTAATAACAAAAAATAAGTAACAATAATTTAACTGAAACAATTACAACAAATATTCAAATAGTCCCCCATTTTGATATAAACAATATTCTAACCTATTATAAAATGCCTTTCGAACTTGTGCGAGTTGTTGGTTATTAATACGTGCACATTCAGCAAAGATAGCCTCCCTCAAAGAATTAATATTTGGGTGACGAGTTTTATAAATTTTGTTTTTAAGGTGACCCCACAAGAAGTCACAAGGTGCCAAATCGGGAGATCTGGCCGGCCACTTAATATTACCACCGCGACGAATCCAATGATTAGGAAAAAATATATCTAAACAGGTTCTTACGTCTACACCAAAATGAGCTGGACACCCATCCTGCTGAAACCAGACATCCAGATTTTCATTTGCAACTTTGTCTAATGCAGGACATACCTTATTTACCAAGAGTTCCAAATAATTTTCTGAATTTAAATTGCCAATTAATTCAAACAGTCCAATGATATGATTATTAAAAATGTCTGCCCAAATATTAATTTTTTGAAGGTATTGGGATCTCGTCGAAAGTTAGCGTAAACGTGCACTCGTCAGTACAGCAAATCGATGAAAGAAAATGGCGATCCCGATTGGCGCGTTCCATAACATCTTCACAAAATACACGCCTGCTCTCTTCATCTATTGCCAACAACTCTTGATGGCACTGCGGCTTGTACGGGTGGTAGTTGTGTTTTTTAAGGATTTTTCGCACACGCTCCCGAGAAACACCACATTCTTCTGCTGCAACTCTAGTACTTGTAGTTGGATTGACATTGAATAACGCTAGCACCCTTTCCTCTAGTTCTGCATTAACTTGTCTTCTAACACCTGTTTCATTATAAAATTACATTGATATTGAAATAATACAAATTCAGCTGTAAGCTTACCACCCCTATTTTCTACTGCTACACTTGCAGTTTCTCATTACTATAGCTGTTATAATTATTCATTTTAAGGCTTTTCAGGAAAATATGTATTGGTAATCAAAAATGTTTGATTTGACAGTAACAAACTTATTCGAATTTAGCATGTCAAAAATGTTTGATTTGACGTAACAAAATTATTCAAATTTAGCATGTCATGGCTGCTCATTTTGAAAATATTTAAATTATCATCTTATGATAAAAAGAGCTTTTAATTAGTATGTATTTGGTATCAGTAGGCTCAGAAAATTAATTCTCTTTTGATAGACACCACTACCGTTCTTGTAGATATAAGAGGTGAGTAGCAAACTGCAAATATGTGATTTCCCATGTTATTCGCCTATGTTCGGCTTTGAAAGTTGTCACTCGGTATATACATATATATATATATATACACACACAGATATATATATATATATATATATATATATATATATATATATATATATATATATATATATATATATATATATATATATGTCCATGGTACACTTTGAGCACTTATACACTTCATACACATTGTATATATTCTGCATGTGTATATCACAAAATTAAATAACCATCTCGCTGTACAGTATGTAAAATGAGGATTATTGGATCAAATCAGTTCCTATAAATCATTGTAGATGAAAAATCACCATTCTCTGCATTTACTTACTGGATAAAATTTTACGTCATAGGTGGAGGTAATTATGGAGACAAGTATAATTTTGAATTAATATTTTATGTTTTTATGCTTATGCTCATTTCACGCAAATAGCAAGTAATGTGAAAACTCATTAGAAAATGTATTGACTTCCAAAATTAAATTTAAAAAAAAACGTGTGTAAGTAGGTGTTTAAACGACGAGAAATAATGAAAACTAGGTAGGTACATACAACGTTATTAGACTGAATAATAGCTGAATTTTCATTAGTATTAGTATTTTGCTTTCAATAGCTGAAGTAAATCAAAATCGCCAAATGAGTGATCATATAAATTAATATTCATAATTTCTCACTCTATTTTATTGTGTTTAGTGTTGTTCTACACACTTAATTCCCTGTAACAGATCTCTAGAAAACTTTTTAATAGATTCCTATGTTCTTGTGTTAATCTATCCCATTGACAGATGGCGCAGTTAGGCTTTCTTTGGATAGTTACTTGTACCCGTTGGGATTTACGATTACGACACGCCTTACGATTAGGACGAAGAATATTAACGTAAACGAACTTTAATATTCTCTGATTAGGATACAACCGCCTGCGCCAGCAGTTCAATGGCTGTGTCAACGAATGCGTTCATCAGTCCCGTTGGGCTTCTGTTGGAACTCAACTGTTGCCAATTTGTTGAAGAGAAATGACAGACAAACGTCACAAAATAGTGCTTGAAGTCAACAGTGCGTTCATCTGATTCATCTGTCTCCAACCGCTTAAACGTATCAGTGGTTAGCATATAAGCGCTTAAACTCAGCTATTGGCGCATGGTGAAATCGGCCACTGTTAACAAAGGTTATGGCGCAATGGGAACCTATACATGACCTACCACTTTTAAAGTGACTTTGAACACACCACACAAACCTAATAGTTTTAATCAACAGATGTCTCCTTGTGAAATACAATCACATTTGATGGTCCTGTATTGTACACCTCAGAAGTAAACAAAGAATCCGGTAGATTAGGAACGCAGAAATGAACGGGCGACGATGTGCACCGTTGCCACATGATTATTACCAAGTGTCATTTTAAATAAAGAAGGAAATCAGAGGGTAAACAAATGTTTTCATAATGTAAATAAATGATAATGGGGCGTCATCGACATACATAGATATATGACATATATTACGGAAATCAGTAGGAAAACGTTAATGTAAACAGTAAAATTTGAGCCTCGGTGGCTCAGTGGAAAGAACAGTAAATCAGTTACATCAACAGAGGTTGTGCCATTGTGATTGAGCAAGTTCATGACTGTACGTTCCGCCCTTCCCAGGGTGCGTAAAGCCGCCGGTCCCATGCCCATGCGATGTTGGGCACGTTAAAGACAACTGTCGATGCTAAACATAACTGAAAAAATGGCTCAAAATAGGTTTCCATTCCATTCGAAGTGTTTGTTTTTATTTTAAGTTCCAACCTTAAATGAGTATAACAAAGTCAGTGAAGCAATTTCCGTTACAAATTGCTGATGATAAATACAACTATGTATATGCTCATATCAGGCAGTATCCGATATATTTTGGAAAGTTGCAATGTTTCGTGGTAATGAAGCAATTCCTGCTGACAACTGTCGATGGTAAAGATAACCGAAAAATGGCTCAAAATAGGTTTCCCTTCGAAGTGATTGTTTTTTATGTTAGGTTCCAACCTTAAATGAGTAATAAAAAAAGGCAGTGAAGCAATTTCCGTTGCGAGCTGCTGATGATAAGTACAACTATATATGCTCATAGCAGACAGTATCATATATATTTTGCAATGTTTCATGGTAATGAAGCAATTTCTACTGACAACTGTCGATGATAAAATAATTATATTCATATATTTAGGGGTTTTCATCCCTGACAGTTATCATATACTCTACAGGTACAGCAAGTCCCCGCTTAACGTCCTAGTTAGGGATCTACCAACGGCAACGTTAAGTCAAGCGACGTAAAACGAATGATTGGGAATGAATATAATGTACAAACACATGTACAGATTTGTGACTGCAAAATTATTTTAAAAAACAGTATTCATTTACGTATGTATTATGTACATGCTTACACAATATATGATCTACTCCTTTTTTACGTACTATTTTAGACTTATTTTAGAATAACAACGTTATACCGAATCAGTTTCATCGTTAAACAATATATTTGCCTACAATACACTGCGACCCTATAATGAAACACAGCGACGTTATGAGATGACTTACTGTACGAGGTACGACATCTAAAAGTTGAACATTACGTTGATAGTTGATATAAAGTAGACTTTCTCATATCATAACAGTAATGTGTAGAGCTAACAACATCGTACCTAATAGGTAGATGATGTAAGGTCGACTTTCTCATATGATCGTAAAATGAACATGGCTGACTTCTTGTCTTGTTGACTCACTGCAGTTTACTATTTGCTATGTATTCACATAGAATTTCGCAAGATGTAGGAGGCAGGCGCTTATAAATGTATTACCTCTATAAGCCAATTTTTTTTTGTGAATTATTATTTTTGTTCTCCACCAATTCCGCTACATAAAAGGTTTGCCGCTGTTAACAAGGGCTAAGGCTAAAAGCTGCTACCATATCGGAACTGTGCAACACAGCTTTATAGCCATCCATTCAAATATAACCTTGAACTAAAAGGAACCCGGCTGTCCGAATGTGCTCTCTAATAAAACAGTAAGTGAGTGGTGAACGTGTCGCCACCTAGTTCGGAACCAAGTACTATGTTGTCACGTCCGCTCCAAATAACACAGTGTTAAAAATAGAGAAAGTATACAACTAACTAACAATTTAAAAAAAATTGTTAGCCCTGGCCCATTTCTACCCCAATATAGGGACAAAGTATGTAAGACTAGATACATTCTCGCAACAATTAGAACCGTAGACCAGTTTCGCTCTCATTAGAGCTCTTCAGTACGGCATACCAATTGTAGCAGAAATGCACCAAAAATAACACGGCTATGGTATAGCTAGTCTTAAAACACTAAGTGAGTGGTGAACGTGTCGCCACCTAGTTCGGAACCAACTCGATTTTAAGTGTGGCAACTCGTAATATTCACAATCATTTCCCTATTAAAACTGTCACCACTATAGTCGCTTTTAAACGGATCCATATTTGCACTGCTTATAAATATCTCACACACTGTCCGTATTATACAAGTGTTTACATACAACATTCATACTCTAGACTATGTAACCAAGTTACAGCCACCCATTCGACAATGAACTTACAGCCATAAAAATAAACAAACAAAACAGACATAACACCAGTCACAAACAGAAACTCATCTATGCGATTTTACATCATACTTTACAAATTACACATTGCAGAAGTCATTGTCAAAATTTTTGAAAAAAAAAACTAAACTAAACCAGACACCAATATCAGTTCGATGCAATTCCAGAACAGAAGATGCTCAACTAAAACTTAAACAACAAATATAACACCTGCAGTACTCAGTATAAAAACCAAAATATAATGCTAATCAGTCTATATCTCGTTACAAAGATACAAACAAAATCTCAGCTATTGCCGCAAACCAAAACAAATATTAGTATTGGGAAAAAAGGATACCAAAAAGTTATTTACTTTCTTTTTGAGCGAAGTCCCATTGGAGTTATTTCCCTCCACCTGCACCTGTATTTGTTATGCTCTTAATCCCTGTATATGCCATGCTCTGTGTTGAGTTTCCAGATGACTCCCCTCTATTCAATAATTGATCCACCTCTTTTTTCCCCACCCTTCTCACCACGCTCAACTGAAGGTCCGCTCGTCTGCCTGTTCACATCAGGGGTTGGTGCACTAGATTGTTTTTCTTGTTCCTTATCCAAAAGCCATAAAATTTAATACACAGTTTTGAATCTGCAGCTTAGAGAAATCTCTCGCTATATAAAATGTGTGAGAGTTTATGGATAAATCATGCATATTTATACTTATTTTTTATAGCTTTAAAATGCCCCTCTAGTAAAATTCGATAATGTGTTTTAGCTAAATGGCTTAACAAATCGTGTATCTTGATGATTTTAAAATCTAGATAATTAAAATCTAGGGGCAGCATCAGCACTATTCTAATACTATTCCTTAAAAATTATACCGCTTTTAGTGAACTTTTTAAAAGAAAATTGACTACAGAATATTACTAGAATAGTGCTCATGCTGATGAGATCTCGACCTTTGAATTTTGAAAAAATTTCAGCAAATGAGCGCGAACTAGGTCCCCTAGAACCCATATCCAGGGTCAGTTTGAATATTATATATATATATATATATATATATATATATATATATATATATATATATATATATATATATATATATATATATATATATATATATCACAGCGATAACTCAAATAATAATGGGCTGATTTCGATCAAATTTGGTGGGTACCTTCTTTTTGGAAATGGCTGGGATAAGTTCGTTGCCTAGGAAAATCGGCCCAGTTTTTCCCGGAAAATTTTTCATATTTCCGGAAATATCAAAGTAAGTGCAGCCAAATTTGGTACGCTGGTTTACGTCACAAAAAGTAAACTATGTGCCAAAATTTAGAGGTATAGGGCGAAAGGAAAAAAGTTATCAAGAAATGCAAGAAAAATTACTTGGAAAATTTGATAACTTTTCCTCTTAAAACGTCAAAGTGACGATTTGAAACGTCAAAATTGGCAACTTTTAGGCAAAAAACCTGAGAGTAATACGGTCTATGTAGAGGAAATGTTGCAAAAATGTGTTTGCAAGCCCTTAAGTTTCAGCTTCAACCGTCATTTTACTAAAATGTTTCCAGAAAATCCATTTGAAATAGACCCTTTCTCTGATGCTTTAGCAGTAGTTTTAGTTATAGAGTTTATGGTTTAGTTCTCTATAATTTTTAGCAAATTTTCGTACAAGAAATTCGCTATAGTGGAGACTGCGATTTTATTACGGTAGCGAATTTTCATTAAATGCTTTAAATTTGAATAGCTGCAATTTGAGCGGTATCTTATAAAAATTATTTCCACAATCACAGATAAGTCGTTGACAATACAAATTTTCTTTTTTAAATTGAACACCCCTTATATTCTTGCATTTTCTATCGAATTGTAATGCATATTTGTTTTCGAGATTTCAATTGTTTTGCAACTTTTCACATTTTTGGCACATATCAAAAATTGTGATACGGCGTTTTTACCAACAAAACTCGGAGTAATGCAAATGACGCGTTCAGATAAGTTTTCGTTTATATTATTTCATGACAAAATCGAGATACCATGCACCTGAAATAGTGACTGAATTAAAAGAAATCAAACTGTCGTAACTCAGTTGTTTCAAATAGAAGAGTCTGTATTTTGTATTTCAGAAGTGAAGGGCATAATAATAAATGTTTAATAAGTTATTTTTAAAAAATGTGTTCAGATTTTCGTGAAAAAATTGTTTGTAAACTTTTATGCAAAAAACTTTTATGGGAGTTTTGTCGAAAAGCTTATTTGATGAAATATGCCACATTGTTTCTACTATATAAGTTATCCTGGCAACCAAATTTGATGCCTGCTTTTATTTAAAAAAAGACATATTTGCTATTAAAAACATTTTAATGAAAATTCACTACCATAACACGCTTGCTGCTGCTTCCAGACTTTTTTGTTATTGACTAATTCAGATATATTTTCGTGAATTTTCTTAGAAAAAATCCACAAATGGGGAGATCCCGACTTTTGAGAAAATTTATTCAAATGAGCGTGAACTCCTAGGACCCCTAGAACCCATATCCGGGGTCAGTTATAATTTTTATATGTTTATATATACCGAGTGACAACTTTCAAAGCGAAACATAGGCGAATAACATGGGAAATCAAATGTTTGCAAAATTAAGTGTGAGCAGCCATGACATGCCAAATTAGAATAATTTTGTTACTGTCAAATCAGACATTTCTGATTATCAATGCACATTTTCCTGAAAAGCTTGATAATGAATGATAATAATAGCTATAGTAATGAGGAACAAGTGTTTATTGTAAAAACATATTACAGAGCTGGCAGTTTGCGAAAAGTTTGAGATTTGTCCTCAGTTAAGTAAGATGATCTGATAATCGGGCATAATGCTGATTGCACATTATTAAAAAATCACGAAAATTCTCGTTTACCATGATTTTGTTTTAACATAAGACACTTTGAAAAAAAAGCAATTATAACAGTAGTGCCTGCAGTTCCGAAACAATAATAAAATTAACTAATAACAAAAAATAAGTAACAATAATTTAACTGAAACAATTACAACAAATATTCAAATAGTCCCCCATTTTGATATAAACAATATTCTAACCTATTATAAAATGCCTTTCGAACTTGTGCGAGTTGTTGGTTATTAATACGTGCACATTCAGCAAAGATAGCCTCCCTCAAAGAATTAATATTTGGGTGACGAGTTTTATAAATTTTGTTTTTAAGGTGACCCCACAAGAAGTCACAAGGTGCGAAATCGGGAGATCTGGCCGGCCACTTAATATTACCACCGCGACGAATCCAATGATTAGGAAAAAATATATCTAAACAGGTTCTTACGTCTACACCAAAATGAGCTGGACACCCATCCTGCTGAAACCAGACATCCAGATTTTCATTTGCAACTTTGTCTAATGCAGGACATACCTTATTTACCAAGAGTTCCAAATAATTTTCTGAATTTAAATTGCCAATTAATTCAAACGGTCCAATGATATGATTATTAAAAATGTCTGCCCAAATATTAATTTTTTGAAGGTATTGGGATCTCGTCGAAAGTTAGCGTAAACGTGCACTCGTCAGTACAGCAAATCGATGAAAGAAAATGGCGATCCCGATTGGCGCGTTCCATAACATCTTCACAAAATACACGCCTGCTCTCTTCATCTATTGCCAACAACTCTTGATGGCACTGCGGCTTGTACGGGTGGTAGTTGTGTTTTTTAAGGATTTTTCGCACACGCTCCCGAGAAACACCACATTCTTCTGCTGCAACTCTAGTACTTGTAGTTGGATTGACATTGAATAACGCTAGCACCCTTTCCTCTAGTTCTGCATTAACTTGTCTTCTAACACCTGTTTCATTATAAAATTACATTGATATTGAAATAATACAAATTCAGCTGTAAGCTTACCACCCCTATTTTCTACTGCTACACTTGCAGTTTCTCATTACTATAGCTGTTATAATTATTCATTTTAAGGCTTTTCAGGAAAATATGTATTGGTAATCAAAAATGTTTGATTTGACAGTAACAAACTTATTCGAATTTAGCATGTCAAAAATGTTTGATTTGACGTAACAAAATTATTCAAATTTAGCATGTCATGGCTGCTCATTTTGAAAATATTTAAATTATCATCTTATGATAAAAAGAGCTTTTAATTAGTATGTATTTGGTATCAGTAGGCTCAGAAAATTAATTCTCTTTTGATAGACACCACTACCGTTCTTGTAGATATAAGAGGTGAGTAGCAAACTGCAAATATGTGATTTCCCATGTTATTCGCCTATGTTCGGCTTTGAAAGTTGTCACTCGGTATATACATATATATATATATATACACACAGATATATATATATATATATATATATATATATATATATATATATATATATATATATATATATATATATATATATATGTCCATGGTACACTTTGAGCACTTATACACTTCATACACATTGTATATATTCTGCATGTGTATATCACAAAATTAAATAACCATCTCGCTGTACAGTATGTAAAATGAGGATTATTGGATCAAATCAGTTCCTATAAATCATTGTAGATGAAAAATCACCATTCTCTGCATTTACTTACTGGATAAAATTTTACGTCATAGGTGGAGGTAATTATGGAGACAAGTATAATTTTGAATTAATATTTTATGTTTTTATGCTTATGCTCATTTCACGCAAATAGCAAGTAATGTGAAAACTCATTAGAAAATGTATTGACTTCCAAAATTAAATTTTAAAAAAACGTGTGTAAGTAGGTGTTTAAACGACGAGAAATAATGAAAACTAGGTAGGTACATACAACGTTATTAGACTGAATAATAGCTGAATTTTCATTAGTATTAGTATTTTGCTTTCAATAGCTGAAGTAAATCAAAATCGCCAAATGAGTGATCATATAAATTAATATTCATAATTTCTCACTCTATTTTATTGTGTTTAGTGTTGTTCTACACACTTAATTCCCTGTAACAGATCTCTAGAAAACTTTTTAATAGATTCCTATGTTCTTGTGTTAATCTATCCCATTGACAGATGGCGCAGTTAGGCTTTCTTTGGATAGTTACTTGTACCCGTTGGGATTTACGATTACGACACGCCTTACGATTAGGACAAAGAATATTAACGTAAACGAACTTTAATATTCTCTGATTAGGATACAACCGCCTGCGCCAGCAGTTCAATGGCTGTGTCAACGAATGCGTTCATCAGTCCCGTTGGGCTTCTGTTGGAACTCAACTGTTGCCAATTTGTTGAAGAGAAATGACAGACAAACGTCACAAAATAGTGCTTGAAGTCAACAGTGCGTTCATCTGATTCATCTGTCTCCAACCGCTTAAACGTATCAGTGGTTAGCATATAAGCGCTTAAACTCAGCTATTGGCGCATGGTGAAATCGGCCACTGTTAACAAAGGTTATGGCGCAATGGGAACCTCTACATGACCTACCACTTTTAAAGTGACTTTGAACACACCACACAAACCTAATAGTTTTAATCAACAGATGTCTCCTTGTGAAATACAATCACATTTGATGGTCCTGTATTGTACACCTCAGAAGTAAACAAAGAATCCGGTAGATTAGGAACGCAGAAATGAACGGGCGACGATGTGCACCGTTGCCACATGATTATTACCAAGTGTCATTTTAAATAAAGAAGGAAATCAGAGGGTAAACAAATGTTTTCATAATGTAAATAAATGATAATGGGGCGTCATCGACATACATAGATATATGACATATATTACGGAAATCAGTAGGAAAACGTTAATGTAAACAGTAAAATTTGAGCCTCGGTGGCTCAGTGGAAAGAACAGTAAATCAGTTACATTAACAGAGGTTGTGCCATTGTGATTGAGCAAGTTCATGACTGCACGTTCCGCCCTTCCCAGGGTGCGTAAAGCCGCCGGTCCCATGCCCATGCGATGTTGGGCACGTTAAAGACAACTGTCGATGCTAAACATAACTGAAAAAATGGCTCAAAATAGGTTTCCATTCCATTCGAAGTGTTTGTTTTTATTTTAAGTTCCAACCTTAAATGAGTATAACAAAGTCAGTGAAGCAATTTCCGTTACAAATTGCTGATGATAAATACAACTATGTATATGCTCATATCAGGCAGTATCCGATATATTTTGGAAAGTTGCAATGTTTCGTGGTAATGAAGCAATTCCTGCTGACAACTGTCGATGGTAAAGATAACCGAAAAATGGCTCAAAATAGGTTTCCCTTCGAAGTGATTGTTTTTTATGTTAGGTTCCAACCTTAAATGAGTAATAAAAAAAGGCAGTGAAGCAATTTCCGTTGCGAGCTGCTGATGATAAGTACAACTATATATGCTCATAGCAGACAGTATCATATATATTTTGCAATGTTTCATGGTAATGAAGCAATTTCTACTGACAACTGTCGATGATAAAATAATTATATTCATATATTTAGGGGTTTTCATCCCTGACAGTTATCATATACTCTACAGGTACAGCAAGTCCCCGCTTAACGTCCTAGTTAGGGATCTACCAACGGCAACGTTAAGTCAAGCGACGTAAAACGAATGATTGGGAATGAATATAATGTACAAACACATGTACATATTTGTGACTGCAAAATTATTTTAAAAAACAGTATTCATTTACGTATGTATTATGTACATGCTTACACAATATATGATCTACTCCTTTTTTACGTACTATTTTAGACTTATTTTAGAATAACAACGTTATACCGAATCAGTTTCATCGTTAAACAATATATTTGCCTACAATACACTGCGACCCTATAATGAAACACGGCGACGTTATGAGATGACTTACTGTACGAGGTACGACATCTAAAAGTTGAACATTACGTTGATAGTTGATATAAAGTAGACTTTCTCATATCATAACAGTAATGTGTAGAGCTAACAACATCGTACCTAATAGGTAGATGATGTAAGGTCGACTTTCTCATATGATCGTAAAATGAACATGGCTGACTTCTTGTCTTGTTGACTCACTGCAGTTTACTATTTGCTATGTATTCACATAGAATTTCGCAAGATGTAGGAGGCAGGCGCTTATAAATGTATTACCTCTATAAGCCAATTTTTTTTTGTGAATTATTATTTTTGTTCTCCACCAATTCCGCTACATAAAAGGTTTGCCGCTGTTAACAAGGGCTAAGGCTAAAAGCTGCTACCATATCGGAACTGTGCAACACAGCTTTATAGCCATCCATTCAAATATAACCTTGAACTAAAAGGAACCCGGCTGTCCGAATGTGCTCTCTAATAAAACAGTAAGTGAGTGGTGAACGTGTCGCCACCTAGTTCGGAACCAAGTACTATGTTGTCACGTCCGCTCCAAATAACACAGTGTTAAAAATAGAGAAAGTATACAACTAACTAACAATTTAAAAAAAATTGTTAGCCCTGGCCCATTTCTACCCCAATATAGGGACAAAGTATGTAAGACTAGATGCATTCTCGCAACAATTAGAACCGTAGACCAGTTTCGCTCTCATTAGAGCTCTTCAGTACGGCATACCAATTGTAGCAGAAATGCACCAAAAATAACACGGCTATGGTATAGCTAGTCTTAAAACACTAAGTGAGTGGTGAACGTGTCGCCACCTAGTTCGGAACCAAGTACTATGTTGTCACACCCGCTCCAAATAACACAGAGTGTTAAAAATAGAGAAAGTATACAACTAACTAACAATTTTAAAAATTGTTAGCCCTGGCCCATTTCTACCCCAATATAGGGACAAAGTATGTAAGACTAGATGCATTCTCGCAACAATTAGAACCGTATACCGGTTTCGCTCTCATTAGAGCTCTTCAGTACGGCATACCAATTGTAGCAGAAATGCACCAAAAATAATACGGCTATGGTATAGCCAGCCTTAAAACACTAAGTGAGTGGTGAACGTGTCGCCACCTAGTTCGGAACCAAGTACTATGTTGTCACGCCCGCTCCAAATAACACAGAGTGTTAAAAATAGAGAAAGTATACAACTAACAATTTAAAAAAATTGTTAGCCCTGGCCCATTTCTACCCCAATATAGGGACAAAGTATGTAAGACTAGATGCATTCTCGCAACAATTAGAACTGTAGACCGGTTTCGCTCTCATTAGAGCTCTTCAGTACGGCACTAATAATAAAAATTTTCTGACGCACCTTTAGAATTAAAGTGAGATCGATAATATTTGCTGAAACCTGGGAATCGAACCCAGTACTCTTGGGTCCAGAGGCAAACGTTCTTTCCACTGGACCACTGAGGCTCAAACTGTACTGTTTACATTTACGTTTTCCTACTGCTTTCCGTAATATGTCATATATCGATGTATGTCGATGACGTCATATTATCATTTATTTACATTATGAAAACATTTGTGTACCCCTTGATTTCCTTCTTTATTTAAAGTGACACTTGGTAATATTCATGTGGCAACAGTGCACATCGTCGTCCGTGGTCCGTTTATTTCTGCATTTCGAATCTATCCGATTCTTTGTTTACTTCTGAGATGTCTACAAAACAGGATTACCATTATTTATTACAGGTACAGGTTCTTTTTAAATTCCTTTATTTATACTATGATTTTTTTAATTTCAGTCAATTTATCCACTTGTATTTACGATATAACGTGCAATTACAATAATATTCCAGGTATAAAGATAAAGTAACCACTGTAACAAGCCATAATGTATGACAAAAGTTAAATCTATTAGATTTAGAGACTATTGAAAGTTTGATTTGAACCATCTACTTGAAATGCTATGTAACAAACATAATTTCTCTAGCATACTCAGGAAATATCATTGCAAATTTTCAGAAATAGCTCCAAAATCACTTTAAGTGATAAGAAGCGTTAAGTTTAGTAATTTCTGATAGCCGTTTCATTGCTTGGCAGCACTTTATTGTCAGATACCTACTTGTATCTGGCAGTGCTAAAAAATATGTTTGTAAATTTGCAGATTATTCCCCAATCATCTTTCTGAATATGTACCCCATACAACCCCACGAGTCCCGTAATTAACTTTTTTGGTGGTTGAAACCACAAGATTTATCTCTCACGGTTTATGGATATATAGGGGTAATTATATGAGTGTTTAAAAAATTTAAAAGATCGGACGTTTCGCCACCCCTTTTATTCTTCCCCAAAGATTATCGGTTCGCACAAATGAAAAGCTGGGGCAAGGAATAACCAGATTAAAATGCACCCCTACAGAAATTTAGTGGAAGTAGCTCAAGCATCGTTTGTAAAAAAAAACATTCTAAACTCACCTCGCGTCACCCCTCCCGTTCCCTAATAAATAAAGCTCGGTTCGCCCAATTTAAAAGCTAGCGGAAATAAAAACCACACTACAATACATCTCACACAAGAAGTTGAGGGGAAGGGAAAATTTCCGACCAACCGCCTTCACTACCAACCAACCAAGATCTATATCTTGCCGACCAACCACCTTACACAGAGGATTTGAACATAACCATAAGGTAAAAATACAACTTGCATGTAAGATGGTAAGCTTTGTCTAAAACTGTTGTACATAAAGTGAGATGCAATACTTTATGGAACTTTTTAGTTATATTTTTAGTTTCCATTTCAGCGACAAGTCAAATAAATAGCAAACGATTAAACTTGGAATTCACAATATAATAGCGCAACCCCCGTTTGGAGATTGACTATCGAATTACGTCACACGGCAAAGATTTCAGTTTTCTAGGTGGTTTAAACTTATTGCTGTAATTTTGTTCTTTTACCCATGTATTATTATTGTGAAGAAAATTTTGAAACAACAAAAATTAGAAATATATTTTCTGTCCTTATCCATTTATACCATTTAAAAAACATATGTACCTACATGCTGTTCATTGCATGAGCCATCAGAAATATGTCACGAATATCTACGATAAACTACATATAGAGCTGTCCAGAACACGTGATTTAAATACCACTAATATGGCCGCTGGTAGGCACACAAACACAAACAAACTCGTGTTCCATGGATGTTAACTTTTGAAATTGTGCTTTGCGCGTGTTAAAAATGGCTTGTGTTGACAAGAGTGAATATCTATTATCACTGTAAAATGAAAATGAAGACGTTGCTAGAAGATATCGAGAGAAAATTCGTATTATTGAAGGAATTGATACCTATACTCTGACGACGGGCCCAATGCCTCCTTGTGAAGAACTATATAAATTCCCACCAGTTGATGCTTTTGATATCGTTAACTATTTAGTGCTTACCCACAGTTTTTACACTAATCAACAAATGAAAGCCCATAAAAGTCTATCTGCTTACAATGAAATAATGTGATGTTTTCATTAGCATTTGGCTAGTAGCATTGATTTTATTTACATTTATGTACTATTTTGTGGACATGTATCTACCTTATCGTATAAAGTTTCAATATTATAATCCATACTTTATATTAATATTTATTATTATATTAATATCGAATTTTTTACTTAGCTTTAGGCCTCATTAAATATGTTATGAACTTTGAACAAGATGTATAATTTTTAAATTACCCCAATTCAATTAAACGGACTCTAGTAATAAATATAATATTTATTTTTATGTTCATACTTATTTGAAAAATATACCTATATACCTGAATTCTTTTGTGCTCAAAAATAATTTACTTCCATATTAGGTAATAAACTTAATTTGCAAATGTGGCTTGATTAAAATTTACTGACTTACTTTTTTTATATTGCTTTACGCAGTGAAGTTAATTAGCATTAATACATGAAAAGAATAGAACCTCGGTGGTTCAGAGGTAAGAACGTGTGCCTTTGAACCGAAGGGTACTGGGTTCGATCCTGGGGTACTCCTTTCACTTTTTCAGTACAAACTGTAAAATTAACATCAACCGAGGTTCTGGCATTGTATTTGAGCAAGTTGAATGTCTGCACGTTCCGCCCTTCGGAGGGGGCGTAAAGCCGTCGGTCCCGTGTCCATGCGATGTTGGGCACGTTAAAGATCCCTACCCTCCTTACAGAAAGACAGGGGTTCGGCAAAATTTCCAGGATAGTGAGGTGAAACTGCTCCCTGGCGTCGGTGATTGGCCATAGTCGCGGAAATAGGCCGACGTTAAGAAACAAAACACACACACACACACACACACACACACACACACACACGAAAAGAATGAAGTTGTACCTGTGATAAAATGCTTACTGCATACTGTGCTATACTTAAGTGTAAATTCTGTTATATATTTTCTTTTAATTGCGTGTATCCACCCTAATCTCCGGATTTTGGAGAGCTCTTCAACTTTGGTTTATGTGGAAATTGTACTCCACTCGGTATTCTGAAAAACTTGACTCTATCGCGATTACCACGACTTCCGCATTTCACAACACAACACGTCGTAGGCATATTTTTGAAGTTAAAAAAATAGTACTTTATTTGATAATATACTACTGTCTGCTATATTTTTATTTACACCAATTTTAAACTAATGGAAACATTTATAAACAATTTACAAACTAGACTCTTTAAAAAACACGAGAACGTCATACACCGCTATTCAAAACAATAGAGTAGTTCCAAATGTGTGCCTACTAGCAGCCATATTAGAATTGTGATGACAGCATCTCGGACAGCTCAATTCAATCCAACTTAGATTAACTTTTGAAATATGAGTTTCAAGCTCGAAAAGTGCAGAATAAAAAATATATTGCAGCAATAATATCTATTATGCCCCTATGCAGATTTTGAGTTACTGCTCTGCACGTAATTTGTCTTAATACTCTTATTGCTTCAAAAATGTATTGACAACATGGTAAGAAATAGCCAAGCCAGCCCAAGGTTCATAGATAGAATCCACTGTCTATGTTCTAGTTAGTCAATGCTAGAAAGAAGCAGATACACTTGTCTACCATTAACATTCTAATGTTAGTCAATGCACTAAGTTAGGACCTTCGTGTTGCACACTCCCTATTAAATCAGAGAAGGTAAATTAAATTGAATTTTTTTTAGTATTGTCAGATATACAGAAGTTAAGAAATGAAAAAAGTTGAAAGTATTTTAACAGAATAAACAAACTATTAATTATGAAAATTAATCAACATGAGAAGATAATAATTTACGAGATTTAAAAATGTTGTTGAAGGGATTGAGTTCTGAATAGATACAGGTCAATTTGATAAATTTTTGTTTGAACTACTTGCAATTTTGGTATTCCGACACTTCAGGAAAACGAACACGTAACAGGTGTCGAAACTGGCCATTAAGTGTCCCATTGAACAGTTTGGACACTTGCCGTGCTTGAAGAATGCTATACATGACAAAGTTAGTTCGGACACCGTGCTCAAACTGTTCAAATGTGCTCAAACTGTGCGATGTATCATACAAAATGTGTTCAAAGTGTACGATAGACATATATATATATATATATATATATATATATATATATATATATATATATATATATATATATATATATATATATATATCACCACAACACTTCTTTTTAAAGACCTGATGATCTGATGATAGTGAAAGATTGTCAGGTCTTTAAAAAGATGTTGTGAATTGGATTCTCCAAGTGTACTTATCAGTGCTCATCACAGGTTAAAATCTTCGCTTAGTAAGGGGATGTAATCTAAAGTTCTTACATAGCAGATTCTTGTCGCTAACTCTTTTAAAATAATATTTGAAAAGTTATGCTTTCAGAATTGTTGCAAAACCTTAAGCAATAAAGTTAATTTACTAGAAATTACGACTTACAAAGTCCTTATATTTTATTTTTTCTATTCAATACATGTATTCTAATTTCGGTGATTTTTTTCCCGCAATATATGAGTTATTTTCAACATAAACCTACTTTATACATATTTGTAATAAAAAAAGGGCATTCCAAATATGTTGATATACAGTTGTTCCATATGAAAAACCACTTTGTCCTAGTACACCTGTATATGTACAAGCTTTTGTTAAAAGTCTGTACTCCAAAAAATAAGACATATGAGGAAAGGTTCCATTTGATATGGGACACCTGTATGTTACAAGTATATTATAACACTGCAGTGATCTGTAGAATATTTCAGTATACAAATTGTTATATTTAATTCTAAGTTTAAAAAAAGTGTATGCTTATTTTAGATTTACAAGGCACAGAATGATTTTCCGGCAGCACTTAAATGTTTACAAAAAGCAAATCAGACTGAATCTAATAACATGGAAATAGAAAAGGAAATAGCAAATGTGCAAGCTGTAATGCAAAAGCAAAAGGCTACTGAAAAGGAATTGGCAAGAAGAATGTTCAATGGACCAAAAACACAACCTAAAGATAATAAAGAAAAAAAAAGTGGTAGGAGTGGTGTAAGTACTTTTTAGATACATGCCTCACCAATCAAGTTAGTGGTATTAGAGTTTAGTTTAGCACCTTAACTATTAAAGTTAATCAAATTATTTTCAATAATACCGGTGATCATGTTAACAAACTTTGTTAAACTTTAAAATAACTTTATTATATCCTTTAAATTAATACATTCAACTCCAAACCCTAAAATTAGTTCTCTGACCTCGACACACACGTTGCTCCACTGTCATTAGCTCCCCAACCCTTTCTACTACCCTCTTGGCGCGTAGTTCAAATTAATAGTTAACAATCATATGTATAAGTTGTTTAAAACCAGCATCCCGTTAATTTATTGTATCTTTGGATTGACCTTATTTTGGCAGATAATTTGACATAAGGTTGGTACTTTTTCCATAATAATTTGAAGAGGATTGACAGTCTTAACTGAATTCAGTTAACTTAAACTTATGACATACCGAACGAGAACTCTTTTTGATTTAATTTCTTATTCTGTTAATGCTTCAACCATTGCCTCTTCCATAAACCCATACCTTTCCATAATGTCTTCCTAATTTAGATATTTCTGTACAACACCTTTATTTAAGTCAAAATTTTGGTTTTATCTGCAAAACCAACAATTGTGAATACCAACAATACACTCAAACTTATTTAATTCATTATACATTATATACCTATGATTTATAGTGATGTTTTGATATAGTCATTATACTGTATAGTGAACCAATAGTGCCTACACACAATCAAGAAGAGGTATGCACATTTATAGGGATTTCCCTTAAGCATGGTATTGGTATGTGTTAAAATTTGTGATATTCCTTAGTTCACCTTTAGCAGTAAACTAGTCAATTTCCAGGGAGTGTTGTAAATCCATGCTCTTATACCAGGCATATTCATAAAGTAAGGGCCGTTTAGTCATAAAAGACAATAAACTCGTGAGAAAAGCCTTTTATTGACAGTTTTAGTTTGTTAGTTTAAATATTTTTTTTTTAAGTTTTACTACATATCTACTTCACTTTTCCACAGAATCGTCATTCAGTTACACTTTTCATAACGTTGCATCAGTTATTTAACCCCTCTGCTTAGAAGTTTGCCGCCTGGGAATTGATCCAGTTGACAACAGCAGCCTTGAATTCCTCGTCGTTTTAAACCGTTTTCTACCAAGCCACCATTTCAAATGCAAGAAGGGGAAGTAGTTGCAAGGTCGGGTGTATATGGAGGGTGATCAATAAGTTTCCAACGAAAATTTTGAATTTTCTTGGTTATGACAGTGGTGTGAGGATGTCCATTGTCATAAACGAGTATTACACCGGACGATAGTTTCACGCGTCGTCGGTTGAGCATGTCTCAATTTGGTGAGCCGTTCACGGTGCACGTCAGCTGCGATTGTTGACCCACGTATTCTATAAAGTCAACCAAAATGACGCCATTTTCATCCCATCATGTTTCGACTCGAGTACGGAGGCTGCTTAAACTTTTTCGGTTTTGGTAAACTACCCAACTTGCACATAATTCGACTTTTTCTAGTGAGATGAGACTTCGCATGCAACTTGCGAAAATTCATCGGCCAGAGCACTAATCGTCAATCGTCGATCACTTCGCAGTTTTCGGTTCACTTGTTCAATGATTTCGTTGCTCTGAATACTGTGCGACTAAGCTCTTCATCATAAACATTTGTGCGGCAATTTTTAAAGTCTACACCACTTTCTAACCTTCCCTTCACTCATTACTGTAGGTTCATACACAAGATACAACTCCCGATGAATTTTAGCAGGTGAAGATCCTTTTGCTCACAAAAATTGAATCACAGTGCGCACTTCACAATTGGCGGAAGAAACTATTGTCGGGACATTCCTATTTACATCCACCAATAGGCAAACGCCCACTGAAACATAAGAACAACTGCAGTAGCTTTGTACATAGCCGATAGATGGCCACGTATGCGTAAGACTGTGTTCTGATCCGCTAACATTGCAATATAAGCCGACTACCCTTACTTTATGAATATGCCTCGTATAAGAACGTAACGTTTTGGTGCCTTAGTGTGGTAATGCATATTTGGTTGCATCTTCAGTTTCCTCCCTAAAGTTGCAAGAAAGTGAATAAATTTTAGAATCTTTAAAGCAGGGTGTAAGAACTAAACAGTTATCTAGGAAATATGGAGTTGTTAAATTGACAATCAGTTTAATATGAAACAAAGGAGATATGATTTGAAAAAGTATTGATAATACATTTACTGGTCCTGGAAAAAAAGAACATTGAAAGTATTAGTTTACCCAAAAATGGAAAAACACGGGCATATTAATGGAGACATAATTAAAGACAAGGCAAATACTTTAAGTGCAAACTTTTATACGTTTTCATGCTAGTAACGCCTACCTGCAGAAAATATATTGACTTTTCCTAAAATAGAAACAAGATGTTTCTATCCATTGCCATCACTGATTCATTTTTCTTAGAATTACTCCAATTATTTCTTTTGGAATCAATATTAAGATTAGAAATGCTAACTAGACTTAAACGAGAAGCTTTTTTGTTTATCCATATTGCAAACTGTTTTCAATTTACTTTTTCTTTGCTTGCCTCTGCATTGCAAAGTGTTTAAAATTCACCTTTTGGTCGACAACATGGCCTAGCTCCATTAAGATGGCCTTGTTTCTTGGATTGAACAGGAACAACTGGAGAATAATCACAGGATTTTTCACAGGGTGCTCCCCAGTAAGGTATCGCCTTATGAAGATGGACAAGGCGGACAGTGAAAACTGCAGATACTGCACTAAAGCAGCAGAAACAACACACTTGCTATGCGACTGCATGGCTCAGTTCTGCAAAAGGCTCAAATACCCTGGAGCGGTGACCCTAACACCTCAGGAAATAGGTAAAATAGCCCCCAAAAAGATAGTGGACTACATAAAAAATCTGAATTTTATGGACAACTATTAGGAAAAAGTCATGCACAAAAGGCCCATTGGGGTCGCAGCACTGAGAGGGCAAAGGCGTATACAACTCATTAAACAAACTACAATCCCTCAATTCATCCCAAAAAGAACATGACCGAAACATTGTATCACACTTCAGTAGGTGCTAGTGATCAAAAATAAAAGTTTCCAATAGACTATTAGTGCTACTAGCTTTACCAATTATTTTCAAAAGTGAGATTGTTAAACCATAAAAAGTTTCATTTTATTCACAGGTCCCTAGATAAAGGTCATTAACCAATTCACAAAAAAAAAACCCACTAGCTAGTCAAAATGATATAACTTTATTTATAGTAACCCCAACTACAAAATATGTTACCCAAATTTCTTCTCAGCATATAAAAGCAACAAAAAGGTCTACTAACAAAACCCCAACACCTAGTTTTGTAATTACAATTAATTTGAGACAGCGGTCCTTCCACAAATGGTTTCAAATCACACACGTGGTAGTCTCCGACCAGTTTACCATTCTAAAATCGTCAAGCCTACATATATTTCTAGAAATCTTTGGGTTAACGTATGTTTGGTTCGATAATTCTCTTTTGCCAGCTAGAGTCACTGGTATCATTTGTGGTTTCTTTAATGCTTTATTTTGCCAATAACAATAAAATCAACATCAATATATGGTTTTACAAAATCTGTTGTTACAATTAGCCTTTAGGCCTTTTTTAATGGCTAAATTAGTATGAATTGCTGCCTTACATTTATTAATTAATCTTAGAGCAATAACTTAGGAAACCTAAAAAAAAATACATTTTAACATAATTAATAATCATTTTATTAAAAGTGAACTTATCATACATTTTTAGTTTGTTACCTTAGCCACGTTAGGAGTGTCTCTTGCCATGGTGATGGTGGGCATAGCTGCATACAAACTGAAGTTTCCGGGAGTCTGAATATTTGGGAGTCAGTTATGGAAATGCATTTAATGTAAGGCATATATAGAAGTCTGTTATTGCATTGGGATTTTATAGTTACACTTAATTTTTAATATATTTGTATTTGTTTTTATACTTGTGTACTAAATTTAGAGTGTCTTGTTATTTTGTTATCCTTGTATTATTTTATCTTGTTATATTATTAAAGTCGTTGAGGAAAACTGTGAGAAATTAATAAAAGACATTTTCCTTAATTTATTAAAATATGTGTGTATGTCATTTTTACCTTTATATAAAAAAACTCTGGACGCAGCAAGTGCGTTATGGTAGTGAATTTTCATTAAAATGTTTCTAATAGCAAATATGTTTTTTTAAGAAAGCAGGCACCAAATTTGGTTACCAGTATAATTTATATATTAGAAACAATGTACCATATTTCATCAAAATAACTTTATTGTTTGAAAATGTACAAAAATTTCCGAAAGTAAACTTAAATTTTTCCCGAAAAAACTGGTTTTCTGGTCAACCTTATAGGTTAATAGCAAATTGATTCACAATTTGAAGCATTTAATGAAAATTCGCTACCATAACGCACTTGCTGCGTCCCGAATTTCTTTTCTTACAAAGATGTATTATATTTCGATGGAAAATACAAAAATGCAATAACATAGGGCGTGTTCGATTAAAAAAATTCACTAAAAAAAAGAAAATTTGAATCACCAACGACTTATGGGCCACCCTGTAATTGTGGAAATATTTTTTAAGATGTAGCTTAAGACACCCTACAATTAATGTATACAACTTTTTTTCGTAACTTGAATAATAACGGAAATATTGCGCTTTAATGATTTTTTAAGATAATTCGACAAAAATGATATACCATTAAACGATAAACTCTATAGCCAACACTACTGCTAAAGTATCAGAGAAAGGGTCTATTTGAAATGAATTTTCTGGGAATATTTTAGTAAAATGAAGGACAATGACGATTGAAACTAAGAGCTCAGGCTTTGTAAAACATTATTCTTGAGACATTTTCCTTCCATAGATCATATTAATTTCAGGTTCATTGCCTAAATATTAACAATTTTGACGTTTAAAATCGCGTTTTGAGGAAAACCCAAATTTATTTTTCTTTAAATGCCTGTAACTTTTTTGTCCTTTAACCGACAGCGCTAAATTTTGGTGAGTAGCTTACATATAACGATATAAACCCGTGTACCAAATTTCGTTGCCCTTGCTTTGTTAATTCCTAAGATATAAATTTTTTTCGATTTTTTTCGAAAAAAAACACAAAATTTTCCGGGAAAACCTCAGCGGATTTTCCTGGATAACGAACTTATCCAAGCCACTCGCGAAAGGAAGGTACTCACCAAATTTTATCAAAATCGGTCCATTATTTTTTTAGTTATAGGTGTGACACATAAATATATAAACATATATATATATATATATATATATATATATATATATATATATATATATATATATATATATATATATATATATATATATATATATATATATATATATATATATATATATATATATATATATATATATATATATATATATATATATATATATATATATATATATATATATATATATATATATAAACATATAAAATCTGAAACCGACCTCGGATTTGGGTTCCAGGGGTCCTAAATAGCGCTCATTTGAAGAAATTTTTTTAAAATTCAAAAGTCGAGATCTCCTCATTAGTGAATTTTTTTTAAGAAAATTCACTAATAACAATGATTAAAAGCTTAGATATGATGTACTGGCTGGAAAAGACTGTACAGCTTTGACATAACATGCAATTGAAAACATGTCGTAAGCTTTTAATAATGCACAAATTTTAACAACAGAAAATGATGCATATAAAAGTGCAATAAAGGAAAGTATACACATAAACAAAACATCTATAAAATAAATGATAGAAGTGACGATATATTCAGATTAATATATAATAATTTGCCTGCCGATAGTTAGGCTACTAATTGGCCATTTTGGCTGCTACCTACCTCCATTATAACATATACGAAAGTACAGTTTGGAGAACCCAGTTCATCACAATACAGTTTTTAGACCTGACGATCGTTTCGTTAACAAAGCTGGGATCATCAGGGGGATGAATAAACTGAATGCATCGAAACGATCCATCTATCAGGTCTAAAAACTGCATTGTGATGAATTGGGTTCTCCAAATTGTACTTATCAGTGCTCATCACAGGTTCCAAACTTTACTCATTGAACATATATGACACCGATCTGAGAGCAGGATCGAACCCGCCACCTAGCAGCCCAAGCAACAAAGTCAAATTCGACTAGGCATTCATTATTTCTCTAAAGTTGCAAAAAATAAAACTAGGTAAGTATTTAACACTATCATTTATTAATGTTCATTTTATTAGATAAATCAGTTGCTTTATATTTTCCTATAATTAAATATATTCTCTCACAGTAATTAATGTGTTATCAAAGATTTAAACAGTGCAAATTATATTATTATTTTAACATAGATAAATAAACACTAAAATAAATTAGATTGCAAATCACACTGTGGACAGTACAAGAGATGATATAATTCAAAAGCATGTTTTGATATAAATTTAATCATAAATAGTTTTTAATCTTACAGGTGAATTATATCATCTGATAAAGCTTTTAAAATTAATTGTGTCAGTCACATATAAGTAACTAGACGACCCTGCATTCGGCGTTGAGATGCATTTACAACTTTAATTTAACAAGAGCATAATTTAGAATGTTTGTTTTATTGCTGGTTTTTTTACAACTAGTCAGTGGCGGCTCGTCACATGACGCAGGTGAAGCGCTGCTTCACCTATATTTTTCGGTTAAGCTAAACTTTTTTACTCAAAATCCACCATAATTTTAATTTTTTTATTTCTCTCACACTCATTTGGTACAACCACAAAAAAATGTCTTGTTACGTCGCGCCGCAGTTGATATGTATTTTTATAGTAATTTATGGTACAATATAATTTGCAAGCCCATCCCTGATCATCGAATTGAATGTATACATGCCGCAACGCGCAGCGCTTACATATTGCGGACCACAGACTACTGTAAAGGCGTCAAGCAGCTGCGTACTGACTGAGCCAGATTTTTTCATATACCAACGCTGCGTCTGCTTCGGGACGCGTGCATGAGACGGTTGCCTCGGCAACAGCACGTGCAGTGGTAGGTTGGGCCACAAACGTGATGCAGCCTTCGGAGCCTGCTTCAAATCCTAGTTTCCGTCATTTGTTTAGATTGAGTCGGATCGTCAGAGGCGTATTTTTATTTGTGTTTCTTTCTGGCAAGTGGAATTGATTTGTTTATTATCACCTCTAAAAGAATAATTTCAAAATAATAAAATATTAGATATAAAATTTCAAGTTGTAAAAAAAAAGAGAAGAGTCATGAATTTGAAAAAAAAAGATGCTTGTAGCTGTCCCTCTATAAACAGATTTTCATGGGTAATACACGCCGTATTATATTACCATATGTGTGTGTGTACAGTATGTGTACAGTTTCCTCTCATCGAATATTCGTGGTCATTATTCTTTGTGAAAGTCCATATTTTTGTACAAATGGATTTTTCATTTAAATACTGAAGTGGCAGGAGAACGCGTGACCTTGAAAATAAAAAACGTCTGCGGCGCAGGCGAGGTCTTCGTCTCCCTCGAACCCCCCTTTGGGGCCACACAGATCCTGCTTCACCCACTTCCAATGTCACGAGCCGCCACTGCAACTAGTATATTACAATTTTCAACACATAATGTTTTATCTAATTGTTTTTTAATAAACCTCTTTTCTCTGTTCTAAATTATACTTAAGGATAAACCAACTGGTTTCAAACACTACCGTACTCAATAGGTAGCACCTTATGCCAAAATTAATAAAACCATACATTATGAGGGATTGCATATTAAACTGCCAAATATTATGTAATTGTACTTTATAAAATGTAAAGTTAATATAGAAAATATAAACATTTCAGTGTTATTTAAATGCTACACAGTATTTAGCAATTTTTATTGTGAGGAAATATACCGGATTATCCATAGATATTATTTAACTTTGTTTTATATCCTATATATGCAGGTTTCAATTTATCTTAATGTGCTCGAACTTGCAGAAGCAACAAATAAAGTTTTCTTCAGTATGTGAAGTTTATAAAGACTGACATTACAGACAATGATAATATGATAACTGATGAATTGGGTATTTCCGTTTTGTATTTTAAATTTTAGAATATCATACTGTTAATCACATCACAAAGTCATCAGGACCTGATGGAATATCAGGAATAGTTCTTAAAATGTGTGCTCCTGAACTGACTCCAATTTTATGTCACCTCTTCGATAGTATAAGATTGGGATAATTCCATCTTCCTGGAAACAAGCCCAAGTTCCTAAAAAGAGACAAGTCTGATGTGGGAAACTATCATCCAGTTTACATTCCATGAGTTTGTCTAAAATTATAGAAAAAGTTATCAATCTATTTAATAAAATTCCTAGAAAAATCAAACATCCTAAGTGATCTACTGGCGATATTCTCACATGTCACTCATCTTTGGAGTTATGCTCTCGAAACAGTTCATGCAATTTAATTGGATGTTTCTAAAGTCTAGCTTGCAGCACTCCTCAATAAACCTCTATCATACAGATTGCCTTTGCCTATGGATATGTAGTCTCCTGAAGGAGCTCTCCTTGTATATTGTTGATGGTGTTTTATCAGATATATTATAAATTAATACGGTTGTTCCACGGGGTTTCCTTTTGGCTCCCAAACTTTTTCTTTTGCATATAAATGAGCTGTTAACAACCACAAATCCAATCCATAGCTTTGCTAATCATAGCACTCTTCACTGTATGTTCTCATCGACTCGCCCAATATCTGCTTCTAGGTCCTTGTCAAGAAGGGTCGGAGTAAGAAAGCCTCCTAAATGATGGCCTGCTACGATTCTTAGTTGGGGCTCTGCAAATCTGCTTGTTTGATGCATCAAAAACACAGAATTGCATATGATCTAAGAAAAGTGACTTACAAGGCGGCATAGATGTTCAGATGGCTGGCAAAAAAAAAGATACTACCCAAAAAAATCTATACTCTGTGTTGGGCATAACTGTTGCAGTGAATCTCTGTTGGCATTTACATGTTTCCAATATTCAAAAGGAGCAGCAAAGAAGCTTAGTTTACTGTTTCAGGTTAAAAGTTTGTTTTCATCACAGCAGCTTCTGATCATATCCCACCTCTGATTTTGAAGCTGATTTCAATATAGTTTTCACAAATGCAGATATATCTTTCAAGAAGGCTTTTATATTTAAGCTGATTCGCCGGTTGCTAAAATGTAACCAGTCAAACTTGAATAAATTATAATTTTATTTTAACGGTCCACCAATCACTTGCAAAATAAAAATATTAATCATTTTATAAGAAACTTAAAATCGAGTTACAAACATGCAAGGTCATCTAGTATATTAATGCATTTTTATAGTAAATATTTAGCTGATACATATGCAGTGCCTTCATGTTAATACCTGTCACTTTACACAATGCTGTTGTAAACGTTTGGAAAATTCTTATGCATGTAAACAAAGTACAGGCGTAAAGACTTTCTCACTAGCTTCACAATAACTTCATATTGCTCTGCAACCAGTTTGGTCTTTAAGGCATCGTCTGGCAGGAAAAAGTATTTTAATACTCGCATCATACGTTTACACAAAAAAAAAACGGCCAGTTTAAATTGTTTAGTAAATAGATTAATACAATTTCCAAGAGCCTCGGTCGTTCAGTGGTAAGAACGTATGCCTCTGAACCGAAGGGTACTGGGCTCGATCCCAGGGTTTTATTTTCACTTTTTCAGTACATACTGTACAATTAACATCAACTGAGGTTGTGGCATTGTATTTGAGCAAGTTGAATGTCTGCATGTTCTGGCCTTCGGAGGGGGCGTAAAGCTGTCGGTGCTGTGTCTATGCGGAGCACGTTAAATATCCCTACCCTCCTTATGGAAAGGCAGGGGTTCGCAAAATTTCCAGGATAGTAAGGTGAAACTGCTCTCTGGCGTCGGTGATTGCCCATAGTAGCGGAAATAGACCGACGTTAAAGAAACAAAACACGCACAAATATAATTTCCCTTAAGTAAAAGTAGATATAGTAGAGAATTAGAGTACATTAAAAACGAGGCTAAAAATATAACTGATATTCGGAATGCTTAGTGGAAAAATTAACTAATAGAGACAAAACAAAGAAAATGTTAGCGGAATTGACGACATTCAGGAAAGATGAAGTAGAAAAAAGTTTGTTTGGCTACCATTTGAACTACGTATCACAAGGGGTCTCTAGAGCATTTTTCAGAAAGCTGATTTTCAAATAACTTTTTAGACAAGAAATGATGTAAACAATTTGTTAGTTAATACAAAAGAAAAGGACAAAGCCACTGAAATCTCGGCTACCTATGAGATAAGTTGTAAGGATTGTAATCGTAAACAGGTTGAGCAGACTGAAAGAACCATTGAAACCAGATTTAAGAAACATTTGGCACAGCTGAGATACGGTAGTGTAGATAGGTCATGTGTGACACAACATATTTGGGATAATAATCACCACATAGATAAAGAAAATCTGAAACTCGTCAAAAATGTTAGGCAACTAGCGAAGTTAGATGCGTACGAAAGTATTAATATCTCTAAGGCAATACAAAACAAATGTTCCTTAAACCAAGCTCCACCATGGACTTATAGCCCGTTATTTGCACTCTGTCTTTGCTATAGAAGAGACCCGAAACTCAGCAGGTAATAGTTATAACGGGATTTCAAAAACGACGTGCAGCAATTAAAATACAACACACTGAGAGTTTGCCTGGGATTCGTCCCTCTCTGTATCAGTCCTTATCTAAGAAGTATAAATGTGATGTTTATTGGTTAAGTAGTTTAGAATTTTTCATCCTTTAATGACGCTAATTTTGTTAGTAAAACGATCGCCGGATATTTGAAAAATGTGCTCATCACAGGTTCCAGTCTTCACTTAGTGAATTAATTACTTTGTTTGCTGATAAGTGGCGAGCGGCCCAACGAGGTCAGCTATTTTAATGTTTTTATAAATTTCAATCATTACTTTTGTTTCTCTAATCGCTGAACTTCAAAATTCATGGGAATGTGAAGATGAATTACCCCACTAAGTTCATACTTATTTAGTTCCAAAAATGTTTGAAGCAAAATACTGTGACGTAGTAATCGATATTTATTTATACTTGTCATGGGTGCACATGAATATTTTCAATTTTTTTCTGCCTGCTGATGCTGTAAAACTGAAATTGGTTGTAGAGAAGATAAAAAGTTATTGTGAAGTAAGGGAAACGCCCCTTATGTCTGAATATAGTTAGGACTGGTTTTACTAAGTCAGTGCAATCACAATAAATGAATTTAAGAGATAAAACAAAGTTAAAAGTTAAGTTTCGCAATTTCCCTATAAATATTAATACTAAATAAGTATAATGAACATTTACATGCCAGAGAGGAAAAGTGACATACTATAGAATGTGAAGTTATAATAGTAATTTTAAATATTACGTAAATAATAATAGGGATGTGTACACACCGTGCTGATATTCTTTGGCACAAAAAAAAAATGTCTTTTTAGTGAATTTTCTTAGAAAAAATTCACTAATGAGGATATCCCGACTTTTGAATTTTGGAAAAATTTCTTCAAATGAGCGCCATCTAGGACCCCTAGAACCCATATCCGGGGTCAGTTTAAAATTTTATATGTTTATATATATATATATATATATATATATATATATATATATATATATATATATATATATATATATATATAGATATATATATATATATATATATATATATATATATATATATATATATATATATATATATATATATATATATATAATATCACACCGATTACTCAAAAAAGAATGGACTGATTTTGATAAAATTTAGCACGTTCCTTCCTTTTGTAAGTGGCTTGGATAAGTTCGTTAGCCAGGAAAATCGATCCAGGTCTTTTGGGTTTTCTTTCAAAAAAATAAATATCTCAAAAAATAGAAAAGCTATGGTAACCAAATTTGGTGCGTAAGAACCTAATACCAAAATTTATATTTCTATGTTAAAAGAAAAAAGTTATAAAAAAATATTTTGTGTCGGATCATTTCTATGAAAATTCACTACCATAACGCACTTGCTGCGTCCAGACTTTTTTAAGATCTATAACTTAATTATTCAAACAACCACAAAACATTGGTAGGCGTCTGGCGAAGTATAACATTTTATCTCAAAATCAGGTGCAAATAATTATTCACTTTTTAGACATCTGATCATTTCTTTCTGTAACTAAGGGAAACATTTTTAACTCAAAAAATACAAAGAGAAAACCATATGAATGTGCCTAAAATAATTTTTCTAGCCTAACAAGTAATAATCAGAAGAGCAGGTGAATTTAATTACTTCCCTATCGTCACGTGTGGAAGAATCGCATCGGCGACAAAAAGTTCAAAAATTTTTTTCCCCTTAAACGTCGTAAGAGGGGGCAAAACCTATCGAAAACATCATTTGGGAATGAAAATTTTGTTTGTCTCTCTCTGTGTGTGTTTGTAGCTACGATAACTTTAGAACGAATTGAGGTAGTGTCTTCAAATTTGGTATACAGTTAGCACCCGACAAACTAACTGTTCGGGTTGTTTTTGGGTAAAATCGTTCCAGGGTAGGGGATGAATGGGGGTGATTTGTTGAAAATTGACATTTTTTCGTTAAAACTCGAGTAATATAATGTTTTAGAGTTTATTTATTAGAAAACCTTTAATTTCATCAAACATCTGGTATTCTGTGCTGAAATTAAATTAAGAGTTGAATTTCTGGGGATGGAATATCGGTGACAGACATTTCGAATTTTTTTTTTGCTAAAATAGGGTAAGTCTTAAAAAACATACAGAAAACTTGATTTTAAAATCGCTCCAGAGGGTAGGGGATGAATGGTGTGTGTGTGTGTGTGTGTGTGTTTGATTTGCTGAAAATTGATATTTTTTTGTTAAAACTCTAGTAATATAATGTTTCAAAAGTTTATGAGTACAGAAATACAAATATTTTCTTTGTAGTCAAGTCATGGGCCATAAATTATCACAGTTATGTGGAAGTTGTGATTCATTTTGCAGCACTATTTTTTTAAACATCAGTAAAAAGTTTGCCAAGGACAGACCACTGCCAAGATAAAGTTTGTTTTGGCTTTGACAGATATATACCCAGTCAAGTAAAGTATTGAGTCTTATATAATTTTCAGGAATAAATAGGACAAATCCAGTTTTATCAACTTATTTAAGTACAAAAGTAAACTGTCAATTGTGCTGGTATACAACTTCTTAAAACAGAATCTATGTTCCTATGTACTAAATGATTGCTTTGATGTTCGTAACTGGAATATCTGATAGTGTATATCCAGCAAAATCTTTTTTAAGTATTATTAATTATACAGAAATATAAAAAAATAACTTAATCGAATAGTCGTGTATATTAAAATAAATGTGTGACATAGTATTGTGCATGTGTGAGAATCATTTCTTGTTTGTTACAGTTTGACACGTAGTTCTGATGAAGTTTCTTGCTATTGGAATCTCAAGTAGTGTCTGAGTTATCGTTTTCACCACAGAACAAAACATTTATATAAATGAATCGTATTCTTCTAACTAGTGCAGTAGTTAATGCATTTTAAGAATACAATCAGCATTTATGTTTGAAATATTTTGGAGAACACTTCTCGGACAAATTTTGACAGAATTATGCTGAAAGCTAAGATGAATGTTGATTTCATGGTCATGTGTGACCAAGTTAATTTTTGATACCTACATACCTCAGAATGATCTAGGTAGGCGAAAGCCTTAAAATTGTATATTATGCAAAAAGAAATGGTTGATATCTTTTAAATTGAAGATACCTGCATGGTTATCAGCATAATCACCTATGTTCTGTTGGAAATAAAAACGTGTTTTTTTTTGTCTCTTTAACGTCTGTCTATTTCCGCGACTATGGCCAATCACCGACGCCAGGGAGCAGTTTCTCCTAACTTGGAAATTTTGCTGAACCACTGTCTTTTTGTAAGGAGGGTAGGGATCTTTAACGTGCTCAACATCGTTTGGACATGGGACGGGCGGCTTTATGTACCCTCCGAAGGGTGGAGAGAGAGAGAGGCCGAGAAACCCGCAGAAAGTTAAGTTTATCAAGTAACACCATATGATCAGTGCGGTTAAATGCTTTGGCCAAGTTCATATAAATTACATTCATCCGACCACCCTGTCAAGAGTATTAGCAATAAACTGTGTGATGCAAAATACGTTGGAGAGACAAGACTTCTTTTCCATGAAGCCATCTCGACATGGCGAAATCATGTTTTTGACACATGGGTAGATACGATTATAAATGAGGATTTCAAATACCTTAGCAAAATTACATAGAAGAGAAATTCGTCTGTAGTTGTAAATCGAGGACATATTGCCATTGATGGGAAGAACCTTCATCTTCCAAACATCAGGAAAGGTCTCAGCCTTGAGCACTGAGTTAAATATGAAACTAAGACGTCTTGCTAGAACACTAGCACAATCTCCAACCAAGAAGGTTGGAATCAGGTCGGAGCCAGTTGTGTTTTTTAATTAAGGCATTACTTCATTAGCAGATAAATCAGGAAAAAAACTATATTTTGACCAGATTCGCAAGAGTTGGGAGCACTATTAGAAGGTATACACTCTGAAAATAACTTGCAAGTACCTCAACTATAGATTCCGGTGTATCAAAAATGCCACCATCATCACCCTTCATCAGACCAGGAAGTCGCCTTTTATTTTAGATATATGACCAGAATGATTTAACGTCATCACATAAAGGATGCTTCGACTCGATGCAGGTAGGCATTGTAAGCCGCCGAGATTTGACACCTGATAACTGACAAGTGCCTAAATTCTTGAAAAATTGATATTCAAATCCACTATGTTTGTAATGTGCAAAATGGCGAGCCTTTCGCTTGATCTTAATAATGAAAGCATCAAACCACGCTGGGTGACGCAATTTCATAACTCATTGTTTGAACGTTATGGAAGAAATTTCCCAGATTTTTAGTACATATAAATTCACTTTTTCTTCCTTTTTTGTGGTTCTTTTTCTGGGAATCTGTAGCTTCTCATTGTCTTTATCCATTTCAGTTTGTTTTGTTATATTTTTGCATGACCAAACCAATTCCTTTTGTTTTCTTAATTTTATTATTCCAATTGGTTCTTGGTTGATTTTTTTTACAGCTCTTCCTTTATAATAACATTGAGGCTGTACTGTCACAATTCGGTATGTTCTTCGATAGCTTTGTTAACTTGAATATAATAATTACAATACATTGCGAGACTTAAAACAATCTTACTCCTGTTATGGAGAATATACCAGCCAATAGAATTTTAGGAATCGCTTTGCGCCAATTTCGAATCCTGCTAATTTACACGTTTTGTAATTAAGAACGTAAAGTCTTTATTCGGCTGTTTTCTTTCTGTGCGTTTAACTTTTAGAATTTTTTAAAAGTGTGTGATATAAACATCTATCAGTGTAATGTGTTATTGGCCACATTTGTCAATTTACCTGAGTAAAGTATAGGAAGAAGGAACATTATGCAAAGTGACTGTGGTGACAAGACGACAAAATATTTTTTTTAGAAGTTGTTTAGCCAATTATTACTCCAAAGTACTGATGTTTCATGAACAGTTAAGGGTGAATCACTTCTGGACATTTACTCAGTATATCATGAAAACAACTATTTTTATTTTGTTATGAAAGTGTAGGTAAATTATTTTCAATGTCAGACATCTGTAATGAAAAACAAAGCGATTAATTATTATCTTTCACCCAACTACATTTAGATCGTCACAGTAGGTCTATAAATAGTTCGCAAATTGTTTTCAGATTTTCATGGCTGCACGCTTGAAATTGAAAATGTTCATTTCATTAATCATTTAATGTGAACAACATCACGTAGTAATATTCATTGAATATAAGAAACTTTAGCGTGATAAGTCACACAGCGCCTCCAGGCACGGTCTTGTTCTGTTTTTGGACTTGCTTGAATAATCTGAATTCAAATTTTGCATGTCTTTAAACTTATGCCACTCCAGTCTTTTGGCTGAAACATCTTCCAGAACACAAGTTAGTGCTGATTCAATTCTCGCATATACATTAGCGGTTGGGTGGTAAAGAAAATATTTGATATGGGGTCAATTAAAATGAATTTATTACAATGGCAAAGTTAGACAGTAAAACAAAGAGTGATATAAACCCTAACTGGGTACGTTTGTTGTGATTTTGGTGCTTCTTGATCAGGAGCCAGCAGTTAATAAAAGGAAGCGAGACCTTTTTTCTAAGCTCAGGAGGAACTCGTTCTCATTTTACTTGATGTGAAAGTTAACTATGGTCAACGTGGTATGTACTGCGTTGGCCTACGTGGCAACTAGAAGTTGAAACTTGGTGACAACTGCACTCTACCACAATCGTCGGTGAAATAGGCTTTCTGCATAGCTCTTGATTGTGAAGTCTCCCTGATTCTTAGAGGTATGTAGCCAATCGGCACGCTGCATTGGATGGACATTGTAAAATCACGTGTGCCAGAGGCAATTAAAACACATCTTAGCTTGCCTTGTTGTCATCTTTCTATCTGCAGAATGTATGTCCACAAACTTTGGACAGCGATTGATAAAGTGCTGGGCTTTGCAGCAAGGGCAAGGCTGGGAAGGACCATGAACTGAAATGCCCTGCTCGACTCACAAACAAAAGGCCTGGTCTTCACATCAGAATGAGGTGTGTGCTTATGTTGCATAAGATGTCAGAGTGTGTGAGCTCCTAAAGCTCGACATTAACTATTTTAGCTCTGCAGAAGTTGGTAGGTTGACACTAGCAAAGCGAATTTCATAGCTTTTCTGGAAGCAGAGTCCAGCTTTTGAAGTGATCAATTAACCAATGTAAAATCACAAAGACAATACTTGTATGCTGTTCGAAGGCTGAAATAATTACATTGAAATAGTTCAGCAAATTGCTGTGGTGAACCAGAAGCGACCTTAAGGTATTAATGATCTAGTTTCAGTAGAAGACAAGTACCTGATCGTTCTGTTACCTTTCAGAAAATCGTAGAAGAAATATTAGCAGATGTCAAAGGAATGTTTTATAATAGTAATAATACTTTTATTGATATAAATTATACAAATACATTGGAAAGTGGCGAAACCTGACACCAAAGTTTATAGATCTTTGAAAGCGAACCATTCTGATGAATGAGTGTCCGAAATAGATCGTACTAGTTAGTCCAGGTGTCTTCTGCTGCTGACTATGCTTGCAGAAGCTGTGGATGCGAAGATAACATAGTGTCTAAATCGCAGTAATAAACAGGTAAATTAATATAAATTGTACAATATGAGGTTCATTGGAAAGTGGCGAAACCTGACACCAAAGTTTCTAGATCTTTGAAAGCGAACCATTCTGATTAATGAGTGTCCAAAATAGATCGTACTATTTAGTCCAGGTGTCTTCTGCTGCTGACTATGCTTGCAGAAGCTGTGGATGTGAAGATAACGTAGTGTCTAAATCCCAGTAAAAAACGACTAAATTAATTTTTGGAGGTTGAACATTACAAGACCGAGTAGTGTGTAAGGATTAGACATAGTGACAGCTTCCGCTGATGGCTACGCTCGCAGAAGCTGTGGATATAGAGATAACATAGTTGGATTGAGCAATATTTCTTTATGGGGATAACAGCATGTGGAATCCCTTAATCTCGTTTATTGCACCATTAATTCAAACAAAGACTCCACTTTGTCAATTTATAACTCATCTAGCAGCATGTCTTTATTCCTACACCTAAATTGGTCAAGAAGGCAATCTGATGAGTCGAAGAGAATTTTAACCCCTATTTTGGGTTGTCCATGGCTTGTTACCCACTTCTAATGTGGATTTTAGGCAATATAATGTTTGCCTTGTGATTAAAACAGCTTTATCTAAGGTGTATGGCATGACGTTTGAGAGAATTGAGCTGTAGTGTCTTAAAAATGATAGGCAAATTAATAGAAAAAAGTTTGAATATAACCCTGTCAAAATTACATGCAACATTATTTATAAGATGTTTTAAATTCGGAAATGCCAATAAAAATTTATTATTTATACACATATACACAATAGTATTAAATGCATTAAATGTAAACCACATAGGCAGTTAAACAAATGAAATCTTAAGCCAGTGTGTCAGTGTGGTAGCCTAAATAGACAAAAGAAAATTATTAATGTGTATTTAGCGAACAATGTACACCACATAGAATGCTGCACTAATGAACAATGTAAATAATCCACGTGTATGTGTCAGTAGTGAAACAATGTAAACCACGTCATGTGTCAATAGCAAAATATCTAAACCTCGTAGATGTGTAAGTAGAAAAAAACTTTAAGAAACATAACTTGCTTGTACCACATGGTAATACAGATCACTATTAGTGTGCTACCAATGATTAAAGAAAATGACGTAACAAAAAGCACTGTATTGTTTTACCAATCTGTTATGTAACCAAATATTCTAAATAAACTAAAAGAATGATAAAAAAAAGAAAATCTCAGTGGATGGACCAGATAAACATACCATCACAATTCAGTACATTCTTCAATAGCTTTATTAACTTGAAAATAATAATTGCATTACACATTAGTTTGGGTGATAAGGAAAATATGCATGCGGTAAATTAAAATGAATTTATTACAATGACAAACTTCCAGACATAAAAAAAGAAGCAATATAAACCACAACTAGATACTTATGCTTTTGGTGCTTCTTGATCAGGATGTCGGTGGTTAATAAATATGAGGAACCTTGTTTTTTTTTTGTCTTCAGCATAGTTCTGAAGCATGGGAATGGCCCTTCTTCCTTTGACTTAGTGTGAATCTTAACAAAAAGAGATAACAATCGACGGCCATGTGGTGTGAACAGTGTTGGCATTGGTGGCAACTAGAAGATGAAACTTGGTGATGCAAATAAACTGTACCAGGATCATCAGAAATTGTGAGGTTCCCCTGATTCTAGATATGCAAAGAAAAGTGTGGCACACTGTGTAGCCAGACAGCTGTTCGAGATCATTCTGATGGTTTTGATTGGGCGAAGCTCAAAACTTAAGAATGTCATCTTAGGGTAGACCATTATTGATTGACATCCTAATGGTCACTGCTCCATTTTTTTCTCTCCTAGGGCTGCGTCTTTGCCGTCCCGATAGCACCGCAGCCTTTGGCTTATGGCGACCATAGTTGCAACATATGAACAGCACAAAGGGGTCCAAAGTAACGATGAAACAGCACTTTTTTTTTTTAATTCTTTTAAAATATTAACTTATAAATAACTTTCTGTAGAAATTTGATGCACATTGAACATGTTTCACATCCATACACCAACACTGCCTTAACTATGCTATTGAGCATTCTTAATTTTGCTTTTTGATCAATCATGAATCTAAAGTATTTTTTTCAACACTTCATATACCTTCTAGGCTTACCAAATTTTCTGCCTTATCTTCTCTGACCCAGCATTCTAACTTAGTCATTACACTTCTCCCCAGGCAGCAAAATTATTTGACTTGTTTATGTAGAGCTTATCTCAGATTTTATTCTGCTGTTATCTTATTTTCATTATTTCCTGCCCTGATGTAGAAGTGCATATCCCTTTCTCCGGCTTAAATTTTTTCATAAATTATATCCTTTCTCATATTATACAAAACTCTAAACTTATTAATTTTATAGCGAATATTTTTTACCTAAACTTAGGTGACCAAAAATGAGGTTAAAGAAAGAAGGTGAATTTTTAATTGGCTCTTGGTGAGCTTATCTCAGATTTTATTCTGTTGCTATCCTATTTTCATTATTTCCTGCCATGATGTAGAAGTCCATCTCCTGTTGTCCGCTTAAATTTTTTTCGAAAATTATATTCTTTCTCATATTATGCAAAACTCTAAACTTATTAATTTCATAGCGAATATTTTTTACCTAAACTTAGGTGACCAAAAATGAGGTTAAAGAAAGAAGGTGAATTTTTAATTGGCTCTTGGTGAGCTTATCTCAGATTTTATTCTGTTGCTATCCTATTTTCATTATTTCCTGCCATGATGTAGAAGTGCATCTCCTGTTGTCCGGCTTAAATTTTTTTCGAAAATTATATTCTTTCTCATATTATGCAAAACTCTAAACTTATTAATTTCATAGTGAATATTTTTTACCTAAACTTAGGTGACCAAAAATGAGATTAAAGAAAGAAGGTGAATTTTTAATTGGCTCTTGGTGAAGCATCTTGTGAGAGTAAAAAATAATACAAACCCTTTATAAAACCCCACAGAAGACAAGTTTTTTAAGCTCAGATACAGTGATTAGGTCTCACAACCATTCTCAATAAGCACTACATGTAAACTAATCTATTTATATCTAGCCTTTACCGAGAATGATCGTAAAATTGAAACACTGTGCCTGAGATAAATAATCTCCTGTGGAGTTTTTCAAAGTGTTTTTGATATTTTTTACTTACACAAAAAATGAGGCACTTACATTGATGCCTCACCATTTAAAAAGCACACAATTCTTGCCTGGCTTGCAGCTAGTTCCGCTTTGCTTATTCTTTGCTCAGTTTATATAGTAAAGTGCACAGTACAAGTACATAACTTTGTAAAAATATTTTAAAAAGTATAAAATAGGACACTTCTTTTTACAACAGTTTATCAAAGTGGATAAATTCAATTGTTGAGCAGTATTTTGGAAAGTTGCTAGTAAGTAAAAAACAGATGCTTATTTCTTCAGTTTAGGCTTTGGAAAAAGGGATATAATTAAATTTAATGAAAAAGTGTACCATTTGTATTGGGATACATTTTAACTACATGATGTTCTCTAATTATTGCCAAATAAAAATAAAACTTTAAATGCTCATATAAGTATATAGAAAATATATTAAAACACAGTAATGTAATCTTAAAATATATTTTTAACATCTTTGTTTCTCATTATTTCCTTTTTCTCTAACTCTTGCCCTGATTTTTTTTTAAATAGATTTGTGTATCATACAGAATAATTAATTATAGAAACAGTTCTAATTTTTAGAAAATTGGTTACAAATTAATATTGTTTTTGGCTTTAAGCAGTTTTAATAGTACATATATCAATTTAGTGTTGTGATTTATGATGTAATGTGCGATTTCAAGAACAAAAATTAGTGGTACAAATAACATTGCTTTTTGTGTTATATTCTAAACATGAATCATCTTAAACTTTTTACGAATATTAAAATTAAGTAGTGAGCTATATAGTATTAAAAATGTCCTGATTACTACAATTATTCATTAAAAAACTGACTAAAATTTCCACAAAAGTCACTCTTCACAGTTGACAATAATTGTTTAGAAAAAACATACCTTGTTACAAAATTATGTAGAAATCTTAAACTTATCTTTAGTTACTGATATTTTTGGCTCATATATAAATGTATAGAAATTACATCAAAATGTTTAGTAGATTACATATTATTACATACAAATTAAAACTTGTGACATATAAATATGAAAATAGAATTGCATTTTAAATCCTTAGCCACAGCTAGACCTCTGTGATGTTGACGATATATTATAAAAAAGTTTTTTATCCCCAGTTTAGTTATATATGTAGGATAGAAAAGTAGTTTCACCTCTTGTAGCAAAATAAGCAATTGTAATAGTTAACCTGATAAATAATCATCTTGCGATAGATTATGAGGTAAATTTATATATGGACAGTGTGTATATTTTTACATTTTAGAATTTCACAAACTTTGTTGAATACAATGGAATGCCACAATTGAAGATTTGAATCGACACAACTTCTAAGACCTATATTTAAAAAATATGTCTAAATGAATTCTCATCAATCATAGCAATGCTAAAAAATTCAAGTCAGCTTAGAACTTCACAACTGTTATGAATCATTTAAGTCTGCTAAACAATTTGTTGGTAAAAAGTACTATCAATATAAATATAAATAAAATTGCAATTAATTAAATTTATTATACTATTTACAATCTGATGATGATCTTTGTAAAATAAGATCATGTCTACTTTATTATTTCTTGCAGCATTATCTCTTAAATTTAGAATTGACTGAAGACTTGTGCATTCTCTCCCCCTATCTGTTTGCCCCCCATTCTCCCTCTATATCTCCCTCCCCAACTTTTACTGTAAAATTATATTCTACTAAAATTATTTATATCAATACTATCCAATAAATTAAGGAATGAACTAATGAGAACTATACCCAAAGTGTCACAATAAACACATAACACGATGCCAGGTTACTCAAAAAATGAAAAGAGGTAAGAAAACTATAAAGAACAAAAAGCAGACTGAATTACGAGTCAGTGTGATAATTAAAAATATATAACGCAGGCATATAAGTTTTTCCTCTAGTTTGACAAATATATGATAGGAGAATGATTTTTTGTTGGTTTTGTAAATATTTTGTGCTTTCCTTTTTTCAAATTTGTACAAATGTTTATCTTTTACTTAGAGAATATTTTTGTACACGATTTTTATTCAGCCAGTCATATTTACTCGATTTCTTGATTACATTTAAAGATCTACATATAGTGACATATATAATATGGCACAAAAACATTAAATAAGGGTTGCGAGCATAAGTAATTTATAAATATAAGTAAGATACTTTATCCATAAAAGATAAAATTCATCAACATCA
Source organism: Tillus elongatus (assembly GCA_964006375.1). NCBI lineage: Eukaryota > Metazoa > Arthropoda > Insecta > Coleoptera > Cleridae > Tillus > Tillus elongatus. Next base: position 80,218,759 of record OZ023264.1, read on the forward strand.
CATATAGCCCATTTTATACACATATGAATCCTTATAGTCTGGATCATAAACCTAAATTCAAACATACTTTGATATATTTAAGGCATTCTAGCATGAACAACGAACGAAATGTGAAGCTCGACAAGGGTGATCACTCGACGATTTCTAAAAGAGACACACTAATCCTTGGGTGGTTCCTTGAGACCCTCACTGTACATCTGCCTACCGGCCATCTTCAACATGGCCTTACTCTCCTGGTTGCCATCCAACACGCTAACGCCGGGTACGCGTTCGCCTCGCTCCTGCGGCGTGGGTGGCGGTCCACCCAGACCCCAAACCTCCAGGTGACGGTAGGTGAACTCCTTTGAGTGGGACATTTGTTGGTAGCTGGAGTAAGTGGTACACGATTCGCTTGTGTGTCCTTTGCCATACTCGCTGTCCAACCACAAGCCACAATATCCGTGCTGCCCACCGATAGCCTATGAAATAAAAGCAAGACAATGCTAAGTATCTGATGTAAAATAATTCAGACTAACGTTATATATAAATATAAAATTGTGTATGAAATATACATAGTAGCTCCAAACCTATGATGTCTTGGTAATTTTGCACACAGTCCATAAATAAATAACTTAACTATACCATTCTATTCTAAATATCGGGATAGTAAATATAAACAAAGCATTCAGCTGGTTTTAAAATGCGCTGTTTTATTATAGTCTGCCGAAACACAGTGGGCAGTTTTCAATGGGCAACATGAAAACAGCAGTTACTGTGTATAACAATAACAATTAGCATCTTGGAATTTTGTAATTAGCCATGCAACTTCTATTGATATTCAAAATCATGGATAAAGTATATGTTTTAATGAGCAGGATAATAAAAGCCAGAAATTATAAAGTTAAAATGAAAAACAAAATGTACTACACAAAATGTACGTCATTGTAAAACAAGGTAGTGTGTCAGGCAATCAGAAAATGTGGGATAATAAATAGTGCATATTAAGCAGTATTCAATAATTCGCAGGAGTTGTGGCAAATGAATGAAGCTAAATATATTTGATCATAAACTTATATGTCGTGGTTCACAAAAGCTTTATTTAAAATTATCCTGATGGGGATACCATATAAATATAGCACACAATTTTACATGAAAATAATCAATTTTAATTGAAACAAAAAGCAGATTCACCCCAAAAATAATAACAGAGAGTTAGGAACAGATGCACAATTCAACAACGAAGTTGTCTTCATCAGTAGATAAACAGTTTAGCAACAGTTACTGAAGAAGACAACTTCGTTGTTAAAATATGTATCTAGCACATAACTCTGTTATTATTTTTGTGGTTTTTGGGGTGATTCTGCTTTTTGTTTCAGTTTACAGCCACAGTGTCCAACCTCAGCCCTTTAGTTTTAATTGGAAAAAATAAACCAAAAGAAAACAATACAAGAACACAGTAATATTATCTATAAATCTGTTCATCCCTGAATCAACCACTAATCAAGGAAGACTGAGTAACATCCAAACAAGAAAGCCCAAATTCGAGATTTTGTGACTAAAATTATGAACTGCATCTTATGGTATGAAAAGATTTGTAGAAGCTTCTTTTATGTAAACATCAAATTCTAACCTGTTTACATTTTTGATAATAAGAGTGTCAATGAAGAGTAATTGGTTGTTGTTCTCCATTTCGTAAGTGAACTCAAAATACTATATAGTGCATAAGTCTGCTATTATTTTTGTGGTTTTTAGGTATGATTCTGCCTTTTGTTTCAATAATGAACAGAAAAATCATACATAAAGTGCTGGAGAGAGTGGGGATGACTGGAAGGTCGTTGAGAGGAAAAGGGCTAAACAAAAATGGAATACTACAATAAAGGAAACAGGACAAAATACAAAAAAATCATTTACAGCTGCAAGAAAATTAGCATGGTATTATATTGAAGGTGTAAGACAAAATGCTAACTCAAAGAATCTAAAACAAAATTCAGGAGTGAGTTCATGGTGAAAGGCCCTGTAAAACATATAACTAACCTGTGTAGAAAGAAATGATTTAAGGTTGGCTTCGATTTCGATTTGCTATCTGACATGGAGAAAAGTGACACACAGCTACAAAATATCAATCAAAATATTACATTTTCTTCAACATAAGAATGAATAGCCAAACATAGAAAGAGTTTAGTAGATCGTTTGCAACTGGTAATCTACATAAAATGGAGCCTTTGACTAAATACAAATGTGCTTAACTAACAAACAGCTAGAAATTATCTTTGGCTCTCCTACAGAAAGATTAGACATAGTCTCGCAGTAGTTTTTCATCAGGAAAGAGCGGCTAAGACTCAGGTAGCTTTTTGAGACTTGATTAAAGTTACAGTCTATCACATGATTAGTCCTGGGGGTCTGGAAACAAAATAAAACAGACGCAAGGTAATTACTGCCTGTTGTAGGAAGAGACTAGCTGGAGTCAAACCATGCTGAGATCTCTAGGGAAAGGGTTGCACCCAGAAGTTGAGGCCTCCACTGTGGGGTTCGAATTGAAAAAACGATTTCGCTTGGATGTTAATCGGAACCAAGGTTCCAAGTGATACCGGGTGGACCTGGAGTGGGCGGAGATCTCTAACGGTGAGATGCGCTGGAGGTTGGATATCTAGGGGTGAGATGCCCTGGAAGGTTAGATCTCAAGGGGTGAGATGTCCCTGGAGGGTGTGCTTCAAAAGGGGCAAATGACCTTGCTTGGATGATGCTTGGGAGCAGGACTCCACGGGATAGGGCCTGGGTCAAGCACTGGCGGAAGTCGGGTCTGGACTGAACCTGGAGGGGAGCGGAAATCACTAGGGGATGGATCACACCTGGAGTTTGAGGCCTCCAGAGCTTCAAAACGGGCAAGCGACCTCGTTTGGATGCTGCTCAGGAGTGGGACACCATATATCACCTCGAGTCAAACACTGACGAATGGGAGGTCCAGACAATTTGATAGGTAAAACTTTTGGAATTAAATGTCAGCCACAATGCATCTAAGGTCGCCATGGAGGGACTGGAATAGCCTAGTCATAGTCAATGTAATCTAATCTCCAATGACATTTTTTTTTGTGGGTTGTATTTGTATGGAATAAGAGCTGTTACCCATCAGCTATTCGCAATAGCAAACAACACTTCAGGATAGAATGTTAACTATAGAAATGACAGACCTCTTCAATTCATTAATTGTTGTTGTACTTACTTAAAGCGGTTCCCTACTAACTATAGACGTAGAGACCATCTATCTGGCTTCATAAGGTTTTTTCCTCTCTGTAATCGGTTTTGCTATCTGATTATGCTGCCAAACAGTGAAACTGGTTACAGAGAAGGAAGCAAACCTTTGTGAAGCCAGAGAAATAGTCTCTATGCCAGTACTTAGTATGGAACGGTTTTTTAGAAATGGTAACAAACCAAGTTTGGAGTATTTCATAAATACATCTGGGCCCAGTCTTATTCCCGCTGTAAATTAACGACTTACTTGTACATGCCTTTGCAGACATCATTTGCCTTTTTGCTGATGACACCACAACCTTAAATATAAAGTGGCACAGAAAAAAAAAATGAGGAAGAGTGATTCGGTAAAAATTGTTTGAAAATGAACAGGAGAGCAGGACTTCCTAGATAACCAAATTAACAGTATACAAATCTCGACTGTCAGAAGCTAAACCTCTGGGTAAGATTTTTCAAGAAAACTTCACATGAAGGTCTCATGTGGACATGCTGGGTGCAAGGGCAAGCTTCTGCAACATGTGGTAACACTGTGGATAGTAATGTTGTAAAAATGTATTATGCTAACTTCCAGTGTTGGCAACTGTGGCACACTGGTCTGGGACGATGGTTCTAAAATGGAAACTGTAAGGACTTCAAGAAGAGTGATCAGAATACTTCTTTGTTCGGGTTTCCATAAGTCCTGCAGAGGTGTTTTCCTAACTATTAGGATAATGACAATACATCCTGTATAGTTGCTCGCTTAGCATATTTCCATATAAATAAGAATAGGGATAAAATGAATTCGTACAACACAGGGAAGGTGATGAACTCATAATACCCTACCTTTATGAAAAAAAGAGCTAGCCTTTGCATTACATTTAAAAGTATCTCTAATTATGTATCTGTGTATTAGTTGGCTGATATACACAAGGTATAGATCTTTTTAGATGATACAGGGAGAAAAATAATGTTTAAAAATGAAAAATTTGACGTCGTAAAACATTTTTCTATTTATTTCAAAATGTCTAATGATACATGATTTTTTTTGTCACATATTAAACAAGTGGCATCATTTTGGACTAAACCAACAATTTTTGGGGTTACATTAAAAAAATGATCCCTCAACTTGTAATCTATATTCCTAGTTTGGTCAGACCTAAACCCCCTAAAGCAAAAAGTTGACATGGGTAAATATATACTTAAACCTTAAAAAAAACCAGTAGATTTTTAGTTATACCTACAATGAGTAAATATAATTGCATATTTAAATTATAACCCAGACAGTGAGTCTTTTCTAATAACTTACCAATCCATTTGGCATTGTTTGCTGATGAAGGTTCAAATACTGAAAATGTTGATTATAACCCGTTGAAGGGAATATTCTCATTCTTGGTGCCAGTGTGAACAGAAAACTACTGTCATCACCATAAAAATTTGGACTTAATGTCCAATTTCCTGGTGCAAAACCACCAAAAACATATCCGTTTCTGTCTTCTAACACGAGAACAGACGGTCCTTGGTTAACTATTCTCCCTAAAATATAAATAATATATAAACATTACCAACATCATAATTTTTCCATATTTTAGTAAAGTTTATGTTTGTGTACTAGAGATGTGTGAAGCTTCGAAATTTCGAACCCGAACACGAACCTTCGGTTCAAAAAATTGTACAGGCCGGCAATGTTAAAGTAGTTAGAAGTTCGAAATACGTAATTCTCCAAAATAGTTTGAAGTTCGTTGTTTAAAAATACTTAAAAATTGAACATTACAGCCATTGAGAGCTGCTAAAGGTAGCGAAGTTGTAACTCAGTATTGGCCTCGTTAACTCGGTAGCGGCACTTTAAACTCTGTATTGGCCCCATTGAGTCGGTAGCGTAATTTGAGATTTCACTAACACATATATTTGATAGTTTGTGGGACACATTCAGACCTGACAGAACCATTTAAAAATTTCAGTGGTTATTATATAACTATAATGCTCAACTTTAACCCCCTCAATCTAAAAGACTGTTAAAACTGCCTAGCTAATACCAAACGTCAAAAAGTTAGTTCGGTGTGCGATTTTGAATTTTTAAGAAGTTCGAAGCTCGAGTGTGAACCTCAGTCATACTATTTCAGAGGTTCGAAGTTGGAAACAACATATTTGCTTGGGTTCGAGAAAAACATGGGTTCGCACACCTCTACTCTGGACTGCATCATTTCTTCAACAAAAGTATTATGAGACCCGGACCAAACACAGAAATTTTATATGACCAAAACCCTTTTTATTTCAATTATAGTACTCATATATGAAGTATTTTCTATATTTTACTGTATTTTATAAAGCTGTAGTCAAACTAGATTTTTAAGAGAAAATAATGCATTTTCTTGTGTAAAAACTGAAATGTATTCACTGCTTAAAAATATTATCAACATTTCTTTGTAAAAAAGACACAATCTGTAAAACTTAAATTTGAGGAAACTTTTTTGAAAGAAATATGTTAAAAGTCCGCAACTGTATTATGCATCAGTTTTGCCTCCTAGTGGCGCGGATAGGCAAGCCAGTGGTGGCCTGTCAGGCAGTTTCTCCAGCAAAGATACCTGGTCAATCAGGAATAATGTGAGCGTACCTGGAAGTGACCTGGGATTATGGCCTTTGTTTGTGCCATGGCGGCAAAAATGATCCAAAATGCATTGGTGCTAGTGACTCATCCCAGTTCTACACATTTAAACACTACGAAAATCACACATAAAGCCTTTGACAGACAAAGTCATGATGGGCGACGCTGGCCGAATAGCCTAGGCCAGTCACGTGATGACGACCCGGCAAAGACTTTAAAAAAAGCCGAATGAAAGAGGTACGGTGTTTGTAAGAAATTATGAATGTGTTTCGCCAAGAATAATAAGGGTACAGATGAAAACGAGTATGTGTAGAGTGTTTTTGGTTGCCTGCTGTGCACCTACAAACGGTGACAGTAAGCTTGAGGGAAAACTTTTGCAAAGGCATGAATGAAGTATAAGACATGTGTGAACCAGTTGAAAGATTAATTGTTGCCGGAGATATGAATGGGTGGATATGAGTAAAGAGAAACAAAACCGATAGCATAGTGGGACCATTCGGAGTTGCAAGAGTTAATGAAAATGGAGACTGTTTGATTAATATATGTCTGGAAAAGGGCCTGTTCATATAGAATACATGATTTAAACACAAAAATATCCACAAGTATACAATGCCAAAGAGATGATGTAAAAAGTATAATAGACTACATTGTGTATGATGAGAGACTGCACACATTGGTAAAAGATACTATACAGAGTTATGTGAGGTGCTGAATATGGGTCTGACCATTTTCTTGTGGTGTCTCAGATAAAACTGGGACATTGGTGGAGAAAGCAAGTGAGAATCAAGAGTTGAGGTACTTTTAACACATGTGGAAAAAGACATGTATGCCTATCTACTGTAAAAAATAATGAGTGAGTTGCATGTATTATGGCACAAATACATCAAAGAATGCAACGTGGAAAGTGCATGGACGACCCTGAAAGATATGATAATCAGATGTGCAAAAGAAGCATATGAAGTGAAAAAGCAACGAAAGCTGTGGATGACTAAAACGAAGCATATAAAATAATGGTAAATGCCAAAGATGTGCAAGAGGAGAAAATAAGCGCCTGGTTGAGACAGAATATTGAGAGGTGAGTGCAAACAAAATGATAGTGACAGTAAGCGAGAACTGAAAATGAAAGAGGCTGAGAAAATGCAGAACTTTGAAGGGAACCAGAAATTGTTTTGGAAGTGGATAAAGAGGCAAGGCAAACAAAAAGAAACAATATGACTGGGGTGAAAACACAGAATGGGGATATGGTATGGGACGAGGAAGGTGTGAGAGAATGTTGGAAAGAATATTTTGAGAAACTATATGAAAGCAATAAGAACCCTCAGAAACCATCTCCCGATTGCAAGTCAGACATAATGTGGTACTGTTAAAGTGCATTGGGTTAAAATGGTGATCAAGAAACTAAATAACGAAAAAGCAGTTGATACTGCAGATAGGCTGTGGAATATTTTGAAAGAATATGGTGTGGATGATTGGCTAATTTGAGGTATTAACTCGCTATATGATGGTAATGGAATGCTCAGTGACTATTTTAGAATTGAACAGTGTCAATCTGTGGTTATTAAACATCGATGAACAAATATATAAGAGAAATTTGCTCCGAGATACAAGGCATAAAGATGAATGCTCCTGAGGTCAAAGTGTTACTGTACGCTGATGGAGAAATGCAACGGGTGTTAAGAGAGACTGATGACAGTAACAAATAAAATGAATCTACCTGTGAATACAGAGAAGACTAAATTTATGGTGTTTGATAAAGAGGGTGGAACGAGTAATTGCAATCTCTTGATAAATGCTAATCTAGTAGAGAACGTAAACGAATTTAGATATTTAGGAAGTGTTTTCAAATGGTGGAAGATGAGAGAGAAATTAAAGTAAATGTAGGCAAAAAGGTGATGGCAGCTATGACCACTGTAACTAAGAATGAATGCACATCTAAAGAGGCCAAAGTGGCTGTATATAACAGGATACTGATACTGACTGTTCTATAAGGGTCTGAAAGTAGGGTGTCAGTCAAAAGTATGTAAGAAAATTTAATGGTTTTGAATGCACTACCTGAGACGAGTGACAGATAAATCAAGAAAATACAGAGTTAGAAATAAATAGGTTCTTAACAAATGTAATGTACAAAAGTCTCTTAAAATTAAGTATGACAGAAAGCATGCCTAGATGGTTTCGACACATAAAACAAATGGATAATGATCGAATAATAAGTAGAAATTATAGGGAGCATGTGAATGGTAGGAGAGGCCATGGAAGACCCAGGAAAGCTTCGTCTGATGTTGTGGGCGATATATTAAAGAAGAGGTCAGAAGTATATATAATAAAAGAGTGTGTATGCTGTGATGTATGAATGTAGAAGAAGCGAAAATAGCTTGTAATGACATAAGTGCATGAACAAACATTGTTAATAAATAGCATAATCTTTGTGGTGTACCTACCCCTTTATGGGAATGATGCGACTGGTAGTGACAGTAGTAGTAGTAATAGTAGTAGTAGTAGTAGTAGTAGTAGTAGTAGTAGTAGTAATAGATGTTAAGCATTAATAAATATAAAAAACAACAGTGACCGCAGCTTAAAGTCTTATCAATTTCCAAACTTTGTAATAGAGAATATCTGAAGGACTAGGCCAACATTATATCAAAGAGTCCTGAGGCAAGAATATCCTATTTAAGCCAACTTAGCTGTATTGGACATTAGACGCAGCCCCCTGAAATACTTTTTTTATAAATAACAAAAAAAGATTCTGAAAAAAATTTCAAACTTTGCTGATATGTTGCTGTCAAAATACCTATAAATGTAAAGTTTTTACCCATGGTATTTTTATATACCGCAAACAAACTTTTGTATGGCTTTATTTATTTATCAAAACTTAATACAAACTATTTTATGGCTATAAATATATTTGATGAATTGTTGTTGCCCTTACTTGGTGAAAAAACCGTTCCATACTGAATACAGATGTAGAGACTTCTTCTCCGGCTTCACAAGTGCTTGTTTTCTTGACTGTAAGCAGTTTCTCCATTTACGATGCTGTAAAAGGTGAAACCAGTTACAGAGAAGAAAGCACTTGTCAAGCCAGAGAAGAAGCTTCTACATCTATATTTAGTATACATCTATATATTTTATGCTTTTTTATGCTTTTTAATAAAGCAGAATTTTATAAAATAGTATACTCCATGTTAGAACACATCTCAAAATGTCCATAAAATGTAACAATTAGTGAAAACCATGACTAGAAGGGCAATGTCAATAATTAGTATATTTAATAATAATAACAACTTTACTTAGCGTTTTTTGAGCTATACAATTTTCTTTTTAATTTTTGTACAACAAAAAATAATTCTATGTTTATCTAATGTTATATAGCTACTAATTAACTTAAATCTAATTAAACCTATAAGTGAAACTATGTATATTCAAGAAAATGGGCACGTTCAGCCGACACAACTGCTGACTTGCAACGTAAACGTGTTTCTATTATGGTGAAACAAAACAAGTTGAATGTGCCTGAATGACATGTTGACTGTTGAAATGACAAAATTTTGTTACCACAGCCAATGGTCGCTAGCTAAACTGACATTTGTACAAAAAGTAAGGTTATAATTTACATTTATGTCAGTCAACATAAATAATCTGGGTGCCTAAAAGCTTCAACAGTTAAGAGTCACCCCGAGTCAACTTTTAGTGTTCAGCAGACTAAATAACTCGACATACTCAACTGCTGGCTGCACTGAATGCGTCCATTATTTCTGGTTTTTTAAACACTCAGGTCTAATCTTTTCATTTCTTCTTTTAGTTTACTGGATTCAATTAATACATTTAAAACCAGCACTTTTGTCTCGATATAGTGTTTTAATGCTGTAATGTATAATTTTCTTTGGTTCTCATTTCATATACATGTATGTCACTAAATTAAAATATATATTGCTGTAGATATTCAGGCATATTCCAAATCTCACTTTCTGAATAAATATTAAACACTGCATCAGAATCATATCTCTAACAGGTAACCAATTCAACCATGAACCAAATTAACCAGAATTGATGTGTGGGATTTATTCTCCACATACCACGTTTTACCTGAGTTACACCATACATGCAGTCATTCAACTAGCTGAGCTTGCAGTCACTGAACTAGCTGAGCATGCAGAAAAGGAGACTTCTCCTGTATGCCACCTTCATAATGAAAGTTGTTCAGAAGAGGAAGCGTGATTACCCGTATGACTGTGTTAGCCTTTGGACTAATGTACACGACAGACTCCTGTGAGGCATAGGTTGCTTAACTGTTTCCATACATAGAGCTGCAAGCTTTAAAATACCCTGTTACTTAATATCTTACCTATTAAATTATCTGCATATAAATGGTATAGCCTCCTGATTAACAATGGCTGTGAAGCATGCTTGGCGACAGAGCTTGTTAGCTGCGACACATACATTTTATATTACCCTGTTTTGGCTCAAAGCAGGTGCCTCCCAGGTTTCGTATGCATGTAGTTGAGTGCATCAGTCAGTGGCGCTATTGCATGTTTGAGTCAGCAATCAGGCGTGTCCTTCGGTCGCGGATATGGGTGTCGCCATTTTTATGGCTAGGGCTGGTATAGTGGTGTTCGAGATGTTGGTCGAGCCCCAAGGGACCCCGGCAACATTTCGGCGCTAAAACCTCCATCAGTCAGAAATGGGGGACGTAACACCTTAACCCTACCTAGTCATGTCTTAGGAGAGCTGGAAATGCTTGCCTTTGGCCGGCATTGCAAGGAGATGCCTTTATATAAAAAAAAACATTGCATGGTCTTTAGCGGGTTGGTGCCAAAGCGATGATGCTTTTAGCTGGGCATTCATAGAGTGGTAACTCTGCCCCTAGCATAATCCTCCTCAGGGAAACAGGACAACCTCCCTGTGTATAAATGTATCTCTATGGAATGCGGGACACTTCCATGGCGATTAACCACTATTCCCTAGCTGCTCGTGGGAACATTATATGGACACAGCTAAAAATATAAACCCAAACAAAATGGGTAATAATACTCTCGATCTTCAGCCAACTGGAGAACCTATGGGGGTTATCCCTTCTCTAACCCCCAAACCTTTGGAGGTAGAAATGGGGGTTATCCCCTCTCTAACCGCCAAACCTATGGAGGAATGGACAGGGGTCACCCCCTCTCTATCCAACAAATCTTTATCTTCCGATGAGGAGCGGGAATCACTAAAGTCTCTTGTCCACCACACGGAGGAAAAAAGAAAAAAACGACGAAAGTGGAGGAACAGTCCCTCCGGTTATACCCTCAGTCCCCTGTGGGTCCAGGGACTAACTAAAAGAATAGGCCCAAGGTAACTCCTGCCTGTCGTAAAAGGCGAGTAATTGGAATCAAATACTGGCGGGGGTCTTGTCCATGTGGGCCTGGAGGGAGGCGGATATCTCTGGGGAGTGATGTACACCCGGATTTTGAGGCCTCCACTCTGAGCTTAGAAATGGATGGTTGCCCGTGCTTGGTTGTTACTCGGGAGCGGGGTTCCGGATGGGTGCCGCCTTGGGTTGAGTGCTGGCGGGTGTCATGTGTCTAGATGACCCGGAGGGGGTTGGCAACTCTGATGAGTGGTAAACACCCGGAGTTTGGGGCCCATACTGTATGCTACGAAACGGAGGGACGGCCTCGCTGGGGTGATGCTCGGGAGCGGGATTCGATGGGATGTTGCCTTGAGTGTAGCACTGGTGGGTGTCGTGTTTAGACGAACCCGGAGGAGATCTTTAGGGGTGGAATAAAACTAAGGGTTGAGGCCTCTTCTGTGAGCTTCGAAACGGACAAACGACCTCACTTGGATGCTGCTTGGATGCAAGACTTCATGACACTGCACCGAGTCAAACACTGACGGATGTCTGGTCCAGACGAACTCGGAGAGAGGTTATCTCTCTTTGAGCTTTGAGACGGGCAAGCGACTTCACTCAGATGGCAGTACATCTGTCAAACAAAGTTTCACCTCGCAGGTGTCGTCTCCTGTTGGAAGCTCGATTTGTTGGGTGAAATTTAAGCTAACGCTGGCAGGTGTTGGACCTGGACGAACCCGGAGGTGGCTGGGGTCTCTAGTGGTGGATTACACCTGGAGACTTGGGCCTACTCTGTGAGCATCGATACAGGCTAACGACCCTGCCTGGATGCTGCTTGAGGACGGGACTTCATGATACCGCCTCAAGTCAATGAAACACTGACGGGGGCCAGACATCTCTGGGGAGTGATATGTACCTGGAGTTTGGCGCCTCCACTGTGGCCTCGGAGACTGACAATTGGCCTCGCTTGGTTGTTACTCAGGAGCAGGGTTCCAGATGATACCGCCCTGGATTGAGCCCTGGCGTGTGTCGTGTGTCCAGACGTCCCGGGGGGCTCTGATCTCTGTTGAGTGGTAAACACCCGGAGTTTGGAGCCTATACTGTGTGCTACGAAACGGAGGGACGGCCTCGCTGGGGTGATGCTCGGGAGCGGGACTCAATGGGATGTTACCTTGAGTCTTAACACTGTTAGGTGTCAGGTTTGGAAGAGCCCGAGGGGAGCTGAGATCTCTAGGGGTGATACTGCCTCGAGGCAAACACTGACGGATGTCGGGTCCAGACGAACTCGGAGAGAGGTTATCTCTCTTTGAGCTTTGAAACGGGCAAGCGACTTCACTCAGATAGCAGTACACCTGCCACACAAACTTTCACCCTCAAGAAAAGATCGACTCCCCCAGGGAGCTGGAATTGATAGGTGAAATCTAAATAATTAGACGTGAGCCACAATAGACCTAAGGTCGCGGTGGAGGGACAGAAATAGCCCACTCACAATAAAATCTAATCTAATCTACCCTCAGGAAGTGGCACCTCTGAGGGAAATAAATCCACCAACAAAACTGGCCTCACTGGAGGATACAGGATACATCCTGCCACTAGAACCTCTAGAGGGAAAACACGGGGGAGAGGGAAATCCTCCCCTCATGTGACTACCAAAGGTAGGTCCTCCTTTAGGAATGTTGGGAATCAAGCTTTTGAAAAGGGGGATGGCCTAGTACCCTACCTAAATACATTTCCCCCTTTAACCCCTATCCTCATTATTAATCCATGTCCACTATAATTCAGTGCATTTAAGTGAATCTGCATCATGCTAGGGCTGCAACTTATCTCCTTATAATGAAATTAAAAGATGAGCAGATAGACATTGCTTTTCTCGAGGAGCCCTGGACAACCAATTCGGATCGAATCAAAGGGCTGGGTAACACTTCTGGTAAGATAATAAAGATAATAGAGGTGGGCTCCGATAACAATCCCAGAGCCTGTATCTGGATCAGAAACAACTTAAAGTATTTCGTACTTTCAGAACACTGTACTAAGGACAAGACTGCCATCTATCTCATGATCACATCCAGAGAAACCAGGCTAGACGTAGTAGCCTGCTTAGCTTAATTCCCCGGAGAGAGAGATCCAGACCAAACTCCTTCAGCAGAGGTGCTGAAATTAATCACCGACTGCAAGAGGAACATAATCACCTTGTAATTGGGTGTGATGCAAACACACATCATCTGGTTTGGGGAAGCACAGACACCAACAACCGAGGTGAGTCAGTGTTTGAATATAGATTAGGGAAAGAGCTGGTCGTTAACAACGTAGACTCGGAACCCACCTTTCTAACGGTCAATCGAAGAGAGGTTTTAGAACTCATGATCAGCTCAAGACTATTGTGCACCAAAATTGTCAAATGAAGGAAGTCGCCTGAACCCTCATGTTCAGACCATGCCCATATTCACTAAAGACAAAAAAGGGCAGTTGAGGGTCTACTTGGTGGAACAAAAACCTCGAGAAACTATGAAGAGAAGTGCAACAGCTCTTCAATCATGCTAAGACCACAGGCAACTGAAAACAATATAAATCTGCTCTAACACATTACAACAAGGAGATAAGGAACACAAAGGGGAAGTCCTGGAGAATTTACCCAGCAGCGCCAGGATCCACAGGAGTCTCTCACGCGACCGTGTCCAAGAACTGGGATCGATAAAACATAGTTTCTTACAGAATCACGGAAAAAACATTAGAGCTCTTATCACATACACATTTTCCATTGTCTGATCCTGAGTACCGAAGAAATCCCGCCGGCCGCGGGTCGACATAAAGGCCTTCAAAGTGAAAACTGGCGGGTTGCTCGGAAAATAATTACAGCCTCGGTGGTGGGAGTGTGCTGTTAAGCATTTACAGCCATTCAAGACGCCAGGGGAGGAGGGGGTGATTCCGGTTCTGTTACAAAATGGACTGGAGGCACTCCTCCCATTCCTCATCAGGCTGTATAGGGCCAGTCTGTCTTGGAACTATATTCCATGCAGCTGAAAGGTGACTAGGGGTGTATATATAGATAGAAAGATCGTTTGTTAAAATTTGTAGACATTAGGGGAAATATCTTAAACAATAACACCCTCAAAACCCACCAGTATGCCTACCAAACTGGAACATCTACTGAGTTAGCACTCAATAACCTTGTTGAGAACATGACACACTCCCTGGATAACAGGGAGGTGGCGGTGGCTGCGTTTCTCGACACTGAAAGAGCATTTAACAATGCACTACCTAACTTTCTCTACAAAGCGTTTGTCGCTAGAGGGATGGGACCTACCATTTATAGCTCGATCCGTAGCATGCTGCACAATCGGTCCATTATTTCCTCTTTGCACGGGGAGGTGGTCAGTTTTGAGTCTGCAAGGGGGTGCCGGCAGGGAGGAGTAATATCCTCTCTGCTTTGGTCCCTCTTTGTAGACGATTTTCTGGATATCCTGGAACTGTGGGAGGTTGAGGTCTAGGTGCACGTAGATGATCTTGTCATAATGGTTAAGGGTAAATCTGAAGAGGAACTTTCAAATACTCTTTAAGAGACATTAAATATAGTGAATGATTGGTGCCGGAGCGAGCAGATGTCTGTTAACCCCTGCAAAACCATCAATGTTCCATTCACCAGAAGAAGGTTGGATAAATTAAAACCACCTCTTCTTATGAGGAAATTATGGAACAGGCGAAATATCTGGGGGGGAAGCTTAACTGAAACATACAGTTAGAAAATGTAATCCGCAGGGCCAAACTATCCCTGTGGACATGCCGAAGAATATGTGGAAATAACTGGAGAACAAGCCCACAACAGATGTACTGACTTTATGTAGTGGTTATCAGACTGATGATAATCTAAGGAGCTATACACTAAGTGAAGATTGGAACCTGTGATGGGCACTGATAAGTACACTTGGAGAACCCAAAACACCACAACACATTTACAAAGACCTGACGATCGTTTCTCTAACCAAGTTAGTGTCATCAGAATTTTTCATCTTCTGATGACGCTAACTTGGTTAGGGAGACGATCGTCAGATCTTTTTTTAGATTTGTTGTGGTGATTTGGGTTCTCCAAGTATACTTATGGAGCTATAGTTTGGTGGCCTAAGGCACTTGGTGGTATTGTGAGGGCCAAACTGGCTCATCTACAGAGACAAGCTTGTCTGATGATAACGGGCGTGATAACCACTGCTCCATCAGCCATGCTGGAAGTCCTCTTAAACATTCCACCTCTTCACATTTGACAGGAGAGAGAGGCTAGGTGGACAACATACAGATTAAAACAAACGGCTGACAGCATGCCGACAGTTTGGGAAGGACCGAACTCCTCGATGACATTGAGTCATGGGGCTCCGGAATGGTCTCAAACCTGATCCCTACAAAGATCAGTAAAGATCTGTCTTCCAAGACAGTCCTTCTAGAAAGGGAGGACTGGGAACGAAACCAAACGATCCAATTGAGGGCAGATCTTTGCTGCTACACTGAAGGCTCCAAAACCAATCGGGGGGCAGGAGCTGGCGCATATGGGAGCCACACCAATGCAAGAATGTCATCTAGCCTTGGAAAGTATGCAACCATACACCAGGCAGAAGTGTATGTCATCGAGATATGTGTGAGGGAAATTATACAAAACCATGGCACACACAAATCGATAAAAATATATTCAGATAGTAAGCTGCAATAAAGGCACTTGGTTCCTACCGTTGCAATTCAAAAACGGTATGAAGATGTAAATCTGCTCTCAACGAGCTAGGCAGCTGCAATGAGGTGTCGCTGGTCTGGATACCAGGCCACCCGGACCTTGATGGCAATGTAGCAGCCGACGCGCTTGCCAGGGGTGGTGCCCAAACTACTTTATCGAACCAGAACCTGTGCTGAGGATACCATCATGCACAGCAAAATGCATCTTAAGGACCTGGACAGATAGAAGGACAATCCAGCAATGGCAAAATCTGCCAGGATTAGCACACTCTAAGGCCTTCATAAATGGCCTTTCAAAGTCAAGGGCTACAAAACTTATGGAGCTAACCAGACAACTGAGAACTCTGGTCGGCCTGTATACATACACTGCCGCTTGTGTCACCACATGCACCGAATTGGTCTCGATCAAGAGACTGAGTGCATGAAAAGTGACGAAACAGCAGAGCATGTGCTATGTTCCTGTCCGGCTGCAGACAGAACAAAACACCTGCTCTTTGGCAAGACACAGCTTGCACCAGAAGATCTGGGTCAACTTTCGCCCACAAAAATTGTCGACCTCTGTAGGAGGCTGGATTTCTTGGATGAAATATAAGACAATTAGGCATGAGCCACAATAGACCTTAAGGTCGGATTGGAAGGACCGTTATGGCATACTCACAATTTAACCTAACCTAACCTACCCTGTTTTAAAATTTTGTCTTTAGCTCGATAAGTTAAAAAACAGTTCAATGAACATGTCTATTTGTACTCTGTGTATAATTATTATTATTATACTAGCAGACCTGACAGATGTTGTTCTGTCCAAATTTCAATATGTCAAACGACATTTGCACACATAGCAAAATAAATCGGAGGAAAAAGCAATTTTGGTTTTTCCTGAATATTCCAAATTTCCAGACAACTTTTCCAATTTTTTTTTCCCTTAAAACCTTACTCGGGCTATTACGATCATTTTAAAAATAAAATTAACCAAATTGGTCTAACTGTTCCTTAAGTGACTTACCACTTTCATCTTTGTTTATATAGATTAATTAATTAGTAATAATAGTAAATCATAAAAAATGTTACCTTTTGTAGTTTAATGCCAGTGCTAAGCTAAAGCAAATCATAAACAATTGGGAGCACTAATGCCACAGAAGCACTATTATTATGAAGCAAATACTTTGATCACAAAACAAGTGTGATAACTACTAAATACATACAAGTAATCAAGCAATACAAGAACAAGAAATTAGTATAACAGAAATAATGGAAGGAGCAGAACCAGAAATAGAAACACACAACCTAGTTTTAACATAAAAATGTTGGGAACACAGCAAGTGCATTATAGTAGTGAATTTTCATAAGAATTGTACACTATTAGTAAGTTATATTATTAAAACTAATTCTTTAAACTTAAATGGACCTTGGAGATCGGTTTTAGAGGTCCCAGTTAGCGATTACTTGAAGAAATTTCTATTTTCTATGGAGCCATAAAAAATATAATTTGGTAGAGATATAAGTAAGTACTGCAAGTCTCTTTAAAAAAAAGTGTTACAAACTTCATTAAAGTCAGAAAAGTTTTCCAGAAAAAGATTAATTATTTACAAAGGGAATGTACCTACCAAATTACAAATATGACAGGTATTTTTCCTTATTAAATGCTTGGATGGTTTTGTTTTAGTCAACCTAATCGAACCAGTTTTTGCAAACAAAACAACAAAAAAGGTTTGCTGGATGTTTCCTGGATGCTGCTTGAGGACGGGACTTCATGATACCGCCTCAAGTCAATGAAACACTGACGGGGGCCAGACATCTCTGGGGAGTGATATGTACCTGGAGTTTGGCGCCTCCACTGTGGCCTCAGAGACTGACTGTTCCTTAAGTGACTTACCACTTTCATCTTTGTTTATATAGATTAATTAATATAGATTAATTAATTAGTAATAATAGTAAATCATAAAAAATGTTACCTTTTGTAGTTTAATGCCAGTGCTAAGCTAAAGCAAATCATAAACAATTGGGAGCACTAATGCCACAGAAGCACTATTATTATGAAGCAAATACTTTGATCACAAAACAAGTGTGATAACTACTAAATACATACAAGTAATCAAGCAATACAAGAACAAGAAATTAGTATAACAGAAATAATGGAAGGAGCAGAACCAGAAATAGAAACACACAACCTAGTTTTAACATAAAAATGTTGGGAACACAGCAAGTGCATTATAGTAGTGAATTTTCATAAGAATTGTACACTATTAGTAAGTTATATTATTAAAACTAATTCTTTAAACTTAAATGGACCTTGGAGATCGGTTTTAGAGGTCCCAGTTAGCGATTACTTGAAGAAATTTCTATTTTCTATGGAGCCATAAAAAATATAATTTGGTAGAGATATAAGTAAGTACTGCAAGTCTCTTTAAAAAAAAGTGTTACAAACTTCATTAAAGTCAGAAAAGTTTTCCAGAAAAAGATTAATTATTTACAAAGGGAATGTACCTACCAAATTACAAATATGACAGGTATTTTTCCTTATTAAATGCTTGGATGGTTTTGTTTTAGTCAACCTAATCGAACCAGTTTTTGCAAACAAAACAACAAAAAAGGTTTTTTAGAACAATTTTGCAGTTATCCGCGAAGTTCATTATGTTACTTTTCCTTGATTTAGTACCCACCTTGTGTTTACATAGGTTTTACTCGGGTTCAAGATTGAAGATTAAGCTTAACAGGAAATTGAGTTACCGGATTTGAAATATTTTTACAAAAATTCTCTACCATATTGTACTTACTGCACTCAGACCCTTTTCAACACTTATTTACTGTGGCTGTATCCACACTTTGTGAAAAGGATGAAATATCGTAGCTCTCTATGTGAGGCTGACAAACAAGGCAACCTCAATTTCATTTTTGGAAGAATATTTTAAAAAAGGAAATGGGGTAACAATTTAAACATAAATTCAAAATCTTGGTTAGCTGCTTTGTCACAGGAGTTCTCCTTCCCCTTCTACATGCCTACAATCATTCTCAATGCATAAACAAGAACAATGTAAACAAGAAAAATTTCGTGGGAACAACCCCCAAGAAAGTTACGGGATCTGCGGTGAATATAGGGGTTCTGGGCGGGGTAAACAGGATTTGAAGGAGGTATAGCTGCAAAATGGAATAAAGGCAGTTTAGAGAAGTCCAACTAAGCCGATTTTTTCTCACTTTCCGCTCATATTTCCTTTTTATCTTCTACCCCGCCCAGCACCCCTATTCACTCCTGGTCCCGTAACTTTCTTGGGGGCTGTTTGCAATCATTTTTGCTTGTGGTTTGTGCTCCAGAAGGAGATCTAAGCATCTTTTTGAATTATTTTTTCTAAAAAGCACCTGTGTGCTAACCTGCAAATTTACCGAAACTTTAACTATTATTTACAAAAGGAGTGTACCTGCCAAATTATAAACGTGGCAGGTATTTTTCCTTATTAGTCGCTTGGATGATCCGCTTTAGTCAATTCGAACCAGTTTCTGCAAACAAAATAACAAAAATGGTTTTTAAAATATATTTGTGGTTGCCTGTGAAGCTCACTTTGTTATTTTTTAAATTTAGTACCCACGCTGCTTTTATATAGGTTTTAGTATGTATCAAAACTGAAGATTCTAGTTTAATGGAAAATGGAATTATCACCATTTGAAATATTTTTACGAAAATTCGCTACCATGACGCACTTGCTGCACATAAACTATTTTCAACACTTATTAACTATTGCTGTATCCATACTTCTTGAAAATGAAATAAATAAATATAAACAATACAAAATTTCGAAATTAAAATTTTAATAATTTACACTGAACATCTGTTCATAGGTATAATTTAAACTACTGTATTATATTATGTAGTTTCATTTAGCTCAAATTTTCCATACACTACATGAAAGGTAAATAAAAAATTTCGGGATAAAGCAAGTGCGTTATGGTAGGGAATTTTTATAAGAATTGTACACTATTGGTAAGATATATTAAAACGATCTCTTTAAATTTAAATGGACCTTGGAGGTCGGTTTTAGAGTGCTAGTTAGCGATTATTTGAACAAAATTATATTTTATATGAAGCTAAAAAATTAAAATGTGCCCTTAGACATAATATGTAAGTACTGCAGGTGTCTTTAAAAAAATGTGTTACAAATTTCATTAAGTTTTTCATAAAAAAAATAATTATTTACAAAGAGAATGTACCTGTCAAATTATAAATATGGCAGGTATTTTTCCTTATTAATTGCTTGGATGGTTTGTTTTAGTCAACCCATCCAGTTTTTGCAAACAATAAACAACAAAAAAGTGTTTTAAAACAAATTTGTAGTTATCCGCGAAGCTCATTAAGTATGTTACTTTTCTTTAATTTAGTACCCGCAGTGCGTTTACATAGGTGTTACTATGGTTCAAGATTGAAAATTCCAGCTTAATGGGACATTTACTGAGCTATCGGATTTGAAATATTTTTACGAAAATTTTCTACCATAACATTCTTGCTGCACCCAGACCCTTTCCAACACTTATTTACGGTTGCTGTATCCATACTTTTTGAAAATGATAAAATATTACAGCTTACTATGTAAGACTGACAAACAAGGCAACCTCAAAATCATCTGTGGAAAAATAATTTAAAAAATGAAATGAGATAATTTAAACATAAATTGAAAATCTTGGTCCGCTGCTTCGTCGCGGGGGTTCTCCTTCCCCTTCTGCATGCCTAGAATCACCCTCAATGCATAAACAAGAACAATGTAAACAACAAAAATTCCTTTGGAGCAACCCCTAACAAAGTTACGGGACCTGTAGAGGTTTTGAGTGCAGTAAACAGGATTTTAAGGGGGTATGGCTGCAAAATGGGATAGAAGCAGCTTAAAGAGGTCTAATGAGGCTGTTTCTTTCGCACTTTCTGCTCACATTTCCTTTTTATATTCTTCTCCGCCCAGCACCCCTATTCACTCTTGGTCCCATAACTTTCTTGTGGGCTATTTGCAAGAAATTCTTCCTGTGGTTTGGGCATATATAAGGGGTTCTAAGCATATTTCTGAAAAGATTTTTCTAAACACCCCCCATGTGCTAATCTGCAAATTTACCGAAAATTTAATTTATATTTACAAACGGAATGCATCTATGAAATTATAGGTGGCAGGTAAGTATTTTTCCATATTAATCGCTTGAATGATCGATTTTAATCAACTCAATCGAACCAGTTTCTGCAAACAAAATAGCAAAAAAGGTTTTTTAAAACAAAATTTGTAATTATCTGTGAAGCTTATTTTGTTATTTTTTAAATTTAGTATCCACGCTGCTTTTATATAGGTTTTACTATGTATCAAAACTAAAGATTCTAATTTAATGGGAAATTGGGTTATCACCATTTGAAATATTTTTATTAAAATTTGCTACCATAATGCACTTAAACTCTTTTCAACACCTATTTACTATTGCTGTATCCATACTTTTTGAAAATGAAATAAATATAAATACAAAAATTTCTAATTAAAATTTTAATAATTTAACCTGAACATCTGTTTATATAATTTTAACTATGTATGTACTTTGTAGTACCTACCTAGATATTATGAGTACTTACTGTATTAGTTTGAGGTAGGTATATTTCTTGTAATACCTACCAGTGAATTCTGTATAGAGTTTATTAGGTAATACATACCACGTCTACAATTTACATGCAGTTTACCTATCACTTTCATATTTGTTTGATTCGATGTTACAATCATAATATATACTACAGTAATTTTTTACTGAATCTATTTCTATAATAAACAACATTTTTTAATTAGTCTGTCCTTGAACATGTTGCTTAAACTCACGGCCCTAGAACTGCTTATTAGGACTCTACTGATCCTGTATTAGATATGTAAATATTTTCACAATATTATAATTTACCTTGTTTTGAAACAAATATTTAAAGGTCTTAGAAATGTGAAACTTTTTTGTCATTTAACCCTATGCAAAACTTTTAGTTTTCGAGATACTCATAGTGAGCAATCTTATAACTACTATTGTTCAAATTATTTAGATCTCATAGTATATGAGATCTAAATAATTTGAAGTTTTTTAGCACATAAACTTACCGATTAATGTTGAAAACGATTCACCATGTATTTCTGAGCTAAAAAGAAACCTCCATTCAAGCTGATATTGTTGAGGTAAATGTGCGTTAATGAAAACTAATTGGTTCAAGTCTACGATACTAGGATAAGAGGGTATTAGATCTAGCCCTCTGCAATATGGCACTAAACTCCTGTCTCTTTCTTTTTCACCCAAACCACCCCCATCATCTTGCACGTTCACACTCCCAGCACTTTTATCTCCACTTGCTGCTGCCTTTTCCTTCGATATCTGATAGAGGTGCATAAATACGAAGAGCAGAAGCTGTCCCAAGACTGTTGCCCCTTGTAGCCATACTTCTAGTGCCCGTCTGGTGATGCTGTCGCCTAAAGCAAGCTCGTGGGTTAAGCTCTCAGCTAATCTTTGGATGTTCTGAGGTGATGTGTAGCAACCACGAGAGAACCAGCTCTTGAACTGCTTGGAATTGCTCAGCTTCTGTATCTTCATGTAAGACGCTACTATGCTTTCTACATACTATAAGAGAAAAAACCTATTTTTATTATTATTAATACATACACATATACACAAATATATATATATATATATATATATATATATATATATATATATATATATATATATATATATATATATATATATATATATATATATATATATATATATATATATATATATATATATATATATATATAAGCGCCAACATTCCCCGCCCTATGAAAAAAACAGCGTGGACTCACAATTAAATTTCATTTTTCAATATAGTCCCCCTAACATCAATGCACTTATTACATTGTTTCAGCAACAATTTGATATCCCTAAAAAATATTCTTTCGGTTTGTCCTCAAAATGTGCTCAAACTGCAGCTTTCACCTCTTCATCATCACTGAAATGGCGCCTGCAAAGGTCCTTTTTCAAATTTCCAAACAGGTAGTTGTCACTGTGGGCCGTATCTGGACTATATGGAGTGTAATCGATTTGTTCGAAACCGCAGTCACGATGCGGTTTGTGCAATTCCAGCTGTCTACACAGGTGCATTGTCATGGAGCAAACACATGCCTCTGGTCAGTTTCCCACGACTTTTCTCCCAAATATTCTGTCGTAGGAGTGTTGTGTAATTTAAAGTCTATGAGAAAAATACCCTCACAATCCTAAAAAATCGTAATCATCATATTTTTTTAACTGACAGTTTGAACTTTCTTGGTGGTGCTTCTCATTTAAGCCTCTATTCCATCGACTCCCTTTTGCACAAAGGATCATAGTAGAAAACCATAGTTTCATCCCATGTGACAATTGTCTTCAAAACGTCCACAGGGTTTTCTCCACAGAGGTCCAAAAAGGATTAGGTACATTCAACACGAAGCAGGCGCTGAACTGCTGAAAGATGTTTGGGGACCCACTTTATTCATGCCTAAATGTGCGTGGAGGATTCAGCAAACCCTTGTATCTGAAAGCTCCGATATGTTTCATAATTCTTTCACTTTGAAGTGTCGATCACTTAGTTCAAGGTCCTCAACAAGGGCAATGTTGTTGTCTGTCACCACTTCCACCGTCCTTCCTGTTCTTGTGTGATCTTCCAAGGATTTCTGCACCATTCGAAACCGTTTTGACCAATCTTTTACTACAGAATAAGAGGAAGAATTGTCTTCGTACACCCCATCCAGCTGATCTTTGATGCCTCGAGGTGGAAGACCTTCTCGAGTGAGGAATATAGCTCTATACTCAATTTTTGTGACCTCTGACATCTTCTGACAACAAGTCTCAGTGATAAGAAAACTAATTGACATAAACTCCAGTTTTGTTTTTCCTAGGCTAATAAGACTTGAACTAATGTCTTACCAAATTTTGACATGGTGCGATACCCTGGATCTATGCCAGCCGGAAAATTTTGGCGCTTACCTCTTATATAAATATTATATATATATATATATATATATATATATATATATATATATATATATATATATATATATATATATATATATATATATATATATATATATATATATATATATATATATATATATATATATATATATATGACTGGTCCCCTGTGGGTCCAGGGACTAACTAAAAGAATAGTAGTCCCAAGGTAACTCCTGCCTGTTGTAAGAGGCGACTAATTGGAGTCAAACACTGGCGAGGGTCTTTTCCAGGTGGGCCTGGAGGGAGGCGGATACCTCTGGGGAGTGAGGTGCAACCGGATTTTGAGGCCACCACTCTGGGCCATTCTCGTGGGAACAACATAAAGATCATAACTATATATATATATATATATATATATATATATATATATATATATATATATATATATATATATATATATATATATATATATATATATATATATATATATATATATATATATATATATGGAACCAAAAACAATGAGGCTCAAGGAATGGCTCCGGCTACAGACACGTGCCTTGAGTCTATTCCGGAAACAGAGACGAGTCAGGGGGCGGCAGCGTCTGCGGACTCTGTAGGTCTCACGACCGACGTAGATATGGGGGATAACTTCGGCCAGAAGACTTGTCCTCGACACCCAAGCTGGAGGCTGGGTCCCACCGGAGGGCGGCGAGGTCTGCGGACTCTGGGGGCCCCTCCACCAGTGAGGACCCTCCTACTGTAGGGGTAGAGGGACTGCCCCGGCAGTCCAAGCGTCTTTCTGGGGCGCATAGAAAAGAAAGAAGCTCCAGAGGGCGCAGACAATGGCAACCGGGACGTGGACGGTCGAGAAACCTGTAAAGGCGCAAGAGGGGAGTGCGAGTCAGAAGAGGCCTCGCTCGGACTCTAGCACGCCCACTACAGACAGATGTCCCAAAAGGGCTAGAGCACCTGTAAAGGCGCAAGAGGATAGTGCGAGTCAGAAGAGGCTGCACTACAGACAGACGACCTAAAAGGACCAGGGCCGGAATACCAGTGCAGACTGGCTCGTATAGGGAGGCTGCGGAGGGATGGCGGTGATTGACAGAAGCCATCTGATCCAGGCTGCGGTGGACTCTCTTCAGGAAGGGGAGAACCCGCCTCAGTTCTACCGGGCGCGCCTGGCGGTGGGCATCCACTCGATAACCTGTGCCGGTCCGCAGTCGCGGGACTGGCTGCGGAAAACGATCGGGGGCCTCGGTCAGATTTGGGAGGGGGCGGACTTGACTGCCGTTGAGCCCAAGGAACTCCCAAAGAGACACAAGGTCCTCGTACGGATCCCTGACACTGACCCGCAGAAGGTGGTGATCAGTAGACTGAAGATCCAGAACCCTGAACTGGGGACACAACACTGGCCAGTTCTAAGCAGGAAGGCAGAGGAGAAGGGACAGACTCTCGCCTTCTCAATCAACCAGGCGTCTTACAGAGCCCTTGAAAAAACCTCCTCCAAGGCATTCCTGGGAAGGGTCAGCATATGCATCTGCCCACTGTGGAAGCTACCAGGGGTTAATGGGACTTAGGTTCCTTCATGTCAATCTCCAACACAGTACGGCAGCCACAGCCGGACTACTGATGGCTCTGAGGAACACCAATGTGGCCCTCATCCAGGAACCATACTCCTATAAAGGAGAGATCAAGGGACTCGGCGACGGTGCTGGAAAGCTCATCTACAGCAGATCCAGCAAGAACCCGAGGGCCTGCACTTTTGTCAGGGAAGGGCTAGAGTTTCTGCCTTTATTGAATTTCTGTTCCAGGGACCTGGCAACAATCAAAATCTGATGTGGAGGAGCGGATGGGCTGAGGACATTACTGTCGGATCAGTGTATCTGCCAGGAGACAGCACGGGCCCTCCTCCACCCAAAGAATTGGAGCAGCTGATGGTGGGTAGCAGAGAAGGTGGATGGCAGAAAATCATCGGCATGGATGCGAACATGCACCATGAGTTGTGGGGAAGCTCGGACACAAACTCTAGGGGTGAGGCACTTTTACAATTCTTTATGAAATTTAATTTAGACATATTGAATAGAGGTAACAAACCGACCCTCGTCACAACACGGCATAAGAAAGATTTAGATCTAACAGTTTCCACCCAGTTTCTGGGTGACTTTGTTAAGAACTGGGCTGTGTCTAGGGAAGTAGTTCAGACCACACATACATCCGGTTTAAAATCGCCAAAGTTGAAAGACAAACGGTATGGTAAGGCGACCCCCGCAAGGCGGACTAGGAAGCCTACAGGTCAGACCTAGCAGTGGAACTGCGGGGGGTTAAGAGTACCATAGACAATTCAATAAATCTCGAGATTGTGGCAGCCCAAGTGCGAGATGCAATCACCTCGGCCTATAACGCCAACTGCACCCTGAAAATAAGGGCGTCCACCAAGAACGTCCCGTGGTGGAACGAGGACCTCAGGCAAAGGAGAACGAAGGTTCATAAGCTGATTAACGCAGCCAAAAGGTCAGGAGGATGGGATGAATATAGACATGCCCTAACGACCTATAACAAAAGACTGAAGGACGCCAGGAAGGAATCGTGGAGGAGGTTCTGCGAAGAAGTGGTGAACACATCCGAGAGTGCTCGACTACACAAGATCCTGTCGAAGGGCACTCAGATCAAGGGCAGATGTTTATTCGGATGGACCGAAGGTTAGTCATAGTATTTCCCTCGGGGCCCATGCAACAGTCTTTCAGGCCGATATGTATGCCATCCTGCACTGTGTCAGGGAGAAGACGATGAGGGGCTACACTAACAAGCGGATCCTCATAGCCACAGACAGCCCTTAAGGCCCTAAGTATCCCACGGGTAAATTTCTGGCTGGTGAATGAGTGCCGAGACGGGACAAGCGACCTGGCTGGACAGAATGAGATCACCCTCATCCAGATGCCGGGTCACACAGGGGTCAAAGGCAAGGAAGAAGCTGACAGTCTCGCGAAGAGAGGAGGGTCAGCAGAACCAGTTCTGGGAGTGACAAAGAGCACTGCCAGGGGAGCAATTATATCCTGGGTCAGAAACCAACACAAGGTGTACTGGGCAGACTATCTAGGGCTCAGACATGGGAAGTCAATAATTGAGGAACCCAGTTCAAAGAGAGCTGTGGAGCTGCTAAATCTTAGCAGATGACAGCTCAGAAACATAACAGGTCTATTGACAGGACACATGGCCGTTAAGAAACACCTGCATAAAATGGAGCTGTTCGAGGGGGACCTCGCATGCAGACTCTGCGGCGAGGGGGAGGAATCAGTACAGCACATCTTGTGCAAATGTAAAGCTCTGAACCGCAAAAGACAACTGATCTACGGTCAGTCTAGACCGGAGACAGAGCATTATATAAAACTTCACCATACCAATCGCTGTGCAGACTAGTTCAAGGGACAGTGATTTTGGAATGGGTGGAGTAAAAAGACTAAGGGCATGCACAATAAGCCAAAGGCTGCAGTGCTATCGAGGCGGCTAAGCCGTGTACGAGCCCTGAGGAAAAAAAATCAACAACTCATGAAAATGTTCGAACCCTTCACTAATATCACTTGCAGCATGGACACTGCCCCAGTTCTCACATTCAGGGGTCGCTCCAAATCAGAAATGTCTTGTCGAAAACTCATGTCAAAGAAACAGAATTATGACCCACGACCGGAGTTGCATCCAGCTTCAAGAACACTTGATGGTCTAAAATATTATTATCAATTGCAAGGCATGCACCCCTGTTATAAAAGTTAATACATACATTATCGACAATACTAAGTGTATTGTCTATACTTTAAAGTCATGTCAAAACATCTCAGCATGCGAGATACCATATCAAATCCTCTATTCATGGTACCATAACAGTCTAAATTAAAATCACAGCGTCTAACCAGATAATTAAGTATATTGAAAAGCTGATCAATAAAAACGCTAACAAGACTTGCAGGTGCAAATACCACAGATTTCAAATCCTTTCTCAATGCAAAATTGTTCCAGGTTGAGTACTTTAATATATAAATCTTTTTAAAAACATACATAAAACGCTTACCTCTTTGACTAAAATATAAGGAATATCATTACTTTCAGATTCACTTCTCCCAAGAGATGTTAATAAAACACGTAACTTTTCATCAACGGTTCCTCTGGTGCAAAATACAAATAGCTCAGCAAATCTTTCCAAATCAACAGTTTGTGTTCTATTTTCACCTAATCCAAATAAATAGTTGTTTATATACTGCAACAATCTAGCATCCATTTGAATACCCCATAGTTTCTGTAAATATATTTCACAATTAGTTAAAACAATAACGGCAATCTACAAGAGAACTGAATAAACATAGCTCGAGTATATAGAGTTTGTTGTGTTTGTGTGTGTGTGTGTTTATATATATATATATATATATATATATATATATATATATATATATATATATATATATATATATATATATATATATATATATATATATATATATATATATATATATATATATATATATATATATATATATATATATATATATATATATATATATATATATATATATATATATATATATATATATATATATATATATATATATATATATATATATATAAGCAATCAAGATTGAAAAACGTCCCGATTGTTTAAATAAGAGAGATGATGGTCTTCGCCTTCCGACTACTTGGAAACCTATTATATCTTCATTACAAACACACAAAAAGAAAATAAATTCCAGACAATTTTATTTCCCCATTATCTGTCTCAACAAATGCCGGTGACCCTCTTAATCCTCCTCATCCTCTAAGTACTGTGACCAAAGCCCCCCACTTAATTGACCGTGACCCTACTACTTTCACTGATAACGAAGCAGGTAGATGGAACGACATATATAATACAAGACTTGCAACGAACTGCCAGATCTCTCTGAGGGCTAGGATAGAACACACTGAGACCTCACAGACGATCTCCGGCGAGATTTGGGGAGTAGGCAGATTGAGGCCCCGTAATCGAGCTACAACAACCCAACCCACCTTTGTCCACCGCTCTAAGGAGTAGGCAGATTGAGGCCTTAGAGTGTCCTTACATATTTCCTTTATCTCTTGAAAATGGCTCCAAAACAGGAGCCGAAACGTCGAGTCTTCATACATTCTGGACGCAGTTGTTCAACCCGAGAACCAAGTATGTCTCATATATATATATATATATATATATATATATATATATATATATATATATATATATATATATATATATATATATATATATATGGGTTAAAGTTCCACTTTCCATAATAAAGCAAATATTGCATAAGGTAGGTACAATTTAAGCTGAAAAATAATCATTTTATTTAATCATCATCTACACCACCCGATTGAAAATATCTATTAAAAGAAGAAGTTACATAAACATTTAAAGATAACTTAAGGTGTTTTAATACATCTGTTAATTCCATTATTCAAATTATTTAAAGATGATTGAAGTATTGTGAATAGAAATACCATGGAAGTACATTGCCTCTTTTGTTCAATCCCAATAAGCTGAAACGACTAAGAAAGTCACTCGAGTAAAATAGAGGAACTAAAGGGTATTTACCTAACTATAAAAAAATAAAAACTATAAAAAATTCTACAGATGGATTCAAAGTTTTCAATAATAATTGCATAAAATGCATAAACTTCAAAAGGAGGAGGTTCTATGTTCGTTTGTGTGTATTTTTTTTCGGTGTGTTCACCGATATTTTCGTCAATTGTGGACCAATTAAAAACAATATTTTTTTGTTTGACGGGTATAGTCCCTGAGGTGGTACCATTTTCACCAAGTCAGGACCTGATGATAGGATCTAAGGGAAATTGAGGGAAATCCTCACAGAACATTTTTTATGTATGTTATTTTCTTCAATTGTGGACCCATTTAAAAAAAATTTTGAAGGGGTATACTCCTGAGGTCATCCCATTTTCACAAAGTCAGGATCTAATGATGGGATCTCAGCAAAAACGAGGAAAATTCTGAAAAATTTTTTTTTATGTATGTTCACCAATATTTCGTCCATTGTGGGCGAATATTTTGTTTTGTTTGAAAGGGTATACTTTTGAGGTGGTCCCATTTTCACAAAGTCAGAATCTCAGGAAAATTGAGGGAAATCCTTTTATAATCTATGTAACTTAAAGTTCTACTGTAATATGATTATATTATATCAGTTTTCTAATACTGTGCTCACTACGTACGTATATTTACACTAAAAATGGAAAAATAAACAAACAAAAAAATGTGCTTTACGTATGAGCAGCAGTCCGTTATTTTAAAATAATAAATGTCTGTTGCTGGACAGCAACATAGCGTGTGCTCTGCTATTTCATCACTCTCCATAGAGTCAGCACTCAGTTTTTTGTCCAAGCCCAAATCTGTTCACATGGTGGTGCAGGCGACAGGGTCCTGTATATAGGCTGACCAGAGGTCTCAGCTGTTGCCTGTTTAATTCTAGGATTTTTTAAATTCTTAACTCTGAGAGGCCCTTTATGAAAGCCTCAAAATGGGCTAATCCAGATTTTGCGATTGTTGGAATGTCTTCTTTACATCTGTCCAGGTCTTCGAGGTGCATAAGGATATGCCCAGCGCAGTGGTCTGATATAGTCCGCCTCGCCACTCTCCCTGGTAAAAGCGTCGGCTTCTACCTTGCCATCAAAGTTCCAATGCCCCGGTATCCAGACCAGCGACACTTTATTTAATACCATTAAATTATAAAATGTTGACTCAATCATTATGTGTTATCAAACCTATTACTGCACCTGAAAATCTTATAAATAGATAATACAAAGCAAGTTGTGAGTCAATAACATTTTAACTTGTCTAAAGTAACCTATACATACATCAATCACTGAAATTTCAAGACTTGAGTGTGCAGCACTACATGTATCCCTGTGTATAGAGTATTTAAGATTAACAATCATGTTGGTGTGACTGCAGTTACAATAGTCCAGGTGCACAGGTCTAGTAGTGATCAATATGGTGGGATCATCCCATCCTCATCGCCAAATGATGTATTTAATGTTTAATATACACAAGGTGTAGTAACAATAACAGACAAAAAACAATAACAAAGAGCAAAGATTGCCCTTTACAATAACAAATGATCATTATGCGATGTTGGACCCATGCTTAAAGTGTGAAACTGGCTGGAGTGGCATGGGGAGGACGTGATGATGCCACCATGTTGACCAGTGCTTGGCATGTGCACCTGGAATGTCGTAACCACAGTCACACCAATATACATATCAGGAAAATGAAAATGTTACCACGGTAAATACGGAACATAAAAATCCCATCATTACAAGACTTGTAAACGCACCTAGCTTAGCCTATACACCCCTTGCGACCGGACATGAAGGTAATAATGTAAACGTAGAATTAATGAAATGCGAACAATCTAAACATACCATTAAGTACTAGTAGTCCTAAGAACTTGAGCAAGAAACACATTATAGAGATAATTGGAGTGTCAAGACTATTTTAGTGCAAGTGAAAGTGACATTCAACCTAGCAACAGTAATGAAGTTGCGACAGATGGAAAGCGAGACTTCCAATCCAACCAAAGAGAAATCGCAAACCTTCCGTAAGATAAGAAAGTTCGGCACGCAGCAAGTGCGGGTTGGTAGTGAATTTTTATTAAATGCTTCAAACTTGAATAACTCAATTTTCTATAAACTTAGAAAGTATAATTTTGGTATGTGGTAAGGTCTTTCCTAAGGCAAGATATCCACCAAATTTTATTAAAATCACTTTGTAATATTCGGAGAAAAAAAATTTTTTCAAAAGAAAATTCAAAATTTGAATAACTCAATTTTCTGTAAACTTAGAAAGTTGGTCGGTACGTAGTAAGGTCGCTCCCAAGGCAACATATCTAGTAAATTTCATTAGAACACGTTTGTAATTTTTTGAGAAAAACATTTTTTTCGAAAGAAAACTCAAAATTTTCACGGAAAACCCTGTCAGATTTTCTTGGCTAACGAACTCATCCAAGCTATTAATAAAATAAAAGCACTTGTCGAGTTTCATCGAAATCAGTGGATTATTTTTTGAGTTATCGGATGGATACATACATATACATATATATATATATATATATATATATATATATATATATATATATATATATATATATATATATATATATATATATATATATATATATATATATATATATATATATATATATATATATATATATATATATATATATATATATATATATATATATATATATATATATAAACACATAAAAATTTAAACTGACCCCGGATATGGGTTCTAGGGATCCTAGTTCGCGCTCTTTTGGAAAAATGTTTGCAAAGTCTCACCATCGATAGTGAATTTTTTAAAATAAAAATTCACTAAAAATAAAAGGAGATATATTAATTTTGGTGCGACTATGGTTATGACAGTCCAGCTGCACATGTCAAGCACTGATCAACATGGCAGTATTATCACATCCTCCCCATACCACACCAGGCAGCTCCACCCTTCAAGTATGTGCGCAGCATAGCATACATGGTCATTTGTCATTGTACAGTGTAGCCTTTGTTCTTTGTTAATGTGAATACATATTAGTTATTGTTACTACACCTTGTGTATATTAAAAAATATATACATAAATAATAACATAATATAAACAATACAACAAAAAACACGAAACATTGTCCACAAAGCAAGAGAGTCAGAAGTGTCCCTCTTGATGATAAATTTATATGGTTTGCATTGTGAGTTTTTTGTTGAAAATTATACGATTGTGTAGTGCTCTTTGTGATCCCTCTAATGGTGTGTATTGAACTTGTGTATGGTACATATCTTCAGCATTTGAATTAAAACCTCTATTGTGTTTATTTTAATGAGTAGTTTTTGATTTTGGTGAATTTTTATTGAATTTTTTTTTTAAATCACTAATAGAGAGGTATCGATGGTGAGACTTTGCAAAATTTTTTTTCAAATGAGCGTGAACTAGGACCCCTAGAACCCATATCCGGGGTAGTTTTAATTT
This sequence comes from Tillus elongatus, assembly GCA_964006375.1. Taxonomy (NCBI): domain Eukaryota; kingdom Metazoa; phylum Arthropoda; class Insecta; order Coleoptera; family Cleridae; genus Tillus; species Tillus elongatus. Next base: position 80,251,589 of record OZ023264.1, read on the forward strand.
TTATATGTTGATATATATATATATATATATATATATATATATATATATATATATATATATATATATATATATATATATATATATATATATATATATATATATATATATATATATATATATATATATATATATATATATATATATATATATATATATAGTGTGTGTGTGTGTGTGTGTGTGTGTGTGTGTGTGTGTGTGTGTGTGTGTGTGTGTGCGCGTGCGTGCGCGTGTGTGCGTGCGTGCGCGTGTGTGCGTGCGTGCGCGTGTGTGCGTGCGTGCGCGTGCGCGCGTGTGAATCCGTCTGATAACTCAAAAAATAATTAACCGATTTCAATGAAACTCAGCAATTGCTATTCTTTTTTTAATGGCTTGGATGAGTTCGTTAGCCAGGAAAATCGGACGAGGTTTTCCGGGAAAATTTTGAGTTTTCTTTCAAAAAAAAATTTTTCTGCGAAAATAACAAAGCTGCTTTAATGAAATTGTATATGTTTCCTTGGGAAAGGCCTTACTACGTACCAAAATTAAACTTTCTAAGTTTATAGAAAAATGAGTTATTCAAATTTTAAATTTTCTTTCAAAAAATTTTTTTTCACAAAGTTATTTTAATGAAATTTGATGCATATCTTGCCCTAGGAAAGACCTTTTTTTTTTGTTCCCTCAGGGCTCGTCCGCGGCCTTGCCGCCCCGATAGCACCGCAACCCTTGGTTGTAGGAAAGACCTTACTACATACCAAAATTAAACTTTCTAAGTTTATAGAAAATTGATTTATTCAAATTTGAAGCATTTAATAAAAATTCACTACCATAACGCACTTGCTGCATCCCGAGCTTTTTTCTTATCTATATGATAAGATTAAACTTGATTCATCTGCTGAACTTAAAACTATACAATCCTTTAATATACAGGAGCAGCCAGTATATTTCATCATTGCTGGCTGAAACCTTTAATAATAGTTGTTATTATCGCTAATCAAGGGGTCATGTGGCAGGTGAAACATTAGCTTGAAGAGATCTAAACTTGCACCTTGTAATAGATGTGGCATATTAGAATGCAAAAATTTGAAAACGCAGAGTTAAGTACTTTTGTACTGATTGTAAAGATGAATATGTACTTCTGGATGATGCTGTTGCTCCGGTGTTCCAATGTTCGATCCTCAGTTAGTGGTGATGGGTCATGTTACGTACCTCTTGATATTTGCTTTAGAGAAATGAATAAGCTGCTGTCCATCATTGGAGATTTACGAACCGAAGTCACCAATCTTAAAGAGACAAACATAGATCTTGTGAAATGTGTCTCCAACAGAGGAATTATCAATCCTTTGGCGCCCCATCATGTTAAACCATCAAGCGCCATAACTCCTTCTGTACATAACACTTTGCTTTTCTCAGAAGCCGTATCAAGTAGGGCCTCAGTGATTGTAAAACCTAAAGATTCTGCCCAGTCCAGCACAGCTACTAAGTCTGATTTGTTCCAATAAATTAATCCTGTGACAGCTGAGATCTGCATCTCCAAGGTAAAACACATTGGCAAGGGGGTTTGATGGTTAGCTATTCCTCGGAGGTTGGTGCTGAAAAATTCATAATTTATTTGGACAAACGCAACATTAAGCAAGTAACGAATCTGCATCCACATATTCATACTGTCAGCCTCTCCCAGAGACTGCAGGAAAATGAACTGTGTCAACTTCTTAAGCTGCAGAACACCAGTGTATTTGCCAATGCGGAGATAAAATTGATCTCTTTTAGTCACTCAAATAAAAATAACAATGTATATCAGGCTATCTTGGAATTAGATAACACCTCTTATAATTCTGCCTTCAGCATGGGCCAACTTTTTGTTGGATATGAGCGTGTTCTGTGTATGATCCACTGACATAATCTGTTGTTTTAGATGTGGATTTCATCATACATCTAATAATTGCAAGGGAAACACTGTTTGTATTGGATGTGCAGGAGAACATCTTGTTGATAGCTGCACTTCCACATATCTCTGTTGTGTAAACTGTTTAAATGCTACTAAGGTAAAAAAAGCATTGCTACTGACTATGCTGCCTGGGACCATGAGTGTACAGTATACAAACATAAACTACAGTCTGTTCAAGCCGATATACTTGGCATACAATAGCAATCAATTTGTGTACTTCCTTCCACTCCATATATCAGTCTCTTTCCTCTTCCACCTGTCTAACAAAAAAGCAATTTTAACATATTTTATCCAAACGCCAGGTGCCTCCAAACACGAACCAATGTTTACCTTTTTGTTTACTGACAGTCGCACCCTCTTGAATGTTTTGCTTTCACAGGGACTTGGCTGGAGAGTGATATTTATTGTGGCCAATTGTTAGATGATCAGTACATGTCTACAGATCATATAGCGATACTTTTTCCTCTTGCAAGACTGGGGGAGGTGGTGTTCTACCTGCTGTGCATTCACGCTTTGCAACTCGTCACCTTGATACTCATAATGACTCTGACAGGTTGGATACCCTTTCTAATATGGATATTGTGTGGGTCAGAGTCTCGGATAATCGGGCCCCTCTTAATGATTTTGTTATTTATATATCTCCCAATACTCCAATTAATGATTACACTGCCTTGTCTTGTTTGAAGCTCTGGAGCCCCTGTGTGTAAAATTCGGTCGTGAGACATTCTTAGTTAGTGAATTTAACATGCCTGAATATGCTTCTTGTCAACAAAACAACCCCTCCACTTGTGTTACTACCTTTCAAAATTTTTGTAATCTACTCCTTGTAATCTAATAGCGTCAAGAATGTTAACAATAAAATTATTGACATGGTTTTGTGTACAGACACTTGCTTAGTGGATGAGGCTTTTGATTCCCCCATGCTTCCCAATGGTCATCATTTCCCCCCTTAATCATAGAGTTTCAGGTCAAAGGTTCAGTGGTCTTCTCCCCTGTTGGTAACACTGGGCAGAGATCATATAATTTTCCAAAATGCAATTATCTCGGATTGTATGCTTGTGCTGGGATGCCGTGGATGAGCTTAACTCTTTCTATTCCAAAATTTACGACTTGTTTGATATGTATGTTCCCAGAACTGCTCCAAGTGCATGTAATCAGTATCCCCCTTGGTTTTCTAAAGAAATTAAGGTCAGTATCAAATATAAATATTCATTGCGACATAAGTTCAAGAAGCAGATCCTCAGTGGTTCAATGGTAAGGTGTGCCTCTGAACCAAAGGGCACTGGGTTCGATCTCAGGGTTCTCCTTTCACTTTTTCAGTACATACTGTAACATTATCACCAACGGAGGTTGTGGCATTGTATTTGAGCAAGTTGAATGTCCACACGTTCCGCCCTTCAGAGGGTGTGTAAAGCCGTCGGTACCGTGTTGGGCACTTTAAAGATCCCTACTCTCCTTACAGGAAGGCAGGGGTTCGGTAAAATCTCCAGGATAGCGAGGTGAAACTGCTCCCTGGCGTCAGTGATTGGCCATAGTCGCAGCAATAGGCTGACTTTAAAGAAACGAAACACACAAGATCAAGAAGTCTGAAAATGTAGTAGAGTTTTTAAATAAATTAAGGCGGCTAAGGCAAAAACGTAAGTGAAATATTAATCTTTCTCAAGTAAACTACTTCCAGAGAACTAAAACAGGTGACGGTCAACTTTACTGCAACTACATTTCAACCTGATTATAATAGAATATGGCCTAAAAACAGTTGTAAATACCTTAATAAAGTTAAACAATGTGGTATATTTTGTTTTTAATAACCTTTCAGTGAGAAAAGCAATTAAAACGTTTAGATTTACAATAAAAACGTATATTTTTGTACCAGAGGTTATGACTGTTGTTTTGTTGACATATTTCATGCAGATAGGCGTTGTTGTCAGTTTCGAATCTATTTCCTTATTACAGGGTAGTATTTACTAAGTGAAGATTGGAACCTGTGATGAGCACTGATAAGTACACTTGGAGAGCCCAAATCACCACAACACATTTTAAAAAGACCTGACGATCGTTTCACTAACCAAGTTAGCGTCATCAGAGGATGAAACATTCTAAATACTTAAAAAACTAACATCAACTTATATACCGGATCTCAGGTAAAGAGATCGAACCGAGATGAGACACTAGTCGTAGGCAAATTCCACAGTGTATTGTATTTTTATCGCCTGACCAGGTCTTTCCGCTATCCTTATTGCTTTATCTAAAAGTGTCCATCTGTAATAGCCTTGAGAAAGTTCAACGACCGCTAAATTAACAACAGTTCCTTTGGCGGCAATAACTGTATACTTGTTATCGGTAAAAACGTGCCGAAAACGTGGGAATTTTATTTAGCAAAGTAATCTATCAAGTGACTCGTAATTGGCGCTGGTGCACTGTTCATACATTCTTTGTTGCAACTATATTTCGCAATATATACGCTCTCAAACCCATTCAGCTGACCTGGTTTTCTAACATTTTTTATTAATTTCAGATTTTCTTTATCAACGTGATGATTACTATCCCAAATATGTCGGGCAACGGCAGACTTATCTACAGTACCGTAACGTAATTGGGATATGTGTTCTTTGAATCTGATTCCAATCGATCTTTTTGTTTGTCCGACGTATTTAAGATTATTAGTATATAAGTTGATGTTAGTTTTTTAAGTATTTAGAATGTTTCATCCTCTGATGACGCTAACTTGGTTAGTGAAACGATCGTCATGTCTTTTTAAAATGTGTTGTGGTGATTTGGGCTCTCCAAGTGTACTTATTAGGGTAGTATTTGTCTTCTTTTTTCTTTAAGGAAATTTTATGTGGTAACGATGGCACAATGACTTATAAAACTTAAAACGGTTTCAGCTTTTATTTTGACAAGGTGGTGTCTTGTCAGATCCAGAAAGTCAGGTCGGCAGGAGTGTGTGTAAAAAGCATTTAATATCTTTTGTTGCATTCAAGTGGCAAAACACTCTTGGAATTTAATAGTAAATGTGGCAACGCTGTTGAAAAGTGACAGTTCGAAACTTGAAAATAGTGCATTTTTCATAAGTTCAATTGTCATTTATTCTGCTATTTATGGTTTTTTCGTAAATTTTTTTGCTGATTATTTATCTACGTTACGTACTCTTTCTTGTGGTGTGCGCCGTTTTGCTTGATTCCAGTTGCGGTAAAGTCGACCGTCATCCTAAAACATTCTGGAACTGTTCTTCAAGGCCTGCCAAAACTTTTCTATTAATAATTTATCTAACAACCATCTAATTACCTAGCAGGAAATACTTTACAAATAAAAGGGGTCTTTAATGAAATTTTGTAGACGAGCGCAAAATTAGCTTTCTGGAAATGTTTTCAGAAACATGCTTAGAACAACCCTGTATCTATAAACCACAGAGAAAGGTTGTGGTTTTAACCCACAAGAAAGTTAGAGAACCTTATCAATATTCATATTTTTTTCAACCAAATTGAATGCTAATAGCTACGTTGTTGACTTCGTTACTTACAGTAAGTTCCTCTTCTTTAATTCTTTCAGAATTCTTACTAGCCAATTTGAATGCATTACTAACAATGAGTTGTTCATCTTTTGAAAGAAAAGAGCACTTAGCTGCCAACTTCTTACTACTATTCACTCCCATTTTCCATGGATATTCTAAAACTAAAAACCGACATTGACTTATTTTTATACAGGATAATTAATAACTTTCTGTATATGTAATCAATACTCACTTAGGTTATCTACAACAGGTGCTACAGGATTGGTTTAACGTAATTAGATATATTGACTAGATAGACAGGTTTCATTAACACTCAACATATTATCAACACACCCTCACATCTGTGTTTTAAAGGAATATTTAATGTTTTTTGTAATTTTTAGACAAAATATTTGCAAACATCCTGATATCGACGATTTGGCATTTGGCAGATCTGAACAATAAATACTAATGACAATTTGACAATGACAATGACATTTGGCATTGACGCTAATGAAAAACCCAGAATTCAAATAACAGGCGGACACAGCATAGGCATTTGGAGTGGCCAATCAGGATCCAAGAATAAGTACACTTGGAGAACCCAAATCACCACAACACATCATTTGAAACACCTGACGATCGTTTCACTAACAAGGTTAGCGTCATCAGAGATTGAAAAATTTGAATTTTACGATCGTCAGGTCTTTAAAAAGATGTATTGTGGTGATTTTGGTTCTCCAAGTGTACTTATCAGTGCTCATCATATGTTCCAATCTTCACTTAGACGATTCAAAAAAAAAAACAAAGAGAGAAAGCATCAGCCCTCTCCCTTTCAACATTGGCAAACTGAATTCAAAAATGCAATTGCAAAGTAATGCAACACAATATTATGTACATATAATTCTAACGTCGCATACTGTCACCATCTAGATCAGGTCATGTATATTCTTGTGCGGACCTATGCCATCCTGGGGATACTGGTAACTAAAGTGATATCGACACGGTTAAAGTGAACCCACATAAATTAGTGATAGGACACGCTAAATATAATGTGGTTAAGATAGGCGAGACACGTTAAAAATAATAATAGTGGTTAAGATAAATTAGACACGTTAATAATAAAGCAGCGGCTAAACATAGCGCTATCCGACGTTGCCAGATTTTTCGGCTATAGACGGAAAGTGTCAAATGTCAGCTGTCAACGCAAACACCTGACCTTAGACTAGGAGAACTTAGGACAGGTAACATGAGATTTAACGCGTGTAGGCGAAGTGTGCTCGAATCGTGGAGCGGTCTTGTTATGCGGAGCCAGACAAAACGGACTGTACCAGAGTTTTAAGTAGGTATATTTAGTGTTTTTCGCAATAAATTATAAATATTTTGTATTGCACAATGGTTTATTGTGCCGCCTTCAATTGCAATAGCTACAGTGACAAAAAGAGCCCGGTATTACTTTTCACAGGTAAGATATAAAATTAGCATAATTACTTTCACCACGTTCCTTACATTTTTGTGGTTTAATTGTGGAAATAGGAAACAAATGTTCCCACTTCACTTACTATATTAGTGACACTTTTTTTTGAAATTGCAAACAGAAAAGATGTGATTTTCAATGTGAAATGTTCAATTAAAGGCGAAAGTTAAGTAGACGCCTCCATCAAACCAGACAGAATTCACGTCGCTCAGTTAGTGCGCGGCGTTATCGGCATGTGCTTTCTACCCCCTCGCAATGAAAATAAGATATAACTAAATAAGTCATGTAGAGTGATATAAATTGAACAGAGCCAATTTATATAATATATTGTTATGAAAATGAATGAACTCAACAGACGTGGACTATTAAATTAATCATACTGGCATGAAAATTACTTAAATGTGTCAACAGACGTGCTATATTATGGATGCATTGTGTACTTATAAATTTATCGCTCCCAAACCAGTAAACAAAAAATTATGTAATTTCGTCGTCTCAATAAACACGCTGCGCTCTATTTACCTAAATTAATAAGAAAAATATAGCGCAACCGGTTGGGCCGGGAGCTGACAGTAACTTTTTTTTTCAATGACAGTGATACATTTTTTTTTTGTATTTTCGAATAGATCAGGCGATTTAACATCAGACTCATGTATCACAGACCCACTATTCTCCAACACATTGACAAAAAGCGAAGGGATGTGTGTACTTGACAAAGTGTTAACACGGCGCATTTAAACATTTATTGTTGAAACGAGTTAATATAAAATGATGAAACTTTATCAGCTGAATAAAAAAGCCGCGCTCTATTTATGTACATTACTCAAAGAAATGTAGCGCAACCGGCTGTACCGAAAGTTGACAGTAATTGTATTTTTTTTAATGGCAGTGATATAATTTTTTGGTAGTTTCGAATAGATCAGGCGATTCTACATCAGGCTCAAGTATCATACTCCCACTGTTCTCCGACGCCTTGATAAAAACGATGGGAGATATGTACTTAACTAGGTCGTTACACGACGCATTTAAACATTTATTGTGTCGAAACGAGTTAATATAAATATATGAAACTTTGTCAACTTAATAAAAAACGCCGCGTTCTACTTATGTATATTAATCAAGAAAATGTGCGCAACCGGTTGTACCGAAAGTTGACAGTAACTTTTTTAATGGCAGTGATACATTTTCTAGGTAGTTTCGAATAGATCAGGCGATTCTGCATCAGACGAATGTATCATACATCCACGATTCTTCAACACGTAGACAAAAACCGACGGGGTGCGTGTACTTGGCTAGGTGGTTACAGGGCGCATTTAAAGGTTTATTGTGTCGAAATGAGTTAACGGAAAATTATGAAACTTTGTCACTGTAATTACACACTTCGCTCTATTTTTCTAAATTAATAGGAAAATGTAGCGCAACACCTTGTACCGGAAGTTGACAGTAATTTTCTTTTTTTAATGGCAGTTATACATTTTCTTTGTAGTTTTAAATAGACTAGGCAATTCTACATCAGACTCATGTATCATATATATACTATTCTCATTCTCCAACACGTAGACAAAAAACGACGGAATGCGTGTACTTGACTAAGCGTTTACAGGGCACATTTAAAGGTTTATTGTGTCGAAACGAGTTAACAGAAAATTATGAAACTTGGTCATCTTAATTAACACGCCGCGCTCTATTTAATTTCCAACAAGGCAACTCGACTGTCATGATGAACAGATAATATACCACACCTTACATGTTCTAATAGAGTTAAAGTCTTTCTGGATATAATTTGAATTGAACAATCTGGATACAATACGTTTGGAAAGCTTTCAGATCAAGCCAAAAATTGTCTATCTTCACTTCGAAGGATGAAAGCCATTCAATTCCATCACGTTCATGTACTTTCGTTGATGAATTTCCTCAAACATCACTGAATGCATAAAGCCCTGGATAGCTGGAAAATAAGAAAGAAACAAAACTTGAAGCTATTCTACATACAAGTGTGTCAGTTGTACCTCACCTTTACAGGAAATTTGTACTTGTAATAATCACAAAATTTCTTGAAATGGTTCCAGCGAAGTGCGAAGATAGATCAGGATAAATCTTATTTGATTTGGAAACGAACTTCGCTTTCATGGTTGATCACAAATGCAAAATTTGTTTACAAATTAACATTTGCTCACAAAATTTCTCATTATTATTTACAAATTTACCATTAATATCGACTTGAGACTGAAAATTTCACCATAAAACAATATTTTATTGCGCAGAGCAATACAGTTGTCACAAGTTTCCATATACACAATGTATAGTAACGTTAAGGTTAGGTAGCCGATTTTCGACGATGACGTAACTAAAGACACCTATTTCATCGATGTTACTTAAAACTTAAAATCATCAAAAATCAATAGATGCCTATGAAATTATCATGCTGAAGAATTTCCATAACTTACGATAGCAATTTTTTTAATTTGTTGTTAGTTGCCTAATAAATTATACTTGTTCACACTTTTTTCCTAATTGACAAATTTGACATATACGTAAGTTTATCGGCAAATATTGAATTTTTCATGATTTTTTGTAATGTTGATAAAATGTCGTCACATGCAGTCGACGTTTCTGTTAAAGATCAATTGTGACTTGATGGACAAGGAATCTGGCAACTTCGGATTGCGCTATGTTTAGCCGTTCCTAAAAATAATAGTGGTTAAGATAAGTGATAGGCAAAGAGGTTGTACAACCTCTTTGGTGATAGGACACACAATTAGAGATGAGCGATATTTTTATACCGGTGACTTCTACCGGTGATTTAGATGGTTACCGGTAACACCAGCGACCAGATTCTCCTCGAAGCAGCAACCCTGGTCGCTGTTTTAAAATTCGTCGCAATAGGTTCGCGCGGTGGAGATCGATCTAATGTTCATTTTTGAACACCAGCGGCCCAGCGATCAGATACGCCTAGTGACTAGCGACCCTGGCCTCTGTTTGCAAAATTTTAGAATCGCCGCAATAGGTAGTCGCGATCGAGTCCAAACTAAAGTTTATTTTTGAATGATTTAACTCCGTTAATTCATGATTGTCGATCGTCATCGTTACGGACGGCCAATGCAGCGATGCGTACGGTGTTACGGTATAGAATTGATTATTTCACCATTTTTCGTATTCAGTTGTGGAATACTTTGGTTGTTTTGTTTTTAATAATTTACGTGTAATTTGCCTATTTGTAGAATGGAAAATACGTTAAAAATGTGCCCTTATAGGTGTTTTCTTTTCATGTGAAATAAATTTGAATGTTATTTATACATATCTGTTAAAAAATTGTAGGTAGTTTTATTTTCGTTGTGTGTGTGTTTTTGTTTCTTTTACGTCGGCCTATTTCCGCGACTATGGCAAATCACCGACGCCAGGGAGCAGTTTCACCTCACTATCCTGGAAATTTAGCCGAACCCCTGCCTTTCTGTAAGGAGGGTAGGGATCTTTAACGTGCCCAACATCGCATGGACACGGGACCTACGGCTTTACGCCCCCTCCGAAGGGCGGAACGTGCAGACATTCAACTTGCTCAAATACAATGCCAGAACCTCGGTTGATGTTAATTTTACAGTTTGTACTGAAAAAGTGAAAGGAGTACCCTGGGATCGAACCCAGTACCCTTCGGTTCAGAGGCACACGTTCTTACCCCTGAACCACCAAAACGCTAATGATAATTATGTTATAAATAAAAAAGTTCGAGGCGTAGCATTGCGTTATGGTAGTGAATTTTCATTAAATGCTTCAAATTTGATAAACTCAATTTTATATAAACTTAGAAAGTTAAATTTTGGTATGTAGTAATGCCTTTCACAAGGCAACATATTCACAAAATTTTATCAAAATAGCTTTGCAATTTTCGGAGATAAACATTTTTTTTTCGAAAGAAAACTCAAAATTTTCCCGGAAAACCTTGTCCCATTTCCCTGGATAACGATATCATCCAAGCCATTAATAAAATAAATGTTCTTGCCAAGGTTCATCAAATCGGTTAATAACTTTTTAAGTTATCGTGCATCGTGCAGATACATATACATACATACAAATACACACACACACACAAATATATATATATATATATATATATATATATATATATATATATATATATATATATATATATATATATATATATATATTTGCAACGCAATGAACACAGAATGTGTGCGTATAGAGGATCACAAAACATGCTGATTTTTTATCTAAAATTTTTCTCTGGCGCCCATGATTAGTGAGTTATTGACCTCGGAAGATTCTTTAATAATTACAAAAAACAGCTGTGCTGCAACAGTGCCCTAACATAGAACAACCAAATTTGGTAGATGCTTTTCTTTTATCAACATCGTTATCTGACAAAAATTTGAAGTAGATATAAACTCAAGAAGGCGTGAATTGGGGGGGGGTCACCCTTTTAATGATTTGATTTTTTTAAACCATAACCTTGAGAAAATTTAGATTTTTAGAGTTGAGAGCAAAACAAAATTATGCCCCTTGAAGATTTTATTAAACATTAAAGTCTCATAAGCGATGCCTTGGGCGCTCTGCAAGTCATCTGTTGCTAGGTTACAGTCGTTGTCAAATCTGACATTACTTAAATTTATTAAGTTTTACAATAATTATTGTCTTGTGTCTCTTGTTTTTTTTTTGTGATAATAATTTGTTGCTCAAAATGGCGGGAAAATTATAGGATAATAAACAAGTTGACATCCTTATGGTATTATCGTTTTGCGAGGGTAATTTCCGCAGAAGTGTAGAGCTATATCCAAGAAGATTTCCAATCGTAATATACCACATCATCAAACGTTTACCAATGTTGAAAGTAGACCTCGGGAAACGGGTTCCGTTTTCATAAAAAATACTGGAGGCCGCGTTCATGCAGTGAACGCACGAACTGAGAAGCGTCGTCTAGACAGTATTGAAAGGGAGCCTCAAACAAGCACCAGACGGCTATCCAGGCAGTTTCATATAACACAGCCGACAGTCCATAGAATTATCCGACGCAATCTGCTGCATCTCTATCACCTTCAAAAAGTGCTAACGCAGGATTTAGAGGCAAGCCTGTTTTTTTTTAAAATTTCATCTTACACCAGAACATTGATTTTCGCAAGACCATTCTTTTTACGTATGAAGCTTGCTTTACAAGGAGAGAGATCCCGAATGTGCATAACTGACACGAACACTCGGATGTAAATCCACATGCCTCAGTAACGAACCATTTCCAAAGAGAATTTAAAATAAATGCGTGGGCAGGTATTATTGGAGGACATTTGGTTGGGCCGGTTATTTTACCAAACAGCTTTAACGGCGCAACATATTTGATTTTTTTGCAAAATGTTCTTCCCGAGCTACTGGAGGAGCTATCATTACAATTGTGCAGCGAAATTTGTTATGTATGATAGGGTGGCACCATATTTCACTACAAATGTTCGTGGATTTTTATACCAATAATTTCCAAATCGATGGATAGGTCGTGGAATTAATTGCCCTCAACATTGGCCAGCACGATCACCAGATTTGAATAAATGTTACTTTTTTCTCTGGTGGGGCTTTAAAAGAATCTGTGTATTTCATCAATAATAAGTGGACCATTATTAAAAGTGACATCCAATTACTTAACAAAGTCGATTTTAATTTTCGACGAAGGGTGCAGTTATGTGCGGAAGAAAATGGAGGTCATTTTGAACAATATTATTAGTATTTTTTTATGGTTTTTTATTTCTTAGTTTTTTATAGCGTTTGTTAAATTTTAGATACGTTAGTGTTAAATAAAGTCTTCAAGGGACATAATTTTGTTTTGATCTCAACTCTAAAGATCTCAATTTTCTGAAAAACGGGTGGTTTGTCGAAAAATTGACAAAACGAGAAAAATATAGAAAATTTAATTTGCTATTAAATTGATGGGCGTTAACTTTTAATTAGGTTAGGGTTTAAAAAAATCAAAGAATTAAAAGGGGACCCACCCTTTTTGAGTTTATATCTACTACAAATTTTGTGAAATAACGATGTTGATAAAAGAAAACCATCTACCAAATTTGGCTGTTTTATGTTAGAGCACTGCTGCAATATAGCTGTTTATTGTAATTATTAAAGAATCTTCCGAGGTCAATATCTCTTTAAGTATGGGCGTCAGAGAAATTTTTTATATAAAAAATCGCCTTGTTTTGAGGTCCTCTACACGTACACTTTATCTGTCCTTTGCGTTGCGAATGACCCTGTACACACACATATATATATATATATATATATATATATATATATATATATATATATATATATACATATATATATATATATATATATATATATATATATATATATATATATATATATATATATATATACATATATATATATATATATATATATATATATATATATATATATATATATATATATATATATATATATATATATAGAGTGGTGCACTTTTTTGTAGAAAGAATCTAACAGCCGCAAAAACTTATTTTTAGGCGAAAATGTCATATCAACATATACTGAGAAACGCTTTGTTTGAAAGATATAAGGCGTTGAAATTTTCGAAAAAATTGCGAATTATTTAAACCTTTCACAAATAGTGATCATTAAACCAAATTTGATAAACATTATCACCGCATATATGCTGCCATATTCAGTCATAATATCAGGTTGCACGAGCAATCAGTGACGGAGTTATGCGGTTTCATTAGGCCAAGAGCGATCTTATTGGTCACTTTATTTCTTTTATCAAACATGGAACATATATATAGATGGATGTATCAAGGGTGTTATGGTAGCGAATTTTCATCAAATTATTTCAAATTTCAATAACTTAATTTCCCGTTAAACCTTAATTTTGATAGATACACTAAAGCTTCTATAAAGGCAAGTTTGTTAAAAAATGGAGATATCCAAATTATGAAATGTTTGGGGTTATAGGATTTTCAGATTCCTGAAAATATTTTCAAGTCAATGCGTGCACTTCGGGTATTTATACCGTGTAAATCAATATAAACTTGAGATACTTATATATAATTTGTATCTCTACAATTGTAAAACGATTTAGCTGAAAATCATTAAGTATTAGTGATCTCTCGACCACTTAAACAAAATCTTTCCAAAACTACCCTAATTTTCTTGTACTTTTTCGTGCTACGTGTCTAATTTTAATTTTACAAAAAGACGTTTGTCTCGTTGTTAAACAGTTGTATATAAATATTTGTGTTGTTTAATTATCCGTAACTGGGTCAATTATCAACGGCTACTGATTCTCTTTCAGAGGACACAGCATTGCAGAAGGCATGGCATGGCTTAGAGTAGTGTATCAAATCCAAGAGACAATATTATTGTGACTAGATTCGTCTTTAAACTGGAACTGATAAATGTTTGTGTGACGTGTTCCGCATTCAGCACAGAAGTCAATAAAAAGCCATCAGCCATTATTGCTACCACGCTCTAGGGACAATCGTAAACCTGTCGACAGCGTCAGAAATACTGTCCTTCAAGCACATTAGTTTATTTAGCGGAACCAAATAGTTATTATTGTGCCTTTCTCTTCTTTTGGTGATGGTAAATTACCCCAATAAACACCCAAATGGGATTCTATGAAGTTACAGTAGCAATTATAAAAGAAGTTAGCTGAGCATTTGGTTGGCGGAATATATTTCCAGGAAAGAAAAATAATCTGCTGTTGAAGAATAAGCTGTCTATAATAGACAATAGATGTAAAATAATGTTATAGAGAGAGCAACCACAAATTTGAAATAACAATAACATAAATTTAGTAATTTCCTGTGTAAATTGATTTATCATAATGAAAATAAAAAACTCGGGACGCAGCAAGTGCGTTATGGTAGTGAATTTTTATTAAATGCTTCAAATTTAAATAACTAAATTTTCTATAAACTTAGAGAGTTTAATTTTAATAGGTAGTAAGGTCTTTACTAAGGCAAGATATCCACAAAATTTCATTAAAATAACTCTAATTTTCGGAGAAAAAAAAATTTTTCGAAAGAAAATTTAAAATTTGAATAACTCAATTTTATCTAAACTTAGAAAGTTGAATTTTGGTACGTAGTAAGATATCTCCTGAGGCAACATATATAGTAAATTTAATTAAAACAGCTTTGTTACTTTCGGAGAAAAAAATTTTTTTCTAAAGAAAACTAAAATTTTTTCCGGGAAACCCCGTCCGATTTTTCTGGATAACGAACTCATCCAAGCCATTAATAAAAGAAAGGCACTTGCCAAGTTTCATCAAATCGGTTAATTATTTTTTGAGTTATGAGACGGATACCTACATATATATATATATATATATATATATATATATATATATATATATATATATATATATATATATATATATATATATATATATATATATATATAGGGTGTTTCTGAATTGATGCGAAAAATTTTACACGGTGATTCTTTGGCGAAAAATAAGGGGTGTCTTTTCTATAAAGTTTTTCTTAAAACCCCTTCTCCTCCAAGTTACAGCCCTTTGAAATTTTGGCAAAAAAAAAGTTTTCATTAAATATCTCCGTTATGGAATAAATTAAAAAAACGAAATTTTGCAGATGCATAAGGCTAACAAAATGACAGTTTGAAAAGGATTTTATAACCCTATAATGTTATCACAAGAGGGTGAAAAAACCTACCCTTACATTATTTTTTATCGAAATCGGTTAATTATTTAATTATATTAATTACTTTTTTGTGTGTATACCGTTTTCTATTAAAAGAAATGATTCAGAAAGAAGGATTCATTTAGAAACTTTTTTGTATCTTGACATTTTCTCATAAAATTGTTAGTTTCATCACAAAAACATAAAATAACTCTGTAAATTCATGTGACATCGATCTGAGTAATATTTTATTTTTTTGCGATGAAACTAACAATTTTATGAGAAAATGTCAAGATATAAAAAAGTTTCTGAATGATCCCTTCTTTCTAAATCATTTTTCTTTAGTAGAAAACGGTACACAAAAAAAATAACCGATAAAAAATAATGTAAGGGTAGTTATTTTTCACCCTCTTGTGTTAACATTATAGGGTTATAAAATCCTTTTAAAACTGTCATTTTATTAGCCTTATGCATTTGCAAAATTTCGTTTTTTAAATTTATTCCATAACGGAGATATTTAATGAAAACTTTTTTTTGCCAAAATTTCAAAGGGCTGTAACTTAGAGGAGAAGGGGTTTCAAGAAAAACTTTATAGAAAAGACACCCCTTATTTTTCGCCAAAAAATCACCCTGTGAAATTTTTCGCATCAATTCAGAAACACCCTATATATATATATATATATATATATATATATATATATATATATATATATATATATATATATATATATATATATATATATATATATATATAAACATATAAAAATTAAACTTATTTACAAATGAACTTTAATAAGATATTATGCTGTGACAATACCTCTCTCAAGCAGTGGCGATTTCTCCTAGTGAGCTAAAATATAATCAAAATGTGCACAGTAATATATGTTTTATTTCTTTTTCCCTTAGTCTTAATACCCTACATATTTTATGACAATCGATTTAATTTACTTATTTGATTTCATAAATAGTCGGTTAATAGTGAGTTGGAATGAAGTAGATACCACGTTTCTAACATATTCAGAGAATATGAGTAGATCAAAGCAACTGGGAATGAATTCTGTCAGTCCCCAACCCACGTGTTTTAAATACCTAGTTTGGAAAATACCATTGATTTTAACACTGCAGTGAGCTATAAAAATTTGATTAACTCACTTTTCTATAATCTTAGAAAGTTTAATTTTGGTAGGTTATAAGGTATTTCCTAGGACAAGATATCCACCAAATTTCATTAAATTAACTTTGTAATTTTTGGAGAAAAAAAATTTTTCAAAAGAAAATTTAAAATTTGAATAACTCAATTTTCTATAAACTGAGAAAGTTGAATTTTGGTACTTAGTAAGTCCTCTCCAAAGGCAACATTTATAGTAAATTTCATTAAAACAGCTTAGTTATTTTCGGTGAAAAAATTTTTTTTGAAAGAAAACTCAATTTTCCCGGAAAAAACCGTCCGATTTTCCTGCCTAACGTACTTATCCAAGCCATTAATAAAAGAAAGGCACTTGCCGAGTTTTATTGAAATCGGTTAATTATTTTTTGAGTTATCAGACGGATACATATATATATATATATATATATATATATATATATATATATATATATATATATATATATATATATATATATATATATATATATATATATATATATATATATATATATATATATATATATATATAAACATATAAAAATTGAAACTGACCCCGGATATGGGTTCTAGGGGTCCTTAATCGCGCTCATTTGAAAAATTTTTTGCAAAGTCTCACCATCGATACCTCTCTATTAGTGAATTTTTTTAAATAAAAATTCACTAATAATGAAGAATTTAGGTAAATATTACCCCTGTTTCAGGTAGGTACTTTATTTGTTGTGGGCTTTATAATGAACGTGTTTATATAGTACACGGCGAGTTACCAGATTTTATTTGCCATATCATTTCTTACTAAATACAAATATAGAGATTACTTCACTGGTTTCACAAGTGTTTTTTCTATGTAACCGATTTTGCCGTTTTACGGCATTGTCAGGCAGGAGAAATTTGGAAATTATTTATACCTACGCAATCATGACAATTATAAATAAAAATGCGTTGCTATGTTGTGGCGTTAGTTGAAAAAATTCTTTGAAAAATAAGTAAAATAAAAGTATGGATGTAGAAAGTGCGTTATGGTAGTGAATTTTCATAAAAATACTTTTAATAACAACTATGTCTCTGTTTAATGAAAGCAGGCATCCAATTTGGTTACCAACCTATAAAAAAAAGGTAAGATGCTTACTGGCAATTGGGCCATTGCTGACCCTTTTTGCTCATCTAAACTAACCTACCCTCCACCTTGAGCTCGATCTCAACGACGACAGTGATTTGGAAAATCATCCGCCGCCGGTGAGTCTCGAACCGTCGTCCCCCGAGTCCGCATTGGAAAGTCTGAATCGACTTTCCCGCACGGCCACGGAGGCGCTTTACCAACCTATATAAACTAATGTACTATATTTCCTCAAAATAACTTTATTGTACCTATGAAAAAGTACAAAAATGCTCCGAAAATAAACCTTAATTGTTCCAGAAAAAAGTGGTCAGATTTTCCTGGTCAACGAACTTATTCAAGCTATTTGCCAACTTATCAAGATATAATTACACACACAAAGCTTTTCGACATAACTTCCAAAAAAAATTTTCATGAAAATTTGCAAACAATTTTTGCACGAAAATCCCAAAACATTTTTTTGCAAAAACTTTTTAAACATTTATTATTAATTACCAAAATTTCACAAAAAAAATTACAAACAATGATTTCTACGGAAACACAAAAAAATTGTATACGGGACCTCGATTTTTTCCACGAATAATATAAACAAAAACCTCTATAAACGCGTCATTTTCATGGGACTCTGCTATATATTGGTAAAAAACCGTATCATAATTTTTAATATGTGCCAAAAATGTGAAACAATTGAAATAACTCGAAAACGTTGAACGCTATCATTTTTTTTTACAAACATGCATTATAATTCGATTGAAAATGCAAAAATATAAGAGGTTTTGATTTTAAAAAATTGTATCACCAATGACTTATGGGCCATACTGTGATTGTCAAAAACTTTTATAATATGTATTTTGACAATCACAGTGTGGCCCATTAGTCGTTGGTGATACAATTCACACACACCGCCGTGCTCGCAATGTGCTTAAAAAGAGGTATACAATTTTTTCTTCCCATATATATATATATATATATATATATATATATATATATATATATATATATATATATATATATATATCTATATATATATATATATATATATATATATATATATATATATATATATATATATATACATATATATATATATATATATATATATATATATATATATATATATATATATATATATATATATATATATATATATATATATATATACTCTATAACTAAAACTAAAGGGTTTGTAAAACACACTTCTTGCGACATTTTCGCTACATAACCCGTATTCGTTTAAGGTTCTTTGCTCAACAGTTGCCAATTTTGACAACTCAAATCGCGACGTTTCAAGAGGAAAAACTATTAAATTTTTAAAGTAATTTTTCTGGCATTCCTTGACTTGTTTGCGCAAAAAAACTTAATCTTTGTCTGTAATATACAATAGATTTTTGTTTGTTTTTTATCTGCTCATCAGTGGCACTCATTTTTTTTTCTTCAAATGCCCATAATCGGCTCATTATTTTTTGAGTTATCGGTGTGACACACACACACACACACAAACACACACACACACACATATATATATATATATATATATATATATATATATATATATATATATATATATATATATATATATATATATATATATATCTGTGTGTGTGCGATGGGGTGTGTGTATAAACATATATGGATATGGGCTGGACGCAGCAAGTGCGTTATGGTAGTGCATTTTTGTACAGATTATCTGGCGACAAACATTTTTTAAAAGCTTATAAATTTTTCTTCTTTTAACATAGAGATCTGAATTTTGGTATCTGGTTTATTTTTTATAACATAAACCAACATACCAAATTTGGTTGCCATAAATTTGTTAGTTTTGGATAAAAAAAAATTCCGAAAGCAAACCCAAAACCTGGTCCGATTTTCCTGGCAAACGAACTTATCCAAGCTACTTACAAATGGAAGGTAGTTGCCAAATTTGATTAAAATCTATCCATTATTTTTTATAGTTATCCGTATGATACATACATACATACATGCATACACACACACGCATATATATATATATATATATATATATATATATATATATATATATATATATATATATATATATATATATATATATATATATATATATATATATATATATATATATATATATATATATATATATATATATATATATATATATATATATATATATATATATATATATAGATAAATGAAACTGACCACGGATATGGTTTTTAGGGGTCCTAATTCACGCTCATTTGAAGAAATTTTTTCAAAATTCAATAGTCGAGATCTCCTCCTCATTGAATTTTTTCTACGAAAATTCGCGAATAACTATTTAACAATAACATAAATGAAGCAGGTTCTATATAACGATAATATTGACACACGTCAACCTATTGTGTTATTACGACTATTTTTAATAACAATAGCTGGACGTATCTTGTTTGATATATATTCAATTAGAAAGAAGAGTTTCCAAGAAAGGGATATTTACCAAATCAGTTGGCTCTAAACAACGTAGTTATTGACATATATGTGCCGATTTACTTCTATAAAGCTTCAAAAAATGTCAAGTTTGCGCTTGTCATTACAAAAATGAAACTGTAGTGGCCCTATACGGTTATTTACGGTGGGTCTATGTTAAGTAACAATAATATGTTTCGCAACTGTAGATTTTTTTAAAGTGGTTCTTTTTCTAAATGTTGATCATTGCAAATTGCGTTACCATGCGTACATAAGCTAATTTATAAATTCCAGCTTTTGTCGAGAAAAAAATTTCTTTCGAGTTAAAAGGTAGTTGAAATTTTTAAATTGTTTTCCGAAATGTTACCAAAATAAGTCATCGAATCATATTTTGTTGAAACAATGCACCATATTTCATCCAAAAAAAATATTTTGATGAAATTTTGATGTCCGGGCCAGGTAAACAATTTTCAGATAGATTGGCTATTTCAGTCAAAATGTCACCTGGGGTAAAAGACACCGAAGACATCGCACCATGTGGCACAGACAAATTGATCCCTGGCAGATCTGCTGGATCCTAGATGTAGTTCATCGCGAACCCCCAGCCAACAATTCAGCTGTCTCCTCGTCGGGTGTAGTCATCGAGCCATCGGATCGTTAGTAACGATCAAATATGCTTGAAAAACTTTTTCTTGGTTCCATTGAGCAAGATTTTCCTTTATTATTTCTGCCGCGCCAAAGCGATATTCAATTCAACTAGATTGGAAAACTGTCGGTGACGTGTATAAGCAGAATTAGACCAGAACGTCTATAAGTTCTCCACAAAGTTTTTTTTTCTACAGATAAACTCAAAGCGATTCTGTTATCCACGACTTAATAGGATTAACTTTAATGACGTTGTTGTAAAAATATTTATCAATACTATAAAATATACTCAATAAAAATAGTTCACGTAGAGGCTACTTAAAATGCCATCCCAATTACGCAAAGAAAGTGCTTAACTTAACAGCTTTAAGTCAACGACTTTAAGAATTCTGACGTTGTTTCGTATGTTAGGTGGCTCAGTTACAGCTTGTAAGTTGAAACGCAGCACGCAATGGTCCGATTTAAATTTCCATATAATTAGTACTTGGGATGTAAGTCTGTCAGTGGGTTTTATAATTAAGTTACTTAGATCCCATTGTTTTTTTTTACAGTGTATCAAGGAAGTTTCTAAGCAAAGCTGAAGTTGAGTATTTTGCCAATAATTTGAGCTAACTATTTTCATATGAAGAACTGAATTTTGTGTATGGAGAGTTTTCAGAGCAGGACCCATTTCACAATAGTCATGAGTTTTATGCATCATATATGCCTTCCGATGATTCTGATGACAACGATGGAGAACAAAGTGTTGAGGGCGGTGAAGAAGATATCACTGTTGAAAATTCACTTGACGAACCTGAAACTGTTTTAAATAATAACGCAACAATATAATAATATGATCCTAACTCACAAATACTCATGTACCGCGACTGAATATTCCCTTAACACGCTATGTATATTAGACGCCCCAATCACTACAATTTCGTCTTCACTGGAAATCTTTAGCAAACTGTTTCCTTGTAGTTTGTTTACTTTCATCGCAGATTGTACGAATCAGCGGATACGACAACACAATCGCGATAATATGAAATATGCAGCTCTTACTGATGCAGGTGAAATTATGATCACCGCCGGTTGCACATTGGTAACGTGCTACAACACAATGCCCAAACTTCGACATTATTGGTCGTCTCATCCATCTTTGGGAAATAGAGCGATAAATGCGGCTATATCTAGAAACAGATGTTTGTTCCTTCTATTCAAACTTTATTTCAACAATCCTAATAAGCCAGAAGGCTGCAGTAAAGTTAACTACATATAGAGATGCTGCTTTCCTGTTTGAAATGCACTTTTCAAAAGTACAGATCGGACAGTACGAGCCAAAGTATCGACGAAAGCATGGTGGGATTCAAGGGGAGGACGTCTTTGAATCAGTACATGCCACAAAAACCTGTGAATGTGATGTGATGCTAAAACGGGATACATTTATGATACAAATGTATACTGCGGCAAAGATGACGTGGAAAGAAGCGGAATTTTCGACGAAACAATGATGAAAAACTGTGTGATACTATAAGAAGTCCCAATGTGGTTTTGGCATTTGATAGGTTTTTTTACCCCAGTAAACTTATTGGACTCTTTTCAGTAACCTGCAGTAGAAACCGCGATACCAACCACAAAAAAACCCATAGAAAAAGTAAAAATGAATAGAGATGAATGCGAGTTTTTGTCTAATCAGTCAAGCCCTATCGTGACTTAATAACAAGATACCAAACAAGTAATATGATTGAGTAACTGTCATAGTCCTAAAAGGACAAGTGTGAAGAGAAGAGCACAAAACTGGTAATAGGGTACACGTTTCTTGTCGCACCCTCATAGCTTTTTACGACGAAATAATGCGTGAAGTTAACCTCGCAGACCAGATGAGAGGTGTCTACGTCTTTACAAATGTTGGAAAAAAAGTGTTTTATCTAATGCTGATGATATCTGTAGTTAATAGTTGGGTATTATACAATGACTTTAGTCAAACGCAAAAGAAGATACCCTTACTGGAATTTTTGTGTTCTATCTAATTGATAAGGGAAAAACACATACTGTAGTCAAACTTCGACGAAATACTTGTAGCAGGCTATCAAAAAGAGCTAGAGCTATGAAAAATGTCGCCAAACATATGCCAATTGAAATGCCAAAGAGGCGACGCCGACGTTGTGATCGTTGTTCAGAACTGGGGAAAGAACGAAGAACCTCTACCATCTGTGAAATGTGCGATATAGGATTATGCAAAGACCATATAGCATAGATCCTAAGTGAACACAAGTGCACTTAGTATGATTACATTTTTATGTTCCTATGAATAAATCTGTATTTTTCTAGTACTTTTCCTGATTTTTTCTCATCAATGTCGCAAATAATAATCCACTGGGTTATATATGTCCCATAAACTTTTTTTTATTTGTGACAATTTTTGAATTTCCCACAAAATATTTACCCACACATGTTACCAAAAGCCCATATTTGCAAAAAAAAAAATGTTTTAGGCAAATTAAAAATTGGGTCTCAAAGGGTTAAGCAGGCTTAGGTATCAGAGCATATGGTAATTGACTGGTTTGGCACACCTTCTCAATACACTGCTTTTCATAATACTGTACTGCAGCCCTCTTGGCTTCAAATATTATTGAGGGTTTATATATAGGCTTATTGAAATTTTGGCGGTTGGTCTGATTCTGTAAAGACCTTTCTAAGAAAATTCACAAAAAAACAAATAAATAAAATTTTATATTGGGTTCTCTAAAGGCAAGTCTAATTAGGTTAAGATGGTTAATTTTACAATAACGATCTATTTGAAATGACCACTCATAACACCCGCACAGTATTTTGGTGGTTCTGTTTTATGAACTTAACAAAAATAATAGGCTTTTAACTTGTTATTTAGCCAAATATCAACATTGTTGGAAAAAAAAAGAGAAAACTTAAAATCAAAAGCATTTTTCTGTCGAAGACGACAGTCATGATTCGAATAAGAAAGTATTTAAAAATTGGCTTGGTTGCCGCAAGAATTTGGAAAGATTTCCAGAACTAAGACAGCCCAACACAAGTGTTTGAAAATTTAATAGATCGCTTCAAGTGTACACATTAGGTAAACCACGAAGCACTTGAAAAGCCAAACACTTTTGTTAATGAAAAACATAGATTAGGCATACTACCAACTATTTGTGACGATCATAGTGTGGATGCTATGAATGGTAATTTTAGGTATACACTGTAAAGCTTACTATTTTCATCGAGTTGATTTATTTGTAGAAATTTGAATATAATAACCCTTTATACGTGTTTTTGTTACTGTGATCTGCTAGGTAACCCAAGACAAGGATATTACGGTCAAAATTTCGGGAATGTATAAAATAAGTTGTAAAGATTGTGATCTTAAATAGGTCGGACAAACAAAAAGATCTATTGGAATTAGATTCATATTGCTAAATATAGTAATAATGAAAAGCATATGAATCTCGCTCCGCCGCCTATGGGTAGTCTACTGATAGATTACTTTACAAAAAATACCGGCAGAAGCACGTCCGATAGATAATAAAAGAATTCTAATATTTTCGTCGAATATGTTAATTTTTGTGTCGTTGAACCCCCCCTACATCGTAAGTGACCGACAGAAGAATATAAATAGATTTATGGATATAAGATATTTAGAATTATTCATCCTCGGATGATGCTACCTTGGTTAGTGAAATGATCGTCAGGTCTTTTTAATGTGTTGTGGTGATTTGGGTTCTCCAAGTGTGCTTACAGTAGGGGAAACTGTCCTAAAATTACATACTTATTAGAGTAAAAAAATCATATTTTCCAAAATACATAGTTTTAGTTCACATTTTAGATGAACTGTAGGAAAGGCCATATGCCATCATTTTACAGTAACATTTTATGATTCTTTTTGTATACTTACTCATTTTTATTGTCATTTTATCAACACCTATTGATAAAATGACATATAGGTAGGTATTGATTCACCTACTCAGAAAAATAAATTTATCCATCTAGGAATAATGAAAAAATGCATTGTATTCTAAGTAACCGCTAATAGCTACATATTACAGCACTAACCTGCAACGGTTACAGGTATATATCACAAACAAATATTTTGCTTCTGACCATTAGACCTGCACATTCAGCGTGTGCCCACAGATTGCAGGCCAACCATCGAAATATTTTTTCTTGACTGTGTGAATTTTTGTAAAAGTCGTTACAATACAGACATGCACTTTCCTCGCCATCATCATCGAAAGTTACAAAAAGGCCATCTTCAGCCTCATCGTCGTCGCTAGGAAGGAAATGTAACAAAAACATTACATTTCGATTTCCTTACTCCGACAGCTTTCTTTTTTTCTTCGGCAGTTTTCTTTTCTGCCTTTCCTTTCAGTACAATTAAATTGTGAGAGCACGTTAGTGTTGAAAAATCATTTGGATGTGTCTTTCTCTTCAGAGTTTAACGCCATGCTTTTGGTGGTGGACAACTGCCCAAAATGTGATTTTTCTTCTTAATTTCATTTGCAGTCTTCAAATTACCTGGTAGATAGTTATCTTCATCTTCTTTTGTTGATGAGCCTGACGGAATATTAAAATTAATGTAAATTTTCCCCGGAAGTGCTTCTTTATCAATATCATTGTTGTTTCTGACTGAACAAAGAGATGATCAGGAAAGACGTAGGCATTGTAAGGTCTAATTCCGGTTTTTTTCAAAACCATTGGTGGCATTTTCAATTGTTGCTGATTTTCCATAAGTGCTGCTGAAAACTTCAGCTATCCGATATTGTGTAATGACCCTGCCGGGGTGGTTTTTTAACCAGGTGGTACACTCTTGATTGTAGTATGCCTACAGGGGTCCAATGAAACATATATTAAGCGGCTGCATCCTATGGGTGCAGTAAGGTGAGAAGCACATAAGCACTATACCATCGTCACATGATAAGACTGTGCCACATTGTATCTGACAATGTTCACCTCATCCAAGGATGTGTGGCTAATGTGGCCATCTAGAAGTAAAAGTACCTTATTCGCTTCGGAAGGTTCGATATAATTCGCAAAGTGTTTCAGCCATTTAAGAAAAGAGTCAATGCTGATTCTTGTTATATTCCCAGGGTACCAAGCGGAGCGGAATCAATGAGTTTTGGTTTCGCTCTCTGATGTGGAAATATTAATTCTGGTGGGACAAAGCTTCCCGAAGAACTCATGCAGCAAGCTACAGTAATATTTTGGCCCCTTTCTGCACTGGTCAGGTCAGTCGTCCAGTGGAGTCAATTTTATATATACCGTCCATATTATATATACCCACCTTGTGGATCTATCTCTTCATCAGTAAATACATATTTTTAATGACCTGACGATCTTTCATGAAAAATTCTCATCCCCTGATGACGCTAACTTTGTTAGTGAAACGATAGTTAGGTCTTTAAAAATATGTATTGTGTTGATTGGGTTCTCCAAGTGTACTTATCAATGCTCATCATGGGTCTTCACCTAGTACATGCCATAGCGCTGACGGCCGACGTACCTTCGGGCTGCCTCCTTGAAATTTCTGGATGTCTCTGTCAAAAAACCCGAATCTATTCGTTTACCAGTCCTTTATTTGTTACAGTTGAACTTATGTTCAATGTTGTTTTTAACGGCAGATGTGTACCCGAGTTCCCCTATCTCCTTACAGGTACGACCAAATAATCGAATTTTTAATAGCTTCAAATGTTCAACGAGTTTCAATTGAGTATCCTGATTGAAAGTTGTGCTAAAACGACCTGAAGTTTAAATGACACTTTTAGCTCTGATATTTTAATTGCTTTACGTCTCAAAGTAGCCAGTGGCACATTAAACGTTTTAGAGGCTTTTAGCCATCCTATTTGCCTTACATTTGCTGCAGCGATCGCCTGTTTCATGGACTCTGCAGACTCTGATTGCCGAACTGTTGTTCTTGTATAGCGCCTAACCATTACTGTAACAATAAGGGAGAACTAAACACTACATTAATCGAACAAATTTGGCACAATGACACTTAAAATCCACTGGCGTTGATAAAATGACATATCGTGTGATTTTAAACTCATGTTGCAGGTGTCATTTTATCAATTTAGCTCTGTTTAACTAACTTACCACTTGCTTGTCGAAGATTCGCAGCAAATGCGAACTTTGGATCGGATGAACAAGATTTATTAAACAGATTCACAATACATCTACGGAACACACTTGTCTTATGTCGTGTTTTTAACGGACTGTAGGTACATTTATAAACAATAGAACTATAAAAGATCAAACATGGATGCCAACTTGTTTTGTACATAATAAACTTAATAGTGTCCTCAGAGCTTACAGAGTGCATTATGTTCTCGTGTCTTTACGGCCTTATCCGGTTCCTCGAAACTCCATGGGTAAACGTTTTTTCCTTTGCAGATAGCATGAGTGATACGGTTTTGCAAATCATCGATTTTATTATTTAGAGAACCTATTTTGCCGTCCGGTTTTTCGTTTAGCTCAAAGATCGCATAATGATTTTTTTTCTATTGGAGACACCTTCGGCGCTTCTTTATGATTGAAGTCTTCCACTTCTTACACATCAGAACTGCTTTGCTCCTTATTATCACATTCTAATTCTTCCAGCAATTTAAAAACGGTAATTTTATAATTTTTTTCATCATAGCGAACGTATTTGGAATTTGATGCCATATTCTGCGGAAGAATTCCCCTTTCAAGTTGAGTATTCCTAATGTGCTTGCAAGTTGAACTTACCAGTAATAATAACGTAAATGTCTATTGTAAACGAATCCCGTGAACAAGCATATTATTCAGATCTAGATATCTCCGGAACTATGCAGAATCGACTAAAACGTGATAGCTTCATAAAATGGGCAACTGAAAGTGCAGTTGAGTTAGCCGGAAAAATTCCACCTAAAAAAAAATGATGTTAATATGTCAGTCTTAGCAATGTGATACGCAATTGGTGAAAAGTTGAATAATTTTCTACATTGTAGCGTCAATAATAACGGCGATAGCTATTATAACCGATTCCCGTGAACGTCTTAGTTGTATAATATGGACAATCTAATTTGCAGTCGCACTACCCGGGTAAATACCTAGCGTTCTGCTTAGAAAAATGAACTTGATATGCCAATCTCAGCAATTCGATGCGCATTTGTTTTTTTTACGTCAGAATCGAGATTCTCGTGAAAAGTTGAACAATTTTTCTTATTTAAACCACATTATAGCTACAATAATAACAGAGATAGCTATTGTAAAAGTTTCTCGTGGACATCCTGTATAAGAGAGTCGTAACTCAGACCAAAAATATAGAACAAGATAGGGGTTTCAGGAAAAGTAACAAAAGATAACATCGTAATATGAATATCTTGAGATAACAGCCTTTAAAAAGTTTCAATAAAAAAATGCGGCATCTGGTGGCAAGAATATAAAAATAAAAGCATTTCCTGATTTATACTCGAAAAACCCTTTCGAATGTTTTTTTTGCCGAAGCGCTAGTCGTCATAGTTACCGAGATATGAATATCGCTGACCTAAGGAACAGCCTGTATATCTTGGCTTCGATGCACTTGTAAAATATTTCTTTACCACTATATTACATATATTGTATCTATCAAAGCATGGGAGTGTTATTTGTGACCGCTAAAAAATGTGATCGTCCCAACACCCAATCTAAAATCACCATACCCCTTTGCAAAAAATTTCTTTTACGAGAATTTGTCAACTTTTTTTTACAAAAATTGGCTTAAGTAATGTTACACAAAAATTATATTTTTTACCAAAATTTACTAAACAATTTTTTTTAGGAAATCTCGAACATTTTAGACAATAACTTATTAAACATTTATTATTAAGTAATTACCAAATTTTCACCAAAATTAAACAAAAAAATCATTTTTACGGAAACACAAAAAAAAATTCTGCGTCAACTGACCAAATATTTTTGACACGGAAATTTGAACCAGTGCTAAAGAAAAATATTCATATTTTCAATCGAATCTGTCAAAAATAATAACGTTATTTAAGTCAGTTATATTCGACATTTATGAACAAAAATCATCAACATAGGTAATCCTATCAAATTTATTATTTCTTACCTTTTTTGTACCAAAGTTAATTTGAATATTTTAATATTTTTCTTCGAAAATTCGTTAAATTATCGCATAATCTGATCGATTATAAAGTTGAATAAAAACCTGAAAAAAAAAGCTTAAAACTGACCCCAACTGAATCATGGTATGCGATTATAAATTGTAAATTGTATTTCCAAAACTAGAGTCTTTAGGTATAGTGAGTGTTATACGATACAATAGTTGAAGCCGAGGGCATGCCTTTCACTTATGAAACATAAAATACAGGCTGTTCTGTTTGAAAAAGGAAGTTACAGCGGTTTGAATTTTCTCAAATTCCGCCTCCATTTGAGAGCGGCCTGTATATGGTATATGGCATTTCAATAATTTTTTCGACGAAAACCTCCGTGAATGCGTCATCTTCATCGCACTCCCGCTATATATTAGTAAAAACGCCGGATCACAATTTTTGATATGTGCCAAAAACGGAAAAAGTTTCAAAACAATTGAAATAACTCAAAAAACGACAAACATATTACATTTTTTCGGAACAAACATACATTCTATGGAAAATGCAAAAATGTAATAATATAAAAGGTTTTCCATTAAAAAAGTGGTTCAGTGGTAAGAACGTGTGCCTCTAAACCAAAGGGTACTGTCAGAAAAGTGCGGTAGAACACCGCCAGGCTGTGCTCTCTGGATCGACTACTGGTGACACACAAGATGATGAGATGGACCCTTTCAAAAGAAGAGATTCCCTTAGGCGCACACCGCCAAGCAGATCCTTATCTTGGACAGGAGATGAGGCAGTGGAAACTAGGCCCAAAGAGAACATTGTATTATCAAGCCAACAAGGCTCAGTTGTACTGAAGGTACTGAAGATAGATAACCTAGATATGAGAATCCTTACAGGGGATAGATTGACTCCATGGAAGGAAGAACAAAATGAGAATGGCAAGTCCCAACAGAAATAGAAACGAGGATCTCAAAAGGGATCCAAAGAGAAAAAGAACCGAAACGCTAGAGAAGACACTAGCAACAGTAGAAGACAGAGACATTTCCTACAACGAATAGAGAAGGAACACAAGATGCTCAAGGAACTGTTGCAGTAGACAACCAAAGAAATAAAGACTTTGAAAGCTCTAATAGTAGAAATTCCGAACACCAAGAATGAAATAAAGAAAGCAATACAGAGACTATATGAATCTCTTATAGAATACCAACAGCCACAGCCTTCGTGCACGAGGTAATAGAGCAGTTGAATAAAGAAATAAAAGACAGAACAGATAAGTCTATACCGATGGACACAGCTGAAGCCGCAACACAAGCAGGCGGAAAACGGCAAGAGCAGTGAGAAATGCACATAGCAAAAATTGAAAGTACAATAAATGAAGAACTGGATGAAAATGACCTACAAGAACTCATTGAACTGAAATCGCCTGAAGCCATTTATAAATGCTGTCATAAAGCCCAAACTGAACCTGCAAATTGGAGGAAGGAAGACACGGTCGCCATCTTGAAAGCCGGAGATGGAGTTAATTCGTTAAAGGAATTATTAAAAGTAATCCTCAATTAGAAATGTCACTAGAGAAGGGCGAACTACAACCTGGAAAAATGATGTAAAGCATAAGAACTAGTCGAATAGTTGATGGCGAAAATGTCACAAAAGAGAGCATAGAAAAGTATACTTATGTAATCATGACACAAGATGAGGGTCAAACTGCTGACGACAGAGCCATGTTAATAGCAAATCTGCGGAAAGTCGTTCAGCTGGGAAGAGTAAACGGAAGGACTAACACGGTATGCACTGTGGACAGCCCGGTTGATGAACAAGGTGTGAGAAAACTCTTTGAGTATGTCTGCAGGGGGAAAAGGCACAGATAACCATCCTCAAGAATAAGGGAAAGCTGAGTGAAAATCAGAAAGACAAGGTCCAATGCACGAGAGTAGCTAAGAGTCGTAAATTGAGAAACAAAGACACAATCACTCTGAAGCCGCTACCTAGGATTACTTACGCAGACATGATCAAAAATATGAAGAAAGATGTAGGCACCGAGTGAATCACAGTAGATAGAATCAGTAAAACAATTGACCGCTCAGTACAACTCAAGATAACAGAGAAGGAAAAAGAGAAGAGACAGTCTTTCACAGAACTGCTGACCAAGAAACTGAAAAGGATGGCTGAAATTGCTGTCAAAATGTTGATGAAAAAAGATGTGCAACAAGCGCTCGAGAAAGATCTAGAAAAATATAACGGACTAACCCATAAACGAATTAAGCTCTCGGAGAAGACAAACAAGAGCGGAGTTAAATATGCCTTCGTAGCCCTCGCAGAAGACGCAGCCAGATTTCTAATAGATAATGTGATGGTAGAACAAGGATGGCACAGATGAAGAGTTAAGGAAATACATAATCCGCTAAGATGCTATATAGTACAGGCAATAGAGGAGCCCGATACTCTTGTCCATAATGCACTAAACTACAGGAGTTATTTTTTTTAATACATAGGTTCAGAATTACGCACTGAATATAAAAACACAAAATCCTTACAAATTAGGAGGGCGGAAGTGCCGCCATTTTGAGAAAAACCGTTTCGGCCTATATATCCATAACCGTGCACTTTAAGCCAAAAATGGTAATAACCTTTATTGTAAATAATTGCATTTCTCATCTTTTCTGTTAAATAATTTTTTTTTGTCACTCACCGTTTACAACTTATACGACTATTAGCATTCATTTATTGACTTTTTTACCTATATCTTTGTTAATAATTGTTTAAAAAATAAAATTCTTATAACTTAACTCTTCAATAAACAAATTTCCTACAATTTTTACAATAAACTTTTTTTTCTAAATTCAATATTTTCAAAGTTATAACGCGTTAAATGTTGCACTTTTCAATCGATAAATTTTTCTGGAAATATTTTAGTCAAATGAAGGACAATGACGGTTGAAGCTAAGACTTCAGGCTTTGTAAAACATTCTTCTTGAGACATTTTCTTTCCATAGCTTATATTAGTTTCAGGTTCTTTGCGTAAATGTTGCCAATTTTCACGTTTTAATTCGCGACTTTGACGTTTTGAGGAAAACCCCAATTTATTTTTCTTTAAATGCCTATAACTTTTTTGTCTTCGAACCTACAAATCTAAATTTTGGTTGGTAATTTATCTATAATGACATAAAACCGTGCACCAAATTTAGTTGCCCTTACTTTGTTATTTCTCGAGATATGATTTTTTTCCCAAAGAAAACACAAAATTTTCCGGGAAAATATGGGCCGATTTTCTTGGCTAACGAACTTTTCCAAGCCAGTTACAAGGGGAAGGTATTCGCCAAATTTAATTAAAATCGGCCTATTAGTTTTTGAGTTTTCGGTGTGATACATATATATATATATATATATATATATATATATATATATATATATATATATATATATATATATATATATATATATATATATATATATATATATATATATATATATATATATAACTGACCTCGGATATGTGTTCTAGGGGGCATAATTAGCGCCTATTTCAAAATTATTTTTCAAAATTCAAAAGTCGGGGTCTCCTCATTAGTGAATTTTTTTAAAGAAAATGCACTAATAATAATTTTAGAGAAAAAGTTTTAAGTAAAAGTTTTAGAAAATTTGTCGATTTAAAAGTTAAGTTATAAGCATTTTATTTTTTAAACAATTATTAACAAAGATATAGGTAAAAAAGTCAATAAATGAATGCTAACAGTCGTATAAGTTGTAAACGGTGAGTGATAGAAAAAAAAATTACCAAAAAAGATGAGAAATGTAATTACCTACAATAAAGGTCATTACCATTTTTGGTCTAAAGTGCACGGTTACGGAGATATAGGTCGAAACGGTTTTTCACAAAATGGCGGCAATTCCGCCCTCCTAATTTGTAAGGATTTTGTGTTTTTACATTCAGTGCGTCATTCTGAACCTATCTAACAAAAAAAAAAAAATAACTCCTGTAGTTTAATGCAGAAAAAAATTCTCTATTGCCTGTACTAATAAATGTCAGTGTCGGGCACACTGCTGTCAACTGCAAAATAAAGGATGCAGAAAAAATCTGCTACAACCACGGACAGACTGAACACATGAAAAAAGAATGTCAAAATGAACAAAATGCTATCTATGTAACATAGCGGGACACAAAACCGAAACAATGCGCTGTCCTGGATACAGAAAATTGGTCAGAGCATAGACACAAAAATAAAGCTACTGCAAACGAATTTGGACCAGTGCAAAACGGCGATGGACCTGTTTAGACACAAATGCCAAACCGAAGATATTAACCTGGGGATTGTGGCTCAACCAAATAAAAATATGACAAAGCTAAGCAACAAATGGATAACAGACAGAAGAAATGATGCAGCCATATATATGCCCGACAACAGAACAAAGATTCAAAGAACCGGGTAGAATGTGATAGTGTGGTTATGTACTCCTTCTACGTCTCCCCTGCTGGCGGGGAACGAGATTTTATAAAATACTTGGCCCAACTAGAAGATGATAATAAACAACATAAAAAGAATATCCTAATCGGAGGCGACTTCAATGCAAACTCACATACAGAGGACAGAAAGGAAAAAGCGCTTGCGGAGTGGTTCAGGGGAGGCGACTACGTTTTACTGAATGATGGCGCAAAACCAATGTTTGAAAGGAATAATGGATGATCATATATCGATGTCATCATCTACTCATCAAGTCTCGGAACCCTTGTGAGAGAGTATATGTGAGCGATGAGGAAAACATAAGCTTACAAAAATATTAACGTATGGTCCAGGATACTGCACACAAGACGCAAAGAAGAGACCACAAAAAGGAGTGGATCTTCAGAAATGACAAGAAACAACTGCTCCTAGAATAAATAGAACAAGAAACCAAGTGATCCAGCTACACACATAAAGTAGAGGAACTGGTGGTAGCGCTCGAAACTGCATGCAACTCAATTCTAAAGAAGAAATATGGTTCCAGAAATAGAACAGGAACCTACTGGTGGAACCCCGAAATTGCTGAACTCAGAGCCCAATGCTGCAAGGAAAAAAGGAATTAACAAGATCCAACAACAGAGGCAATATTAGCGAGGAAAATAGGGCGGAAACTTACCGAAATTATAGATTATGCAGAAGCAAGCTAAAGAAAGACATTGAAAACGACAAAACGACTGACATGGAAATCTTTTTGGAAGAAGGTAAAAGGTAAAGGTAAGATTAAGCATCAATTTTCTGTGTATTGTACTTTAATTGTCGGACGAGGTTTTTGAACTTTCGTTATAACTTTACCTGCCGAGTTTCGGAAGATTTATCTGTATCAAAGACAGTGCGCAAACAAAAGAATATAAATCAGTGGCGGCGCTCAGTTTAAGGAACTTTTGTTTTTTATTGCCTTAGAGGTAAAGGTAAGATGCTTACTGGCAATTAGGCCAATGCTGACCCTATTTGCTCATCTAAACTAACCTACCCTCCACCTTAAGCTCGATCTCAACGACAGAAGTGATTTGAAAAATCATCAGCTGCCGGTGAGTCTCGAACCGTCGTCCCCCGAGTCCGAATTGGGAAGTTTGACTGGACTTTCCAACACGGCTACGGCGGCGCTTGGAAGAAGGTGGATGCGGACCTGTGGGGCACAGGGTTTAAAATTTTAACTGTGAAAATAGGGCTACTATCTTCTATAGAGGCAAGAGATAATAATAATAATAATAATAATAATAATAATAATAATAATAATAATAATAATAATAAGACAATAGACAAACTCCGCACCCAAAAGTCTTTAACTTAAGCGGGGGGGGGGGGGGGGACTTACATGCACATATAGACAAAGGACACCACCCATAACTCATCAGAAGGTGGCCTTTCCACATTCTAGTGAAAAAAGATCGATTGTCTGAATACGGGACTCGAACCCGCGATCCCCTAGTCCGATTATAGAGGTTACTCACCCCGATAACTAAGCTATTCGGCCTGTTTATGAGGAACAACTCCGAATAGTGAAGGAACTATTCCCAGAAAATGCGTTAACTAGATGGGCAAAGATATATATATATATATATATATATATATATATATATATATATATATATATATATATATATAAGGATATTCCTGCGTGCACTGCAGAAGAAATCAGGGCAAAAAATAAAAGGAAAGAAGGCAGCTGGACCAGACGGAATCCTGTCTGAAGTCATTGAAATAATACCATAGGAAAAACCAGAAATATTTCTCGAAACAATAAACTATATTAGCAGTGGTATCTTCCCAAAGGAACTGAAGACAGACAGGCTGGTTCTTATAGAAAAACCTGGCAAGAAATCATATAGACCCTTGTGTCTACTAGCAGCGCCAGCAAAGCTGCTCAAGCAAATAATAAACAAGAGACTCGCGGAAGAAATTGAACTGAAATATAAGCTGTCAGACAGACAATATGGCTTTAGAAAAGGGCGCTGGAGCATGGACGCGATACAAGTAGTAAATAACATTGTGGATGAATAGAAACTTAACCCAAATAAGTACGTCGTAATGGTGACGCTGGATGTTAAAAAGGCCTTTAAACAAGCAGCATGGGACGGGATCATCGTAAAACTACAGAGAAGGCAAGTGGCTCCATATCTAGTACAATTGATGTGCAGCTACCTAGAAGATCGGAGAGTTCTGATTGGAAGCAATAAGTTTGGCATGAAAATGACTTGTGGTGTACCACAGGCATCGGTACTTGGACCGACCTTGTGGAATATCCATTACGACAATGTGCTTAGAATGGACACATCTGATAAGACATCTATTATGGGATACGCAGACGACCTGGCACTTGTGGTGTGAGGCGATAGCAGACAAGAGATAGAGGAACGAGTATCATGGACAATGGGAAGAATTTACATCTGACTGAAGAAGAGGAAACTACAGCTAGCTCCAGAAAAAACTGAAGTCGTGGTACTCATAGGTAAAAAAACCATAAAGACCATTACAGCAAGTATTGATGACCTCGAAATAAAGGCTCTGAGGTACCTGAGATACCTTGGGATGCTACTGGGGTACAACATGGATATGGGAATACACAGAAAGGACGAAGCACGGAGAGCGGATAGGATAGCATCGGCTTTGAACAGACTGATGACAAACCTAGATGGACCGAGAGCGAGGCGTAGAAGACGACTGTGCAGCATAGTGAACTCCATTGTCTTGTACGGAGCACCAGTGTGGAAATCTGGATTGAAATGGACAAATACAGGATGTTAGAAAGCGTCCAAAGAAAGCTGGCAATCCGTATATCAAGCTCATCAACACCAACCGAGGTTGTGGCATTGTATTTGAGCCAGCTGAATGCCTGCATGTTCCGCCCTTTGGAGGGGGCGTAAAGCCGTCGTTCCCGTGTCCATGCGATGTTGGGCACATTAATAGACCCCCACCCTTCTTACAGAAAGACATAGGAGTTCGGCAAAATTACCAGGATAGTGAGGTGAAACTGCTCCCTGGCGCCGGTGATTGGCCATAGTCGCGAAAATAGACCGACGTTAAACAAAGAAACACACACACACGCGTTTTCCATTAAGAAAAGAAAATTGGTATAACCAACGACTTATGGGCCAGCCTATGATTGTCAAAATAAATTTATAAAGTGCAGCTCAAGACACCGATAAATAACGTATATAATTTTGTCTCGTATCTTGTATAATAGGTAACGGATATATTGAGCTTTACTGAAGAAATGCGCCACCCAGTATATATGTAAACGTATAAAAACTGAAACTGACCCCATAGATGGGTTCTAAAGAAACTAGTTCGCGCTAATTTGAAGAAATTTTCTCAAAATTCAGAAGTCGCGGTCTCCTTATTAGCGATAAATTTTTCTTCTAAAATTTGCTAAAAGTTATAGATCATTAAGCCCCAACGTCTATAACTGTACTACGGCCAAAGCATCAAAGAAGGGGTCTATTGAAATAAATTTTCTGCAAATATTTTATGAAAATGAAGGACGGTTGAACCTGAAACTTAAAGCTTTGTGAAACACATGACTTACGACATTTCTTCTGCATTTGTGTCAGGTTCTGTGTCTAAAAATCACCAATTTTTACGTGCCCAACATCGCATAGCACATGGGACCGACGGCGTTACACCCTCTCCAAACAGCGAATCGTGCAGACATTCAACTTGATTAAACACAATGTCACAACCTTGGTTAATATTAATTTTACAGTATGTACTGAAAAGGTGAAAGGGTCACTTGTTGGGAACCGAACCCAGTACCCTTGGGTTCAGAGATACACGTTCTTACAACTGGACCACCGATGCCTTATTTCTTATCTATTTATATTAATTTTAGAACGTAACTTTGACAAAGAAGCTACTTATCAGCTTGTGCTTGTGCTTGTCAGCTACAGTTTTGTAATAAAGTACAGCTAAAACCGTTTATCTTACAATTGAAAAATTGACAATGAAGTTTGTAATTTACGCGCTTTCCTTCTAAAAATGTTATGTTGAATATTCCATTTCCGTCTAATATTAATGCAACCACTTTATTTGTAATTTAATACACCCGCTTCTTTCTTCTGTATCTGTAAATAGAGGTAGGTAATATTTCATAATTTCGACCATATTTATAAAACGATTAGGTATATACTTAGTAGTAGTAGTATCTAACAGCAAAAACTTTAAAAACGTTGTTTATACCGTATATTTTATAAGTTGATACGACTTTCTGCTCTATTAAAAATATATCTTAAAGTCTTCCTTGCCTAGTACCCTAGGGGTATATACTTGAACCAATAGGTGGGTACCTTTAAAATACCGTGTCTCATCTTACAAATGGAAGACCTTTGACAAGTGACGAATCCTTGTAATTGGTTAGAAAGCTACCCTTAACAATACATTTTTTCTTTTGTCTACCCTACTCCTGTTGGAGAGGAAGAAGCTATTAAATTCTACAAATACATCAGAAAATGCCTGTTTCCTATTAGTTTATGTTTGTCAGTGATGCCTTTTAGACCAGCTTCATAGTTACCTGAATAGATAAAACCAACGTTTTTTTTTTGTTTTGTTTGTTAAGTCTAGTACTACATTGTGTTCATTCCCTTGTCAGTTAACATTTTACGTGTTGTTATCATTTTTTTAATCTCTAATTATGAAAGACATGCAGCGAGAAGTTACATCCCAAGATGTTATGTCGATGCCTGAAGGAAAAGTGACTATTCCAGATTATGTCAAAGTTAATTACGAAACAACGCCAGCCGATCTGTCTCCAACGCATTCACCAACACAACATTATGCAGGTATTAATTTATTTTTGTTTATTTTTAATCATCTATTGGTTCTTTATATGTCACATAAAAGCACGCCAAGTTTAGATTTAATTAAATGAATAAAGAACAGAAAAATGTTAAATACGCAAACTACAATCATATAGTAAAAAATCACAAACTAATAGTATATTATGAACTATCATTCAAATTGTACAGGCATTGACGGAGTCGCCAAACACACATATACTGATTAAAAGCACGTTTTGCTCATGCTAATTTTTTTAATGGCATTTTTATCTGTGGCATATTTTTTATGAAGTAAGAGCAGTAAAGAAAAAAGTCTGGACGCAACAAGTGCGTTATGAAAGTGAATTTTCATAACAATGTTTTAGTATCAAATATGTCTCTCTAATGCAAGTAGGCATCAATCTGGTTACCGGTATAACCTATATAGTAGAAACATTGTACCATATTTTATCAAAATAACTGCTTGGTTGAAAACGTACAAAAATTTTCAGAAAACTTTAAATGTTTCCGAGAAAACTGGTTTCCTAACCAACAAACGTTGGGTTAATAGCAAATTTAGTTATTCAAATTTGAAGCATTTAATGAAAATTCGCTACCAAAACGCACTTACTGCGTCTCGATTTGTTTCTTACAAACATGCATCATGTTTCGATGAA
This sequence comes from Tillus elongatus, assembly GCA_964006375.1. NCBI lineage: Eukaryota > Metazoa > Arthropoda > Insecta > Coleoptera > Cleridae > Tillus > Tillus elongatus. The sequence continues at coordinate 80,290,418 of OZ023264.1, forward strand.
AAATGCAAAAAGATAAAGGTGTGAAAAATTGTAAATATCACCAACGACTTCTGGGTCACCTGTTATTGTTAAAATCATTTTATAAGATGCAGTTCAAGCCATCCAAAGAGGTTCTTACAACCTCTTTGAAGCCACCCTATAATTAACGTATACAACTTTTTCTCGTTTTTTGTATAATAACAATTATATTGAGCTTTACCGTAGAAATGCGCCACCCTGTAGATATGTAAACAGATAAAAACTGAAACTAAACATGGATATGAATTCTAGGGGGCCTAGTTTGAGCTCATTTGAAGACATCTTTTTAAAATTAAAAAGTTGCGGTCTCCTCATTAATGATTTTTTTTCTACGAAAATTAGCTAAAAATTATAGACCGTTAAGCCATAAACTGAACTAAAACTACCGCCAAAACATCAGTGAAGGGGTATACTTGAAATGAAAGTTCTAAATATATTTGAGTAAAATGAAGGACAATGACGGTTGAAGCTGAAACTTAAGGGTTTGAAGAATACTCTTCTTGCGACATTTGCTTTAGATAATCCGTATTTGTTTCAGGTTTTTTGCCTAAATGTTGCCAATTTTGACGTTTCGAATCGCGACTTTGATGTTTTGAGAAAAACTCCATTTTTTTTTCTTTAAATGCCGATAACTTTTTTGTTGTTTTAAACCTGCAGACCTAAATTTTGGTACGTAGTTCACCCTTTATAATACAAAGGCGCGTACAAAATTTGGTTGCCCTTATTTATTTCCGGAGATATAAATCTTTTCCGAAAGGAAACGCAAAAATTTACAAGAAAACCGGTGCCGATTTTTCTGGCTAACGAACTTATCCAAGCCACTTGCAAAAGGAAGGTACTCAGAAAATTTGATCAAAATCGGCCCATTATTTTTTGAGTTATCGGTGTGATAAATATCACAGCATATATACCTATTCAAAATTCAAAAGTCTTGATCTCTTCAATAGTGATTTTTTTTAAAGAAAATTCGTAAAAAATTAGCACAAAGCTCTTAAGTAATTTAGACCTATACTAATCGATCGATGAAATGTTGTTTAAACTAAGCAGTTGTCACAATTTTATTTATATTTTTATTGGTTAAATGGAATCTCCTGTGTGAAGGTTCTATTAAAAACTGATGAAATGTGTGTCTGTTGAGGTCACTGCAAGCGAAACCAGATGCAATGAAACGAAATTGATTGAAACATTTAGTTCATATTTTTTATAGTTACTGCAAAGTACTTAACTAAAACATGTGCTGGTAAAATCTAAAATTGCATTTATTTGTATTAAAAAAAGTGTTCGTGGCACAAGATCATATGATTAAAGCAATTGTTTTTCGAAATGAGTAAAAGGATTTATATTTAAATCTGATTTCAAGTTTCCTTTTGAGTACACTTTGGAGAACCCAATAATTCACCGAAATACATTTTCCTAAGACCTGGCGATCGTTTCGTCAACAACGTTATAGTAATCATAGAGATGAATAATATATTATCCAACCCTCTGAAAGCGCTAACGTTGTTAGCAATATGATCGTTAGGTTTTAAAAAATGTGTTGAGAATTGGGTTCTCCCAAGTGTACTTATCAGTGCTCATCACAGCTTTCAACCTTTCTTCAGGTTCATTTTGAGTTTAATGGGCCTAATTATTTTTTCTATTTATTTAGATTCAAATTCGGATTACTATCCGGATTCACCGTATTCACCCGGTATCCGTCGCTACCGGACAGCATTCACAAAGGAGCAGTTGGCGGTTTTAGAAACTGAATTCACAATAGAAAACTACTTGTCGAGGAGTAAACGCAAGGAATTGGCCTCCGTTCTGAACTTACCAGAAAATACCATAAAGGTATGTACCTATACTTTTATTAAAAAATGTCTTTAAGGAAAAATTATTTCCTATATGCAACAATAACTCTCTAATGCATATTCAATAATATTTATAAGTACACTTGAAGAACCCAAACCTCCGCACAACATTTTCAAAGACCTGACGATTGTTTCAATAACAAAGTTAGCGTTATTAGAGGATGAAAAATTCAGAATATTTCATCCTCTGATGACGCTAACTTTGTTAGTGAAACAATCTTCAGGTTTTAAAAAATGTTTTAGTTGTGATTTTGGTTCTCAAAGTGTATTTATCAGTGCTCATCACAGGTTCCAATTTTCACTTGGTTCAATATTTGCTTTGTTATGTCCATTTAGCTTCTATAATTAACCATTCATGAAACATATTTATTCGTCAGCAAATATCATAAACCTTTATTAAATATTTCTAGGGTTCTGGAAAAAATCTAATACCCATAAATACGGTGTGCACCTACAAATTGTGGCTTTCTTCTTTCAGTTTTTTAAAGACTACATAATTCTTTAAGTATATATTTGTTAATTTTGATTACTTATTACTTTATATTTTGTGATTTTACCAATTATTATTTTAAAGAAATATTTATATGTATACTTACTTATTCAAAAAATCTTTTATGTGTCATTTTACAAAGAGTTGTTGAAATTGAATTTAATACCGAAACTGTTGTATGTTTTTTTATTATTATTATTTGATTATATTTTATTTTAGCAAAGACATTTTGGCCACAGATCCAGCGTTAACTTCCTGTTCGTAATTATTTTTATGATTATCATCAGTTGATTTCATTTTCATGATAAATAATGAGATACGTCACTTAGACATTTTAGGAACGTAATCTATCATTTTCATTTCTTATTTATCAAAATATCATAATTTGGCATTGGTTTTTTGCTTATTATACTTATCATGGGTGCGTATAAATATTTGTAATTCTCGCCTGCCTGACGATTACGTAAAAGGCGAAACCAGTCCAGAGAAAAAGTTTGTACATTTATAATTATCCCCTTTTTTCTTTTATTTTTTCATACAAATCGGACACCATAACTTACTTGTTTGTTGCATCAGAACTTTTTCAATGTATCTATAAAAAGGTAACCGATGTAAAGAAATATTTATTTTATATTCAATATTTTCGCTGGGGAGTATTATACAATTAAGATTTTTTTGAGACTCATTTTACAAAAAACAATTTCTGAAATCTGTAGATCAGCTAAAACTACCCCACCTATTAGAAATGCTAGCACCTTAAAATGTTTTTGTTGTAACTTAAGTTGTAAATAATTTAAGAAAGATGAACGATTATTTTGATGTTTATGTAAAAAAACTATGTAGGCACTTAAACGAGCACATAACACATCGTTAATTTATAATACTTCGACTTATACATAGTCAATAATGCTTATATTTTTTATGTTAAAAATAATTATATGCATGTAAAATATAAAGATATAAAAAAATAATAAAAATAAATCTCAGAAGAGCAATAAAAACAATTAAGCTAAGTAGCCAACTAAAAAAAACCTGACATGTGTTAAAAAATACAGTAAAAAGACAAATTTTAGGGAGGATACAACCTTGATACATTTATATCTTTTAAGTCCATTAACGACTACAGCTAATGAAAATGTGTGGCTAATGAATTCCAAGTTTGGAAGCCAAACATACTGTTTAGTTTTATCACCGATTACGACATTAAAATGAACTCATTTTGATCATTTAACACAAAACCTATTGAAGTATTTATTTCCGATATGTTAATTATTCTAGTATTAGGTTGTTTTTATAATCTATCTCAGTCAATTTAAACAAATATAAAATGTCATATATGACTCCATCAATTAGGGTAATATTTTTTAGTAGGTATAATTTTACAAAAAGGTTGATGAAATTTGTTGAATAGTTCTAAAAGTATTTCACTTAACAGTAAAATTATTTGACTTAACGGAAATTCTAGCACCTTAAAATATCATCATTAACACTTGCAACTTAGTACTTAAACAAAGTAAAAAAGCAAACGGAGCAGGCGCGTTATGATATCGAATTTTAAAAATATCTTCAACTTAATTTTATTAGCTTACAAACGTCAGTTTCATAATAAAATCGCTATAAAGACAAGATGTGTACCAAATTTCGTTAACATAGCTTTGTTATTTTCGGAGATACTAACAATTTCTTTGAACCTGCATTTTTCGGAAATACTGGTGCGATTGGGCTGACTAACATATTTGCAACAGATGTGTACGTGCCAAGTTTAATCAAAAGCGATCAATTATTTTTTAAGTTATTGATCGAATACATAAACATGTGTCCCAGCGAAAGTCTGGTGTTAGGGGACACTAATGCCTATCGATTTATCTTCCATGTATGTTATGCGATTCTTTGTAGTTTTAGGAATATAATTTTTTTAATTTTATTTTCAGATTTTGTCACATTGTTGGCGGTGTTAGTTAATACTTTTTCTAAGTGGTGTCTATTTGAGTTTTTCTTTGTCTGTATTATGGCCAGAATATCTACTCCCCTGTAAAAATACAAGAAACCCAAATTATACGTCCTGATAGCTCACAATTTGATCACAAGTTTGATTTTTTTTAAGAATTTACACTTGACTTTAACTTGAAAAATTAAGTACCTACACCTGGGTGAACGACTTGTAAATTATTCAAAAAATTCAACCCTGTGATTAAATCGTGAGCTATATTAGGAGTTAGAATTTGGGTTTCTTGTATTTTTACAGGCGAGTACCCATTCTCGCAATAATACTGACAAAGATAAACTCAAAGAGACACCACCTAGAAAAAGTTTCAACTAAAACGGTCAACAGTGTAACAAAATCTGAAAAAAAATCATATCTCGAAAACTAGAAAGCATCGCATAACATACATGGAGGTTAAATCGATAGGTACTGGTGTGCCCTAACCCGAGACTTTCGCTGGTACACCCTTTGTGGGATGCCCTACATATATATATATATATATATATATATATATATATATATATATATATATATATATATATATATATATATATGTATGTATGTATGTATGTATGTATGCATGTATGTATACATACCCGAGCGATAACTTAAAAAATAATTGATCGATTTTCATCAAACTTGGCACGTACACATATGTTAACAACTATGTTAATCAGCCCAATCGCACCAGTATTTAAAAAAAATGCAGCTTTAAAATATCTTAGTAACTATCTGCGAAAATAACAAAGTTATGTCAACGAAATTTGGCATATATCTTTTTTATGGCGATTTTATTATGAAACTGTTGAGTGGAACCGCGTTTAGAGTTTATTAAACTTCGACGATTCGGTTCCTCGTTTTCAGCCATTTTCAACAGGTTAAGAAAATATAAAAGGAAATTAACTCTAAGGCCCAATCTGCTACTCCTTAAGAGCTTCGAATAAGGGTGGGTTGGGTTGTATAGATTACGGGGCCTCAATCCGCCTATCCTCAAATCTCACTGGGTCTCAGTGTGTTCAACCCTAGATCTGACAGATATCTGATCGTTGGTCGGAAGTCTCTCTCTCTCTCTCTCTCTCTCTCTCTCTCTATATATATATATATATATATATATATATATATATATATATATATATATATATATATATATATATATATATATATATATATATATATATATATATATATATATATATATATATATATATATATATATATATTTCAACAGACCTTAAATATAGGTTCTAGGCTTTAATTTGCGAGATCCTTCGAAGAATACTTTTGCAAGTTCGAAAGCCGTAATCTCTCTATTTGCGAAGTTTTTTTAGGAAAATTCGCTAAAAGGTAAGGTAGGTTTGTTCAGACATCTCTATAAAAATACACCTGTGTATAGTGTGTAGGTCACAAAATATAAAGATAGCCGTTGTAAAATAGACGTTGTATGGTAAAAAATCATTGTTTGCCACAAAAACACCCTAGGCTTTTAGAGAAGTTTTATTTAGTATGACTAATAAACATTACATTCCTTATCAAGCCCAAACCACTTGATATAGGTATATTATCTCGCCGGTTATACAAAAGTCAAATATTATCCAGTCACTTTAGTGAAATAAAGGGACATGATAAGAGTAATTTTTAAGAGACAGATTTACAAATAGGTTTCCACTTTTTGATTAGATTATTGATTCCATATACTTACTTGAATTTGTAATGTTAATATTAATAACACCTTCCTTTCCTTTCAGGTATGGTTCCAGAATCGTCGGATGAAAAATAAAAGGGAACGTCAAACTTCATGGCCTTATACTCCTATATATTCCACCCCTTATATCAGCCCATACCCACCACCCTACTCTACACTCAGCTCTCTGTATTCTTACCATTATCCCCCAGCTTGGTTTAGTAGTCCTCCATCGCCACCAGCACCTGGTTATTTCTTCAACAGTCGTCAATTTTTTACACCAACATTTGGACTGCCTCCAGTCACCACCAGTACCACTTGTCCGGTTGATGTTTGTACCTCAGCACCAATTTCACCATGTAACTCACCACGCTGCACTAACTAGCTGTATGTTTGAAAATTAAAGTTTCTATTTTCAAGCTTCTACAACAAGTACTAAGGTAAAAACTACACCTTTTCCGCAGAGACCGAAAGTTTTAAATTGGTTTCCACGTATCAAACGTTTATCTTTAGTGAATTTTTATTTTAAAAAAATACTAATCCACATTGATAGTGAGAATTTGCACAAAAAAAAATCAAATTAGCGCAAACTAGGACCCGTATCCGGGGTCATTTTCATTTTTTTTATATTTATATGTATGTATCCAACCGATAACTCACAAAGTAATTAACTGTTTTGGATAAAACTCTGCAAGTGCCTTTTATTTATTAATAGCTTGGATCAGTTCGTTAGCCAGGAAAATCGGACAAGGTTTTCCGGGAAAAATTTGAGTTTTCTTTGGGAAAAAAAATTATCTCCAAAAATTACGTTATTTTAATGAAATTTGGTGGATATGTTTCCTTTAGGAAAAACATTACTACATACTAAAATTCAACTTTCTATGTTTATAGAAAATTGAGTTATCCAAATTTAAAGCATTTAATGAAATCATAACGCACTTGGTGCGTCCCGGTTTTTGTGAATTTTTATTTTAAAAAATCACTAATAGGGAGGTATTGATGGTGAAACTTTGCAAAAAATTGAACTATGTCCCCTAGAACCCATCATATCCGGGGTCAGTTTAAATTTTTATATGTTTGTTTATATATATATATATATATATATATATATATATATATATATATATATATATATATATATATATATATATATATATCCAACCGATAACTCAAAAAGTAATTAACAGATTTGGATGAAACTCGGCAAGTGCCTTTCTTTTATTAATGGCTTGGATGAGTTCGTCAGCCAGGAAAATCGGACAAGGTTTTTGGGAAAATTTTGAGTTTTCTTTCGAAAAAAATGTTTTTCTTCGAAAATTACAAAGCTATTTTAATGCAATTTGGTGGATATGTTGCCTTGGGGAAGACCTTACTACATACTAAAATTCAACTTTTTAAGAGTTATATTGAGTTATTCAAATTTGAAGCATTTAATGAGAATTCACTACCATAACGCACTTGCTGCGTCCCAAAATTTTTTACATTAACGAGGTTGTTGCATCTCTTATATATTGTTGACTGGATTATATTTCTTCCTTGCCGATCCACATTAGCGAGTTGCCGCGTGAGTTAGAGTGTAACTTTAGCTGGACACTAAAATTTGGTTCATGAATTGTTGTTGCCCTTACATGGTGAACCTATCAATACTAAATATAGACGTAGAGACTATTTCTCTGGCTTCACAAATGTTCATTTTTTTCCTTGTAATCGGTTTCGCTTTTTGTCAAGCCAGATAAATAGTGTCTGTCTATATTTACTAAAACTTAACTATAATTATTATAATAAAAAATATTATATACTTACATTATGTAGGATTGAACAAATCCCGAGCTTAAAAATACAGTAACTTTAACCGCTGAAAAACAAAATCAAATAAATAAACCTTTTCGACTGCAGAGAGACTACTTCTCTGGCTTCACTGTTGGATTTCGTTTCTGTAGGTGAAGGGCGTAGCCAGCACGTAAGCTAACTGAAGCAAGAGGCCCTTATGAATTCTAGATGTTCTCGGATGTTCTTCAACGTTTTTGTGACTAGTTTGGCTGCTTGTCAGCATCCTCAGACAGATAAAAAATTGAATCAGTACGAAATCATGACAACTACAAATAAATATCTGTTGCTATGTTATGATGTTTCGATAAAAAAAATCATCGAATTGAAAATAAAATGAAACACAGATGACGGATGAGGCCTTCAAAATGTCTACGTGAGGTATGTCAATATTTAACATAAAAATAGCACTAGCCTATAATAACTATAATAACAGTTACAACAATAAAATAACTAAACAATAACAGTAATAAAGCAGACTATACAATGAAAGTATCGACATACATCAACTTATTATCTTATTACAACTTTTTTGAAAGAATAGTTAAATTTATTTTCTTTGACTTATTTAATTAGGAAGAAGAATGTCCAAGAAAGCGGAATTCATTAAATCAGTTTTCTCATTTACAACAAGGCAGCTATTGCCGTGTGTGTGCTTTTTGATTTTTAAAGCTTCAAAAAAGTCTCGTTTACGTTTGTCATTACAAAAATGTTGTGGTTGTATGTGGTTATTTACTGTAGGTCTATGTTCGGTATCAATAATATGTTTTGCGAATGTAGATTTGTCAGCGTGGTTATTTCTAAATGCAGAAATATGTTCTTTGTATCAGGTGTTAAAATTTCTAGAAGTTTGACGTCACAATGTGTACAAGCTAATTTATAATCTCCAGCTTCTGTCAAAAAACCAGATTTTCCTTTCGCGTTAAATAGCAAATCACGCGTCGTGTTGTAAGATTTAAAAGCTACCTTTGTATTTGTATAGGTATTTAAAATTTTTGAAATTTTTTCTGAAATGGCTCCAAAATAAGTTATCGAAACATACCTGTTCTCTTTGTTGTCTCTAATAGTTGGATAAATGAAATTTCTTTTTCAAAATTGTTTTGTGACAAAGGTATTGAAAATGCACGATGTATCATAGAATGATAGGCTGACAGCTTTTGTGAAAAAGGGTGACATGAATCGTGTGGTATGATTGTGTCAGTGTAAGTTGGTTTCCTATATATTGAAAAGTCAAATGAATTATTTTCTAACTTTCTAATCGTTAAGTTTAAAAAATTTATACAACTGTTAGCTTCTGCTTCTAAAATAAACTTAATATTTGTGTGAAGGTTATTAATAAAATTTAAAAATTCATTTAATTCTGTATGAATACCTTGAAAACATGCTAAAATATCATCTACGTATCTGTACCAAGAGACAATATTATGCCAAAGTTCTGATGTTAAAATTTGGTTTTCTAAGTTTTCCATAAATATGTTAGCTAATAAAGGTGACAACGGACTACCATAGGTAGGCCTTCATTTTGCATATAAATTTTATCATTAAATTTAAAATAGTTTGAATATTTAAATTTTATTAGTAACCCTCACACAAATATTAGTATACTTTAGAAGAAGAAGCTAACAGTTGTTTAAATTTTTTAGACTTAACGAGTAGAAAGTTAGAAAATAATTCATTTGACTTTTCAATATATAGGAAACGAACTTACATTGACACAACCATACCATACTATTCATGTCACCCTTTTTCACAAAAGCTGTCAGCCTATCATAATATGGTACATCGTGCATTTTCAATACCTATGTAACAAAACAATTTTGAAAAAGAAATTTCAATAATTAAGCAAATAGCATTCAATAATGGCTACTTTGTTAAAATAATAGATAAAATGATCGAGAGAAAAGAATACAAATTAGCGATTAATTTAATTTATCCAAATATTAGAGACAAAGAAGACAACAGATACGTTTCGATAACTTATTTTGGAACCATTTCAGAAAACATTTCAAAAATTTTAAATACCTTTACAAATACAAAGGTAGCTTTTAAATCTTACATCAGGACGCGTGATTTGTTATTTAACGCGAAAGAGAAATCTTTTTTCTTGAAAAAAGCTGGAGCTTATAAATGAACTTGTACACATTGTAACGCAATCTACATAGGTCAAACTTCTAGAAATTTTAACACCCGACACAAAGAACATATTTCTGCATTTGGAAATAAACTATTCTTTTAAAAAAGTTGTAATAAGATAATGAGTTGATGTATGTCGATACTTTCATTGCATAGAGCCTGCTTTATTACTGTTATTGTTTAGTTATTTTATTGTTGTAACTATTATTATAGTTATTATAGGCTAGTTCTAGTTTTATGTTAAATATTGACATACATCACGTAGCCATTTTGAAAGCCTCATCCGTCATCTGTGTTTCATTTTATTTTCAATTTGATGAATTTTTTGATCAAAACATCATAATATAGCAACATATCTTTATTTCTAGTTGTTATGATTTCGTACTAATTCAATTTTTATCTGTCTGAGAATGCTGTCAAGCAGCGAAACTAGTCACAGAAACGTTGAAGAACATCCGAGATCATCTATAATTCATAAGGGCCTCTTGCTCCAGTTAGCTTACGCGCTGGCTACGCCCTTCTTTCTGTAAGGAGGGTAGGGATCTTTAACGTGTCCAACATTGCACACGTTCTTAGCCCTGAACCACCGACGTTATTATATATATATATATATATATATATATATATATATATATATATATATATATATATATATATATATATATATATATATATATATATATATATATATATATAGGTTATTGCCAACAATAATTTATTAATGCTACAAAATTAAATACCGTGTGCCTTATAAGTATTAATTGAATAAAACATGATTTGTTAGCATTATAACATTAAAAATATCTGACAGCTGTTTTGCTTTTTAAAATGTTTAACCATTATCAAGCAATATTTTATTTAAAAAAATGTTAGGTAGTTAATTGTTATGGCTGTGTAAACATAAGTAATCACCGTAAGTAGTGTTTTATGTAAGTACAATTTTGTATATAGTTTTAATGTACGACGATTTTTAACTGATTTTTAAATTAAAAAATCAGTAGTGAGATTTGAATTTTGTAAATGTATTTTTTATTTAAATTACAAAAACTAAAATAATTGTGCCAATTTTTATATACAATGTGTACTGTAACTAGTAATTAAAAATTTATTGGCAAGCGTATCTGTACGCATTTTTTGCAGTAGTCTGATAGTTACCATTAAGTGTAAATTTAATATTTATTGTTAGTATATCTGTAAATATGTATAAAATTTGTTGTTTGTTATATTTTTATATTTTTATTTTAATATTTTCCAAGTTAAATAAATTTTAATAAAATAAACATGTAGATATTATTATATTATGCAAGCAAAATGTTTAGCCTATTGTATAATTATTTATGTCAGTAAATAAATAAATGTTTTCATAAATACCTGCAATGTTTTGTTTCAAATCAAATCCCTTGTAGAAGAAATTACATATAATATTACCTTCCACCAAAGTTACCTCGAAAGTGTCAAAGAAAAGTCCTAAAGTAGCAAGTGTCTTAATCATCATATACTAAAGGCGATGTATCCTTGTCATCGTAATCATGACTCTGTCTCCAGCAACTCTTTTCATTTCATTGTAGCTTCTGCACTTTGTAAATTGAGCCAGGTCTTCTACCTTATTTTCAAATATGCGTTCTTTACATAATGTTGTCAACAGATTATTATGTTTCAGAACATATACAACAAATGTTGCCCTTCTTCTATGAATTTATTTTACCAATCATCTTTCTTCCCTCACCTCTTCTATCACACGTTTATTCTGCTTTCTATCGGTATACCTTGTCTTTGTCAGTTTTCAAAATGTCCGCATTTCAAAAGTTTTTATCCGCCTTATGGACTGCTTAGTCAAACTCCAGCTTTCCATCCCATACATTATAACCCTCCATACATATTACTCGATGGATCTCTTCATCAGGTCAAATTTAAATTTTTTATTAGTGAGAAGAGTATTTTGTCTATTAAATCATTTGCCAATCGTGATCCTTTTGTCATATTGATTTTTAGTTTGATTTTTTGACATACGACCCAGTACACTCAGGGTCCTTTGTAATTCTGTCTCCTGCCAGCGCTACATCATATCCGTAGGCACATTATGCAATGAAACCGTTGTCGATTTACTTTGATTGCTGCTGTCTTCTCCTTCAGCCATTTGTTGTATCTTCTATGAATAAATTGAAGAAATATGACTATAATGATCATCACTGTCGTACATCTTTCCTTATTTATTTAGTTTTAATTTCATACCCGTCAGTATCTATTAGGGTATTCTGATTTTTGTATAGATTGATAATCATGCGCCTATATTGCCAATTCAATCGAGCTCTCATCGTTATATGGAAAAATAATTTTTTTATCGCATCAAATACTTTTGTCTCTATTTTTCTTCAGCCTTCTTTCTTGTATTGCTATAAGTGCCATGCACTGCTTCTCTGGTTCATCAAATCGGTTTAGATCTGAACTGAGCAAATGTCTTATGTTAATCAATTTTCATTTGTTGAAAATATACCTGTCAAGCATGAATAACGAAGCTTGAAGAAACTTTCAACTGGATTTTCTTTGAATCTTCGAATATTTTTCAATTAGATAAATTAAGTGTTCAATCAAAGGATCCCTATAAGTAAGTGTATAAAAAGCAAAATTACGTTTGTATTGTTTAATTTGTAATTCGCTTTCTTCAAATTAGATTTTTCGGTATTCCAAATAGTGAGCGTTAATACAGTTTATGCATAGTTTTAAACTTTATAAAAATAAGTATTGGTTTGGCAGATGCAAGATTTAAAAAAGCCAATTTTCCGAAACAATTCTTACAGCTTCACTGAAAAATAACCATTCAGTTCATTGTCAGCAATCAGTTTTAAAAATAGTGTTAATTGTTATAACAGTTATAGCTCAGATATGTGTATAAATTAAAAGGGGGCATCCAAAAAGATCCCAATTTGATTCAACTCAACAGAGAATTTATTTATGAAAACCCTAAAGTAAGGAATTACACTTTTTATGCAGTTCTGGGGAGAAAATATAAATTGCTCAGTAAAGGTCTCGAATTGTATTTCAAAACTAGATATACAATTTAACCTAAAAATAATGTTTAAGATCAGAGGACCTGAATTTAAATTCATTTAAATATTATTAATATCTACTTATCCATTTGAAAAATATTTATAGACAGAGTCGTAAGCAATTACTTTCCTAGCTTTAACTTTTTAACAGAAAATCTTCTACGAGAAAAGTGAGGAAAACGACTTTGAATTGAATAGTAAATTTGAGGTTCAGGATGTTAGTAAGCTAAATTTCATGATATAAAAGGGGCGGACACTTATGCGAATAATTTTACTTGCATATTATGTGGTTATTATGGCGGAATTCCACAATCGAGACATTTTGTTGCGAGATGTTTCTCTAAGTGTTTCAAAACTAATCTTATAGTGGCAGTTATTTGCCTGTTAGGTTGAATGTAGTTAGGATTTTCAAAACATATTAGAATTTCACGGAAGCAGGTAGGTACATTTAAAATAAATATGATTATGGTATCCTAAATGCTTTCTTATCAAGACGCAGGATGTTGATTTTTCGAATGGCGGAAAGCACAAGTCGAAAAATCAACACAGGATGCGTCTACTCCATTACTGAAATTATTTTATTAGGCAAGGAAACCTATATTCCTCATTCATCAAAACAGTGTGCCGAAAAATAGTAGTTACTAAAAATTATGCCTACATGCTTCGGCGCAAAAACCCGAGCCACGAAATTCACGCCGCCTTTGTATCAGCAAGGAACAGGCACAGACAATCGATCAAGCCAAAAATTTCCTCCACCAATCAATAAGGGACAAAGTCTCTCTCATCCAAACAATACTCGACGTCTCTGGTGTATGGCAAAAATTATTAGTAGAAATTTTAAGCTCCTTTCTTCCTCTGGCTTCAAACGATTGAGTATTCGCTGTATGTTCAAAATAAAAGACTAATCTATTCGCCCGTATATTTGCTTTTAATTCCACACTTGGTCCGCTGGGAAAAATCCCACTAATTATTTCAGCTGTAAAGTCAAAAATGGGAGATATATTTTTAGACATCATACTGTTAAGTACATACTGGAATATTTAGGCATAAAAAATGCATCAGGACCCGATGAAATCTCAGCAATCGTTCCTAAAATGTGTGCTCCTGAACTAACTCCAATTTTATGTCGCCACTTTGCGATGTTCTATTAGATAGGAGTATTTTAATTTTCTTGGAAACAAACTCGAGTTCAGCCTGACTCCAAAAAGGGAGACAAATCCGATGTGGGGAACTATAGTCTAATTTCCATCCTATCAGTTTTGTCTAAAATTATGGAAAAAGTTATCAATATAGAGCTTATAAAATACCTCGAATAATCAAACCTTATAGGTGATTGCCAATACGGCTCTCGTCAACACCGATCTACTGGCATACGTCACTCATCTTTTTGGAGTTCTGCTCGTGAAAAATTTGGAGAAGATCATGCAATTTCATTCGCTACTTCTAAAGCATTCGAGCCGATAGTCTGAAACCACGCCTATGGTTATCCAGTTTTCTGAAGGAGCACTCCTTGCATGTTGTTGGCGATGGTATGTCATCAGATGAATACTAAATTATTGCGGGTGTTCCACAGGGTTTCAGTTTGGCTCCTTTTTTTCCATATAAATGACCTTCTGTCAACAACCAACAATCCGATCCACGGCTATATAAAACACATATGCGTCCACAGTTGGAATACTGTTCTCATGTCTGGGGTGCTGCCTCAAAGACAACCTTGTTTCTCCTAGATTCTATAACAGTCAATCTCACTTCTCTCGGCCACATGAGAAAGATTGGAAATCTGCCTCTTCTATCGCCATTGCTTCTCAGAAATTGCTTTGTTAGTAACTACGCTTAAGACCTTCGATCAGTGGACCCATCTTACTCTAAATGTACATGATTTGCGTGTCAAACTGCCCACTTTTTAAATGGTTCGTTACGAATATGGGTTCTTTTTTAGAATCTATAAGCTTTGGAATGCCTTCCCGGCAGACATATTTCCAAAGACATATAATCCCGAACTATTCAATAAGCGAAAGAACACCCATCTTCTGGCACAACAATCAGGTTCATGATGTCTTAAAGACACATAGGCTTAGCCTTTCATTAACTAAATATATCATAACAAAAAACGCTTTAAAAAACCAAAATCCTATTACCTTTTTAGTGAATTTCCTTTTTAAAAAATCACTAATGAGGAGATTGCGACTTTTGAATTTTGAAAAAATTTCTTCAAATGAGCTCTATTTGGGGCCCCTGGAAGCCAAATTAGAGGTCTGTTTCAGACTTTATATGTATATATATATATATATATATATATATATATATATATATATATATATATATATATATATATATATATATATATATATATATATATTGTGTGTGTGTGTGTCACATCGCTAACTCAAAAAATAATGCGCCGATTTTGATAAAATTTGTTGAGTACCTTCCTTTCGCAAGTGGCTTGGATAAGTTCGTTATCCAGGAAAATCGGACTAGGTTTTCCCGGAAAATGTTGCGTTTTCTTTTGGAAAATTTTTATATCTCCGGAAATAACAAAGTTAGGGCAACCACATTGGGTGCGAGGATTTATATTATAAAAAGAAAACCATGCACGAAAATTTGAACCTCTACGTTGAAACAATAAAAGTTATAAGCTTTTTAGTTTTTATTATGTCAAAAAGCCGCGATTCAAAACGTCAAAATTGATATGTTCTAGATAGAGAATCTACATGGACGGCTATGCAGCATACATTTCGTAAGAAATTAAAAAGCCTTAAGTTTCAGCTACAATCTTCATTGTTATTTATTTTATTCAATTATTTGCAGAAAATTAATTTAAAATAGACCCTTTATGTGATGCTTTGGTAGCAGTTTCAGTTATTTATTTAATTTCAAGGAATCAGATTACGCTTATTATTTAGCTTTTTTTTTCAATTTGTGGAAGTGGAAGTTTTTTATGGAGAAACGGTGATGGTAAGTTGTTTCTCCTTTCTATGGTCTTCTGTAAGGTGAGTTTTTTACAGTTTGCATTTCTAGCTCCGTTGTAGCATGTTTACCTTGTACAGAACCTCAAATTTGATTTAGGTCTCTTAATTGTATTGTGGAGTTGAGATTACAGCATTTGTCCGATGGTTAATGCATAAAGGGGTTCCTCTAAGCATGACTCTGATTTTTTTTTTCAAAAAACCAACAATACGCTAATCTGCTAATTTATCTATAAATGTTATTAATATTTAAAAAAATGGAAACAACGCTCGTGCCTCGAATAAAGTTCTCTTCGTCATTTTTACTTTGAATGAAATTTCCTTCTCCCGTTTCGCATCCATTCAACACATTGGGGACAGAAAATATAGGAATTTACTTAAAATTGTCATTTATAATTGAAGGAAAATAAAACTTGTTCTATGTTTGTCACACAAAATAGAATAATTTCTAGATTCTAAAACCTACTGTGACTCTATAATGAAACAACGTTAAACGAGACGAAAACCATTTCAGGTTAAGGGATCGAAAAATGTTTAAACAGTAAAATAAGCTTTCGTACTCCAAAAAAAAACAAGATTCTTATAAGGCGTGAAACAATAGTACATAATAGTCCACGCCAACAGTACATGTTCAACTGACAAATTATTTTGATAAATGTCAGATCTACTTTTAAAGTGACATGTAAATAAGTATTTTGTTTTCTGACATTTGTAATACAAATGTAGGCATGCTCTTCTTACATTCATATTTATTGTTGACCATCACAATTTTACTCATAGAGTTGGATGCAATTTTAGTGACTTTTGAATTTTGAAAATATTTCTTCAAATGAGCGCGATTTAGGCCCCATAGAACCCATATCCGGGTTAGTTTCAGTTTTTATCTGTTTTCATATATACAGGGTGACGCGTTTCTAGATTAAGCCCAATATATCCATTATTATACAAGATATGAGAAAAAATTTATATGTTAATTATACGATATCTGGAGCTGCAGCTTGTAAATTATTTTTACAATCACATGTGACCCATAAGTCGCTGGTGATGCAATTTTTTTCCTAATCGAACACGCCTTATATTATTGCAATTTTTGCATTTTCCATCGAAAGATAATGCATGTTTGTAAGAAAATAAATTCGGGACTCAGCAAGTGCGTTATGGTAGCGATTTTTCATTAAATGTTTCTCTCGATAGCTTAATTTTACTATTAACCTAAGGTTCGTTGGCCAGGAAACCAGTTTTTTGGGCACACTTTAAGTTTATTTTCGGAAGATTTTTGTATATTGTCAAACAATAAAGTTATTTTGATAAAATATGGTACATTGTTTCTCCTATATAGGTTATACTGGTAACCAAATTTGATGCAAGCTTTCTTATATATATATATATATATATATATATATATATATATATATATATATATATATATATATATATATATATATATATATATATATATATATATATATATATATATATATATATATATATATATTAAAAATATTTTTCTGAAAATTCACTACCATAACGCCCTTGCTGCGTCCCGAACCTTTTTGATATATGTGTAGAGGTACCTCCTTTTTATTATTTTTAGGTGTGGCTATGTAAAATTACATGTTAGATCGTATACCATAAAAAAGACAGCTTTGCCCTCCTTAGTAACACTTTTTATTAGAAAAACTAAACTTTACACAACCTGGTATTGTTAATATCACGGTGAGGTATCAATTATACAATTATATTAAATTAATGGTTTTTCTAATAAAACTTGACATGCCTGGAAAAACAAAAATTTTGGGTGGGTAAAGTTTTCAAAGGCACCTACGTATTACGTATTACTTCACCGTACAAGTATTGCAAAAAAATCAATTTAGTATGCTTTACGAGGGATACGATACTAACCCATGCAGTTTTAAAAAGTCGTGGGTCCGTATTGAGCAAACAAAACTTGAAACAATAGACTAAATTTCAAAAACTACATTTATATTTAAAAAAGAATAACGTTCTAGATACAAGCCGAAATCCATTGTCCTTACTACCTAAATAAACTTAAAAAAACTCGGGACGCAGCAAGTGCGTTATGGTAGTGAATTTTTATTAAATGCTTCAAATTCAAATAACTCAATTTTCTATAAACTTAGAGAGTTTAATTTCAATACGTAGTAAGGTTTTTCCTAAGGCAAGATATCCACAAAATTTCATTAAAATAACTTTGTAATTTTCGGAGAAAAAATTTTTTTCGAAAGAAAATTTAAAATTTGAATAACTCAATTTTCTCGAAACTTAGAAAGTTGAATTTTGGTACGTAGTAAGGTTGAGGCAACATATATAGTAAATTTCATTGAAACAGCTTTGTTACTTTCGGAGAAAAAAAATTTTTTCGAAAGAAAACTCAAAATTTTTCCGGAAAACCCCGTCTGATTTTTCTGGATAACGAACTCATCCAAGCCATTAATAAAATACAGGCACTTGCCAAGTTTCATCGAAATCGGTTAATTATTTTTTGAGTTATCATATATATATATATATATATATATATATATATATATATATATATATATATATATATATATATATATATATATATAAACATATAAAAATTAAACCTATTTACAAATGAACTTTAATAAGATATTATGCTGTGACAATACCTCTCTCAAGCACCCTAAAATATAATCAAAATGTGCACAGTTATATATGTTTTATTTCTTTTTCCCTTGTCTTAATACACTACATATTTTATGACAATCGATTTAATTTACTTATTTGATTTCATAAATAGTCGATTAATAGTGACTTGGAATGAAGTAGACACCACATCTTCAAACATATTAAGAGAATATGAGTAAATCAACAGCAACTGGGAATGAATTCGGTCAGTCGCCCAGCCACGTGGTTAAAAAACACTGTTTGTATGAGTGGTTACAACTCTACCTCTAAATAAAAGGACTGTAACAGCGGCAGAAGCAGAAGTCAATGGAAGGTGTGTGTATTCGGAAAGAAACTATTGACTATTAATAACAACAATTGACTAAAAACGCTGCGAGTTGTCAGGAAAAAATAATTATACTACAGAGGTGATAAATGATAATAAATTACAATAGGGCTATATATAATCGTAAATCTTCCAATTAACAATCAGTGAATTCAGTATTATTGACATTTCTCGGAAACTTACAAATGAATTTCATGAGTCAATAAGAAAAGCATTGACTAACCAACAGCAACCACATACTTATGATTTAAACATAAATGTTTCAAATTTGAATAACTCAATTTTCTGTAACCCTAGAAAGCTGAATTTTGGCACATAGTTAGGTATTTCCCAAAGCAATATGTAGACCAAATTTTATCGAAATTTTCGGAAAAAAAATTTTTTTTGAAAGAAAACTCAAAATTTTCCCGGAAAACCCCGTCCGATTTTCCTGGCCAACGAACTCATCCAAGCCATTAATAAAAGAAAGGCACTTGCCGAGTTTCATCTAAATCGGTTAATTATTTTTTGAGTTATCAGACGGATATATATATATATATATATATATATATATATATATATATATATATATATATATATATATATATATATATATATATATATATATATATATATATATATATATATATATATATATATATATATATATATATATATATATATATATATATATATATATATAAACATATAAAAATTCAAACTGACCCCGGATATGGGTTCTAGGGGTCCTAATTCGCGCTCATTTGAAAGAATTTTTGCAAAGTCTCACCATCGATACCTCTCTATTAGTGAATTTTTTTAATAAAAATTCACTAAAAACGAACTCAAACTAAACAAACCACGAATGAACTCGAGAGTAATTCTGAACTAGCACAAATGAATCAAAAAGAATAATTTATAAATTAAATTTGTATTCTTCAATTATTTTGAAGAAAGGACCCTTCCTTCTATGGGAGCTGAAAAATTTGTTTTTATGGCAAGAAAGTTGGTAAAGGATATATCTGGAAATACGGAAAAGATGTATAAGTACTAGCATTAGTGCCTCCTTTGAAAAATTTTACAACATACTTATCGTCCAAAATTATAACTCATTGGAAATTTATTAAAGCATAGGCGGATAAGGACATTCTCTACACGTGGCGTTCTTATAATCGAAATGACAGTGCCTATATAAACAACAGACTGAGACATACAGTGTGATAATACAGTTTGGAACATAATTCATGAATGTGTTATTTTTTTTTAAGAAAAACGCTCGGACAGGTTTATTTTATCTTTTCCATTGCCAACTTATGACGTAAAAATTACAATTATGACGTCACCTATTTCTGAAAGATGACGTCATCATAGGTTTCTTAAATGACAACCATATTTTTTTGCTGTTTTTCCGTAGACCTGGTTACTACTTAAATGATGATGAAAAAAAAAATTGGTACTTGACTTTATTTTATTTTTTGAAAAAATTGCGTTATTTACTTAAGAAAATGGAAACGTAAATTCAATAAGAAATATTTCTTGCCGTTTTTATTTAGGACGAGTTTTCTTTAGAATGATTAGGTTTTCCATCACTTTTCTAAAGTAATGAACACTTAAATTTGTGATTTTTGATACGTTGTCATGTAACTAGGTGAAACAAAAAATGAAGTCAAAACAATTTTTAACAACACATGATAATTTATTGATTATTTGCTGTTATCAGTATTTAGTTATCAGTCTTTTATCGCAGTATGAATTTGGAATTCAGTGAATAAACGCAATAATGTTAACTAGTCAATTAATTAAAATTATTACCTGCCATTTAAATTAATTAATAGGCTGAGTGGAATTTAACAAAAATGGCACGTTTAATCGGACGGGAAAGAATAGAGATATTAATGATGATTGGATAGGGCGACATGCTTAGAAGTCATCAGGAAGCATGCGAGTTATTTAACCAACAGCATCCTGATTGACCGCCAACTGCAAGATCTACAGTAAGCAAATTGGTTGCCAAATTTACAGAAACGGGATCTGTAAAAGATTTGTCTCGACAAGGTCGACCTCGAGTAAGTGAAGAAGTCAGATTGCTTGAATCTAAAGAAAATCCTCACGATTCTACAATGGAACTAGTCCTAAATAACAACGTGGACCGGTCTTTAGTCTTAAAATTGTTCAAGGAAGAAAAGTATCGTCCTTACAAAGTGCAATTGGTACACAAGTGATGATGATTCAGACCGCCGTTTACAGTTTTCTGAACAATTAATGTTACGCTACGATGAAGATCACAATTGTCTTAATAACATTCTCCCAGGCAGCACAGTCACATTCTGAGAATATACCAGGAATGTTTCGAAAGAATATTCAAACATCCCCAAAACATTCTCACAAGGCACAATATATATATATATATATATATATATATATATATATATATATATATATATATATATATTCATAGAACATTATATTAATATGACAATGGGACAGATTCTGTCATACTAATAAGGTTCTCAGAATGTTATTTATGATATTCTTAGGAACTCCCAGTATGTTCTGAAAATGTCACACAAACATTCAATGAATCTTCTCAAAATGTTCATGATAAAAATTGTGATATGCTAAGGCTAGATGCATTCTCACCACAATTAGAACCGTAGACCGGTGTCTCTCTAATTAGAGCTCGTCAGTACGTCATACTAATTGCAGCGAAAATACACCTATAAAGTAATACGGCTATGGTAGCCAGCCTTCCAACACTAAGTGAGATGCAAGACACGAATCACGTGCCGCCACCTCGTTGCGGAACCAAGTAATATGTTGTCACGGCAGCTCCAAATAACACAGAGTGTTAAAAAGTAGAGACTGTATACAACCAACTAACAATTTAGTAAATTGTCAGCCCTGGACCATTTCTACCCTAATATAGGGACAACGTATGTAAGGCTAGATGCATTCTCACAACAATTAGAACCGTAGACCAATCTAATTAGCTCTAATAGCCGGTGGATTTAGGCTATGTGCCTTCAGCACAGATCAGACAGTGGAGCTAAATTTTTAACATAATCGCCATTTATAAAAACAGCTTTTGCATTGGATAGTTATGATTTAGTGGACCAAGCCATTTTTCACAGTTATGTTAAGAGCAGAAAATAGAAATAAAAGAAAAAAAGACATATTCCTGATTTGTGAATGGAGAAAAGAAATCGAGCGGGAAATACACGCGAGTTACAGCACCCTGTATAATGCTATACTGATATCTCGTGTCAGTAGAGTAATATGATCGAAGCAGTCGTTCAACGCGGAAACACTAAAACCGCTGAATAATCATAGTCATCATAATTATTTAGTTTAAGTTGTTTTATTTTATAATGTTAGCTAAGCATATTTGACTTTATATATACAAGTAAGATACAATATTATGTTAGAATTTATTACGAGTATTTCAACATTAAACATCGTGTATTTCTCCTTTGTTTTAAAATTATAATTAAACTTGTTGTAATTTCGAAATAAAGTTTTTTTTTGTTTTGAAGTGCCAAGAGGGCACTATCCAAACTGGCGCAGTCGTTAGTATAGGTTTAAGTGTATTGTTGACAAAAATCGCAAAGGTACACGTCGATTTTTATCGTTAAAAACCTGTAACCTACAAAATTTAAAGTGACAAACATCGTCAACGAGGAAGGACATCATCGCCAACCTCAACAGCAGAAGCCACCACTAGCAGAAGACAACACAGCCACAAAAGGAAGGACATCATCGCCAACCTCGAAGGGCCAAGTCAAATATAGATAGAAGTGACCAAAAATCGTCAGCGAAGAAGGACAACATTGCCGACTTCATAATTAAGCGAATGGAAAAATTATTGTGAGTAATTTTCATTATCCTTTATATATTTATCCCATAAGTTTTATAATTGTGTATGTCTGACTCAGATAAAATTTTTAAGAATATTTCTAGACAAAATATAATTAAACCAGCCAAATAAGTGTTAAATTTAGAAAATAATTTTACGTTAGAAAATACAAATATTAAAATGACTGAACAAAACGTTGCTGCACAAACCAAAATTGAATCTTATCATATCAATGCAATTCCCAGTTATGACGGGGATCAAGCCACTTTGGCATTATTTATTGGAGCTTGTGAAAATTTCTTATCATCTTTTGTTGATACACAAAATTTAAATAATGACCGTAATAATTGGATACTTAGAATAATAGTTAATAAACTAGAGGGAAGAGCTAAATCTTTAATAGCTAGTAGAGAAGATGCCACAAATTGGCCCCGAATAAAACTTCTCTTACAACAATATTTTTCAGACCAGAGAGATGAAGATTGTTTGGCTAGAGACTTAATGTTACTTAAACCTAATCAAAATGAAACGCCATATCAATTTGGTATGCGAATACAAGATGCTAGAAGTTTGCTACAAAGTAAATTAAGATTAACTATAGATGATAGCAATATTCGTTTAGTAAAAAATGAAATTTATGACAAAATGGCCTTGCAGAACTTTTTACACGGACTGCACGGACAATTAGGACTTGCAATTAGATTACAAAAACCGATACATTTGGAGCAAGCTATGGCATTAGTCGTAGAGGAAGAAAATTTCCAATATGGCGAAAAACAAATGAAATATATGCATACTAACACACCTAATAAAAACAGTAATAGTAACAATTTCCAAAATAAACCATTGCAAAATAGTTTTACTTCTCAAAATCTAGGTAATTTTCATAAACCATTTTCTAGAAATCAACCATTTAATCAAAGACCATCTAATTCACAATTTTCGAGAAATAATTTTCCACAACTAAATCCTTTTGAGAGAAAACAAAACATTCAACAACAGAGACCTGATTATCAACCTGCTTCACAAAATTTCGCAAGAAATTCTAATAGAAATGTTTTCCGACCCAACCCTAATTTTGTTCCGACTTACAAGCCTACCCCTATGCAAACGTCGACCAGAAATCATAGACCGTCAAATACCATACCTAATACACAAAACAGACGATATACGAGTGAGGAACTTTATCATCACGAAGTACAATCTGACAGACCTATACAAAACAATGACTACAACGACACAAATTTTAGTCAAGGAAATTATGAATATAATGAAACAAATTCTGAATATTATGAACCTGATAACTTTTCAGAACCTTACCCTGAAAATTATTATGAACCTAGAGATAATTTTAATGATTATACCGAACATGAAGAAAATTTTCATTCGAGCCTGAATTTAGATCAGAACAGATAATACAGGTTAATTTAGATAATTGCCCAAAACTACCCTACGTAATCGTGACTGGTATAAATTTAAAATTCATGTTGGATAGTGGTAGTACGAAATCTTTATTGTGCCCATCTTTAGCTTATACTTATTACAAAAATTTTATAGAAAATGAATATTTTCAAATCAAATCCGTCCATCAGACAAGTACACATAACGAAATTGCAAAAATTCCCTTACCATTAATGTTCAACACAGGAAAAGCAAAATATAAATTTTACATTTTTAATATTAGTAGCCAATATCAGGGTCTGATTGGCTCTGACTTATTACAAAGGTTAGGAGCCAGAATAGATTTTAAAAATAGAAAATTAATTACAGATAAAGCAGTAATTCCACTTTATTTGCCGTCTGAACAACATAATACTTATAAAAGAACGTATCAAAATTTTAAAATTGAAATAGAAGCAAGAACAGAGAAAATTATTAAAATTCCAGTTTCTTGTTCCACAAATACTGGCGTTTTATCGAAATTAACATTGCGACCTGGAGTAGAAATACCAGAGTCATTAGTTAACGTAGATCAGGGTTTTTCATATGTGAGTGTCTTGAATAGTACAGATAAACATGTACAAGTAATATTAAACTCGCCATTGAAACTTGACCCAATTACGGAAACAGAATTAAATTTCACTGAACACTTTGACGAACACATGGACGTAGATTTCTCAGGGATAGAATTAGAATATCTTCAAAATCAAAATTTAGAAAAACTTAGACTTGATCATTTAAATATTGAAGAAAAAACAGCAATTGAAGCTTTATGTAAGGAATATAAAGATATATTTTATTGTGAAGGAGTCCCTCTCACATTTTCACATCAAATAAACCATCATATTAGATTATCTGACCCAGATCCAGTTTATGTAAGACCGTATCGCTTACCCCATGCTCAACAACAAGAAGTTAAACGACAAGTAGACGACTTACTAAAACAAGGTATAATTCGACCATCCTGTTCCCCATGGTCCAGCCCTGTATTAGTGATTCCAAAAAAAAAGGACCGCAGTGGTAAACAAAAATTTCGTATGGTAATAGATTATCGTAAATTAAATGCCAAAACTATCCCGGACAAATATCCTCTTCCTAATATTTCCGACATCTTAGACAAACTTGGACGAAGCCAATATTACACCACTCTTGACTTAGCCTCTGGTTACCATCAAATTGAAATGGCACCAGAAGATGTTGAAAAAACTGCCTTCTCAACGCAGGTCGGCCATTTTGAGTATATGCGCCTCCCTTTTGGAGTAATCAATGGGCCACCCTGTTTTGAGCGCCTAATGCAAAATATTCTGAGGGGTATACAAAACGAAAAATGTTTTTCCTATCTAGATGACATCATAGTATTTTCAACTTCCCTTCAGGAACATATTGAAAGACTAAAAGACGTATTTGAAAGATTAAGACAGGCCAACCTAAAAATTCAGCTCGATAAAAGCGAATTTCTAAAGAAGGAAGTAATGTATCTTGGGCATATAATCACAGATCGGGGGGTGAAACCTAATCCAGATAAGATTAAGGCCATAAAACAGTATCCACTTCCCAAGACCCGTAAAGAAATCAAAGGCTTTTTAGGTCTTGTAGGGTATTATCGAAAATTTATACGCGATTTTGGAAAATTGACCAAACCACTAACTAAATGCCTTAAGAAAAATGCCAATATAAATCATGACAAAGATTTCCTTGAGTCTTTTGAAACTTGCAAAAACATTTTGATGAATGACCCTATCTTACAATATCCCGACTTTCCAAAACCTTTTATTTTGACGACAGACGCTTCAAATGTAGCTTTAGGGGCAGTGTTATCGCAAGGACATTTAGGTAGTGCTAAACCAATAAGTTATGCATCTCGCACCCTAAATAATAGTGAACAAAAATATTCAACTATAGAAAAAGAGCTTTTAGCTATAGTTTGGGCGACTAAATATTTTAGGCCATATTTATACGGACGTAAATTTTACATTTACACCGATCATAGACCATTAGTTTGGTTAATGAAATTAAAAGAACCAAATTCAAAATTAACTAGGTGGAGACTGAAATTGGAAGAGTACGACTATAAAATTCCTAATAGTCCAAATTCAGAAGATATCCCTTTAAGTGAACTAAGACGTAATTTACTCGCACAAAAACCAACTGAAAACTCGGACGAAAGTGATCATTCTCAAGTAAATGTTGAACCGAAAAAAAGTATACAAATATCTGAAAATCCCATTGAAAAACAACCGAATCAATATTATATTTCCCCAGAAATAATTCAAAAAAAATCAAATGTCACTAACAGAAACCGCTATTACCAAATTTAATCAAACAGTTTACATTTTGACTAACAATCAAAAAAAGATAGCAGACCGTATTGAATTTCTGACAAAAAATTTTGAAGCTGAAGACTTAAGACAGGATTACATGGACATAGTAATCATAGCTCAAATGCTCTTTGTTCAGTTAATTACCGAAATAACGGGAATTAAAAATATTTTGGAGACTTTAGTTAATGCAATAACGTTTGCTAAATTAAAGACAATGCATCCCTCTATTTTAGAAACAGATGATTTATTGATAGAGCTTAATAAAATTCAAAGACATAAAGTAAATTTGCCATATAAGGTAAATATAGATAATATGGCCCTTTATGAAGAAATAATTACTATTAAAAGCTATTACAAAACCACGCAGTTAACATTCATTTTAGATGTACCTTTGGTTGAGTCAGCATATTACGATTACTATCATTTATATGCCTTTCCCATTCGTAATAGTTTGACCCACACATTCCTAACATTAATTCCCCATTCAAAATACCTTTCCGTGAATGATGAAAATTACAAACTCCATGATGGACCATGTCGAGAGGTCCGACCAACTGAATTCCTGTGTCAAGCTCAAACAATGAGTCACATCAGTCCAAACAGCCCTTGTGAAATACAATTAATAAAGTTCTCCACCCAGTATAACAATTGTGAGCATCACCAAATGTTAATAGAAGATGTGAAGGTTCAGAAGATCAGCGAAAGTAAATGGATTATCATCTCTCCAGTAGAAAATATAGTCAACTACAGATGCAGCGATGACCGTAAAATCATGGCCATAGATGGTAGTTATCTGGTAAAAATAGAGGAACGCTGTGAGGTAAAAATCAAAGGACAAACAGTAAGTTCTCATCAATCTGAAATTAAAAAACTTTTCTATGTGCCGTTACCCGAACTCAAATTTACTGAACTGTCCATGAACTCAAAACTTAACATTGTGCCTTTACATCTAGAATCTATAAATTTAGATGAATTGAATTTAGTGAAATCCCAACTACAGCATCAGAAGGAGTTACTACAAACAATAAGTGTTCCTGCAATTCATACTTCGATTAGTGTTTTTACTTTAACTGTTTGTGTTCTTTTATTAACAGTAGCATGTTTCTGTTTTTGGAAATTTAAAGGCAGAATAACCAGTTCCGCAGTCGAGTCCGAAATCGTCAACGAACTTAAGAAGACCCACGAAGTTCCCCTGGAGGAGATCAATTTCAAGATTTAGGTACCCTAAATCTCATCTGGCAAGCGAGGAGTTACAGCACCCTGTATAATGCTATACTGATATCTCGTGTCAGTAGAGTAATAGGATCGAAGCAGTCGTTCAACGCGGAAACACTAAAACCGCTGAATAATCATAGTCATCATAATTATTTAGTTTAAGTTGTTTTATTTTATAATGTTAGCTAAGCATATTTTACTTTATATATACAAGTAAGATACAATATTATGTTAGAATTTATTACGAGTGTTTCAACATTAAACATCGTGTATTTCTCCTTTGTTTTAAAATTATAATTAAACTTGTTGTAATTTCGAAATAAAGTTTTTTTTTGTTTTGAAGTGCCAAAAGGGCACTATCCAAACTCGCGGCGCTTTTAATGTTTGTAGTACACGAACTATAAGTGGCTAGCAGGGAGTGTTAAACGAAAAAAAGTGTTTTTCTTTTATTTTTGACTGTTTTCATCAAACAACAGCGAGTGATGCAAGTTAGGGCTTGGGTCCGCAAAAATTTATAAAAACTCTGGGTGAGTTTTTGATTTTACCTAATTCGGTATATCTGCCTATTGATTTTGAACAACAAATCTATCACGCTACTGTTGAAGTTTGTGTTTTCATGGTGTTAATTGCTTTAAACTATAGATGACATTATTCTGTACTTGCTTCCATTCTCTGTGGTTTTTTCAGGCTTACTTATACATATTCATCAATCTGTCAACTTGACTTTTACTGTTTTTGAACTCTGTCAAAAATAATAAAATGGATACTCGTTTTGATATTAACTTTTGCAAATATAATTATAGAAAATAAATCTAATTACAACAGGTTATGGGTTCAGTAACTCCAAACTGTGTGGATTAAAGGTTAATAAGTCAGGCTGAGTATATATATATATATATATATATATATATATATATATATATATATATATATATATATATATATATATATATATATAGCCCAGACAATGGATTTCAAGAGGCACATCAAACCTTTAATTGGCGAGTCGCATTGGCCAATGTGGAAACGAAAAATGCGTGACATTCTTGATTATCATTAAGGCGCCCTTGATGTTATCGACAAGAAACTAGAGAAACCTTTCTAATTAAATATGTCAAAGAAAATAAATTTAACTATTATTTCAAAAAAGTTGTAATAAAATAATGAGTTGATGTATGTCGATATTTTCGTTGTATAGAGACTACTTTTATACTGTTATTGTTTAGTTATTTTATTGTTGTAACTGTTATCATAGTTATTATAGGCTAGTTCTAGTTTTTATGTTAAATATTGACATACATCACATAGACACTTTGAAAACCTCATCTGTCATCTGTGTTTCATTTTATTTTCAATTTGATAAAATGTTTTGATCAAAACATCATATCATAACCTAGCAACAGATATTTATTTGTAGTTGTCATGATTTCGTACTAATTCAATTTTAATCTGTCTGAAAATGCTGTCAAGCAGCGAAACTATAGTCACAGCGGCATTGAAGAACATCCTAGAACTTCCAGAATTCGAAGGGCCACTTACTCCAGTTAGCTCACGCGCTGGCTACGTCCTTCACCACTAAAAACCAACAGTGAAACCAGAGAAGTATTCTCCAAGTCTGTATGCACAATGAAGAAATCAGTTGCTAATAGTGAAAAGTTCGCACAAGAGGCTCTAATAGCAAATTCAGACAAACAAAAACAGGCAAATATCAACAAACCAAATAAACAAGAGTCTGTTTGTAACTATTGTCATAGAAGGGGTCATTGGGTCAAACAGTGCCGTAAATGGATAGCAGATGGACGGCCACCTAAGAATAAAACTGTTCCAGACAAATTGCATGGCCAAAGCAATGCACTTGATGTTGCAATAGTTCTTTGTGTTTCTGATATCCATACTCAAGAAAGTGATTCAACAGTTTGGTGGATCGACAATGGTGCAACGAAACACGTAACGAATAGTTTTGATCACTTCATAGATTTTAATGAGTTTCAAGGTCAGTGTACCATTAAAGCTGCAGGACAAGAAAAACTCAGAGCGTTTGGTCAGGGAACTATAAAGATTTTGTCTACAGTTAATGATAAAAATATGGTTCTAACCTGCAATATGTGTGGTACGTTCCTGACATATCGAAAAATCTATTTTCCGTATTAGCAGCACAAGATTTGAATAAGGACAGTAAGTTTGAATCTACGCCTACAAAATGTTGTCTACAAGTGAATGGCAAAATTGTGCTATGCGGAACACGTGAGGTAGGTGGTACCCTGTTTCAAGCACTTATAAGACCTATAGCTGCTGAGCAAAATGTAAATGTTGCACTTGCAGAGAGTTCATTATTACAACTCTATCATGAAAGATTTGGGCATCAAGATAAGCGACACGTTAAAACTTTACTAGCCAAGGAACTGGGTATTGATGTCACTTTAAATAGAGACCTCTGCGAGTCCTGTGTCTATGGTAAAGCTCACCGCCTACCTTTTGGCACTAGAAGAGGGGCTCTTGTTCCTGGTGAGTTGATATCAGCTGATGTAGTTGGGCCTTTTCACGAATCGTTTGGCAAGAAGAGATTCTTTGTTGAGTTCAAAGATAACGACACGAAATTCCGCTATGGTTTCATGCTCAAACAAAAGTCAGAAGTCAAGGAAGCATTAGTACATATGCTTGTTCATGTAAAACAACAAGGCCACTTAATAAAGGAGTTATTAAGCGATGGAGGTGGTGAATTTGGTAACGAAGATGTGAGATCCATTCTGAAAGAACATGGTGTAACACATAGACTGACTGCACCGTATACACCTGAGCAAAATGGCTGCAGTGAACGTGACAATCGTACTGTCATAGAAATGGCACGAACTTTCAAATATTTAAATCAAGATATCAATTATCCTGAAGCTATTTGGGCAGAACTAGTAAATTCTGCGGTGTATGTTTTAAATAGAACTGGGACATCACCTGTTGATGGTAAGAGTCCTTATGAACTTTGGATGGGAAAGAAACCAAGAATAAAACACTTTCGTGTGATAAGTTCTATTTGTTTTGTCCATATTCCATCTAAAAAACGCAATAAAATGGATAAAAAAGCAATAAAGGGCTACCTAGTTGGATATGATGGTGATGAGAGGTATATAATTTATATCAAAGAAAACAAGAAAGTTATCACATCCAGAGATGTAGTTTTTCAAGAAAAGCTAGGAATGTGTCTAAAGAAAGTCGACGTGCCTTTGAAAACTTCATTTTCAAATGAGAAAGGTGCTGACGTATCAGTTAAGCTAGATGAAAGCTGCGAATCAGAAGACGACTTTGAAGATGCTGAAGAAAAAGAAAAATCCAGTACTACTAAAAATTCTGATAGTCAAACACAATCAAGAAGTCTGAGAGATCCCTCAACTTTGAAGATTCCAAACTATCTCAATGACTACGTTATGGCTGCTGAAAACACAATCAATCCATCTGCTGATCCAGAGTCCTATGAAGAAGCCATTAATAGCGAGGCAAAAATGGAGTGGAAAAAGGCTATGGACATTGAAATGAATTCTTTAAAGGAAAATCAAACTTGGGTATTAACGAAACTACCACATGGAGCAAGAGTACTGCCGTGTAAGTGGGTTTATCGCCTAAAGACAAATACATATGGTACAATAGATAAATACAAAGCACGTATGGTTGTAAAGGGATGTGCTCAACGTCGAGGTGAAGATTATAATCAAACATTTAGTCCAGTAGCAAGAATGGCAACGATCCGTTCTATCATAAGTATAGCTGCAAGTGAAGATATGCTTTTGATGCAGTTTGATGTGTCGACAGCTTTTCTCTATGGAGAACTAGATGAAATCATATACATCAAGCAACCAGATAGATACAGTGACGGAACTGACCGAATATGCCAACTAAAGAGAAGCTTGTACGGCCTTAAACAGGCACCAACGTGCTGGTACAATCGCCTCGGAAAATTTCTCTTAACACTAGGACTTAAACAAAGTAAAGAAGATCCTTGTCTTTACATACGAATTGTGCATGGAATTCGTTTAATATTAGCTTTATATGTCGATGATGGAATGGTTGCAGCTAATGATGAGAAGGAATTAAAAGGCTTTTAAAATAATCTGTAATCTGAATTCAAGATTATCTGCAAGCCAGCAATTTTCTTTCTAGGACTGCAAATCGAACAGGTCGATGGCCTCATTCGAGTCAGTCAAAGTGCACACGCTAAGAAGATTTTAGAACGCTTCAACTTTAATGGGTGTAGACCAGTTTCAACACCAATGTTAAAAGGCACCGAAACATCACAGTCAGGGAAAGTTGACGAAACAGTTCAAAACTTTCCATACAGACAAGCAGTTGGAACTTTAATGTATTTGATGCTTAGTACGAGACCGGATCTAGCTTTTAGCGTTGGTTTTCTCAAGATCGTTAGAAGATCCTACAAAAGAAGACATTGCAAATGTTAAAAGAGTATTTCGATACATAGCTGGAACAATAGAATACAGCATAAATTATCGACGTAACTTGAACAAAGGGGTTTTAGAGTGCTTCAGCGATGCAGATTTTGGAGGTTGCACTAAAACAGGAATATCAACTTCAGGAGTCCTAATTGCGTATGCAGGAGGAGCTATCTAATGGCTAAGCAAGAGACAATTGTCAGTAGCTACTTCTACAGCAGAAGCTGAACTAGTAGCAGCCAATGAAGCAACCAAAGAAATCATTTGGCTGAGTAGGCTTTTTAGAGAAATAACAAAACTGTCTCATGTCCCATGACTACAAATGGACAATGAAGCAGCTCTGAAATTGGCTCAGAATCCAGAGTATCACAGTCGAACCAAACATATCGATAGAAATCATTTCTTCATTCGTGAAAAAGTAATCGAAGGAGTGCTAGATGTTGAATCTGTCTCTACAGAAAATCAGATTGCTGACATTATGACTAAACCATTGCAAACCACGAGATTGAAGATTTTATGTGTCAAGATGAGACTTTCATAAAATACACCTTTTTAATCTACATATGATGATAGTTTTTCAATTCAATTAACAAGGGAAAGTGTTGAAGTTTGTGTTTTCATGGTGGTAATTGCTTTAAACTATAGATTACATTATTCTGTACTTTCTTCCATTCTCTGTGTTTTTTTCAGGCTTACTTATACATATTCATCAATCTGTCAACTTGACTTTTACTGTTTTTCAACTCTGTCAAAAATAATAAAATGGATACTCGTTTTGATATTAACTTTTGCAAATATAATTATAGAAAATAAATCTAATTACAACAGCTACCACGTAAGCCACTCAGCCTACCTGTAACCAAAATCCACTTTTCGCCACTGATTGTGGGATCTAGAATGCTTTTGCTACTACCAGATTATATTAGTACCTTTTCTGGAATTTCAGGGATGGTTAGCAGATGATAGCAGGCATAGAACAATTAAATTATTAACATCCATTATCGATCTACTGCTAATTGCCCTGGTACTGGAAAATGTTCATGTTGTGCGTCATATAATTTAAAAGGTGACTGTGCGTCATTTGTCTCGTTATAGTTTACTTCTTCTGGTTAGAAATTTCTTTGTTGAAAATTATGAGAAGGAAAATTATTCCTTTTTAGCTCTGAGGATTGTTGCCCACTAAAGTTAGTGTCTTGTGTTATCACATTATATATCCATAGGTTGTGGATAATTTCTATTAAAATTATTATAATTTGGTATTTTCTCTGAGTATTGATTTGCCAAGTTAAATCTCTAAAAATTCTGATAAAGTGTATGATGATTATTTAGTTTTATTAAAAGGGTGCATTATAGTTTTGTACTTGAAAAGGCCTTTGAAATTGAATATTGTTAAAAATTAGGGTATTTCTATGGAGAAAAACGGCCACTCTCTCATTTATGTTATTGTTATTATTAAAATTAGGTTTTTGTAACAACAATCATGTTTTCTATATGTTTTGACAATTTTTACGACGTTTAAGCCAAAAGAGTTTTTTGAGATTTTGGTCACCGCTGTCATACCACAACATAAAACTCTCGATTATGCTGTGCCCATACTTCCACACTTATTGACGATGTGGAAGTAATAAGTAATGACATATAATATCATAATTTCTACATATAAGTCCAATTCAATAAAATGGTACATTTTACAGTAGAAATCACCGCAAGTAGCTGGTAGTAACTGACCCACTTCCTTAATTAGCAACACATGGTGAAGACGCTCTTGATTGGGCGTCGGCCAACAAACATTCAGGACTTTTTTGCAGCCCACAAATATCTAAGTCTCAATAAATAGAACTCGCTGATTCGAAGCTGACAGAACATAAAACAGTTGTGAAATTACAGAAACCAATTCGTGTTGGCAATTAACTGATAGCACAATTAGAAGATGATGTGAGAGATTCAGCGACTCCGACTGGGAGGCTCAGAAATGAACAGTGAGTGTTTCTAAGCAAACGACCGTCCTCTAACGGGACTTAGCCCTAGCTAAGTCCCGTGAGCGTTTGCGATCTCGATTTTTTTTAAACTCCAACTCTTCGTATAATTGCATGTTCTACCAGCGGACGAAAAAGTTCGTTCCATCATGCAAGTTTTCTATGGGTGTAGGGAACGAACAGAGTAGTTATTAGAAACGACGGCCGACTTCTCGGCAGCTAAGGGATCAGCAAAACATTTTTTGGGACATTTATGTTAAGCCTTACCCTTTTCCCCTCGGTTTGCGCTGTGATTTTACGTGGCGGTTTGTGATAGCTGACGTCGCGAAACCTATTCTGGGCATCGACTTTCTTAGTTTTTATAATCTAATCGACGATGTATTGCGTGATATGGAGTTTTGTTATGCCTACCTGGACAACACTTTACTAGCATTATCGTCTCAATAGTAACATCTTTCGAACCTCGAATTGCTCTTCAAAGGTTTACAGAATAACGGCGTAGTCATTAGTTCATCCAAATGCGTTTTTGGGTCACCCTTGTTAAAACTTTAGACTTCCTGATTTCAGCAGAAGGTACACAACCACTTAACTATGAACACCGCTGGCAGAAGCAGCATTTCATGAATGTAAGGAAAGCCTTGCTCAAGCTTCCTTGCTTGCTCACACAGTACCTCAAGCAGGCATATCCATAGTGTGTAACGCATCTAGTGAAGACACGCACAATCAAGATCCCTGTCGACCAAAAACCAATTACGTACGCGTTTTAGGAAAAGGATCAGCAATGCACCCCAAGGAAGTTTCGGTATCTCGAGTGCATCGGTCAATTCACCAGCGATATTCAGCACATATCAGGAGAATAAAACGTAATCGTCGATGCGTTTTCTCGCGCCGAAGACATTCAAATCACACTAGACATCCACTCTTCAGCATAGGCCCAGAAAACATGCCAAGAAATAAAACCTTGGGCGAAACCTCGCTGAAGCTGAAACTCATTAAAATACTAAACACTGACAAACCACGGCTCTGCAATATTTTCACATTGAGAGCCAGACCATCCATTCTAGTACAGTTTAGCAAAGCAGCATTCCACCCAGTACACAGACTGTCGCATCCAAGCATTCGAGCTACGGTCAAACAGGTTACATAACGATATGTCTGACCATCAATCAAAAAAGGTTGCACTCAGTGGGCTCGCAGTTGCATAGACAGAGAAACGAAGTGACTAGGCGTGTACGGACCACTCTAGGGAATTTTCCACTTTCTTTGAATATATTTGAACACCTGCATCTCGACATCATCGTGTAACAATTTTGGAAGGTTGCAGTTAGTGCCTAACATGCATTGAGCCTTTCTTGTGTCCACCAAAGATTGAAGGTGGGCCCCTTCAAGATCACACATGAGGTTGCCAGATTTAGGACGCCGGTGCGCACACCACGAACTACGGAATGCAATTTGAATACACCTAATTTAGTATCTGCGGTTCCTTGGAATCCTAAATGGTTTCTAGGCTGTTATGCTGTGCTCAAACTAACTTAGTGGCTTGTTAGACGTTTCGCCAAACATAGCAGTTGACGTCTTCAGTAGCTGAACTTAAGCTGAACAGACATTGACTATTGGTGACTATTTTTATGCCCCGTAGATGACGCACGTGTCTCAGGCAATGACATCGTTGTAGATGACACAACCATTGCGGATACATGCTACGTTATGGCCGGTGTCTTGCTAGGGCGCGTGGAATCCTCCTTTTCCTCAGTTTCTTTATGTAGTCCACTGATTTACGAGTTCGTCTCAGTGGGGATGGTCACTGATGATTTCAGACTTTCACGGCCAGCTTTGATTGGAATCGTAAATGGTTTTCGAGTTTTGCGTGTTCCAACACACAGCAATGTCAAAATTTTTGTGATAAAGAATGTATTTTTTCTTAGAAAGTAATGCAATGCCTAGATATAAAATGGTAAGATCCAAATAATAGTGGGTGGATTTGTTGCTGGATCGTAAGTGGTGCAAATAAGAAAGGAGATGGGACATATTTTTTAAACCCATTATGAAACAGGCGGCTTTTAATATGACGCCTAAATGCAATCATATTTTTATCCCTATGCGGCTAGGCTACAAGGTAAATAATTGAATTTACCATCGGCGGTTTTCGGAGTCTTACCTTTCCAAATAAATGGAATTACTAACTGTGCAAACTCTCTTTCTCTCTCTCTCTCTCTCTCTCTCTCTATATATATATATATATATATATATATATATATATATATATATATATATATATATATATATATATATATATATATATAGGGTGTGTCAGATCTATTTAGGCACTACATATCATCACAACACCCGGACATGCTAGAAGAAAAAGTTTCAGACCCAAATTTGTTGGTTAAATAAATTGCTTTCAATGACTTCACTTAGATATATATGGTGGTTCCAAGGTGTACTTTCTGACATAAACTTAATTTTTTTCAATGAAACACCTTGCATTTTATTCAAGATTTGAATTCCTTATTTCATTCTTAATGAATAATCTGCCAAACATTTTTCTCCCCAAAGAAAATGCATGGTCAAAAGTATCAGAAAAATATAATTAACAGTTAATTAACATTGCTGACTTGTAAAAGATACTCAAACTGGAGACCATTTTATGTTTGGCAAACGTAATATTATCTAATAGGCTCCGCAGTGCATGCATTTCTAATAACTTGAGGAGAAATTTCCCTGCAGGCACGAGTAATTTTATTTCTCAGATCCACTTTCTTGGCTGAACAGAATACACCACGCCTATAACATAACCCCATAAAATATAATTTAATGGTGTCAGGTCAGGCGAGCTCACGAGCCACCTAACTGGCCCTTGGTTCCCTATCCACCTTCTTTCTAATTTATTGTTTAAAAAATTTGACACAGATATTAGAACGAACAGTTTTGACAATGATATAATAGTTGTGGTGCTGTCATTGCTGACAAATAATAATTATTAAAAGGAAGATGCAAATCTTTTTTTCTGGGATTTTCTCGAAAACTATTGAAATGAGAAAACAATGTTTAACACGATTATTATTGATTAAAAATAATATAAGGAATCCAAATCTTGAATAAAATACAGTGTTTAATTCCGAAAAAATTAAGTTTATGCCAACAAGTACACTTTGGAACCACCCTCCATACCTGAGTAAAGTAGCTTTATATATATATATATATATATATATATATATATATATATATATATATATATATATATATATATATATATATATATATATATATATGTACTATTTCATTTTGCAACATTGCAAGGTATCTTTGTCCTGTCAATGTTTGATCATAAATAAAGGGCCCAATTAGTTGATTTCCTATTAAAATAAAATAGTTTAATTTCTTATTACGATAGGAATATTAAAATAATTCAAAGGATAGAAGAATATAAATTTTTCAGAATAAAGCAAAAAATATCTCACCATACATTCCACACCAAACATGAAAGCCAAATCGAACTTGCAATCTACGCTGTTCCCGCAGCTGAGGGTTTTCGGTAGCCCAATAATGACGATTATGTTTGTTGAATATTTCGCAATTTCTAACATAAGTTTCGTCCGTCCATACAATGTTATTTTCAAAGTTCAAATTATCTTGACATTTTCCCTGGTACCAATTGCAAAAAGTTACTCTTATGTTAAAATCACCTTCTCGACGTCCTTGTACAATGGTGGGCTTATACGGACGATAATGTTGTTTTTTCAAAACATCGTGAACTGTTGACTTAGCAGTATGTAGCTCCCTGCCAGCAATCCTTGTAGAGGACATAGGATACTCATGAAAATATTCTTGAATACTTCTGTCACGATTTTCACTATCCTTCTCATAATTCTTAGACCGAGGTTTCCCAAAAGCTCCGAATTGAAGTAAATTCATTACAAGTTTAGAGAAATACCTTTTGTTGGGTTGTCGTCTATCCGGGTACTTTTCCAAATAATTGTTGGCAGCCTTATCCGTATTCCTTTCATTTTTAATAAATGATACTAACATATCAAACTTTTCTTCATTCGAGAAATTTTCTGCCCTTCTGAACACTGGTCCGAGTCAAGACATAAAACGCGTTTAAATAAAGACAAGCGTTCACAGTTCTGACAAAAGTGGTGACAGATTTAAAAATTTTCATTCCTCTAAAATCCAAAGCCTACTAGAGCATTAATGTATCACGAATACATATATTTCATCAAATTATTTACTGAACTTTAGGTTATTCCGAATATTTAAATGATTGTTGGGTCATATTGGTGTTCTGAGAAATAATAATTCAATTCGTTCATGTATTTCTCAAAAGTTATGACTTTTTTTGACGTTATTTTTTGTTGCACGGTACGAGTGTGATATATCATAAACAATGTTAACTATAACACAATTGATCGAGTTACCAGATCGTTGATAAAAAAACTGTGCAATGGACGCAAATGGGTCGCATTTTGAATCTTAAATTAGACATTTTATTTTGGAAATTATTATGTGATTTGACACATTATTGTTTTTTTTCCTTTTTTTTGTATTAAAATTTCAAAAAGGATAATTTCTATGTTTTCAAAAGATTTTCACATAGGAGAAACTATTACTTATAAGGATATGTTGTTATTAATTGTAGTTAAGAGATCACCTTAAGTGTGACTGTTTAATCGTGCGACGTTGCCAAATTCGTAACAAAATCATATTTTTTTTTCGTTTTTAAACCCATAACCTAACTTTTTTCACTAAGTGTGCTACATATTTGTAAAGGAAAAAACAGAGGCTTTTCAAAACCGTAAAAATCCAATATGGCGCCCATATGAAAAAACAAAGTTTATGATGGTTCCAAACTATCGGATCGTTGGAAACGATATTTGACTACACAGCCCTTTCCTACCTAAAAAATTACTATAATAAAGTTTTTACAGATTTCAGAAATTTTCAGAAATAAAGAAAATACAGGGTATTTTCAAAATGCGTCATTTTAGTTTTTTTCAAATATCGTAAAAACCAGAAGATATAAAATCGTAAACTAAACGGCATTCAATTACAAACAGAATTGTCTAAAACTCTCCCCATTTAAGC
Source organism: Tillus elongatus (assembly GCA_964006375.1). Taxonomy (NCBI): domain Eukaryota; kingdom Metazoa; phylum Arthropoda; class Insecta; order Coleoptera; family Cleridae; genus Tillus; species Tillus elongatus. Next base: position 80,329,720 of record OZ023264.1, read on the forward strand.
GCGTTCCTAACTCTAACAGTTTCGGAGATTGAAATACATGCATCACCAATTTCGGGCACACTATATATATATATATATATATATATATATATATATATATATATATATATATATATATATATATATATATATATATATATATATATATATATATATATATATATTGGAACACTACACTGTAATCACTTAAATATACACTTTATTTGTTTGCTGTATATTCTATGATTTTTTGTTTATTTACGTGGACTACAGTTTCAAACCTTCCCGGTTCATCATCAGCACGCTACTGACTCTGATCGTTCCTGAGTGTTAAACATACACGAACGATCAGAATAAATTAAAAAATCACAGAAAGTACAGCAAGCAAAAAACATATATATATATATATATATATATATATATATATATATATATATATATATATATATATATATATATATATATATATATATATATATATATATATATTCAGTTTTCGGGACAGTAATATTTGTGGGATTGCCGTCAGTTGCAAAATAAATACTCTATACTAAATTGCCGAGCTTCCGGAATGATTTATTCATTCCATTATCAAGGCTGCAACGTGGAAAGAAAAAAATTACAGTTTACATAGTAAAAATATATAAAAGTTTTATATACAGATAAAGCGAGTTTTAAAATTCTACTTGAAAACATTATTAAATAACAACCAATAACAGAACTTTTGTGAAATTTGCATGAAGTCTATAGCAGTCACTGTGACATATGCAACTAAGTGAAGATTAGAACCTGTGATGAGCACTGATAAGTACCCTTGTGGAGCACAAATAACCACCATACACATCTTTTTAAGGACCTGACGATCATTCCACTAACAAAGTTAGCCTCATCAGAGGAAGAAAAATTATAAACTGCTTACTACTAAACATCACCTTTTATATTGAGTCTTAGGTAAAGACCGATACCGAGAAGGAGACGAAATCGCAGGCAAATTTTCTGTGTATTGTACTTTAATTGTCGGACGAGGTTTTTGAACTTTCGTTATAACTTTACCTGCCGAGTTTCGGAAGATTTATCTGTATCAAAGACAGTGCGCAAACAAAAGAATATAAATCAGTGGCGGCGCTCAGTTTAAGGAACTTTTGTTTTTTATTGCCTTAGAGGTAAAGGTAAGATGCTTACTGGCAATTAGGCCAATGCTGACCCTTTTTGCTCATCTAAAATAACCTACTCTCCACCTTAAGCTCAATCTCGACGACAGAAGTGATTTGAAAAATCATCCGCTGCCGGTGAGTCTCGAACCGTCGTCCCCCGAGTCCGAATTGGGAAGTTTCAGTCGCCTTTCTAACACTGTAACGGCGGCGCTTTATTGCCTTAGAAATATAAATACCCTCGTACGCACGTAGCATTGCTGGTTGTCTAACATTTTTGACAAGTTTCAGATTTTCTTTATCTATGTGGTGGTTATTATCCGAAATATGTCGTGCCATGCATGACTAGTTTACAGCATCGCATCTCAGCTGTGCCAGTTTATATATTTATTTATATTTATAAGGCAATAAAGAACAAAAGTTCCTTAAACGGAGCGTTGCCACTGATTTATAGTCCTTTGTTCGCGCTATTTCTTTGATACTGATAAATATTCCGAAACTTGGCAGGTAAAGTTATAACGAAAGTTTAGAAACCTCGTCCGGCAATTATTTACAATACACAGAAGATTAGTCTGGGATTTCGTCTCCTCTCGGTATCGGTCTTTACCCAAGACTCAGTATAAAAGGTGATATTTAGTAGTAAGTAGTTAACAATTTTTCCTCCTTTGATGACGCTAACTTTTAAGTGAAACGATCGTCAGGTTTTTAAAAATATGTATTGTGGTGATTTGGATTCTCTAAGTACTTGTGACATATGCAAGCTAACTATTCTGGATTTAAATTTGTTTTTTTTTTGCTTCTGTCAAGGAAATATACATAGGGGTAGAATTATATATATATATATATATATATATATATATATATATATATATATATATATATATATATATATATATATATATATATATATATATATATCTGTGTGTGTGTGTGTGTGTTTGTGTGCGCGCGCGTGTGAAACGGAGCGATTATTCAAAAAAGTCAAAAAAGTCAAACTTGGCACTCACTCAGAATAGTTTTTCTCAAAGGAAAGCTATTTTGTAAATTCATTGCATTTTGGAAACTAATGAAGGCTTTATTACGTACAAAAATTTGATTTTCAAGGTTACTAAATTTTCAATTTTTTCAATTCCTACCACAATGGGCTTTTCCAATTTAAAGTTAAATATCTCAAAACGGCATATTTTTGTGTAAACTTTTAACAGAGCGTCACCATAAAAAAACTACGTAGGTATGCCTTATAGTTATCGATAAAAATGGTCGAAAAAAAAAACAAAAGCACTTGGCAAAACTTCACAGGAAATAGTTTATTAAGTTAAGACAGACTGTTCCGTTATCATGACCATTCTCGGTGAGCACTAGATACAAGCTAATACATATTTATATATAGGTACCTGTATAATATAGTATTAATGAAGAATCGTCGTGAGACACAAAAACTGTGCGTGGGCTTAATAAACTATCTTCTATTCATTGATTGTTGTTCCCCCCTATTTGGTGTAGCTGTTCCATACTAAATACAAACTGGAGGCTTTTTCTCTACCTTCACTATTGGTTCACTTTTCTGTAAATGAAGGACATAGCTAGCGCGTAAGCTAACTGAAACAAGTGGCCCTTCTGTATTCTAGATGTTCTGGATATTCTTCAACGTTTCTGTGACCGGTTTCGCTGCTTAACAGCATCCTCAAACTGAAAAAAATTGAATTAATACGAAATCATGACAACTACATATGTAAAGATCTGTTGCTGTGTTATGATGTTTTGTTCTAAAAATTCTTTAAAAATGAAAATTAAAATAATAAAAATGACGGCTGGCGTCTTCAAGACGTCTACGTGATGTATGTCAATATTTAACATACAGATATAATTAACCTATACCTAACAATCATAACTATAACCACAATTACAACAATAAAATAACTAAACATTAATAATAATAAAACAGCCTATATACAATTAAAATATCGACACGTCAACGCATTATCTTATTAAAGCTTTTTTGAAAAAAATAGCTATATTTATTTTGTTTGATTTATTCAATTTGGAAGAAGAATAATCAACAAAGGGCAATCCATTAAATAAGTTTACTCATTTAAAACAAGGTAGCTGTTGTCGTGTATGTGCTTTTTTGCTTCTAAAGCTTCAAAAAAGTCTATTTGACGCTTGTCATTACAAAAATGTTGTGGTTCTACGCGGTTATTTACAGTGTGTCTATGTTCAGTATCAATAATATGTTTTGCAAATGTACCTACTCACATACTAAATGTCTGGACGCAGCAAGTACGTCATGGACGTGAATTTTCATTAAAATGTTTTTAATAGCAAATATGTCTTTTTTTATGAAGGCAGGCATCAAATTTAGTTACAAATATAACCTATATGGTAAAAACAATGTACCACATTTCATCAAAATAACAAAAGATTTCCGGAAATAAACTTAAGATGTTCCCCAAAAAACTTGGCCGGTTTTTCTGACCAACGAACCTGTGCAAGCTATTTACTCACCTAGCAAGATATAATTATTCACCAAAAGCTTTCCCAAAAAAAGTTTACATGGAAATTTGCAAACAATTCTTTCACGAAAATCTGAAAATATTTTTTCAGAATAACTTGTTAAACATTTATTACCAAAATGTCACAAAAGTCCTACAATGATTTCTTCGGAAACAAAAAAAAATCTGCAAAAATTGACGAACTTTTTTCTGCAAAAAATTTGCCCAAAGAATACTGTTACAAAGCACCTCAATAGATGTAGGTGCGGTGTTGCCACATCTCCAGAACTTCCCCCAGCATCTGGAAATTTTTGCACAATCTGGCAACACCGCATCCCCACCCCCTGGGGGTGCCTGGGGTGACCCCCCTCAGGCGAAGTCTCAACCCTCTAGGACCAGAAATAACGAAGTTAACCACTTGTACCCCGTCGGAACGGATAACTGAGGTCTGCACATTCCGAACACCCTGTATGCGCAGAGAACCCTTACACCCTGTATACGCAGAGAGATCTTATATTACGAGAAACACCTCTTCTGTAACATAGGAGTGATGACCACATTTGGATCAACTTGTATATACATCCCCCTGTATAGACACGGGACCGATCTGTATTCACAGAACGTTCTAGCAAAAGAAGGTCCTGGAATATTCTGGAATGGAACGCTCGCGAAACAAGGTGCGACGTGTATATAAGGGCGAAAACAGTACAGTTCAGTTCAGTTAGATAATGTTGAAGTGACTGGAAGAAGCAGCAAACAGTGTGAAGTGTTATAGAGCATCGACTGTAGTACCAGTGTAGAGACTTGTGTGCAGATTAGTAATTGTAAGGCTAGACAGTAAATTAAGTGTTTTGTGAGAGAGACATTCTAGAACTTATATTGTATCCATATTTAGAGAGTAAATAAAGTTGTTTTGTTAAAATTTAAAGTCTCACTTATCCAGAACCCGGAGAAACGCAACAATACATAAAATTCAAATTATATATCTAGTCTGTAACTAAGTTTAAAAAATATTAGGAAAATGCAAAAAACTATTTTCAAAACTAGAGTCTGTAAGTATAGGGAGTTGTTCAATTTGAAAAAAATGAGTTACGTGAGTTCGAATTTTTCAAGTTCAGTCACTATTTGAGAGCGCTCTGTATACGGCATTTTGATTTTTTTCGACAAATAATATTAAACTAAAACCTCTCTGAATGCGTCACTTTCATGAGACTCTCCTATCTGTTGGGAAATATAATTAAAAACCTCCCTAAATGCGTCATTTTCAAGGGACTCTGATTTGCATTGGTAGAAAAGCTGTATCACAATTTTTTATTTGTTCCAAAATGTAAAAAGTTGAAAAAGAATTGAAAACTCGAAAACGATGGGCGATATAAATGTTTTCTCCTTACAAGCGTGTAATAAAATTTGATGGAAAATGCAATAATGCTACAATAAATGGGCTGTTCGATTAAAAAAAAGAAAACTTGTATCACCAACGACTTATGGGCCAGCCTATGATTGTCAACATAGCTTTATAAGATACAGCTCAAAATACTCCATAAATAACTTTTATAATATTTCCCTGTATCTTGTATAATAACCGATACATTGAGCTTTGCCGTAAAAATGCACCAGCCTGTATATATCTAAATATGTAAAAACTGAAATTGACCCCGGAGGCGCCTAGTTTGCACTCCTTTGAAGAAATATTTAAAAAAATTATAGTCGCGGTCTTCTCAATAACGATTTTTTTCTACGAAAATTCGCGAAAAAGTATAGACTATTAAACCACAAACTCTATAACTGAAGCTACTGCCAAATCATCAGAGAAGAGGTCTATTTGAAATAAATTTTCTGCAAATATTTGAGTAAAATGAAGGACAATGATGGTTGAAGCTGTAACTTAAGACTTTGTAAAACACATATATTATGACATTTTCTTTACATAGCCCGTTGTTTCAGGTTCTCCATCTAGTATTGCAAATTTTGACTTTTAAAATCGCGACTTTGACATTTTAAGAAGATAAACTATAAAATTTTCAAAGCAATTTTTCCGTTCTTTCTTGACCTTTTTACAATAGATCTTGTTATCCACACAAAATCTTTTGGTTTTGTTCATTTCTCTGCTCATCAGTGGTACCCAAAAATATTTTTTCAAATGTCTATAATTTTTTCCTTTCAACTTAGAGATTCAAATTTTGGCATGTAAGGTAAGTTTAATATTGTTAAACTAAGTAACAAATTTGGTTACTATAGATTTATTATTTTCGCAGATACCGAAATGTCCCGAAAGAAAACCCAACATTTTCCAGGAAAAACTAGTCAAATTTTTCTGGATAAGGAACTTATCCAAGTCACTTGCAAAGGAAAGGCACCTACCAAATTTTATCAAAATCGGTCCTTCATTATTTCTTGAGTTATCGGTGTAATATATATATATATATATATATATATATATATATATATATATATATATATATATATATATATGCAGATCTCCTCATTTGTGAATTTTTTAAAGAAAATTCACTAAAAAAAATAACCACTGAGGGCGTGGCATTGTGCTTGAGCATGTTGAATACCTGCACGTTCCACCCTTCGAAGCGGCGTTAAGGCGTCGATTCCCTGTACCATGCAATGTTGGGCATGCGAATTATCCTTATCCTTCATGTCAAATTTCTAGGGTGATGGGGTTAAGCTGATACCTAACATAGGTGATTGTCCATATGTGCCGAAATAAATAGATATTCTTTGCAGAGGTAATTGCGACATGTTCTAGTCTCTTACAAGTCTTTTATATTTGAAGAAATGTATAGGTGCTACTGATATATTGTTGCTTTATGGGATACCTGGCGTCGGTGATTGGCCATATTTGCCGAAATAAATAGATATTTTTACAGAGGTAATTGCGACATTTTCCAGTCTCTTAGAAGGCTTTTATATTCGTGGAAATGTATATATGCTACTGATATATTCTGGCTTTATGGTATTCACCACACTAACTTTCTAATATATCTCATTGTCTATATTGAAAAATTAGTACTCTAGTTCTAGAAACAGTGGACAAAGGATGTAGACCATGTTTAGACAATAGTTAAAATTGATTTGCCATGGTGGCAACAGATATAAAACCAAAGTTACCGAAACTGTGGTTTATATTTCACCTAAACACAATTGTTAAACGGTCAAACACCCCCTGAGCTTAAAATAAATGATCTCATTCGTTCAGGGTCGTTGAACTAGAAATTGACACTGAAAATCTCATATTTATGACACATCAGTAACGCCATAAAGGTGGACACTATTTGAACCCTTAAATTTTATAGTGGTATAATAAAAGGTTTCGTCGGAAACATTTCTGCCCACAGTTTTCAGAGATGGGTCTATAATTCGAACGTTTACCTCAAATCATGATGCTTTGGCGGCAGTTTCATCTGCTTACAATTTTACAGCCGTGACGATAATCATTTGCCATATTCAGATGTTTTGCACAATTTGGTTCCGTTAGTCCACTGTCTTTTTATGAGATGCTTTTTTAAATTTGCATATTTTCTACCGTTATTCAACTTTAAATAACATTTCGCAATAGTGCAAACCTAACTGTACTATGAATACAAAAGAAGGAAGAGGCAAATTATGTTTTGTAACTTAAATAATAGTAAGGTCTTTAAAGTAGTATAAAATTTTAGATAAGGCAGATGTTTTTTTTATTACGGTTCAAAAAGATAATAGACTTTTAGCAAGCGAATATATTTATATTACAGTTATCTTAGGACATTATAGTATTCATTTTAGTGTAGTCATTTGTCATGACCATCAATATTCTCCGAATTTTTTGAGCAAATAACGGTTAGTAAAATATTTTTCTTCACAGGAACTCCTTATGCTTTTGATAACTCGTAAAATAATTGTATAGTAGAAACGTGCTTTTTATCAATAATGTGATTTTAACATGTATTATATCATACCTACATATCTGACTAAATTAAAAAAAAGTCTGGACGCAGCAAGTGCGTTATGGAAGTGAATTTTCTTTAAAATGTTTTTAATAGCAAATATGTCTCTTTAATGCAAGCAGGAATCAATTTGGTCACCGGTATAACCTATATAGAAGGAACAATGTACCATATTTTTCCAACATAACTTGTTTGAAAATGTACAAAAATTTTCTGAAAAGAAACTTAAAACGTTTCCGAGAAAACTCGTTACCTAGCTGACGAACCTTAGGTTAGTAGCAAATTGTGTTATTGAATTTTGAAGCGTTTAATGAAAATTCGCTACTAAAACGCACTTACTGCATCATATTTCGATGAAAAATGCAAAAATGCAATAAGGAACGTAAAAAAAAGTAGGTATCACCAGCGACTTATGGGCCATCCTGTCGTTGTCAAAATAATTTTATAACATGCAGCTCAAAACACCCTATAGGTAACGTATATAATTTTTTCTCGTATCTTGCATGATAACAATTATATTGAGCTTTACCGTAGAAATGCGTCACCCTGTATATATCTAAACAGAAAGTAAACCCGGATATGGATTCTAGGGGTCCTAGTTTGCGCTCATTTGAAAAAATCTTTTTAAAATTCAAAAGCCGCGGTTTCCTCAATAACGAATTTTTTCTACGAAAATGAGCTGAAAATTATAGACCATTTTACCATTTGTTAAACCATAAATTTAACTAAAACTACTTCGAAAGCATCAAATAAAGTGTCTATTCGAAATGAATTTTCTGGAAATATTTTATTAAAATGAAGGGCAATGATAGTTGAAGCTGAAACTTAAGGGTTTGCAGAACACTCTTTACATAATCCGTACTTCTTTCAGGTTCTTTGCCTAAATGTTGCCAATTTTGACGTTTCAAATCGTGACTTTTTACGTCTTGAGGAAAACCCCAATTTTTTTTCTTTAAATGCCTCTAACTTTTTTGTCTTTAAACTTACAGACCTAAATTTTGGTAAATTGTTCACCCTATATATATATATATATATATATATATATATATATATATATATATATATATATATATATATATATATATATATATATATATATATATATATATATATATAATTGAAACTGACCCTGGATATGGGTTCTAGGGGCCTAGTTCGCGCTCATTTGAAGAATTTTTTCAAAATTCTAAAGTCGGGATCTCCTCGTTGGTTAATTTTTTTTAAAGAAAATTCACTAAAACAAGCACTTGTGAAGCCACGGGAAAAGTCTACGACCGTATTAAATATGGAACGGTTTCACTAAGTTAGGGCAAGAACAAACAACCACATATGCTATTCAAATTGAATTAAGTCTTAAAACTTTCATCTCCTCTTTGTCTAATTATTTTCTATACAAAAACTCGCTGAAAAATTCATCGGAATAACAACAAACTAATCAGATAACGGTAAAGTGAAATGAGATTAAAAAATTGAAAAAAGTAAAGTCACTAACTAGGATTTGAACTTGTGATGCAGAAGTCAACTGAATTTGATTATCGGATTTACAGGGACTTAGACCACTGAGCTATACTCGACATGTGTCTACTAGCAGCTATATCGCGTCATACATTTTTTCAATCTTTTAAAGTTTACATAAAACTACTTCGACTTACAATAGATTTTTTACAATAGATTTTTTGCGCATATTATAACGAAATTCAGGAAAATAACAGCTTAGACACATATCTAGGAGCTTGTTAGTCCTTTCTTGTAGTATTCTTCACTCTCATTCGTATTCAATCAATTTTGACGTTTGAACTTTCTTGAATCAGATTTAATTATTTAAAAATTAGTTTACCTCTAACTTTTTTGTTTTTCAGGATAGAGATCTGAATTTTGGTACACAGGATACACTTTATGACAGACAACATCTTACCAAATTTGGTTGCCCTTACTTTGTTATTTCCGGAGAAATATATGTTTTTCGAAAGAAAACACAAAATTTTCCGGGAAAACCTGGGCCGGTTTTTCTGGCCAACGCACCTGTCCAAGCCACTTGCAAAAGGAAGGTATGTGCCAAATTTGATCAAAATCGGACCATTATTGTTTGACTTATCGGTATGATACACACACACACACACACACACACACACACACACACACACATATATATATATATATATATATATATATATATATATATATATATATATATATATATATATATATATATATATATATATATATATATATATATATATATATATATATATTGAAACTGACCCCGATTATGGGTTCTAGGGGTCCTAGTTCGCGGTCATTTGAAGATTTTTTATCAAAATTCAGAAGTCGGGATCTCCTCATTGGTGATTTTTTTTAAGAAAATTCACTAATATGTATTGTGATGGAAACATTTATTTTAGAGTCGTATCGAAAATATTTTTGCTCGGAAATATGTTTTACAACGTTCTTAAAGAATGTATTTGTTATAAATTTAGCAATTCCTTATACGTATGAAGTACATTATTTTGTGTTGGGCCTGAAACCATTCAAATTTATCACGACATATGACTTTGACAAGAGATGTCTTTTGATCAAAAAGGAAACATGTTGGAATCTGTGGCGAGCATTAATAACTACACAGGTAAAACCTACTTTACTACAACTATGTTTTAGCGAATTTTCGTAGAAAAAATTATATGATCATATTTGGTACCTACCTTCCTTTTGCAAGTGGCTTGAATAAGTTCGATAGCTAGGAGAGTCGAACAAATTTTTGCAGTAAAATTTTAGGTTTTCTTTCAGAAAATTTTTATATCACCGGAAGTAATAAAGTTATGCCAACCAAATTTTGTACGCAGGTTTATATTATGAAAAGTAGGTATACTACGTGCCAAAATTCAGATCTCTAAGTTAAAAAAAAAGTTTGTGGCATTTCAAGAAAAAAAATTGGGTGTCACTGATGATCAGAGAAACGCTTAAAACCAAAATATTTTGTGTGGATACCAAAATATATTGTATATTACAGACAAAAATAAAGTTTGGTGGCGCAAAAAGGTCAAAAATACTAGAAACATTGCTTTGAAATTTTTTTTAGTTTTTCTTCTTAAAACGCCAAAGTCTCGATTTGAAACGTCAAAATTGGCAACTTTTAGGCAAGGAACCTTAAACTAAAACAGGTTATGTAGAGAAAATGTTGCAAGAAGTGTGTTTTCACTCAGTGAAGAATAGAACCCCGTGATGAGCGTTGATAAGTACACTTTGAAAACCAAAATCACAACTAAAACATTTTTTTAAAAACCTGAAGATTGTTTCACTAACAAAGTAAGCGTCTTTCACGTCAAAATTCTAGGTTAGTAGGGTTAAACTGATACCTGACGTCAGTGATTGGTCATATTTGTCGAAATAAGTCGATGTTTTTTGCAAAAGTAATTGCGACATTTTCTAGTCTCTTAGGAGTGTGTTTTTCAAAGTCTTAAGTTTCAGCTTCAAGCACCACAGTCCTTTATTTTACTAAAATATTTGCCAAAAATTAATTTCAAATAGACCCTTTCTCTGATGTTTCGGCAGTAGTTTTAGTTATAGAGTTTATTGTTTCATAGTGTATAATTCTTAACGAATTTTGCCAGAAAAATTCTCAAGTGAGGAGACCGCGATTTTAGAATTTCTAAAACCTTTTTTCAAATAAGCGCGAACTAGTCCCCCTAGAACCCACATCCAGGATTAGTTTTAGTTTTTATATATTTGCGTATATACAGGGTGACACATTTCTACGGTAAAGCTCAATATATCCGTTATTATACAAGATTCAAGAAAATATTATTTACGGTAAGTATATGATGTCTTGAGCAGCACTTATAAAATTATTTTGTTATTCACATGCAGAATTTTTTTTAATCAAACGCCCCTTATATTATTGTATTTTTGCATTTTCCATCAAATTATAATGCATGTTTGTGAGGAAAGAAAATGAAAAGCGTTCATCGTTTTCAAGTTATTTCAATTGTTTAGCAACTTTTCACATTTTTGGCACATATCAAAAATTATGATATGGCATTTTTACTAAATAGATAGCGAAGTCCCATGAAAATGAGGCATTCAGAGGTTTTCATTTATAGGGTAGGTGTGGGTAAAAACCCCCAATTTTCCGTGTTTCATAAGTTTCTAGAAAAGTGTTCTCAATTTTCTTAATATTTCTCATTGAAATTATAGATTGGGATCTCACCAATTACCCTTGACAACACCAGTCATGTCCAATCATCAGTTACTTAAGAATTTTAATTTTACAAAAACAATTTCTTTGCCCCGTTCAGTGGGGTAAAGCCCCACGGTGAGGGGGTTTCCCATCACTGAGGGGATTTGCCCCATTTCCAAAGTTAGTGAGGAAATAAGAAACAACTTCAATAGAAATAAATAATAAAGAAAACTCTTTATTATTGTCGGAAAGTACAAGGAAAATATTAGAAAACTTATTGAGTGCTAATGAGCCGCTCTTAATATGCATATTTTGGTTAAAAAAAGTTTACTTAACTTACTATACTGTAAAATCGAAATCTAGGAAACTAACTTTACACTATCAACTTGTGGTAACTTCCATATTCTGGGATCCACTTTGAACATAATGAAAATACTTAACACACAGTAAAAATTATGCTACTCACTCTGCTTAGTAAAAAATGTATGCACTTAAGTCCTCTGAGAATGATATTGCTTTGTGAAATCGGGCAAACGTTATCTCAGTTGGTTTTGACAGTTTAAAAATGTCATCATTATCAATGAAGTTCACCTAATTTGTTTCTGAAAATTCGAAACACTGTGAAAATAGCTTGTAGAAAACTCCTTGGTACCCCCCATTACAGTGGATGAAAATAATCTTTGCAACATAATTCCTGAAAGATGATTTTGTTTTACTCTGAACTTTCACAACTGCGAAACAGCCTGGTAGAAGTTGAGGACATTTTTTTATTGAAATCGGATTGAAATAAACATCCAGTACCTCGATAAACAATAAAAACTGTAATCCTTTTTTCCTACATAAATATGAAAATATTATCTAATTTCGAGTCTCGCTGAAACATACTTTACAAAGTCGTCATTTTATACTGGGTGAGTCAAAATTGAAACTATAAACATTACAAATCTTTTAATGGACGCTCCTATGTTTTACGTTATAGAAAGAAGGCAAATTATGTCTTTTTCTTTAACGTTTGTTATGAGTATTTACTATACTATTCACTAGTTCTTGAGAACGAGAACACTAAGTGAGTGGTGAGACACGCAGCAACGTGCCGCCACCTAGTTGCGGAACCAAGTAGTATGTTGTCATGCCAGCTCCAAATAACACAAAGTGTTAAAAAATAGAGACTGTATACAACCAACTAACAATTTATAAATTGTCAGCCCTGGTCCATTTCTACCCTCATATAGGGACAAAGTATGTAAGGCTAGATGTATTCTCGCTACAATTAGAACCGTAGACCGGTTTCGCTCTCATTAGAGCTCTTCAGTACCGCATACTAATTGTAGCGAAAATACACATATAAATTAAAACTGCTATGGTAGCCAGCCTTAAAACACTAAGTGAGTGGTGAGACACGCAGCAACGTGTCACCACCTAGTTGCGGAACCAAGTAGTATGTTGTCACGCCAGCTCCAAATAACACAAAGTGTTAAAAAATAGAGACTGTATACAATCAACTAACAATTTAATAAATTGTCAGCCCTGGCCCATTTCTACCCTACATTTTCGCTACAATTAGTATGCCGTACTGGAGAGCTCTAATGAGAGCGAAACCGGTCTACGGTTCTAATTGTGGCGAGATTACATCTAGCCTTAATTCTTGAGATACATTGAATTAGGAAATACATCTAGCCTTACATACATTGTTCCTATATTAGGGAAAAAATGGGCCAGGGCTGAGAATTTACAAAATTGTTAGGTGGATGTCCGCAGTCTCTATTTTATGACATTTTGTGTTAATTGGAGCTGTCGTGACAACATACTACCTAGTTCCGCATCGAGATGACGAACCTGCCATACTCACAATGTCCTAGGAGGCTGGCTACCATAGCCGTATTACTTTATAGGTATATTCTCACTGTAATTGGTATATCGCAGAAACCGGTCTGCGGTTCTAATTAGATATGGTGAGAATACATCTAGCGTTAAATAGGTTTATCATCCTTTTTTCACTGAATTATACGTTAGCCAATAAAAGTTATTTCTCGTTAAGTTATTAAGAAATAAAAAAATTTTTGCTGAAATTTCTATTTTTGTTTCTTTAACGTGGGTCTATTACCGCTACTATGGCCAATCACCGACGCCAGGGAGCAGTTTCACCTCACTATCATGGAAATTTTGCCAAACCTCTGCTCTGTAAGGAGGGTAGGGATCTTACTGCGTCCAGGCTTCTTTTATATGTACCTACGATAGTAAAAGTCTGGACGCAGCAAGTGCGATATGGAAGTCAATTTTCATAAAAATCTTTCTAATAGCAAATATATCTCTCTAATGCAAGCAGGCATCAATCTGGTTACCGGTATGACCTAGATGGTAGAAAAATTGTATCATATTTTATCAAAATAACTTATTGTTTGAAAACGTACAAAAATTTTTCGAAAATAAACTTTAAATGTTTCCAACAAAACTGGTTTCTTAGCCAACAAACCTCAGGTTAATAGCAAATTGAGTTATTGAAATTTGAAGTATTTACTGAAAATTCGTTACCAACACGCACTTCCTGCGTCTCGATTTCTTTTCTTACAAACATGCATTATATTTCGTTAAAAAATGTAAAAATGCAGTAATATAAGGGCCTTCGAAAAAAAATGTAGGTATCACCAACGATTTATGGACCAGCCTGTGTTTGTCAAAATAATTTTATAAGATGCAGCTCAAGACACCCTATAATTAACGTATAGAACTTTTTCTTATATCTTGTATAATAACAATTAAATTGAGCTTTACCGTAGAAATGCGTCACCCTGCATATATGTAAACAGATAAAAACTTAAACTAAACTAGGGGGCCTGGTTTGCGCTTATTTGGAGAAATCTTATCAAAAGTCGCGGTCTCCTCGTTAACGAATTTTTTCTACGAAAATTAGCTAAAAATTATAGACCGTTAAACCATAAACTTAACTAAAACTACCGCCGAAGAATCAGAGAAAGGATCTATTTGAAATGAAATTTCTGGAAATATTTTAGTAAAATGAAGAACAATAATGGTTGAAGCTGAAACTTAAGTGTTTGCAGAACACTCTTCTTGCGACATGTTCTTTATACAATCCGTATTTGTTTCCGATTCTTTGCCTAAATGTTGACAATTTTGACGTTTTAAATCGCGACTTTGACGTTTTGAGGAAAACGACATTTTTTTTTCTTTACATGCCCATAACTTTTTTGTCTTTAAGCGAAAGAAAACCCAAGTTCCCGCCGATTTTCCTGGCTAACGAACTTATCAAGCCACTTGTAAAAGGAAGGTACTCAGAAAATGTTATCAAAATCGGCCCATTATTTTTTGAGTTATCGGTTTGATACATACATACATACACACACACACACACACACACATATATATATATATATATATATATATATATATATATATATATATATATATATATATATATATATATATATATATATATATATATATATATATATATATAAATTTAAACTGACCCTGGATATGGGTTCTAGGGAGCCTAGTTCGCGCTCATTCGAATTTTTTTTTTCAAAATTCAAAAGTCGGGATCTCCTCATAGGGATTTTTTAAAAAGAAAATTCACTAATATACACCTACCTAAACAATCTTTTAAATAATTATATGTTGAAGAAGTTCCTCCAACCAGTAATTATTTACTAATTTAGGTAAACTATAATTTTAAAACTTTTAAATTATTTGACAGAAAATACCTACCCATATTCATGGCTAACGCGATTTATTAGACAAATGTGAATAAAGATAATATGTTCTAAAAATAATTATTAAGAATGTCTAAAAATCGGTAAATTTTAGGTGTAGAGAATATTTAACAAAACTTGATGTAAAAGACATGTCCGTCATGTCCCTTTATTTTCAAATATAAAATATAGATACCTTCACTTTATTTTTTTTTGTAATCAATTCTAATTCTGGCCCGTTTGTTTATACAATGGAAGACTTTGTTACGTAGATCGTAGTCAAAATCGGAGTACGAGAATATTTTCAAACTTATGTTGTCGAAAAACGTTACAATTTTTACTATTTATTAAGATACTGTGCGTTTATTTCATTGAGAATTCAATATATAGGTACCTAAAAATGCCCGTAACTTTCGAGGCACTTGAAAGATAATATACTTAACTTTATATATGGTGTACAGAAAAAATTGAAACCATATAGATATTAAATAATAGGCATAGCATAACACAGACACTATGCTATGTAATATGTAGGTATATGGGGTGTTACGTTTTAAAAATGTATCTTTGGTTTGTTTTGAAAATATGGAACACTAGCTACTAACACTACCTATTATAGGTAGGTAGTTGAAAATAATTTAATAGTTTAAAGAGATGCTGCTCAAGTCTGTCTACAAGTTTTATAAATTACTTTTTTGTTAGTTTGATATGTTCCATAATAATAACAGATATGAGGGGCTTTGCCATACTAACGCGTCATCCTGTTACGTTTTTAATAAGGTCATTACTTTTTCCAGGTTTTAATGCATATAATTTATTACAGTATAGTTACCTACTTATAACTATGCTGTGGCATAAGTTCTTATGCTGTGATATTATGTCGTTAGCATTTAAAACTACGGTGATGATAAATAACACAGACCTTTAGCTTTTTATGACCATTAAGATAAATATAGAAGCCCCATAAATTGTTGGGTGACCATTTATAGTTCAACGACTTTTGAAAGGGTGCACTTTCTACATCCCTTTGAATAGCGGCCCCTTTACCAACTGACGAGGACTTCAGATGGCTTTCGGGAAGTTAGAAAATAAGAGATAAACTAGTCGTTTAGCCTTTTGTGGTTTTATATTCACCAGTCCGAGACGAATCAATGACTACAAACAAGCAATAGATACCTACACTCATTTCTGAAAACTGACAGAGACAATTTCTAACCACAAACAGAGCTACGTGACTCTTTAGTTTCACTTGTGGGATAATATTTGTTTATCAATTGCAAAACAAATGTTGGCTATAAATCGACCCGCACCACAAGAATTATAATAGCAATGAACCTTAATAATAGCAATCGCAGGAGAAACATTTTTATTAATAAACATAGGTACTCGTATAAAACAATAATTTGCAGACACTCTGCAATATTATAGCATAATTTTATACCCACCTACTTATAATCTTCATTTGTAAATTAAGACGCTGCAACCAATAATATTCAATCTAAGCCAATTTCAAAGCAATCTAAGAAATTTGCTTAGATTAAATATTATTGGTTGCATCGTCTTAATTTACAAATGAAGATTATATATATATATATATATATATATATATATATATATATATATATATATATATATATATATATATATATATATATATATATATATATATATATATATATATATATATATATAAACCGTCATATTTTATTGGCGCACTATTGCTTTCTACATTCTTATTAGATACCCTGCCAGAAATGACTTATAGAAATACTATTAAAACGTACCTACTATAAGAAAACCTATGTGGTTTGACTAGTTTCTATAAGGCTAATGGGAAATGTATGTGGAAGGGTTGTAAATTGTATATGGATTTATACGGAATTCCCTTTCTAGGAATACCACATAGAAATCCATAAAGTAGTCTATGGGGTATTATTTGGTTTCTATAAGGATCATTTTATGAAATAATTGAATATTCCACGGAAATCCGTATAAGATGACGATGTCAAAGAACCAATCAGAATCACAAGAGCTTAACTGTTGCGTGATCTGTATTGGTGAATATTTGCTCGCTGAGAGTCATTGTCAACTGTTCAACAATCAACGTGTTTTGTTTATGTGTTTTGTGCTTTCGAAGGTTTGATGGGTTCTGGGTTCTGCTTGTAAGTACAAAATAATTTTATTTTATCACAATATTTATCCAATTTAAATATTAAAAACATTAGTTAAACCTGTGGTCTAATTAACTTGCGTAAGGAACGTCGTTGGCATGTTTTAAATCTGTAGAACTCACAAGTTTAATTGGTGTTATTTCGACCCCCTGAATCAATCTGTCTAAGTGTTTTGCGATGTAAATTTATCCATAACAAAATATTGGAATTCAATTTAAACCTATCCTCAAAATGTAGGTATATCGTTTCTTTTTGATTGAAACTTTCATATTTGATTTATACTAATTTAAGCACGGTAAAGGTTTACTTTTGGGGCACGTGTTCGATTTTTATAAAATATTGTATATAGACATGTTTTAGGGTGTAGATGACGAAAATCACAATAAAAATCAGGACAGCAGCTAACTTTTGGAATTGTTTGAAAATGTTTGTAGGAAAAACGTAAGTTGCGACATGTTTTACAAATATTCGGGGGTTGTTCGTTTTATACCAAGCTAAAGAAGGGTGTATTTCACTATTCTAATTCATTTTCACATAGTTAGTGCACCCGCTTAACTGTTTATGTGTCTCTGAAAATTACCCCTTTTTTCATCGTATAACCGATCGTAAGTTGAAATTGACATATAAAGCCAACTTAATGTCAAATGTCAATTTCTACTTATGCGATGAAAAGAAGGGTAATTTTCAGAGACACATAAACAGTTAAGGGGGTGCACAAATATATCATTAACAAAATATTGGAATTCAATTTAAACTTAACCTCAAAATTTATGTCGTTTCTTTTTGATTGAAACTTTCATATTTGATTTCCACTAACTTAAGCACGGTAAAGGTTTACTTTCGGGGCGGGTGTTCGATTTTTATGAAATTTTGTATATAGACGTGTTTTACGGTGTAGATGATGAAAATCACAATAAAAATGAGGACAGAAGCCAACTTTTGAAGTTATTTGGACATTTTTGTAGGAAAAACGTAAGTTGTACTCACTTTTGCGACATGTTTTTGTCATAATTTATACATTTTCGGGGGTCGTTCGTTTTATATCAAGCTAAAGAAGGGTGTATTCCACTATTCTAATTCATTTTCACATAGTTAGTGCACCCCCTTAACTGTTTGTGTCTCTGAAAATTACCCTTCTTTTCATCGGATAAGTTGAAATTAACATTAAGTTGGCTTTATATGTCAAATATTTCAACTTAGGGTCGGTTATACGATGAAAAAAGAGCTAATTTTCAGAGACACATAAACAGTTAAGGGGGTGCAATATGTGAAAATGAATTAGAATAGTGGAATACATCCTTCTTTAGCTTAGTATAAAACGAACGACCCCCGAATATGTGTAAAACATGTCGCAACTTACGTTTTTCCTACAAAAATTTTCAAACAACTCTAACAGTTAGCTGCTGTCCTCATTTTTATTGTGATTTATGTCATCTACACCCTAAAACACGTCTATATACAAAATTTTGTAAAAATCGAACACGTGCCCCAAAAGTAAACCTTTACCTTAAGCACTAATCTCACATATCAACTGCTTAGAATTATTGACCCTAATGTATATAACTATATGGATAAAAAAATCTCGGGACGCAGCAAGTGCGTTATGGTAGTGAATTTTCATAGAAATGATCTGGCGCAAAATATTTTATTATAACTTTTTTTTTCTTGTAACATAGAAATCTAAATTTTGGTGTATAGTTTACTTTTTATATCGTAAACCTACCTACCAAATTTGGTTATCATAGATTTTTTATTTTTTAAGATAAAAATATTTTTCAAATGAAAACTCAAAATTTTTTCAGAAAACCTCGTCCGATTTTTTTGATTAACGAACTTATCAAAGCCATTTACAAAAGGAAGGTACATGCCAAATTTTATTAAAATCGGCTTATTATTCTTTGAGATAAAAATTTTTTTCGAATGAAAACTCAAAATTTTCCCGGAAAACCTCGTCCGATTTTCCTGACTAACAAACTTGTCAAAGCCATTTACAAAAGGAAGGTACATGCCAATTTTTATTAAAATCGGCTTATTACTTTTTGAGATAAGAATTTTTTTTCGAAAGAAAACCCAGAATTTTCCCGGAAAACCTCGTCCGATTTTCCTGACTAACGAACTTATCCAAGCCATTTACAAAAGAAAGGGACACGCCAAATTTTATCAAAATCGGCCCATTATTTTTTGAGTTATCGGTGTGATACATATATATATATATATATATATATATATATATATATATATATATATATATATATATATAATATATATATATATATATATATATATATATATATATATATATATATATATATATATATATATATATATATATATATATATATATAAACATATAAAAATTGAAACTGATTCCGGATATGGGTTCTAGGGGTCCTAGTTCGCGCTCATTTGCAAAAAATTTTTCAAAATTCAAAAGTCGGGATCTCCCCATTAGTGAATTTTTTCTACGAAAATTCACTAATAGGCATTTATGACAGGTTATGTTGCACTGACAGGAGTTTTGTTTCAGATTCCAAACAATCAGATTGCTCAGATGGAATTATAGGCATCTATATAGAGTTCCGTTTTGGAAGGATTCTATATCGATTTCCATACTATTGTGAGCACTGACGTAGACGTCAGTGATTGTGAGAGTTTATGTGGAATTACATATAAGCTACCATATTTCCCTATTTAATTATGGGTGTCTGTATATCTATAAGGAAAATCATATAGGATTCTTATATGGTTTTTGTCGGAATTCCTGTTTCAAATACTCATATTCAACCATACACAAACTCATAATTTTTTAAATATGTTTCTATATGGCATTTCTGGAAGGGGAGAGTTGAATTAGCATTTTAGTACAGAATTTTAACCTAATTAGAAATATGTTTTGAGATTTAGTTTATTCCGAACAGTTACGGAGTTATTCGGAAACGAAACAAATTTTTCTAAGTTTACATTTTTTATCCAATTAAATAATTTTTATAAAAAAAGCGATTTTTATGAGAAAAAAAAAGCGACAAATTGACTAGGTAGTATTGTTAATTTTGCAATATCGCGTCAAAGTAGCTATTACTACTGAGCCAAGGTCAACTTTTTTTAATGGGCGACAAATTTTATTTTTCCATTAATTGAAAGCACTTTCATTTCTGAATACAACAAGAGCATAGTTATAACTATGCTGTGATACAACTATTACGACATTGGGTGTTACTAAGTAAATATAATATTTTCTAAATCTCGTTCTGCGTTTTATTCGCAGCTTGATAAAATTGAATAAACGCTTGTTATATAATTTTGTAGATAATTTGGCATCAATAAGCCAACAAAATATAATTTTCCCAAAGTATTTTGCATGGAAAATAATGCTAAATGAAGTTCATCAAAAACTACGGTTGTCGTATGTTGCGAGTGCGGCTCAAATTTTGCATACATATATTATCCCACTTGGGTTCGGGGATATAAAAAGACTAAGTCCAAGGAAACTCCTGCCTACCGTAAGAGGGGACTACCTGGAGCAGCTAATGCCGTTGTCTAACAAATATTTTTGTTTCATGGATTTGAACTAGCGAATTTATTTCCGTTTATCTACATTCCTTCCCATTCTATTCCATAATCTCAAAAGATGGCAGAGACTTGCTCTCGGCCCAGAGTAATACCGTCATATGAGTTTATAGATGCTGATGACGTGGAATAGCCTACTGTCAGTATTTAGTTCTCTGGAGGGCTGCCATATCAACAGGCGAAAAATCTCGAGGCACCGGTTCTGCGATAACGCGTTTGGAAAGTGTACGAGCCTGTGTTTTAGGTGGGGGCATTGCCGAGGCCATGGTCTCCTGAAATAGCTGTCTAGAACCTGTAGGAAATCTGCATAAGTTGATTGTCTAGCCACTACTCACCTAATCAAAATCAAAACATACAAAACCACGAACATAACTATGACAAGAAAAGGAAAATGTTTTACTGCGGTTGCTGGTAACCCCAAAGACAGCAACTTTACAATTGATATAACCAACATCCGAAGATTAAACGCTAATTAGAATTCTGTTCATCACCATTTTGAAGAAACAACCCCATTCCCTAGTGCCAGCTGAAACCCAAATTTCTCCCTCAGCAATGTAACCCCATATTCTGTGCCCAAGGTATGAATTTCATGAGGCTTTCCGGTTCAAATGCGGTGTTTGCGTATATATTTCATCTGCCTTTTTTTAATTTCCTTCAGCAAACATGTTTTTTATCTCAGATCTCTTAGCTTAGTTTTATTTGTTTTGCCATCGGTGTTTTATCATTTTTCTCTATGTCCACATTTCAAAAAGTTATATTCTCTTTATATCCTTGTTTTCAACACATATGTTATAACACTCCATATGTGTGCCTTACTGCACTTTCTCCTCACCTTTAAGTTAAAATGTTTTTTAGTTAGAAGATGATTTTGTCTATTCCATATTTGCTTTGTCATCACGATTCTCTTTCTCAATTATTTGCTACATTTGCTATCATCAATACTCCCAAAGGTAGGTAAACATTTCTACTTGTTTAAGTTGTTGGTTTTAGCTTTACCTAAATCCATTTTTGAAGTCCTCTTCTTACTTACCTTTATGATCTTTGTTTCAGTCAAATTGATTTTTAATTTAATTTCTTTTAACACGTCATCCATACTACACAGAACATACCCTTGCAATTCTTTTTTCATTTTTACTATAAGCGCTATGTCAACAGCGTACCTACATTATGTAATGGAACCGTTGTCCATTTATTTTGAGACATGTTGTCAATGTCAATGTTGAACAAATATGGCTATATAACACCTTATTAATTTTGCTTCAATTTCATAAGCGTTATGGTACCTCAATTTTTGTATAAGACAGACTGCGACTACAGGGTACCTAAGGGATCTATCCTTGTGGCGTTGCTGTACACTGTGTATGTAACTGACTTCTCAAGGTGGGTGCGAGAAAAAACTGTGTTGTATGCAAATGTGGTTTACAGGAACGGTGATTGTGGAAGTCTCGAGACAGAGATTCAGAGTTCTTTTAAGACAATATGCAAGTGTCTGTCTGCCAACAGCCTACAGTTTTATACCTGGAAAACACAAATCTTATGCATTTCTCGGTATCCAGTTCAGAAGATGATAACTTTATACAATGCCACTCAAATAGATAAAACTTCTGCGCATAGGTTTCTGGATATATATATATATATATATATATATATATATATATATATATATATATATATATATATATATATATATATATAGGCAGAGGCAAGAGCCGTGTGTTTTAGTTCAGACCAAACGCTTGGTAGGTCCGTCATATCGAGAGCAGCAGAAGGCGTAGTTTCAGCTAACAGGAGACCGGGGCAGAGAGAGGGAGTTGCCGTCATCGTTTATGTGCTGGCTAGGTGAACGAAATAGGGAAGCGAATGTCTACGTTTGTGGTCCGTGCTTCTTCCCTCCGTTGACGGCTATTAGCGCTTGTATCTTTTTCAGGGAGCAGTGGCACGGTGGAATTAATGCGTCGTATGTATTGAATACTACTCTGGTTTTGTTAGTTTTCTTTTTCGGAACTCGTGTATGCTGACACCTAGGGGATCCGCTTCACAGAGGCTGCACTAGCTGAATATTTTACCGGATAGTGGATCTTATAAATATTCATTGTTTTCCCTTTCCAGAGGTTATCATTGGGGCACCTGAGGATCCACATTGCAGTACCTGCAGCCGCTAAGGATTATCAATTTATTGACATTCTTGTGTTTACCTCTTGTATTTAGCGAAGTGTGAATGATAGTACCTGGAGGCCCACTTCATAGTGTCTATTCTAGCTAAATAGGATAGGTTTTGGTGTTACTTTCTTGGTCTATTTAGGAATCTTTGAGCAGTGGCAGCTGCAGACTGGCTTCGTGGTGTCTGGGTGGACTTGGCGGAGCCGGGTAGTTGACAACGGCCCGTGCACCGCCCCGTTTGCAGTGAAAAACCGGAGGATGTGGCGGTGGATGGGTGTCACCACAAGTGGTAGGTCCGTATACAAACAGTCTGAGGGTCACCCGCGAGTGTGACAGTTCTGGGTCTGGCCAGGGGCAGCGTCAGTCAGTCCTGAGGGGTTCTGGCTCCACCAGATGTATTTGTATGTATATTTCAGAGACAGGCAACTGGAGACCGGCAGTTCTACCACGTGTACTTACTTTCAGAGGCAGGCAGCTGGAGGCCGACTTCGGGGAGTCTGGGTGAATCCGTGGTGGCCAGTTAATAGACAACGACCTGTGCACCCCCCGTTTGCAGTGAAAAACCTAAGGATGTGGCGGTGGATGGGCGTCACCAAGAGTGGTGGACTCACAGCCACATAGGCTGGGGGTTCCCCACAAGTGTGCCTGTCCTGGCTTTGTTCGGAGGCATCGACAGCCTGTACAGGGGTCTTCAGTTGTTTGCATGCTTGTACCAGCCGTCTTCAACAGACAAACTCTTTCCCCTGGTCGATGAATGCCGCATGACTGGATGTTGTAGTTAGTTTGTTTTCATTTCATTGTTGAATAGGCTGCTTATCCTGCGGCTAACCCGCTTTCCTTACGCTCTCGTAATAACCGCCTTCCCCCGCTTACGTATATACCTATTGTATTGTTTCCGTCGTTACCGTAACCGCAAATAATAACCATGCCTTGAGCATAGCTCCACTTATTCATCACCTGTTCATTTTACGCAATAGTCAACAGCCTTCGCGACATAAAGAAATCAGTTGCAAGTCCATCCTGTAATTTAAGAACAAGAATCGCTTAAAATTTCCTAAGTAATATTTTCATTCTCTAAATATTTTTATTTTGTAAATAATTCTCACAGTGATTTTTGTAAATACAACTTCTACATATTATGCGGAGGTTTAATTATAACACCGCCTTACCCCAAAGCATAAAGTCCTAGCAAGGCCGTATACAATGTGAGTGTAACTTTGCCTTTCACTCAGTCGTACCTTGAACTCCACTGAAGTTTACCTTGGCCTGTGCTGCTTATTATTAAGGCAGCTCAGAAGGGGCAATTGATCCTGGTGACAAGTATCCCTAACGAGAGCACTAGCTCCAGTAACAACTAGTGCTGGCGCCCGAGAGATATTAGATCTAACGCAAATCAATTAACCTGGAAACTCAGTCTAAAATTTGCAGGTCACAGTGTCCCGAAGGTTTCCAGAATTTTCCGATGGGAAAAGGACCTCTCACTATATATATATATATATATATATATATATATATATATATATATATATATATATATATATATATATATATATATATATATATATCTATATATATATATAATTATGTATGATTATACTTATTTATATATTCTTAATTATTTTATATACTTGATTTTGATTTGTATAATTTTATATATTATCTCAAATACATAATCTCCCTGTATAAATATATATTTTTGATTTATATATTGATTTTAATGGGTATAATTTAGGATGATTTTCCTTTTATGTGTTGTATTTTAAAATATAAATAGAAACTTTTATATTGACAGTTTATACACAATGTTTATGTATGATCCTGTAAATTTTATTAATGTATTTGTTTGTTTAATAAATGTTTATGATTGTGGTGTTTTCATTATTTGAATTCATACCTGTAGATATGTTAGACTAAAGATTAACTTTAGTGTAATATTGGTTGCATATTACCTCTGATTCCTCAGTTAAATATATTGTGGATAATTTTACTGAAATAAATTTACATTTTTTTAATTTACTTACTTCTGCCCTGCCTCTCTCTCTTCTCAGTAGTGGATTCTGTTAATTAGGAGAAAAATAGCCTGCTAATATGCAATTAAACTTAAATTATGTTTATTTATTATTTACGCAAAGAAATATCTCATCTTAACTCATAACAAATTTTATTTAATAGATTTTTAAATTTCAACTTAAAGCGAATCCTCTATGAACAATCTTAAATTTTATTAACAAAATAGATTATTAAAATTACTGACAGAATTTTGATTGGTATTAAAGTTCATAAACAATATTTTAAATGGCTTTTCGAATTTTGTACTGCGGACTTAACGCCCACTACGTTTTTAACTTTTAACTATTGTGCGAACACAAATAAGATTTCTGTTTATTTACTTAGAAGTTCTAATTTTCCCACAAATGCTTTATATTGATTGATGTTTGACAGACTTGACTGTCTTTATTTGAGATTGCGGCCCCTTGTGTTTTAAACAAAATAAAATGGTTTTCAAACCTTGATTCCTGGCTAGTTTTGGTAGGTAAGTCTGGACGTGGTTATTCTTTATAAATATAACTGTTTCTATAGTGTATTTCTTACGGCAAACATTCATTTAATAAATTGTTTTGGCTCCAGTAAATATCCCAGCGGCGGGTATTGTTTCAACCTGTCTAATTGTATGATTAATTTCAAATCTCCCGGCGCTTTGAGCACAGCATGTTTCATTAACTGATAATACGTGACTGCAGCAGTTGACAAACTTAGATTCTCCGTTAACTTTATGCGAATTCCATGTGTTTATGAAAGTCAAATTTTCACTTATTTCCAGGAGCCGCTACTGCAAGTATATTTACGACCGGCAAATTCCTTATCTCCAGGTTATCTCCCATATGTTACAGGCAACCAAATGTAAACAATAACACTAAAGCGTTAAAATCATTCGCTATGTTAATTCTCAGTGTTTAGAATCGGTATTAGACCAAACTGTTGCAGTGTGTGCATTACAAATAAATATTTACCTGTGAAAGACGTACGCTATTCCTAATATTATAGGCACATAGTCGGATGTGGATGTGCCTGTTCAACATAATAAAAAACTCTGGACGCAGCAAGTGCGTTATGGTAGTGAATTTTCATAAAAATGTTTTTAATAGAAAATGTTTTTTAAGAAAGCAGGCACCAAATTTGGTTACCAGTATAATCTATATATTAGAATTAATGTGCCATGTTTTATCAAAATAACTTTATTGTTTGAAAATGTACAAAAATTTCCGAAAGTAAACTTAAATTGTTCCGAAAAAACTAGTTTTCTGCTCAACCTTATAGGTAAATAGCAAATTGATTCAAAATTTGAAGCATTTAATGCAAATTCGCTACCATAACGCACTTGCTGCGTCCCGAATTTCTTTTCTTACAAAGATGTATTATATTTCGATGAAAAATACAAAAAATGTATAACATAGGGCGTGTTCGATTAAAAAAATTCACTAAAAAAAAAAGAAAATTTGAATCACCAACGACTTATGGGCCACCCTGTAATTGTGGAAATATTTTTTTAAGATGTAGCTCAAGACACCCTACAATTAATGTATACAACTTTTTTTCGTAACTTGTGTAATAACGGATATATTGCGCTTTAAAGATTTTTTACGAAAATTCGACAAAAATGATATACCATTAAACGATAAACTCAATAGCCAACACTACTGCTAAAGCATCAGAGAAAGGGTCTATTTGAAATGAATTTTCTGGGAATATTTTAGTAAAATGAAGGACAGTGACAATTGAAACTAAGACTTCAGCGTTTGTAAAAATTCTTCTTGAGACATTTTCCTTCCATAGATCATATTAATTTCAGGTTCATTGCCTAAATATTAACAATTTTGACGTTTAAAATCGCGACTTTGACGTTTTGAGGAAAACCCAAATTTATTTTTCTTTAAATGCCTGTAACTTTTTTGTCCTTTAACCTACAACGCTAAATTGGTAGGTAGCTTACCTATACTGATGTAAACCCGTGTACCAAATTTCGTTGGCCTTACTTTGTTAATTCCGGAGATATAAATTTTTTTCGAAAGAAAACACAAAATTTTCCGGGAAAACCTCGGCGGATTTTCCTGGCTAACGAACTTATCCAAGCCACTTGCGAAACGAAGGTACTCACCTAATTTTATCAAAATCGGTCCATTATTTTTTTTAGTTATAGGTGTGACACATAAATATATAAACATATATATATATATATATATATATATATATATATATATATATATATATATATATATATATATATATATATATAACATATAAAGTCTGAAACTGACCTCGGATTTGGGTTCCAGGGGTCCTAAATAGCGCTCATTTGAAGAAAAATTTTCAAAATTCAAAAGTCGAGATCTCCTCATTAGTGAATTTTTTTAAGAACATTCACTAATACAACCTGCAAATTCGTTTGCCTTCATCTTGTCATTTTAACAATGATTGGGTAGGCATAAATTAGTATTCTCCAGCTAAAGTCATTTATTGCCAATTCCTATAAACTGTTTATTTAAGCAAATGTGAAACTACGGAAACTTATATGTAAATAATTTAATTAACCATATCTTTGCACCAATACAAAAATAAGCTCTGTATTTATTCGATATACAAAAAAAAATTGTTGCCGCAACATCCTTTATTAACTATTTTACTTGTAATTCGTTTTTATTGTAATTATTGTCCAATAAACTGTTAATATTATTACTATACTTACCTTGTACTTTTTGTATGTACTGGAGACCATGTGCTTCGTCAAAGCCAGTTATGGTTGGTTCACTGAATTTGAGCAAACACACTCATATAACACAAAGAACAAAAATAAGTTAGTTCCACCCAGTCTGAAATTAGTACCAATAAAAAGGAATGCTTAGGACCTTTTCATTGAGAGGGCGGGATTCAATAAAATCTTTGAAATACACTATATTTGTAGCTTGTTCAACTGTCCCAATTAAAGCCTTATACTGAAAGTTTAGTATATAATATATAGATCAAGGTTTAAGGAAGGCAATAAAGATTTTTGTAGGGAAGTATAGCGTTTATAAAGAAAATACGTTTTTGCCAAACCTAGATTTGAAAATTTTTTGTCACAGAATTTGCTCAAAATCGCTCTTTGCCTAGAATAGGTATCCAAGCATAAGTTTCTTAAATTTCAGGTCTTTTGGATTTCAAATAAATACGTAGTTCAAGGTAAAATGTAAATTATGACATACCTTACTTATTTAGTCAATATCTCTGGTCATACTAGCGCGTTTCGGCACCATCCGCAGACCAGCTATTTCTGTGGCGTATCGTTGGGCCGACACATCGTAAAGTCGACACTACAATAGAACGCCGATTCGACGGAGAATACCGCTTTTTTCAGTATTTGACCGACTGGCTCTAATATTGATCTCTGCTTCATATTTAGTTACAAAACGTGACATATAAGCGAAATTGAAAGAAAAATGCCTATTTATATGCGCACGGGGCAATACGCACTCTTTATATGTTTTAAAATTATTTGTGTCAAAAAATATGTTGAGTTATTAGATACAAATACAAATACTTATGGGTAATTGATTGTTATATATGTAAATACATATGAAACTCAATCCTGACTCACCTTAATGAAAAGGTCATTTTCTAATTTAAAAAAATTGATTAACATAAGATTTTATTCCATATATTATTGACAAAAATGTGATTTAAAGTGAAGCCACATATTATTAAGCATTTACTTTCAAGAAAGTTATGTTTGATGGCATCTACTTTTTCACATTTTATAATGCATAGCTGCACAATTGTTTGAAAATTTATGGTTGCGAGGGCAGAAGGTTAAGTACTTCTTTTTTTACAAATGTATATAGGCAATGAAGAAAAAATCATTGGAGATTGAATATGTGGTCATGCCTTTAAAGTTATTTGTGTAAAAAAACTGTTAAGTTAGATATAAATAAATATACTTATGGATAAATCGTCGTTTTTGAAGAAGATATAAATAGTTGTAAGCCTGAATTACAATGTCCACACTCAAAGAAACTATGGAGAATGACAGGCAGTTCTGTTATCGTCGTAAAAAAAATCGAATGATATGTTTTATTCAATTTTTTCATTAAAACAATTTGATTTAAAGAAAAACCAGATTTTCATAAACTTTCTATTTTCTTCTTTTATTGCCAAATATTTTCAAAAAATCTCGTCTTATATTATTTTTTAATGCCTTTATTGGCGGCAAATTTATTTTTCAAAATTTATTGTGCCTTTTTTTTAATAGTGAACAAAATAAACAAGGAAAAAGCTGTCTTTTATATTATTTTCTAATGCTTATTTGCTGCAAATATATTTTTTTAAATTTATTATCGAGGGCGAAAGGGTTTAAAAATATTTCACTGCCATAAAATAATAATTATATATATATATATATATATATATATATATATATATATATATATATATATATATATATATATATATATATAACAAAAATTATAGATCATTTATATAAACATTCACTTCCATAGCACACTTTGTCGCGTCCAGACTTTTTAGTATGAGTAGCAGAATGTTCTCCACATGATTGTACACTTATTTTCTTATGCTGGTTACATTTTCGCGCATTCACTGTTTTTGGAATACCTAGTAATACTTTAATTCTTTATAGACTCAGTGTGCAGTTCTCCCAACATATAACATTTCGCAATCTGCACATTTTTATAATATTCATTGATAACAAATTAAATTGTCCGGTTATTAATAATAAACTGACAGATAAATAAGGTTGGAACTGAAATGGTCTCAAAAACTTTTTAAAATTTTAATTACAATTTGGACATTTATTTACTGTTTTAGTTTAAGTAGCTTTTATGAAAATTCGCTGCCATAACACACTTGCTGCGGCCACATTTTTTGTTATAGACGAACCTTACTAAGGCGACTTTTATCAAAAATTCAAATGTCAGAATAAATGTGTGCTTTTGTAAAAGTGTGACTATATATGCATCAAGATTCCCGCTTATTAACATTTGAAATATTTTTATAACTATTTGCAACAAAGCAGTTGTAGGTAGATTTTTTTATACTTTTATTTACTATTTTTTTAAATAAATCTCGCTCCCACAAGTAACTTGCTGCATACAAGTTTTTTTTACAAATATTAACTATTTAACAATAGGAATTTTTTATGCAAATTTGTTACTATTACGCATTTGCTGCGCCACACTTTTTTCTTATTGCAAATCAACCAATCTTATCAAGTACCTTTTATTAATTTTTCACAAGTATCGGAATAAATGTGTGCTTTGCTGAAGGCTTCACTTTATATGTATCAAGATTTTTGAAGATTCTAGCGGAATGGGTAGGATTTAAGATTCAAAATGAATTAAAGACTTTTTTTAATACTTTTATTTACTACCTATTTGATTAGCAATTTTTTAAAATTAAAACTCGCTACCACAACAAATTCGCTACCAAAAGGCACTTGCTGCGTCAACACCATTTTGTAATTGCAAATGGATAACTCTTATTAGGTGCCTTTAATTATTATTTTTTCAAATATCATAAAAGATCTGTTAGTTTGGCTATTTAGGTTTGCTTAAAATGGTCTTATCAATTCAAAACAAGGGTTCTTTTAACTTAGTCATAGGTATACTATATCAACACGTAAAGGTGTTAAGCAAATTACCTATTGCATAAACTTTCAGCACATTACAGTCGACCAATAAATTTGTGTACGTCCACCTAAATGGATTGTGTATGCAGGGGTTGCAAACATGTAGGCGCTGTCGGTCCAACGATACGCACTCGCTATTTCCTAAGAGATGGGGCAATAAAAAGCAAATACAACATAATAGTATTAGTGTTTCATTTGAGTATGAGTTACCATGAATGAAATAAGAATGTCAGCGACCTCCGCCCACATCTTCTGGAAACGCCAGCTTATTTGCTGTTTCCTCTTCTTCTATTTACAAAGCCAATTGGCCTGACCTGCAAAAGCTATCCGGCCATCTCGTGTCTTTTCTATGTTGAAAATTCAAAATACTAAGTATGCTTTAATCATTGAAATGAACTTACGCTGGAAGGGACCCGGCAGTGCTTTCGGATGTGCATCAATTTTCTGAGGTACAAGTGAGATCGACAATAATAGAAGTGGTTATCTCTGCCGAACACACACAGAGATAAGGCTCATTTGTAATATTTGTATAATTATCAAATTTTTTTAGATTTAAAAATGAATAATCTTGCTGCTGCCTACGGATGCAGTAATGAATATAATCCACAAAAACCAATTTCTTTTTTTGTACAAGTAAAAAACATTTAACGGTAATTATGCAGATGAGTGGCTTATGTGATTTCTGAAAAATGTTTCAAGGAACACGCTTAAAGGACTCAATGTATGCATATGCAACAAAAGAGATGTTATGGAATCAACCCCTCCAAAAGTGGCGAAACCCAGAGTGAATAGGGGTGCTCAGCGGAGAAGGAAATATAAAAGATAAAATCAATAAAAATAGCTTACTTTGACCCCTCTTTAAGCAGCCTTTTTCACTCTTTTTATCAACACTTCCTCCTAAACATGTTTTCCTCTCCACAACGCCTATTTGCTCCAGGTCCATCAGCTTTTTGGGGGTTGAAGGGACACCATTTTTCATGTTGTTTATGCACTAAACAATCTATGAAGCAGACCTGAACTGACCCAAAAAGTTCGGGACGCAGCAAGTGCGTTATGGTAGTGAATTTTCACTAAATGCTTAAAATTGTAATAACTCAATTTTCTATAAACTTAGAAAGCGGAATTTTGGTACTTCGTAAGGTCTGTTCGAAGACAACATATCCACCAAATTTCATTAATATAGCTTTGTAATTTTTGGAGAAAACAATTTTTTTCGAAAGAAAACTCAAAATTTTCTCGTAAAACGTCAGATTTTCCTGGTTAACGAACTCATCCAAGCTATTAATAAAATAAAGGTACTTGCCGAGTTTGATCCAAATCAGTTTTATTATTACTTTTTGAGTTATCGGTTGGATGGTTGGATATATGCATATATATATATATATATATATATATATATATATATATATATATATATATATATATATATATATATATATATATATATATATATATATATATATATATATATATATATAAGTTTGAACTGGCCCCGGGTATGGGTTCTAGAAGTCCTAGTCCATGCTCATTTAAAAATTTGTTAATAATTAATTAGAAAAACACAGTTATCCTTTCCACCAATTCTGCCAGATCCACATTATTTAATCTCTATTAGTGAATTTTGTTTAATAAAGATTCACTAAAAACGTAGAAGAAAACCGAAAAAGCACAAAAACATGCATTTTACCAAAATAATTCTTGCGATTTAAAATAAATTTGATACTGCTAAGTATTCCTCGAGACAGGATCAGTGGGCTCTATCCTGAATCTCTATAAGCTACACAAACAACTTTTGTTAAACAATGAAAAAATATCGTGTAAAAGCAAAAGCAACTACTTAAAAATAAATCCCCATAATTGTAAAGATGCTTTATACTGCTAATAAGTACATATTTTTTGAGACACTTAAAATCAAAAATTTTTTTTTAAATGTATTATTAAGTAATTTTTTTAGGCATGTTTTTCCCTTCGTCGATGACTTAAATTTGTTTTTGATAAAATTTTTGTACTCAATAATAAGATAATAATCATATGTTGAACAATATGTATGTATGTATGTATGTATGTATATATATATATATATATATATATATATATATATATATATATATATATATATCAAATATATATATATATATATATATATATATATATATATATATATATATATATATATATATAATGAGATAATTCGTAGCTGAATTTTATATTAGGTAATAAATTGTGTTATTAACTCGCGAGTATCTGATATTTAAAAATTGCTTTTGAAAGCTTCCGCAATTACTTTATTGCTTCGTCACTCACTAAAAATGATATGTACATGTAAAGATACAATAATTAATATAGGAATGCACAAAATACACGTGAAAACCGGTTAAGTCATGTGGAGGCATTTAATCTTTTAGAGTTATTATGTTTACATAATCGTCCTTTAATATTCATTAGTCACGTTTTCTTGCTATGCTATTTTATGTTTTAACACGTTCTGGAACATATATCATTGCAAAACTTTTAAAATTCTAGATACAATAAAAAGAAATGAAATAAAAGAGATGCCTGTTAAAATATATGTTAATTATCTCTTCCTCAAATATCAATTAAAATGCATATTCAAGCAAACACTAAAGTACAACCTCGTTTAAAATTTATGTCTACATAAGGGTAGAAAGGTGTAATCCATCTGATTATGAACTGGAATAGGGAAATCTAATATTTATAGCATTGTTATATATATATATATATATATATATATATATATATATATATATATATATATATATATATATATATATATATATATATATATATATGCATATGTATGACATGTTCTACACCTTGGGAGATATTAAGAGCGAATAAAGAATTAACAAACTTAAAAATGGTTCTAAAACAGGAGCCCTAAACAGCAGGTTTTAACAAATTCAGGATGTGGGTTAACTCAGCAACGAAGTTTTTTCATATATATTAGTATGGTCCAAAAAAAATTGAGTTACTAATAGGTTTCTCGACAAGGTGGGTCATGTTTTCTTAGCTAAAATGGATAAAGCTTGAAAAATTTCAGGTAATTTTGATTAGATTTAGGGGTCACAACCAGATTTAAATTCGTGAATATGTTTGAAAATAAAAGCAAAACTTCAAAAATTGGAATAAACACAAACTATGATTGTCAGTAATGCTAGGTTAGGTTAGGTTAGTTTGTGAGTGGTCCATTTCGGTCCCTCCACCGCGACCATAAGGTCTATTGTGGCTCACGCCTAATGTCTATATTTCGCCCAACAAATCCAGCCTCCTACAGAGGTCGATAACCTTTGCGGGCGAATGATTGTCAGTAATGCTATGAGAGCAGTGTCATAGAAACATAAGACTCCTTGATCACTTTTGAAATAAAGTGACTTTGGCAGTGTTAGGGTGCGCTTTTCTTTGAAGCTCCACCCGGCACAGAAGGTACCATGTCTAGGTCTCAGCTTTTGTCAAACTTTGATTATATCGCTCGATCAGGGCGACTTTCCTCTCAGTGCAGTCATCTACCAGCTTTATTTGTACAGGTTTCTCTTGGAACAGCGCACAGGTTGCATCCTCTGGCCAGTAACTGGGTTCCTTGAGCAAGAAACTATCTGCTGACATTTTCTTCCAAGAGAATGTCAAAGATGTTGCATGTTTTCTTTGTAACATAGGAATCTAGGGCACTGGGAGTGACAAATAACTTCCCATACAACCGTTAGGGTCCCTTGGCTTTGACAGACAGCCTTGAGAGCGAGATCGGCCACTGGTCGGTCTGGAAACTTCGTTAGTATAATAAGGCTCTGTCATTCCGCAGGAGCAGACGTTGAGGCAACTTTATATAGTTGTTGATTTTCAACTTCGATCGCTGTTGCGACCTCTAAATATGGTCCGTTTTGGCTGATTTTTTCTTGCAACATGTATTTTAGTGAAAGGAACAATGACAAGCTTTAGGAAGAAACAAATTTTGGAAAATAATTCTTGGATTTTTTTTGGTACACACACACGCACCCATGCACACACACACACACTGTTAAAAAAAGATTTTTTTCTTGAAAATTCGATAATATGTAAAGCATTACTCTTTAAAATATGACATCTTACAAAACACACTGCTTTAGTGTCGAAATAAAAATAATATACTATTATTCCGTTTTGTGGTTGAAGTAGTTTTTATTCAAAAAATAACAGAAAGGTTACTAATAGAACTGGAGAGATATCTCTAGAAAGAGAAGGTTTTTTATTATGCATACGATGCAAAAAATATATATTTATCGGCGCTTACACAAATTGTACAAACTGGTTGTCAGGTTAATTATGCCCGCAAAAAATCCCCACAGAGTATATCATTCAATTTGAAGGGGCTTACCAATCTTAGATATACAATATTCTGCAAAATAATGTGAACACAGACAGTTTAACGTTAATTATTGTTTATTGAAAGAAAAAAAAATAGTGTTGCAAATTGAATCATAACTTCCACATAGCTGTGATAATCTACTCTCTTTGGAAAGACATTTTCATGAAATGTATTTAGAGTCCATGATTTCGCCGCATAGAAAATATTCATATTCCTGTACCTATAAATTTCTGAAACGTTATATTACTTGAGTTTTAACAAACTGTCAATTTTCACCAAATCGCCCCTCATTTATCTCCTACCCCCTGAAGCGATCTTACCCAAAAACAATTTGAAGCGTTCCTTTGTTGGATGCTAACTGGATACTAAATTTGAAGATGATATCTCAATTCGTTCAAAAGTTATTGCGCCTACTGATAGATGGACAGATAGGCAAAAAAATTTCGTTCCAGAATCAGGTTTTCTGTTTTCAGACTTTTACGCCGTTTTAGCAAAAAATTGAGACATTCAACCGCTAAAATTTTAGCACAGAATACCAGATGTTTGATAAAATTTAAAGTTTTCTAATAAACAAACCCTAAAAGTTATATTACCCGAGTAACAAAAAAATCAATTAACCAAATCATTCCCCTTCATCGCTTACACCTGGAGTGATTTTACCCTAAAACAATCTGAACCAGTTGTTTCTTGGGTTTTAACTGTATACCAAATTTGAAAACGCTATATCAATTTGTTCTAAAGTTATTCTGGCTACAAACAGACATACAGACCAACACACAAAAAATGTTCATTCCCAAAATCATGTTTTCCGTATGTTTTGACACTTTTTGCAACGCGTAAGCGAAATTTTTTTTGTTTAAATTGTTGTCGCCGATGCCATACTTCCGCATGTATTAACGATGTGAAAGTAATATAAACAGTACTAGTTTATAAACCTTTTAGTATTATTCAATAAGGTATATGTCCCCCTTTGCTTTTATTACATCTTCAACTTGTTTTGGCAGAGAATAATTTTTTTTCGATTCTCCTTGTACAAAATTGTTGTACAATCCATTTTCAGCAATCTGCCCTTGCATATAGGCCACAAATTCTCAATATTATTAATGTCCAGTGAGTTTTCAGGCCAGTCTAGAAGGGTAATCTTTTTGTCCTTGAAATATTTCACCTACTTCTTGGAAAATTGTACATGGTGCTCAATCTTGCTGGAAGACTGGTTCGCCAACTGCTTGAACTTCTCCCAGTTCTCTTGGCAAACATGTTTCTAATATCTCTTTATATTTTTTTACTGATCATCATGGCTTCGAGAAGTATAAGTTACCCCGTTCCTACATATGAAAAACAGCCCCAAAACATCTTGTTCACTGGATTTTTCACTGTCTGGACCAAGTAAGCTGTAGCGAACTTTTCTTCCACACCTCTTTGCACAAATTGTGTCTCATCGGAGAACAAGGAATTTCTTCAGTGTTCTTATGCCTAATGAGCATATCGTTTTTGCTCAAATCAGTCTTTTTTCCATCATAGCCTGCCGAAAGCTGTTTCTTTTGAGGTCGCACAGCTTTTCTTCCTCACTCCAAAAGGCATCTGCGAATTGTAGTCATGAATTATGACTCTAGTCTTTTCAAAGTCTTGCTGAAGGTCATAGCATGTCTTTCTGGGGTTCGGTTTGCTATTTCTGAAAAGAAATGATTAATCTCTCAATCTGATGAAGTTTTCTTCCCTTTTCTCGCACATTTCCCATTCGCTGAACTTCAACTGATCCAGTCTTGTTTAATTATCTTATTTACAGCTCCAAAGCTCCCGCCGGACCACTCACCAGCAATGTCTCTTTTCCTTGGCGTATATTGTTCATGATGCCACAAACATGAAAAGTAACTAAAATGTGATATTTCTTCCAAAACCACAAAACATGTGTAACTTAAGTCACAGTAACCAGTAAAATGACAGGCATACAATAACTTAATCAAATACTATATAATGACAATACAGGACATTCCTATGCTTTAGCATTGGTGATATTTGTGACAAGTACACTAGCACCACCTCGTGTGAAGT
The DNA here is from genome assembly GCA_964006375.1 of Tillus elongatus. Classification (NCBI taxonomy): domain Eukaryota; kingdom Metazoa; phylum Arthropoda; class Insecta; order Coleoptera; family Cleridae; genus Tillus; species Tillus elongatus. The sequence goes on from OZ023264.1 coordinate 80,367,152, forward strand.
ACTGACAACTGAGCGGGTAACTTGAATTATATATTTACCTGCATATTCTTAATTTAGACTATTGGTTTATTATAGATGAATATAAAAACTTGTACACTGACAAAACAGTGAAATTTTTCTGATTAAATAGTTATAAATAGAATTTGTATTAACAATGAGCTTGAAACCTAAATGAATTCAGCATGAATAATTCTGCAAATTTCTCTCGCCCATAATCTTATTTCATCATAATTTAAAGTACTACCTTCAAACCATCGTTAAAACTACTATTTCAAGGCCAAGTATAGGAATATATTGAAAGCTGTTTCTGAGGATATTAAGTTACAATCTGTACTTACCTATAAATAATTGTTCTAGGTATAAATGGTAGCACAGTACTCAATTTGCTATATCTCTACATGAAAACCGTCTTACTAATTTAATATTTTAAAATATGTAACTGATATACTTAGTACATAATTAAGAAATTGTGCATACGAAATGTGAGACTAACTACTTCCGTGAATAAATCTATTACAGGGCTGAATCTGCTATTTCTACTTGTCTCTTTAAAAACTTGTCTTAGGAAGATAATTAAAAGCCTTTACCAGGTAAAATAATTTTAAATGTGAAAAAATGTGACAATTTATGCCATACTGAAATAACAAAGGACACAGAAGAATATAGAAAAACAGTTTTCTCGTACCATTTATTAGTAATGCAAAACTTTTTTGCCTTCATATATATTTTTTTGATGCACTGGAAGACAAGTTATGATTGAAGCCTTTCAACCATCCGTTTACAAAGTTTATCTATAAATATGTACATGATGGTAAATATTACACAATAAATTATCTTCTGTGAACTGTGCATATTGGCATAAAAGTGATTCTGAATGTGTCTTCTGCTTCAAATTATAATTACGTTTCGCCATCCTTTGGAAACCTATGAAATGTATTTGATAGATTTAGCAGGTTTTAATTCGAACAATTATAAATTGCACACACCCAACCACTAACATTTATTGTAAAAAACACAGCTCAAACTTAATTAGACACAGTTAAACACCAGCAATTGCTAGTGTTAAACGTTCTCGAACGACGTAACATCAGTAGTATCCGCTAGAGGCGCTGATATTCTTGAAACACGAAATCAGCCGGAGTGTCCTGTATTGTCATTATATAGTATTTGATTCAATGCAGAAATACCTGTCAGAATTATCATAACAGTGTTGCTCTGTTGAAATAATACGGAAATTCCCCATGTTCACATTAATTCGCACAATACTGTGCATGTTTCAAAACACACACATGCATATATTATATACCTATATCAGGACATCATTAGAAAAGAAGTTTATGGCCCGACAAGTGGGGAAGATCTGCCTAGTGACGTCCATACATGTGGTTTGTTCCCATAATTATACGGATATAACACACTACCTTTAAAAAAAAATGTAGATATTTATGGCCATTAGCAGTATCAATTTTAAAGAAATGAGATGATAATCAAAACTGGTGTATTAGGTACATAAATTAAATAAAAACAAAACTGGTAATGAAACATAAGTATTACAGGTGTACATAAGTCAGTTACAAGAAAACTAAGAAACAGATCGTTAAAACTAATGTATACAATGCAAAATAATTTGAAATAAATATGAACAAATTTCCATCAAGAGATGTCTACACCTATTTTATAAAACATCAATCTGTATCATGACACAAATATTATTATAAAAAAGAAAAAATCAACACAAAACTTTCTGGTTTTAAACAGTAAATTGCACATATTTTAGATCTTCAAACATTTAAAATTTTAATTTTGTTTTTGTTATACTAACAACAGTCAGAATGAATTCTATTTACAAGTACAGTGATGTATTCGCTCTTTAAAATATAGGATTGGAACAAAATTTTTTTAGTGACATCGTACATAAAAGAGGTGGGTATGTCTGACATAAAACCTACGAATAAAAAAAATATGAATGAAAAACAATTGATAATTTTTTACTACAGTATATTCATTATAATATATACATATGATTAAAATAAACATTTAGTGCGATGTTTATTTGTCTTAAGGTGGTGAACTGGTATTTTGAAAGACATGATTTCTAAGCCATGGTATAAAACCGCACACCAAAAATTAACCAATAAGGATTATTATGTCAAAAAGCCTTTAGTTCAACAATTTTTTTAAAAATGTTTTATGAAAATGTTTAATTAGCAGATGAACACAAGTACTAACTACTAACTGTGTCTAATAAAAATATCTTACTGTCAAATTATCATGTTGACAAAGGAATTCATACTTTACTTGTACTTGACATGGAATTTCTTCTGATTAGCACCAATTCAAAAGTATTAATCCAATTAATATTAAAATAAAGATAAAAAAATAACAATTCGATTATATTATTCCTGAATAAGAATACAATATAGTTAAATAGTGAGCAATATGCAAACTTGAGATAAGACATTTTATGTACGAAGCTATAAATTCTCCCAAGCAAATAAAAATAAAGTTTGCCTCCCAATCCATTAAATCAAGCATGTTAGTGTTCATTACTACTGCACTCACTAGAATATACTGTAATTTTATACAAGGACAACATAAAATGTTTTAGAGTCAATGGAACATCAGTTATAATTATTTAAAGTTGACGAGACGTTTAAAAAAGGTATCAATATATACAATAATTTTAAAGTCAACATTTTTAAGCACACTGATTATAATAAGTTTATCTTGAAGCCTTGAATTAATTGGTACACCTCACATAAAATAAATTCTATGGCAGTAAACTATCATAGTTGGTATATGTTTGTATACTGTGGTATTATATACTCTAATCATTTTCCATGAGGGGGAATATGCCTAACATAGACTGGCTTTTGTAAATAGTGTTTCTTTGCTACCAATAGATGAAAGTTTTTGCTGTAAAATGCAAAAACATTTATAACGATCTTGTAAATGAAATAAAAATAGCAATTGATGACATCAACGTCAACCTACAATGACACCTCTAAATGTAAAAATTTTATTACAAACCAGCTTTAGTTTCAACATATTCCCGAATAAGCAGGAAACTTTGTTTTCCTGATACCAACTCAAGTTTTACACTGGAACTATATTTGGCATCAAAATTATTAAAAGGCTGCTGAGTCTTCTACTAACCTTTTCATCTTTTTGAGATTTCACAAAACGATAATACAATAAGTTTTAATTATCCAAGTCTTATTTTCCAATTCACAATGTGATAACAATTAAACAATAGAAACATGGTGTTTGTTTCTTATTAATAAATTTAGTTTAAAAAATATTTATTCAATTAAAATAACGAAGCTGAGCAAATAAAGTTCGATATCTAAATGACAACATTAAAACTTATCCATAACTTGACAAAATTCACCATGTGTTACACCAAAAGCCAAAACAAGTTATTTAACGTTTCTGGTATAAAAATAATTATAAAAAGATGTATTGTAAAACAAGACATATAACACTCAGTTAATGGGGTTTCAAAAGACTTCTATGAAAACAAATTTAGTCTTGATTAATTTAATATGAGAAACCATTTAATACTATTTAAGATAGATAATTGAGACCTAGTTAAATTGTAAATATCAGTTGTGTTCTTAAATTATATACAATTATAACTGACACATTGCAAAAGTTAAACCAGAAAATTTTATTAGTAACAATATTAAAAAAAAGACACGGAAAAGATAAACAAATATATAATTGTATATTGTAGAGTCGAGTGTCCAAAAGTACACTTCAAAATATTTACAATTATACATTTCACAATCACAAAAACCTTGTCATAAATTATGTGACTACACGCTGAATCATGCCAAGTAGCTGTAAGTGTCCTTTTGTCCTTCAGTTCTTTCTAAATACTCCTTTTCGATAAGGATGTCTATACATTTCTGAAATAAAGAAAAAAATTAACAATGAGCCTCATAAAATTAAATAAATTAAAACGATAAGGTGAATGACTACACATCCAGTTTTAACATAAAATGACCACTCTGTAATATGAATTATTATAATTTAACTACTTAAATCATTGTACATTAATCTAGCTGACCATTAACTGGTTTTTAAAGGCTGATTCATACTGTAAAGAGACACAAGTTTTTACACCCTCCCCTGCCCTTACTTCCACAGATTAAAATAAATAAGTAAAGAGGGAAAATCTTATGTGAATCACCACGTACATCAAGGTTTCTACGGTGTGTGCTATGAAAGTTTTTAATTATTCTGGTAAACTTACCTAACATTTAATTTTATTTCTAATAACATACATCTACATAGCTTCATTAGACGAAATAGCAATAAGAAATTATTTCTGAGTGGATTGATGCAAACGTAGACTGTAGACTTTATTATATATCAAAATTCAACTTTATAGGTTCATAGCAAATTCAGTTATTAAAAGTTGAAGCATTTACAAAAATCACTACCATAACACACTTGCTGCATCCCGATTTGTAGTTTTGTAATGTGATTTTATTTAAATTGTTTATATGGATGTGTTTTTATATTTGTAATGTTATTTGTGTTATTTTTTATATATTTGAGATACCACATATGAAATTTATGTATCAAGAGTGGTCAATAAATGTTATTATTATTAAAATATATAGTATATGTATTTTTAGTTTCTTCCAAACCAATTGTAACATTTACGATGAGGTTATAAAAAGAAGGAAATATATATATATATATATATATATATATATATATATATATATATATATATATATATATATATATACACTTTATTTGTTTGCTGTACGTTTGTGATTTCTTATTGGTTTGCGTGGACTGCAGTTTCGAACCGTCCCGGTTCATCATCAGCACGCTACTCAGTAGCGTGCTGATGATGAACCGGGACGGTTCGAAACTGCAGTCCACGCAAACCAATAAGAAATCACAAACGTACAGCAAACAAATAAAGTGTATATTTAAAAGTGATTACAGTGTAGTGCAATATTCCTAAAGATATATATATATATATATATATATATATATATATATATATATATATATATATATATATATATATATATATATATATATAACCTTTTTCTATTGGGAATAATCGCCACACACAATGGCATTGGGCGAGTTCACCTGGTGCCAGCGCTGCATTGTTATGTCAAAAAATGTTGACATTAGTTCAATCGACGTTAGTGGCATTGGCAGTTTCCCCACACGACGATCCGGTATTAAATTCGACAAAATTTGTATCTCCATAAACATATTAAAATGAAATAATGGGCGAGTTCACCAGGAGCTGTCAGCAGCTAGATTGTTATGAAAAATGTTGACGAATGTCGTGCGTATGCCAGTTTGGTAGGCATACTGGTGGGTATCGAGGGGGTTATTGTTTAAGATATTCCCCCTAATGTGTCCGTCCAGTATTTTTTCCAATCCCTTTAGGAGGAATAAAGTGACACTGAGAGGTCTCAGCGATTTGGGTAGAAGGTCATTATGTCCCAATTTAGGAATATATACACCCTTAGTCACCATCCAGCTGGATGGAATATGGTTCCAAGCCAGACTAGCCCCATACAGCCTGATGAGGAATGGGAAGAGTGCCTCCAGTCAATTTTGTAGCAAAACCAGAATCACCGCCGCTGTACTTATTTTCCCCGCAACCCGCCAGTCTTCACTCTGAGGGCGTTTATATTGACACCCGGCCGGCGAGATTTCTTCACAACTCAGGATCAGACAATCTGGGAAAGGTGTATGTGCTAATCTAATCGATCCAGATAACTATCGTGAAATATGCTTAGAAAATCAGCAAGCAAAAATATTTAAAAATGCCTTTAATGTCAAATTAACTGAATATCTGAAAAAATTGGAACTTCTTAAGCCATTTCAACACCTATAAAGTAATATGGCTATGGTAGCCAGACCCCTAGAACATAGTGAGATGTACGACAGGGTGGCCTTTTCGGCGCGGAAACAGATAGTATGTTGTCACGACAGCTCCAAACAACTCAAAATGTTATAAAATAGAGACTGTATACAACCAACTAACAATTTGGTCAATTGTCAGCCCTGACCCATTTGTTCCCTAACATAAGGACCATTTTTTAAAAAATATTTCAACAACACACCACGAGGGCTTACAACCTAAATACTAGCGTACCGTGGGTGTCGACAAGGAGAAAAGAGGCAACTTGTTAATTCTGGACTTTAAGATTTGGAGGTTCGGAGAAGGAAAAACATGTGCCGGCAAGGAATTCCACAACTTAGAAGTCCTCGGGACAAAAGAGCGGGCATAACAAGATGCTCTATGTCTGGTGACCTGGACAGTAAAAGGGCGCATTCGCTCTGTTCCCCTGGTAGATCTGTTGAGGGCAGCAGAAGGAAGGGAGGAACTATGGAAGAGCATTACCCGTGTAGATATCTATAAAAGAGAGAGAGGTCACCAACAGCACGTCGGTGGGCAAGGGATGGCAGCTTTTGGGTGAGGGTAGGGTCACTGATGAGACGTATAATGTATGTGAGGCTAGATGTATTTTTACCATAATTAGAACCGCAGACTGGTTTCACTCTAATTAGAGCTCATCAGTACTGTATTCTAATTACAGCGAGAACACACCTATAAAGTAATACAGCTATGGTAGCCAGGGCTAACAATTGACAAAATTGTTATTTGATTGTTGTCTCACATTTTGTGTTATTTGTATCTGTCATGACAACATACTACCTGATTCCGCACCGCGATGGTAAACTTCTGGCAAGCAAGCAGTAAGAGTTTTTTACTTTGTTTGAACCACCCTCAATCGTGCAAGACGGGCACCTGCGCCGTATATAATATATACTGTTGTAGCTGGCAAACATTTAAAATTATTCATCCTCTGATGACCATAACTTGGTTAGTGAAACGATCATCAGCATAGCTTAAAGTTCTACTGCACTTAAGAATTTTGTGATGAACAATAAACTACACCTCAAGCAAAAGTAGAGTTTGAGGTTAGCTAGTGAGCAGTGTTGGCAAGTTTGTCTGTTACAAATACATGGAAAATAGCTGTAAATTTTGTAAAAAAAAAATAGACTGCTACAAGTGCAATAATTGTGATTCAGGTTTTCACAGAAATTGTGGTTTACAACCTAGAGTTCTAAGCAAAGAAAATAAAGTAATTTGTTGCCTACGTGGAAAAAGTTAGGTTAATACAGTCAAAAACATGAGCAAACTAAATGCAATTGAAATCCAACAAATAATCAGAAAGGAACTTGAAGTGCTACAAAGTTACTATACCAAACAAATGCAAGACCTACAAGTCAGCATGAGGGACATGTCCGACCACTTTGAAGAGCAACGTCAGCATTATGCAGAACTGGTAAAAATGAATAAAGAACTAATGAAGAGGAATAACGAACTGTAAGAAAGAGTGGAAGCATTGGAGACCAGAATAAAAATCACATGGAACACAATGAAAAAGCAAACAATATTGTGATTTCGGGGATACGACCACAAACAGGAACGATAAGGGTAACAGTTGCGCAGCTATTTACTGCAATACATTTGGACATAAAAGATAATGAAATGTCAAGCTGCTATAAGATAAAAACATGTAAATTAAGTGAACCAATTACTGTTAGGTGTGTATCACAAGAAGCCAAACAAACAATCTTGGCTCAGAAAAAGAAAATCAAAAGCATCCGAACCAACGATTGTGGATTTGATGGGGAACGTAGATTTATTTATACAAATGATGAACTCACCAAATTTAATCAAATCTTTTTACCAAAATTAGAGAATTCAAGACAAATCACAGCTATAAGTATGCATGTTGTATGAATGGAAAATGTTATTTAAAAAAGGGAGATGGTGATAGGGAATTCACTTTTTTTTTAGAGTTCTGGATAAACTAGGTAGCTAAAGTTTAATTATAAATTATAAATAGCCAATTATAGATGAAGAATACTTTAACTAAATTCATGTTCAAACAGTTAAAATCTAATATGATTTATACAAATATTAGAAGTTTCACAAATAAAATAGATGATATAGAATTAATTATAAATAATTTTCTGACAAGCCAAACATACTTGTATTTACATCATGGCTTTATGCAAATGAAATGCAGAAACATTTAAATTTGATGAGCATCAGTTTGGGCATGGATGCAGTAAGTGTGTTATGGTAGTGATCTGACACAAAATATTTTATTATAACTTTTTTTTCTTGTAACATAGAAATCTAAATGTTGGTGTATAGTTTACTTTTTATATCGTAAAGCTACCTACCAAATTTGGTTATCATAGCTTTTTATTTTTTGAGATAAAATTTTTTTCAAATGAAAACTCAAAATTTTCCTGGAAAACCTCGTCCAATTTTCCTGACTAACGAACTTATTCGAGCCATTTACAAAAGGAAGGTACATGCCAAATTTTATCAAAATCGACCCATTATTTTTTGATTTATTGGTGTGACACACACACACACACACACACACACACACACACACACACACACACACACACACGCACGCACGCACGCACGCACGCACGCACGCACGCACGCACGCACGCACGCACGCACGCACGCACGCACGCACGCACGCACGCACGCACGCACGCACGCACGCACTCACACACACACACACACACACACACACACACACACACACACACACACACACACACACACACACACACACACACACACACACACACACACACACACACACACACACACACACACACACACACACACACACACACACACACACACACACACACACACACACACACACACACACACACACACACACACACACACACACACACACACACACACACACACACACACACACACACACACACACACACACACACACACACACACACACACACACACACACACACACACACACACACACACACACACACACACACACACACACACACACACACACACACACACACACACACACACACACACACACACACACACACACACACACACACACACACACACACACACACACACACACACACACACACACACACACACACACACACACACACACACACACACACACACACACACACACACACACACACACACACACACACACACACACACACACACACACACACACACACACACACACACACACACACACACACACACACACACACACACACACACACACACACACACACACACACACACACACACACACACACACACACACACACACACACACACACACACACACACACACACACACACACACACACACACACACACACACACACACACACACACACACACACACACACACACACACACACACACACAGGGTCGCTGATAAGTCTGGAAACGGTCGATTATCCGGGAAAATATACAAGGTGTCGAAAAAAGTTTTATACAAAAGTTTTTGGGTTCTTCAATGTCTACTAGGCGGTGATAATTTTATTTATACAGGGTTGGTCATACAGGCGTGGCACACCAATATTAATTTTTTTTTAATGGAACACCCTATATATTATTCGATATTTCAATCCTTCTCTTAATTTTGAGCAACATTTATGAGAAGCATAATGTACCTAAACTCAATCGTTTCCGGGTAAAAAAATAAATAAAAATAAACGCTACTGTTTTTAAAATCTATTGGATGAAGAACAAAAATAAATGAAAAGTAGAATATCTCTTGAAAATAATCTGTGAGTGTGAAAAGAACCGGTTGCGATGTTTTTAACATTGTTTGGAATCCTATTTTATAAGATGTTCAAAGTGTTCTCCATTGACCTCCTGACAATAATGAATTCGCTTAACAAAACATTGCACTGCATTTACAAGAGCGTTTTGAGGAATGTTATTAATTTCATGCACAATCCTTGCTTGCAACTCTTCAATATTCTGCGGTCTATTTTGGTAAATTAAATTTTTTACATGACCCCACAAAAAAAAGTCAAGCGGCGTCATGTCGGGAGACCTAGCTGGCCATTCAATAGTTCCCCTGCGCCCTATCCATCTGCCAGGAAAGGTTTGATTCAGATATTCCCGTACCTCAATTCCAAAATGAGGGGGTGCCCAAAAACTTTTGTATAAAACTTTTTTCGACACCTTGTATATTTTCCCGGATAATCGACCGTTTCCAGACTTATCAGCGACCCTGTATATATATATATATATATATATATATATATATATATATATATATATATATATATATATATATATATATATATATATATATATATATATATATATATATATATATACACACACATATAAAAATTGAAACTGACCGCGGATATGGGTTCTAGGGGTCCTAGTTTACGATCATTTGCAAAAAAAATTTTTAAATTCAAAAGTCGGGATCTCCCAATTTGTGAATTTTTTTTACGAAAATTCACTAAAAGGGATTCTATTAAACAAACTGTATAATATGGGAATATGTCGCATTACGCATAAACTTATATCTAGTTATCTATTTGGCAGAAGGCAAACAACTGTTGTGAATAGTACAAGAAGCACCTCAAAAATTGTAAAAACAGGTGTCCCACAGGGATATGTACTTGGACGAATTTTGTATTTGTTGTATGTACAGAATCTATCATTAGCAAAATTAAAGGCTACATACATAACTTTCGCAGATGACACAGTGCTGTTGTATTCGCAAGACTCTCAGAATTCACTGGAAAAAATAGTCAATGATGACTTGGATACATATTACAGGTGGTTATTAAGTAGTAACTTGAAAATAAACTTAAATAAAACAGTGTACATAATGTTTGCACAAAAAGGTAAATACATAATAGATATGATTATTAATATAAACTATCAAAAAATTAAACATGTAAATAAATATAAGTACTTTGGATTAACAATAGACAATAAGTTGAATTTTGGCGAACACTTCAATAATGTAAGGAAAAAATTACTAGTCTGACAGGAGCCTTTAGAAGGTGTGAATATTATTTAACAGAGAGATTGAAGAGATTAATATATAATTCATTAATAGAACCACATATGAGATATATTATGGTTTGGGCTTCAGCGCCAAAGGTGATATTACAACAATTGCAGAGAACACAAAACCGGGTACCAAAAGTATTATATGGACTACACTGATTTAATCCCACTAAATGTTTGTATGAAACATTAAACTTCTTACAAATTCATAACCTTATAAAGCTGGAAGAAGGTAAATTAATGTATAAAATATGGAATAATGAAATAAAAACGAACATTAAAGTGGCAAGGAGTGGTGAAGTGCATATGTATTCAACAAGGCAATGGACAGACCCGCATGTAGTAGCATCAAGAACAAATATAAAACTCAACAGTGTAATAACTAGAAGCCTAAGATCATTTAAGGCTATTCCAGAAGAACTCAGAAACCTACATCAGATGCAAAGATTCACAATGAACCTAAAAAGACATTTATTAAATGGACAAAATAGTTTCGTTATAGAGTCTATAGTTCTACCTACTTGACATTGATATACTTTAAGTTTAGTTAAGTTAACCTCAAATCATATGTAATTTTATGTTATTAATTGTAGCACTTGTTACCAGTGCAAATGTACTGTTTCAGAGTTCGTAAATAGAGAATATTGGAAAAAAAAATTAATAACTTCCAAAACTAAATATTTTACGGGCTCAAAAATAAAACAAAGTGGAATTTTGATGTTTCTAACAAAAATACATAACAGTGAACTCACCTTAATAATATGTACTCTAGGCTTGAATCTTGATGCTAACTGATTTAATACTTCAGCGACAAGTTGTTGGTGTTTGAGTACTTTTCTCATCTTCATAATCCTAACAATGGCAGCCTGTATTAGCAACTTCCTGTCCTCCTCTATGTGTTTATGTGTGGTCTCTTGCTCTAATTTCATTTCTGTCTTCATGGGTATGTTAATATTTACACGCAATTTTTTACTGAAAATACAATGGATCATAAGTCAACTCAATAAAACAAACAAAAAATTTAGTAAGTTAGAATAGTAAAATTTTTATTAAGTACATAATGATCACAACCTGGTAAGTGCGCATTAAAGTAAATAAGTCAATCTTTCTTTAACTAAAAGACTTCAAATTTGGTAGATAGTATAATTTTTTAAATAGAAACCATGAACCTATCAATTTTCATTAAATAAACTTTATTAGCACACAAACATTTTCTGGAAAAAAAATCCCAGACAAACTGATGTGATTTCCCTGGCTTTCGCTGAAGAAAAATAAATAGTTCAGGAATTTACATTGTACTGACTCCAAGAGAGTTTTACAAACAGAGTAGAAAGGAGGCCAGCATAGACTAACATATTCTAATCTTGAACGGACAAAGGAGTTATACAAGATTATTAAAGTAGCATCATCAGAAAATAATTTGCTGTTTTGGATTACAAAACCCAGGCATTTCACCGATGATGACAAAATATTATTTACATGGTGACTGAACGCAAGCTGAGAATCAAAGCTTACTCCCAAGTCCAGAATAGTTGATACACAACAAATAGTGGTATTATTTACATGGTAGTTAAACTCAAGTGGTACGGCTTTATTAGTGAAGGACATGACTTTACATTTGGAGATATTAAGTGATAGGCCATTATTAAGACACCAGGCGTTAATAAGAGTAATGTTGTCCTGCAGAAATTGACAGTCATTAGAATTTGCAGGAAGATATATTCTTAGATCGTCAGCATATAATAGTTTTGGAACAGAGATTATGCTGTCAAGATCATTGATGAATATATTGAAAAGGATAGGGCCTAGAATTGAGCCTTGAGGTACCAGAGATAATATATCAAACCCATAAGAATGAGACCTGCCATAGGAGACATAGTGTATCGTCCCAGAAAGGTAAGATTTAAAGAAAGCCCACGAGGAATCAGACAGACCAAAGTTACCCAGTTTATTCAAAAGTAGCGCATGCGGAATGGAATCAAAAGCCTTGCTAATGTCGAAATATACAGCATCATCCTGAATGTTCTTGTCAAGGAAATTAGATACATACTAAGTAAAGGTACAGAGGTTGGTAACCGTGGAGCGATTTATTAGAAACCCGTGCTGACTGGGAGAGACAAATGGATATGCATGTGGTGATACATACCTTTCAAGAAAATATTCAAAAACTTTAGCGAAATTCGACATCATTGCGACCTGCCTGTAATTTTGAACAAGAGCGTAATCTCCTTTCTTATGAATAGGACCAGCCTTAGACGTTTTCCAGAGTTGAGGAAATGTTTGGCTTTTTAAAGATAAGTTAAATATAAAACAAAGGGGTTCCACAAAGGCATTTAAACATATTTGATTAAGAAGCTTGGGATATTATCAGGACCTTGACATATTTTAGGTTTAAGTTTCTTAATTGCTACCTGGATAGTTAGTATTTACATTAGAAGCAGAATTTATTTGGATGGGACAATCACTGACACAAGAACTGCAGAGAAGAAATCTGCAAAAGCATGCATTATTTCCTCCGAAGATGTTAGCGTAGTATGGTTATACGTCATGTGGCCCGGTATTCTTGAGCCTTTTCATTTTGATTGCAGAAATCACCGAAAAGTCTTAGGATCATTCTTGATGTTTGTCTTTGTCCTTTCTATGTGCTATCTATAAGCATTTATACACCTTCTTTTAAAGTCCGACCTGCAAAGGGAGTTAGCTTCATAATCAGTTGGAAGCGGCGTTCCCTTATATCTCTGATGGAGCTTCTGCTTCATCCTCACCTGTTCAACAAGCTGAGTGTCATACCAATTTACAAGGTGGATTACGTGATACCCTTATTTTCTTCTTGGCAACAAAGATATCCAAGACATCATAAAGTTTACTGTAAAAGGTAGATAATGCTTCATCAACATTAGAAAAAGCACATAAAAAATTCCAATCGATACTGTGAATTGCCTCATAAAGCCCACAGAAATTAGCTGCTCTAAAATTGAAAGTTGGAGCAGAGTTAGAATAATTAAAATTATGATGTATAGCATCATTCATCAAACATACATCAATATATAATGAAGGATGGTACGGATCTTCAGTCAGAATAAGAGAATCCCGAAATACATTGCAATGGATATCACAAGATCCAAAAGTTTATTTTGATGAGTTTTTATTTAATTGAATTGATCGTTATAAAAATTAATGGTGTTTATGAGTAATGAGCATTTATTACTGACATTTCCCAGGGAATTGCAATAGTTGACAAATACCGGAATATTAAACTCATCAATTAACAACATATTGTGCTCATTAAGAAATTCATAAGATTCTAAATAGTCAAAAAAGGATGCAAGTTGAGAGCCACAGGTACTATTGAAGAAGATGGTATATGCACTGCCATAATATAAAAGTAAGAACCCCTTATAAGAATTTTGCAGCAGCGTTTCCCCGTTAATTTTTCCAAGCCCGTTCCCTTGGCAGTGGTTTCGCTAGATAGTGGGTAGGGACAGTGGGAATCTCGTTAATCAATCATAGGTAAAAATTCATGAACGGAATCACAAATGTTACCTTCAACAGGGTTGAGGACATTCTTCACCACTATCAGAGATCCCCCACCATGTGATGCCACAGCAGAAGATCGATCAGATCTAAAAATGGTGTAGCGGTCATAAAAAAGTTCTAAATTTGAGATACTACTTGAAACCCAAGTTTCTGTTAAAATTACACAATCATAACTGATATATGTAGAAGCAACAAAAAGGTCATGTATTGAGTCCTCTAGTGTTTTGATAGTAACATATCAGTTTATTAGACCTACAGTTATAATTATTGGAGGATGTTTCCCGAAAGAGTTTTCTACTTTGCTGATCCCGTACTCTGCCGTTGAAAGGAACGAAACCTTTTCACCATAATCTTTTCAGGCCAAGAAGACGGTAGAAGCAAAGGCTCCACCAAGGTAGCGTCAACCTCCACATGGTAGCAGTTATATGCACCGACTTCACCATTTGCTTCTCGACAACAATCTCACCATGAAGATTACTGCCCAGAAGCGAAGCAAGATAATCCCTCAAATCACCCTCAGTCACATCAAGAGACAATCTGTCCACACTCACAGACGACCTACGATGTATACCAACAGCACATATCTTGTCACACTCCTTACGAGTACCAACGATTGGCTTCTGTAGACTAACATGAACTCTCTTCACTGATCCAACCATAGATGGACCAGCCATTGTTCCCTCCCTTACAGGCCGATCCATAAGCACCATACCATGAGAATACCGCATATGAACAGAGATCTCAGGGTCCACATTCAAGAAGCCACACCTCAACACCTCCATTAGGGCTAGGAACAAGAGACAAAGCATCAACTCTACTCCTTGTGGTTTTTATTTACTGATGATAACTTAATGTTGGATCCAACTGGCACACCCCCTTGTGGGAACTAAAATTCGTGTTGAGGGATAAAGGACCTAAAAGTTTTATCATATCTATGTTAATTTCTTTTACCACTAATATTTCTCCTTGAAGCTCCTCAAACATCTTCTGACATTTAGAACGAAGTGTTATGACTCTGTGTAAGTGAGAACAGACAAGCATTTTTCGTAGCTTCCGAAAGTGTAGATTGTGTTTCTTTAGGATTCACTGGAATGGCAACCATCACAGCAATAAGAGATTTTCCTCTTCTTAAGTATAACTGATTTAATCTCTGTAGATGTTAAACCAGAGCATGCTTGGCAGAAAACCAATCCACACTTGTCACATGATGGAAATATATTCTAACCAACCTGTATATACATGGGCGGGTTAATAAGTCCGTGACTTTTTGAATGAAACACAGGTTTTTTTGACAAAAAATCATTTTATTTCTCAACATAGTCTCCTTTCAGCTCTACCCACTTCGTCCAACGTTTCCCCAATTTTTTATCCTTTCCAAAAAATAAGATTTGTCGAGGTCCTCAAAATAGGTATTTGTTTGCAAGATAATTTCATCGTTGGAGTCAAATCTCTTTCCGCCGAGCCATTTCTTTAAATCCGGAGAATAGGGCAGATGAGGGAGCAATTCATAGCCCAATTTATGCAATTTCGCTATGGAGACTACACATGTGTGCACGCTTGCATTGTCTTGGTGGAAAATAACTTTTTTCTTGGCTAAATGCGGTCGTTTTTTTCTTCAAATCGTCATTGAATCGGTCCAATAAGTTGGTATAATATTCGCCATTGATTGTTCTACCCTTTTGAAGGTAATCAATGTGGATTATATGGCCTGCATCCCAAAAAATGGTCGCCATGACTTTATTGGCTGACAAACCCACCTTGGCCTTCTTCGGAGCAGATTCGCACAGAAAAACCCCTTGTTTTGACTGCTGCTTGATCTCTGGGGTGTTGTGGTGAATCCATGTTTCGTCCACGATTACAAAACGGCGCAAAAACTCGTCCCTATTGCGCTTGAACAACGCCAAAACCTCCTTTGAAGTTGTCACACGATTCCTTTGTGGTCGATTGTGAGCAAACGCGGCACCCATCTTGCGGATACCTTCCTCATACCCAAGTGATCATGCAAAATCGAAACCACTGAGCCATGGGATATGCCTATGGCTTCCAGAATCTCCCGCACTTTCAATCTCAGATCGGCCAAAACCATACCGTGAATTTTTTCAATTGTTTCAGGTGTAGCGACCTCAACTGGGCATCCAGAACGTTTGGCGCCATCTGTGCTTGTGCAGCCGCAACGAAATTCAGTAAACCACTTTTTTACCATGGAAATTGATGGTTCAGAGTTCCCATAGTATTTATCAAGCTTAGCCTTGGTTTGAGTGATAGTTTTTTCCGCAAAAAATAATGTTTGATGAGCACACGAAATTCACTTTTTTCCATTTTCGTTATAACTCAAGAGGTTGTCTGCTTTCAATGGCTATCTAATACAAACTAAATGACGCAGCTTGTTAAAAATTTGACAGGAGTCAACTGACAGATGCTTGTTGACAGGAGCAGTGTTGCCCTTGCCGTGAAGAGGCGGGAAATTAAAAAAGTCATGGACTTATTGATCCGCCCTCGTAATATCAATGTAATTCCCAATGAGAAACAAATAAAATTAAGAGAAAATTAATAACACAACTTCTTAAATTACACGAAAAACAGCATAAATAACTAAAACAGCAATTATTTCGCTTGTCTAACAGATTCTAACATCTTCAAGCTATCAAAACAACTTTGGCACAAAACATCAACTACGGCAAAAGGTATTCACTTGTTACACATTAACAGTGACAATTAGATAATATTTACCTCCTATGACTACTTTAGTTACATAAGTTCTCTGCTGCTTTCAAGGTATTAGTCGTTACTGTGTGTGTGTGTTCGCGATGACCTCGGAAGCTTAAGTCCATTGGCCACAGACTTTTGAAGATTGTTGTTTGTTTGTTTTCGGGGATACAATCATATGGATTTATTTTTGTGGCTTTTAATGTCTTTCAGTGAGCCTCCTACTTGATCATAGCTTTACAAATTGATAGTACTTAAATATAATTTAAATTAAAATAACGGAAGTGTTTTTTTTGGTTTGTTTGCTTTTTTTTCTTTTTTTTGTATTTATATTTTTTATTTTTTTATTTATTTATTTTTTCCTTTTTTTTTTGGTTCAAAACGAGGACACTGTCGCCTAGGGGCTCGTCAAGGCTAACAGACAAACAAGACTAAGCCACGGACAGGTGGGGAAAACAATAGGACAGACATTAGGATACTTAAAATTAATTTACATAATTCTCTATAGGCCATATTCACATACATACATTACTATATAATTACAACTAATGTAACACGTTGCGTGGTAGAAATTTACTATTTATAAGTATTATTTACAAGGTTTGATTTCATAAATCTAAGTTTATATTTCTAAAAAATTTGTACAATGCTATCTTGACTTCAATTTTATGACTACTTAGAAGGTGTGTTAAATTCATAGGGTGTTTTGTGTATTTTTCCAACGTCAGCATGAGGTTGGTTCGCTGTGCAGAATACTTCGAGCATGAAAATATAACATGATTTAAGTCAGCAATATTGTTTTCGTTGCAGTCACGATTAGGACTTTCAGTCACATCTATCTTATGCAGGTGCGCTGTAAATCTTCCATGATTAGACTTTAGTCTTGTTAATATTGTAGTGAATGCGCGGTTTCTGGAAATTTCTTTGACCAGATGTAATGGAAGTTGTTCGTGTATAAGAGCATAGTGGTTTGAACTTGAGGTGACATAACGGTGCCATTCTATATCCCAGTATTTAATTAATTGCTGTTTAATTTCCGGTCGAAAGTTTGTATATGGGATTTTTGGGTTTTGTTGATCGTTTTCAAAAAATGCTGCTTGCTTGGCTAGATCATCTCCTATTTCATTCGTTACTTATAAGACTTAAAATTCCAGGAACTTAAAGGTAGCAAAGGACAGTAGCCGAAACTATCTTATGTTATTGAAATTCTACATCAAATAAGCAGCGACTTTCAAGTAGGATTAGTAGTTGCCAACCTCTTCATTTGACACCTAATAATTGTAGAACTTTTTGGTGATATATTCTGGTGGCAGTCATGTTTCCGGTACTTGAAGAGGTGAATGCTACTATTTGTGGCTACTATAAAACAGTAGTAACCGTTAAAATCCACTATAAAGTATCTCCCACCCTACAGTCCCACTGATTCACAAACAAAACTTTATAGACATTCTACATCTTACAGGAAGGGAGAAGTTAAACAAGCAAAAACAGCAGTTTAAGACATTATTATGCTGCTGCCAACACGCCGTTATTGCTAGTGCAAAACAAGCATATAAGTGCTGAGACGGTTTTTCATGCCTTAACAAACGTCAGTAAAACATTTTTTTACAAAGCAGAAAACAAGATGCAAGTAAACAAAAACAACCATTGCCTAAAACTTTATTAGGTTAAAATGATGAACCAAGCATAGAATTACAAAGTTATCTTGTTATTGGAACCATAGGGTGGTAAGGAGAACTATAAACACCCATTTGATAAATTACAATGTAGACGCTACTAAAAAGTAACTATGCAATGTTGAATCATAGTCCCACTTGGTAGCTTTTAGTGAAAGTAACTTTAAAGTTTCGGCTTTCGGCTTTTCAGTATTCGCCACCAAAGACAAGTTGTAACTAGACTAAAGTTCCATATTTTAACGAATGCTACTTCAAAGTGATTGTTTTGAAATGTGACATTTTTGTAGATAGAGATTTACGACATCATAATTACCTCCGCTGACATGATAATTATTTAAAAATTCATCTATTGCTATTTTTGTAGTTTTCATAGAAAATTGTTACAAAATTATTAGTTTTGTGTACAGAAAAATAAATTAGAATACGAATTGCAGCACTTTGAGGGTAAACATGTTGAGTGTTATATATTATGTGATATTTAATTATTATTAAAAACTGCAAATTTTGAAGGCATTTAATTTCTGGAAGCACAATTCATTATATTTCTACAGTAAGCTTGGTTGCATCCGTTTAGATTTAAACACTCAAGCCATCCAAATATAAAGCATCAGAACGTTAATTATTAATGTTGACTTTGAGTCTGGCGAGTATCTATAGAATTGGAATTAAAAGACAAAGATGGTTTTAGGACATAAGAGTTGGAGGACAACATTCTGTGGACTAATTTTCAAAATAATGAAAGCAAGCACAAGACAGTGGTAGTGATAAGTCCCGTGAATGTGGCTGTTACCGTTTTGCCACGTCGTGGCTATGTGAAAGCTACGGTGTTGGAACGCAGCTGGATAATTGCCCGATACCATGCTGTAATGTTGCAATCATTTCCCACTTTGGTGGTTGCTCTGTGATAGGAATGTTCCTATAACGGACCACTGACTGGCGGAAAAACATTTAGTAGTTATTATGATACTCACTGCCACATTCCAACGACTAACTGTGCTAGTTGGGCTGTCGTGTATATATAGCTATTCATCTAGACGTGTATACAGAATGTGCAAAGAATATTCTGATTTACAAATTGTTATCAGCGGAGTTCTCCAGGGATCGGTCTTGGGTCCATTACTTTTTGTTATCTATACTGACAATCTTCCATCTCTATTAAGGTCCACTTGCTTCCTCTATGCAGAAGATACACAAATTTATTATAATCCTTTGGAGACCATGATGCATTACAGTAAGACCTCATAAGAAAATATAAATGGAGTAAAAATTCGGATCTCGCCCTAAATATAGGCCAGTGTGCTTCACATTAGGAAAAACAATCCCAAACTGAGCTATTTGATGGATGGGGTCATTTTATCGGGGGTTCTTGAGCAGAGGGGCTTGGGGGTTACAATTACATGTGATCTAAATTGGTCCAGTGATATTATGGAAGCATGCAAGGGCTAAAAGGTTACTTTTTCTGTCAAGAGAAGTGTTTTCATTTCCTTCAGCTGACATGGTGTGATGCTTATATAGGACCTATGTGAGACCAATGATGAGTTTGGACCTGGTGTGTGGTGTCCGGTGCATGTTCTGGGCAGAATTTTGTGTGAAGCCATCAAGGCTCAGCTAATAGATTTCCGTATGGGTCTCACCGAACAATTTCAATAACCATTTTCTCTCACTAACACAATGAAAGAGGTAAATAACCATAATGTTGTTTCTATTTCACATGTGAAGGTTCGATGATTTAATTAAGCTTTCCTCATTTTTATTGTGATTTTCTTCATCTATGCCCTAAAACACGTCTACAAAATTTCCTAAAAATCGAACACACGCCCCAAAAGTAAACCTTTACCTTTATCGCTACAATTAGCTTTATTTCCAACCACATGGAAGCAGTCTAACGTGTATCTAATATTTCTGAAGGGAGACCAAAATAATACATGCATGTTTTTCTTCTTACTTTCATTTACTTTTTGGTCTTGACAACTATACTCATAGAGTTACTTATAATTAAACTATTTTTGTCAACTTTTACTATTCAACTAAGAATCCTTTAATGGAACACATTTTTATGAAAAAGCAGTATCATAACGCACTTACTGTGCCATAACTTTTAACGTATGATTCCAATTTAACATTAGAAATTAATGAGTTTAATTAAAACAAATCTAATTCAGGATCTGGATAGAAAAACATTGTTACATAAAATTAATTACAAAGTTCTTCATTTTAACTTAAAATACTTTTATTTAAGCTTTCTTAAACACAACATCAAAAATATCCAAACAAATAATTATTCACTTTTTCCCTGTCCCATACTTCACCTTGACACCTCCAGTCACTTGTTGCCTTGAATAAGTACGCTCGTTGCCTAGTTACTTTAGATTAACTAGCAAACTTCTACATATTGCGTGCAATATTCTAATCATCTATGTGCGCTTTTGTAAGACTACCCCCCTCTTAAAAGACTCGAAGCCTCGTCGAGAATGGAAGCATCTCTTCCATGATACCTTGCCGGTCTGTCTCCGTGCACCACTCTTGGTTTGCTAGTCCGTGACTTTTGTATTTGCAACACCACATCATTCAGGCATTTAATCATAATGTAGAGGCCTTCCCAATGGCGTTGTAATTTTGGGCACTTCGCAATAACTTTTTCCGCATTATAGAACCACACCTTGTCTCCTTCGTGGTGCTGCGGGCCTGATGCACGGAAGTCATATCTTGCCTTCAGTCTATCACTAGCTACCTTTATATGCTGCCTTGAGGGTCAGGAATTTGTCGTACCTTCTCTTGTAGAGAAGTAACATAAGATGGAACATCTTCCGTTTGTTGTCCTTCTAGTGCACCACCAAAACGCAGATCTATAGGGAGCCGAAGCTCACGACCCAAATTCATTACTGCAGTTATGAATTGTGTTGTCTCATGAGTTGCAGACAGATATGCCATTAGACAAAGTGGTGTCAATTTGTCCCAGTTACGTTGTTTCTTTTCCACAAATTTGGATAGATACTCCAGGATATTCTGGTTGAAACGTTCTACCATCCCATCGGACTGTGGATGGAAAGGGGTTGTCCTGGTCTTATTGATGCCCAACAGCTTCATGACTCCCTGGAAGACACACAATTTGAAGTTCCTTCCCTGGTCAAAGTGTGGCTCCATCGGGACTCCGAACCTAGAGATAACATGCTCCACCAATGCACTAGACACATTTTTTGCGTCTTGATCAGCTACTGGTATCGCTTCAGGCCATTTCGTGAAATAGTCCATCACTACTAGCAAGTACTTATTTCCATGCGTTGTCACAGGCAAGAGACCTACGACATCCACAGCCACTCGTTTGAAAGGTGTTCTGGGATCGAATACCTGTAAATCTTCCTCTAGTTCGTACTTTAGGTCCTTTTCTGGAGTTACATATACCACAAGTCTTACCACGGTTCTCGACATCTTCCCAACATCCAATCGAGTAGAATCGTTGCCTTATTTTGTCTAGTGCCTTATTATTGCCAAAATGACCACCAGCATTGCGATCATGTAGATGTGCCAGTACTTCAAGTTTCAAACTATTAGGAATGATAAGCTTGAGCTTGACCTTCTTACCATCAGGACTTTCCCATTTTCTATATAAAACACCATCTTTGAGAAGTAGGGAATCCCATTGTGCCAAGTAGGCCTTTATTCTTGAATGCAACAGTGCTATTTCAAACCACTCTGGGCGTTGTCCAGTATGGAGCCACGAGATGACTGGTTGTATAATTTCATCTTGTTGACGACAGACGTCTTCTAATGAGAACCATAATTGAGCTTCACTGTCGATCTGGATCGTGGTGAGTTTTACTGTAACATCCTTGGTCTCTTGGCAGTTTTTGCCAAGTCGCAACCTCACATGGAAATCCTCTGCTTTTCCATGTTATCTACCAACTCGTCTGATTTGAAAGGAATATTGCTGTAGCCTTTCCAACTAACGAGCTCCTTGACCTTCTGGACTTTTAAATTTCATTAACCAGTTCAGGGCTGTGTGGTCAGTTCTCAGCATGAATTCTCTTCCATCTAGATAATGGTGGAAGTGATATATTAATTTTACTACAGCCAACAGCCCTTTCCATGTGACGCAATAGTTTGGCTTGGGTTTACTAAGCTTTTGCTGTAATATGCCATCACTTTTTCTTCACCATCTTGTTCTTGGGATAGTACTGCGCCAGTGGCTGTGTTACTTGCATCAGTATCTAGGAAAAATGTACCTTGCTTCCTCGGGAACGTCAATATTGGTGTCGAGACTAATTTGCTTTTCAAGAAATCAAATGATTCTTGACGCCTCTGAGCCCATTTCAACTCCCTATTCTCCTTAGTCAGGGCATGCAAGGGGTTAGCTATATCCGAGATCTCTTTAACAAAACATCTATAGTAAGTGGACAGGCCCAAGAAACTTCTAAGGTCAATCTGGTCCCATGGTACGGGCCATTTTCTTATGCATTCGGTCTTGTCTTGGTCTGTCTCAACACCATTAGCCGAGAAAACGTGTCCCAAGTATTTCACTCTTCTTTGGAACAGGAAACATTTTTGGAGGTCAACTTCAGCTTTGATTCACCGAAGCGTATGAATATTTGCCGTAGTCTTGACAGTTCACCATCAAATGTTTGAGCATGGACAATCACATCATCCAAATACACTAAAGCTATTTCCCAGGATAAACCTTGCATAACTCTGTCCATTAGCCGTTCAAATGAAGCCGGAGAGTTACAGAACCTGAACGACATTTCTTTGAATTGTCAGTGACCCATAAGGGTGTGCTGAAAGCAGTCTTCTCCTTATCTTAGGGTGCCATCTCTACCTGCCAATATCCACTTTGCAGATCTCAAGTAGACAACCATGTTGACACTGACATTGCATCGATGGTATCATCTATTCTCGGTACCGGGTATGAATCCTTTTTGGTGACTTAGTTCAGCTTTCGGTAATTGACACAAAAGCAGGAGGTTCCATCTTTCTTCTTTACCAAAACTACACGATGACATCATCGTGTATCATGTCGGTGGTCAAGTTTTTTACTTCATCTAGCTGGGAAATTGGAATACGCCGAGGTGCCTGTTTGATGGGTTGTGCGTCACCAACGTCTATCTGGTGTTGTACCAAGTGAGTTCTACCAAACTCGTTAGTTAATGCAAAAACATCTTTCAACTCAGATAAAAGTTTTCTCAACTTCTGTCAAATCTTTTGAAGTCTGGACAAACAGTGCATCCAAAGATTCTGGGAACTGCTGCTCTTCTTCACCACCTGTAACTATGTCATTTTTTATACTGACTACTGGTTCACAGGTTGCCACTGGAATACCCTTAGCTAGTCTGATTGGTCGCTTAGTTAAATTCATTCTCATAGGCACATTACCACCACTCACTAATGTTCTTGCTGCTGAGACGGCCCCTAACCATTCAGTTTCTCTCACTGGCTCTATTAACTTTGGGGTGTCTCTAGATATGTTGCACTGCAATGGTATCATTACTTCCGTATTGGTGGGAATTACCACATCATCAGCGAGCACAATGTCTGTTGTAAATACTCGACAATTTATTACAAGCTCTTCCAGGGCTAGTAGCATAGAACTTATCCTTTTCCTAACATATCCAGTTGTTAATGCTTGCCACAGGTTGAAATCGACAAAAGTACTCTTCCCAAGGTGACTTTCCGTTATATGTATTAACTTTCACCATTGCTGGTTCGGCGAAGGGTTTATGTTCTGATGTGGCTTGGTTTTTGCATATACTCCCCTCTTACCTCTTAATTGTGACATTATCACTTCTAGCTGAATGTCATCAAGGCGATCCTTTAGTAGGCCCAAATTGTCTCAGCCAAATGACTTCCCGGTTTAAATTTTTTGTTAAACATGTCACTTCCTCGTTTACCCTTTCTTCTAAATGAGTCATTCCCAAGTTTACATTTTCTATAATTTCCTCCAATTTATTTACCTCTTTATGCAGCTTACTCTCAAACACCTGTTTCAAATCTCCTAATTTTTATTTAAAGTCTCTCGCAAGTTTTTCACCATTTGTTTTCAGTTTTTCAACCAATTGTCTACTGGTTTCTTTCTGGTTCTTGTTTATTTCTAGAAATTGCTTATTGTTTTCTTCCTGTCTCTGGGACAACTCTAAAAGCATTTGTTTATTATTTTCTTCCTGTCTGAGACTTTTCTAGAAGCATTTGCTTTGGTTCCTCCATTGCTGCTGCTCTGGTTTTAACCATTAAGAATGATCCGGATCACACTTCTGATACAAATTGCTACATAAAATTAATTACCAAGTTCTTAATTTCAACTTAAAATACTTTTATCTAACCTTTCAAACACAACATCAAAAATATACAAACAAATAATTAATCACTTTTTCCCTGTCCCATACTTCACGTTGACACCTACAGTCACTTGTTGCTTGACTTAAATAAGTCGCTCTTTGTCTAGTTACAGAATAGTCCAGATAACTCGTGAACTTCCAGATGTTGTGCGCAAAATTTGTAACAATATGTTAAAAACTCACGTATCTCAAAATCATATTTCAGTGGTAAGTATACTTACTTTTTATAAGCCGAGAAGAGATTCACAACAGAATTTAGGCTAAGATCATTCTCGTCATCTTCACAAGTGATGAGTTTGGCTTTTAATAGTATTTGAATCACTTGTATCAGATAATCACTCTTTATCTGGGTATTCTCCTCTAATTGTGCAATAGACCAACTGTCTGCCACGTTAAACTGGAGCAACACAGCCATTTGAAATGTGCTAGCCTGTAAAGTATACCTGTAAGAAAATAGAAATATCATTATCTTCAAAAACTGAAATAAATTTAAGGAAACTAACCATATGAAAGAGTAATAGGTAAGTACAGCAGACTCACCCTTTTTAAATTTTTCTATTATATTATACATTTGTTAAACTCCACTTAATATTAATAAATGATACTGAGACCTCATGCATTTTATTTGACCTCTAAGATTTATTGTGACACTCCCATGTAACTCTACTGTTGTTTTGTATCCTTTATTAGAGTTCACAGCCCTGACAGATGTTTCTTCACATAGCGGTCAAGCTTTGTTTTTCTTGTTTCAAATAATCAAAGCCTTAACCTCGTTACTCCTTTGGACTGACATAGCAAATAAAATGTATTTTTATCTTCCGCTTAGCAGAATCTGCACAGTACTTCACCTGCCAGACCCATCCGATCCATATGTCTATTACGCTGGCAGTACCTTGTTAATAAACTCACAATTATTTCAATAGAATTTCTGCTGCTATTTAGTAGTTTCTTTGTGAATCAAGGCTAAGGTCCTTCCGCGAACCTCTGGCTAAACATGCATTCGGTTAGGTAAACTATTTAAAACAATGATTTTGAGTAGATATATGTAGTCTCCCTCTGGCTTCACAACAACTTATTATCTCATCTCAAATGGTTTTGTCTTAGGACATCATCTTCATCTGCTTGACGATAATATAAAAGTAAAACCAATTGCGGAAAGGTGAAAAGTTGTTGCGAAGCCAGGTGAGGAATGATTTTACTAAGTGTAACCAAAATCAACAATATTTTAAATTACTTGCAAGGATAGCCTAGTTTGCAGCAATTGATATGCAAACCGAGATTTTAAAAAACATGTTCAAGTTGACAAGACAATATTTACCAAAGGACAAAAATGGTATTGTCTTAGGACATCATCTTCCTCTGCCTGGCGATAATATAAAAGTGAAACCGATTGCGAAAAGGTGAGAAGTTGTTGTGAAGCCAGGTGAGGAATGATTTTACCAAATGTAACCAAAATCAACAATTTAAAAAACATGTTCAAAATGACAACACAATATTTACCAACTGACTTTCGATACCTGGCTATCTCCATAATAGAGGTTTTTTCAGTAAACTTTCTCTCATCTTACAATTTTGAAGTTTATTCCGTTTCATGAAATCACCTTTTATTTTTTCCCCACATGAAGTTCAATGGGTATATGAAGTTTGAAACCTGTGTTGAGCATAGGGAGGGACCAAATTCACCACCACAGAGTTTTAATCATAAATATGGTTTTTCATACAACACTGACCTTGGGGCTAAGAAAGAATCAGAGGTCAAGCATTCAAAAGTGTTTCTATTCTGTCTTAAACTGATGCTACGAATTGAATCAACTTCCACACAGCTGTAATAATTTACTCTCGTCAGAAAGACATTCTTAGACTAGGTACACTGCGACACATAGGAGCTGGGGGTGTTATCGTTCATCTCTGTTGGTACTCACGGACCGACCTGGAGAAACCATGGGTTGCATTCCAAAGCTTCGGCCTCACTGCGACCGTTAGGCCATAAGCAAAGTGGACCATCTGCGTGTGGCTCGCCATCGTAGCAATTGTGTTATTGGCGATCTTCCAAAGGCGGTTGTCTGTGGAGCTGCCCCTACGGTCCTGACAAGGGGCCAGAATAAGGATATTTCTCAGCTGCAGTAGATCTTCATCGTAGAGATTGTGCTATTACCGAGTGCCTTGCCCATGGGGTAATGTCCCCCAAGAGTTTGAATGCAATGAATGAGTGTGGGGCCGTAGTTAACCTACAATAATAACAACCTTAGTGTGCAGCTAGCTTGTCTTGATGTTGAATCAGTTTTAATTTATATGCTACATGTGTGCCTACATCGACAGCTTGTTTAATATTGTTTCCCTGCACTACCATACCGCTTTCTAAAATATCATATTCCGGCCTCAATACACCGTCCGCATAACCCTCAAAAGCTTTGCCGACTTAATTTATGTTAACTGCCTCTACCTCTGGTTTCGTAGTTTTTTTTTCCTGTGAATAATAGAGTTTTCTTTTGAAATAAGCATTAGCGATACTTTGTTAATTTTCACGTACACAGTAACTTGCTTCCCCTTCTTGTAAATAATTTGTAAATATTTTCTGGCAATTACTTTTGTAGATAGATTGTTAATACTACTCAGCATTCTATTTGGCTCTTCCATAGTATCCACCCAAAGCCGAATCTATAACAACCTCATCTCTAATAAAAGCTAGAATTAGAAGTAACATGTGACTTTGCCTTACAACTTAGGGACACCCTGTCTTCACTGTAGCCTACTCTGGGTGTAAGAAGCTGTTGACAGCGATTTAGTGAGGAGACTCAGTCAAACGATAAGCCTCGGCGTATCAACTCCCAGAAAACTCAATTGATACTGGCGCATGAGTATAATCCCATAAGAAAACCGAGGTGGTGCAGTTACCCCAGAAATTCACCATATTAGGGAAACATAGGATTAGTACGAATTATACTACTAGCAAGGGTGTCAGTTACAAACAGCGTTTAGAGAAAGATCACCTGTTACAAGATACAGCCAAAAATCCATTATCGGTAACAATTTTTCAGTCAACTGCAAATACCTACTTCAACATATTGACATCATGAAATAATTTTTAAAAGAATACTTAAAACAAGGATTTTAAAAGAATTCACATGGTACTTGTGAATCACAATATTGCCTACATTTCATTCATATTCAGGTTGGCAGCTTCCTTTGCAATAAAAACTTAGAACCAACTTTTAATACCCTCATATAATAATCAGATCTGTTCAGTTCTCAGTTCATTAACGTATGCATACAGATTCATAATTACATACATCCACAGACAAAAATATCATTAAAATTTATTTCTTTATTTATGAAAAAAAAATTCACAATTACAAAAAAAAAAGAATCTATATGGGATATCATCGCCGTAAAGTCAAAGCCTCGTATCTCACTTTTTAACGTTTTTGAGTTACGAACATAGAACATTTCAGCAACTCCTTGTGCGTCAAATGCAAAAGCTTCTATCTCAGTAGATAAAACTGTGCAAGTGCAGCACATATGTATTAAAAACACGTATCTCAAAAAAACGTTGCAGCGAATGTTAAAACCTTGCATCTAGTGAAATTGGCACCAAAGTGAACAGGCTCTTGCTATTTGTGTCTGAATTCTGGTTACAAAGTGAACAGTTAAGTACACTTGGAGAACCAAAATCACCACAACACATATTTTAAAAAGACCTTATGATCGTTTCACTGACCATGTCAGCATCATCAGAGGATGAAAATTTTTTCATCCTCTGATGATGCTGACGTGGTTAGTGAAACGATCATATGGTCTTTTTAAAATATGTGTTGTGGTGATTTGGGTTCTCCAAGTGTACTTATCAGTATTCATCACAGGTACCAGATTTCACATAGTGAAAGTGAACAGTATTGCAAAATACATTGAAGATGATGGTATGGATTAATTTTAATATTATTTCAAGTGTTTTTCATTAATTCAGTTTAATTTTAATGTATATAAAAAGAGGTTTGCATGAAACTTTGAGGTTACGTTTTGACCAATAACAATTAATAAAAATTGAATATATGTCGAGTGTGCACAGACTTGTAATAATATTTAATACTTAAATAAGTCAAATTTGTCGGTTTTTGGTGAATATTTTGAGATACAAGGTTTTAACATTTAAGCATTCTCACACAATTAGAAGGAATGTATTAATGAGGTTTTGAGATGATTATGTATTGAATTGTTTTTTCTCTGATTGCTTTTAGAATTCCCGAAGCGCATTGATTTTGAAAAGGGCATTGAATAAGTGGAATTGCCATCGATGTGTAGCACAGGAAATTCAATTTTTTATGAGGTCAGAGAATGTACATTTTATCCCGAAACAAACACAGAAAACAATTTGCATAGTAAAGAAGATAACTGACAATTTATTGATCTAGGACAGCCTAGCTGCACTTATTCAGAGAATACCTCCACACAGAACTTACCATTTATCGGGATATAAGTATGGATTTTGCTTCACAAGAGATCGCGAATATTCCACTAAGTTGTATCAATTCATTTACTGCATCAGACTTACAAGAAGTAACAGCTTATATAAGTAACGATGAAATAGTCACTGGAAACCACTTGTCTACTAACGAAGTGAACTTGGATATATTGGTCCAATGCAATCTACTTCTACAGAACTTACTATGTGTTAAACTATGAAAACCAGAAGTGTTTTGGATGGTGTTTTTCAGGGACTGATCACTATTGCATCGACTGGTGCGAATGATATAGCTGTAATAGATAGAACAGAAGTAGCTTGTTCAACCAAAGATCAACAATGTAGTAACAATTTCGGTTTCGAATTTAGACGAGCCATTTGAAGATTCCGGATCAAGTTATCATCCAAGTGATTCAGAAGATTCTTTTGACAATTCCTTGATAGTCAAGTAGAAATGCCAAAAGCGTTTGAAACAAGCTATAAAGAATGCAGGAAAACGATCTTGTGCGGAAAATGATAATGGACTTAATGTACAGCAATCACCTATAAGGTGTTTTAATATTTCTACAAAAAAATTCTCATGAAGATCGGAAAAAGAGAGCAAAAAAGAGGAAGGAACCCAAGTAATTGGTGCAGGAATGAATCAAAGACATTTAGAATGAAGGGGAAAGAATATGAAGGATGCAAGAAGGCACAATGTGGATCTGAAGATACGTTAGTAAAAAAATATGCAAGAAAAATGGGAGAAACCGCAAATTGTTTTGCATCCTGCCCGACTGATTTCCTGGATTCTAAAGTAAAACAAGAAAATAAATACAAAGAAAAAATATGTTATAGCGATGGCTGCTGTGCACAAAATCGCAATAATCTGCTGTCCAATGCATTACTTTATTATTCAACATCAAACAATATGAGCATCTTTCAGAAATATCTAGTGAAAGGACACTCTCAGATGGAATGTGACAGCATTCATTCCACCATAGAGACTGCAAAAAAGAAAAAATACAATCTCCATCAAATTATGTACAAATCATTGAACAGGCTAGAAAATGTTCTAAAGGACCCTATATAGAAGGAACACAAGTAATTGGTGCAGGAATGAATCAAAGACATTTAGAATGAAGGGGAAAGAATATGAAGGATGCAAGAAGGCACAATGTGGATCTGAAGATAAGTTAGTGAAAAAATATGCAAGAAAAATGGGAGAAACCGCAAATTGTTTTGCATCCTGCCCGACTGATTTCCTGGATTCTAAAGTAAAACAAGAAAATAAATACAAAGAAAAAATATGTTATAGCGATGGCTGCTGTGCCCAAAATCGCAATAATCTGCTGTCCAATGCATTACTTTATTATTCAACATCAAACAATATGAGCATCTTTCAGAAATATCTAGTGAAAGGACACTCTCAGATGGAATGTGACAGCATTCATTCCACCATAGAGACTGCAAAAAAGAAAAAATACAATCTCCATCAAATTATGTACAAATCATTGAACAGGCTAGAAAATGTTCTAAAGGACCCTATATAGAAGGAACGCAAGTAATTGGTGCAGGAATGAATCAAAGACATTTAGAATGAAGGGGAAAGAATATGAAGGATGCAAGAAGGCACAATGTGGATCTGAAGATAAGTTAGTGAAAAAATATGCAAGAAAAATGGGAGAAACCGCAAATTGTTTTGCATCCTGCCCGACTGATTTCCTGGATTCTAAAGTAAAACAAGAAAATAAATACAAAGAAAAAATATGTTATAGCGATGGCTGCTGTGCCCAAAATCGCAATAATCTGCTGTCCAATGCATTACTTTATTATTCAACATCAAACAATATGAGCATCTTTCAGAAATATCTAGTGAAAGGACACTCTCAGATGGAATGTGACAGCATTCATTCCACCATAGAGACTGCAAAAAAGAAAAAATACAATCTCCATCAAATTATGTACAAATCATTGAACAGGCTAGAAAATGTTCTAAAGGACCCTATATCGTGAAATATGTTGATCACACTTTTTTTTTTCCAATTTTGACGACATGAAATACTACTCATCAATGAGACCCGGACTCAAAAAAGGAGATCCATGTGTTACAGATTTAAAAGCGCTGAGGTATTCGCCAAAAGGTATTTAATATAAGTTACGTTTTGATCACGAATGGTTACTCTTACCCAAGAGAATGAACCGGACGCTTGAAAACTATTAAAAAAACACTATGAGACACCTCTTGCAATCAAAGGTGACAAGTATGATCATTTGCAATCATTAAAACCAGTTATCCACAAAGATTACCATGGTTTCTATAACTATTTGAGAAAATGCTGAAACAATGTTAATTTTCTTGATGCTGTTTTTATTTTTTAACTATTACATGAATGTGCTGCTATTTTTATTCTGAATGGATCTCAGTTTATACATTTGAATAAAAAATTGAACCATCTTCATAATTTTTATTTTGATTACCTATTAAAATATTATATTTTGTAATCCTCGTATCTGACAAGAATGTTAATATTCTTAATGTGAAAACGCTTAACTGAATTCAAAAATTTTCCATTTCTGAAATTGGTTGGTTATATTTATATTAATCAGTATTTCTGATCCCAATTCATAGTATCTTTCTTGCAGAAAAAACACAAACATTTTAGCAGGATTTTAACGAATTCTAGAGGATTTTGCATTTCCTGAAAACCATGATATTATTAGAAACAAGGTTTTGACTATACAACGATATGTTCTCTAATTAACTTAAAAACATTAAATATAACCTTTGTTGTGATTTTTGCTGAACACGCTAAATTAAAAATGATGCGGCCTTTTATACATATTTTTTTACCACTGTATTATTTAAACAAATCTAAAGTACCCGAAGTACTTTTACGTAAAATTTAAAACGTTAAATTTGCTGTACCTATTCATTTTTTCGCTAAACTTTAACTTAACTTCTATGTGTTTATTTGTGTATCTAGAATGATGTAAATATAATTATTTCAAAAAGTCTCGAATTAATGACTTCAGTTTTATTATATATAATCCTTTTGGCTGATAAATCCACCAGTTAGAAGACAAGACAGATACGTCTACTTTTTGGTGCCTTTGAGGTTTTTTTTGGCCAAAATTTTTTTTAATGGTATTTTTACCACTCTGCTCTACAATATATCAACACGCGCGCGTGTGAGTAACTTTGATTTTTGAAGTTTAGTGGTCATTAGTGTGAATGCATATGGCACTTGTTTTTGTTTGAATGATTTATTTTCTGTTATTATATAGTTATCGGACTCTCATGTGGGTGTCAAAGACATGGTGTTTGCGGATATCAATTGAATTTAGAATTAAGCTTCTTGGGAAATAGTTTTGTCTAACTTCACCAGTCGTATTTATTGTGGGTTTAGTTTTCTCAACAATATGTCAAACACAAATACATGTACTTATATTGACTTTCATGGAAATATGGACTTTTACAGACCAACCCTAAAAATAATGACAAACTCCGAGCGCTGCAATTATAAGAACACTAAGATGGTAAAATCTAATGTTACATAAAACTCACCTATTCTTAAAACAATTTGTAATCAGTTCACCTTTCGACATATTATACAACCAATTCAGCTTTCTTCCAGAGTGTTGAGCTGAGTAAAAACTTGTGAATCTATGAACACTACGTTCCAGCTAAAACAGAGAAATTCATAACTACATAATGAAACATGGCCCGTATGATAAAGAGAGAATTGAATTAATAATTTTTACTGACCTCTGAGGGTAATCCAAATGTGAAAGACTGCTGGAAAGGCCA
Organism: Tillus elongatus; assembly: GCA_964006375.1. NCBI lineage: Eukaryota > Metazoa > Arthropoda > Insecta > Coleoptera > Cleridae > Tillus > Tillus elongatus. Next base: position 80,400,579 of record OZ023264.1, read on the forward strand.
GGAACCTGATGATAACACTTGAATACTAAAATCTATGTCTAAAGTTTCGTTAGATTTGACTAGGTGATTTCTGAATTGTTCATTTAGGTCCTTTGAGACTCCAATATCCTAAAATTAATGAGTACAATTATTAGAAGGACGAATTACAATTGGCCAAACTTTGAAAAAATAAATGTCAAATATGCAATTATCTAAAATATTTTTTCCAACAACTCAGCCATTGTAAGGACTAGACTTTTTCCAAAAACTACTAATCAATGAGTGAAGATCGGAACCTGTGATGAGCACTGATAAGTAAAATTTGGAGAACCCAATTCATCACAATACAGTTTTTAGACCTGACAATTGTTTCGCTAACTTTGTTTGAGTATAAATAGAATATCTTTTTACTTACTTGGAACATACGTTGTAATTTAGATGTGTATTCAAATCCACAAGCTTGTTTCAGTTTTGAGATCATTGACGCTTCTGCATCATCACTAGCAGACATGTGTTGCACCAGCCTTTTAGCCAACATTTTACTATAAAACTTCTGGAAAACATCTTTGTCCTCTATATATTTGAAAACAACCATCTGGAAAAAAGAGTTTTTATTAGCCAACGAAGAATAAATGGTTGAAACCACTGAAGTAAAATTAATTTTCTATCTCTGTAAAAATCTAAACGCATGATAAAAATTAAGCATATGAAAAATGAACTAGACATAGAACCAGAATTGAAAGAAGAACGGGAATAAAAAATTCGGGATGCAGCAAGTGTTATGTATTGTCAAAAAATATAAAAAAGTGTGAGGGTTAGTTTTAGGAAAAAAATAGGTACGCCACTCTTCAAAACTGTTACCTACCAAATTTCATCGATAAATAACTATTATGACGAACTATAAAAATCAACATCTCAAAAGCTGAAGAAAAGAAGTTTGTAAATGCTGTGACCTGATCTCTCCACAGGTATGTCAAATTTAGAAACCCGCCAAATTCAAATCCTGCACTCTAGTTACATTTTTAAACTTTAAAACTGCTAAATCTAGAAATGACATTTGGATAACCTTACTTATTCTAAATATAAACAATGATTTCAATTTAACACGATAAACACTTTTAAATGTTCAAATCTTGATTGCAAGTTTTTTTTCAACATCACTTTTGTCTTTTGGAGTTTGAATATTTCACTTCTTATATAATATACAGAGTGTTTTTTCAATACATCTTATTTTAAATCATGTAAGTAAAATCTTTTGACCATAATTCTTTGGCTTAAAATAACTTGTTTTTAAAGTTCAAGTTACACATACACCTTTAGGTATGTAGCTTAATTAATCTCTTTACTAATATTATTCCAAATTATTTAGGTTATAAATTTAAAATTGTCAACAATGATTAAAGTAAACCATTTCTTTTTCAGCTTTCATATCTAATCTATCTATTTATCTTCAGCACTAAATGACAGATAATGTGTTGTTACTTATGTTTCTTTAATGTGGCTAATGTCGTGTAGTATGGATATTGATATTTGGCATGGATACAATTCACAAAAGAGTACATACACATTTCGTGCAAACTGTATCATTTTTACTGTTTATCTTTTGAGGAATATGCTTTTTGTAACTCTTTTCATTTATTAACTATATAATCTGTGTTTTTAGATTGACATGCTGTTAATATGCAGATTATATTCGGATATACCTATTTTACAAATGATGCAGCACCGTACTACAGTATTTTACACAAACCGTTTTGACTGAGATCAGTATTCTGCACGATCCCACCTTCGATACACACTTACTTTGCTGCCAGGTTTTCTACAGTATTGACATTTAGTGGCAGTGTTAGTGTTTTGACAATTATCGTTCAAAAAACTTTAGTATTTTAATTAGTGATAAGTGATATTTTAGTTTTAGTTTACCTGTAAGTACTTAGTTTTAAGTTTTTGGTTTCGAGCTTTGCGTGACGTCGCCAATAAATTTTGATATTGCTAAATTATTATTATTATAATTATTATATATATATATATATATATATATATATATATATATATATATATATATATATATATATATATATATATATATATATATATATATATATATATATATATATATATATATATATATATATATATATATATATATATATATATATTAGAGGTGTGCGAAGCTTCGAAATTCCGAACCGAACCCGAACTCGAACCGAACCTTCGGTTCGAAAATATGTTCGCACTAGCGATGTTGAAATAGTTCGAAGTTCGAAATATGTTATTCTTCAAAATAGTTCGAAGTTCGTTGCTCAAAAATACTTCGAAATTTAACTTTACAGGCATTGAATGTTGCCAAAAGTAGCGAAGTTGCGGCCCCTTTAACGCGGTAGCGGCGCTTTAAACTCATTGAGTCGATAGCGTAGTTTCAGGAGATTTCACTCATGCATATTTTTGAAAGTAGATGGGACACATTGAGACACGACGAAGCCCTTTAGCAGTCACAGAATTACTTTTCTTGTATATCCTAGCCTCCCATCACCTATTTCAGTAACAACATTATGATGGCAGTGTTCAAAGGCGATTGGTAACGTACATGTTCAGAATTTGAGGATAATTACAGATTGCCTTTGGAAAACACTGGTTTCAACATTCTTTATTACACAGTGAGTCAAAACAGTTAAATATTCACAATCAGGAGACAGTTCAAACTTGTAAGTGGTTATTTTATACCTATCGTGCTCACTTTGAACCCTCCCAATCTGTTTGCTAAAACTGCCTAGCCAATACCAAACAACAACATATTTATAATTGAGCTTATCTATAGATCTAGAAATCTAAAAAAGTTTCAAATATTTTGTGTTTTTGATTTAACGTTGCCCCATCTCCACAACGATCAGAACCGGAAGGCATTTTCACCCAATCAACCTGCAAATTTATTGAATCCTTCCTTTTTGTAAAAAGAGTTGGAATCTTTTACATATCAAATATTGTATGTTACAATATTCCAAAATTTTGTATTTAAGGAAATGATATATGAGCACTGAAGAATTTTTGGTAGTTCGATGTTCGATTTTGAATTTCTAAGAAGTTCGAAGTTCGACTGTGAACCTTAGACATACTATTTCAGAGGTTCGAAGTTCGAGGCGACATATTTGCTTGGGTTCGTTCATAGTTCGGTTCGAACAAAACATGGGTTCGCACACCTCTAATATATATATATATATATATATATATATATATATATATATATATATATATATATATATATATATATATATATATATATATATATATATATATATATATATATATATATATATATATAAATTGAAACTGACCCTGGATGTGTTCTAGGGGGCCTAATTAGCGCTCATTTCAAGAAATTTCTTTTAAATTCAAAAGTCGGGATCTCCTCATTAGTGAATTTTTTTAAAGAAAATTCACTAAACTGCAAAGACAAGAATAAGGTTCAATGGGAAGAACCAAAGCAACGAAACACAAAAGGACTCGATACCCCCAATTTATGTAAAATAAACGTGAAAAATATATAACACACTTACAACTTGATTTAAAGTATCTTCTAACTCAGCCTCTTCAGGATTCTTACTGGATTTTTTTAACAGTATGTCACAGTACTTGGCCAACAACTCAGGTGACTTGCTATTGGAGTTGGCTTGTTTGGTAACAGCATTAGAATTGATGAAACGTCCACATGCTTTATCTAGAGCTGCCACAAAACCACTGTCATTGTTAAATGCTACCAACACCAGAGCATTGTATTTCTTGTGGACCTCCAGTATTGTATTGACAAACACTTTTGGATCCTGGGGGAGTAGATATAAACTTGTAATATAATTTTTCAACTTTTTAAAATATAAAAATAAAACAAGCTGGTCTCAGGAACCAACTAATCACTAATTATGAATGCTCACATTATGTGCTGCTTCTCCACATTTCTCAATGGCAGTTAAACCCTGTTGTATGATGTGTTGCTCAAGGAGAGTCCTCAACTCTCCCAGCCCATCAGGAATTCGGGCCACTAAAGAATACATACGCCCTAGATCTGCATCCTTATCAGCGTTCAACAATTGCTGGAACTCTGAATGCAGGAGCTCCAAGTGTTTCTGAATCAAGACACGCTCACAAGTCTTGGCTAACCTTTCACTTGTAGTTTCGTGCAGATAAACCTGAACACGTTTTTGTTCCTCTAGTAATCTCTGCTCAGCCTGCATAAGAAAAAAAAAATATTACTCGATACTACTGTAAAAAAACACATCCACACAAATGTTAACCATTCTGTGACTTATTTTAGGAACCAGATGTGTGATCAAAACCAGACTTAATCTGTTTTTCATTCAGTTACAATATTTTCCTACTTTTGGTGTATTTTGAAGATGGCTTCAATATCAACTTAGGAAATAATGTTTGCCTGGATTTTACATTTGCAGAACCTTATGAATGTCTATAATAAGCAACACACATAATAATCAGAATAGATAATGATTTACCTTTTTCATATATTCAGTAACAGGATTCTGAGCTAAGAAGTTTGAACTTTCTCTTGTGTAAAACCTTTCAGTGTCTTCTAAGAATACATTTTCAAAACTTTCTTTATACACACTAAGGTTAGGTCCTTTAGCTCCGGGTTCCTCTTCGTTCAGTCCCAGTTCAACATAACAATTGATAACTCCAGAAACCAATCTAGTATTGATTGTTTCACCATTGCGTTCCCGTTCTATAAGTTTCAGAACAGCATTTGTTACCTGAAAATAAAATTGTTCAGACTATTAAACTTGAATAAAAATTAATGCTTCAAATATTACAGTCAACAAATTATATATATATATATATATATATATATATATATATATATATATATATATATATATATATATATATAGGCTGATTCACAGTGAATGGTACATTAGAAGTTTCTGACAAACCAATCAAAAGATTGCTCTGCACATTTGGTTATTTTGATAAACAAGCATGCTATATCCAGGTAAAATATTTTGAAAGATGCAACGTTTCCGCATATACTAAAAAGTTTCCTTTATTATGTGTCTCTACCTATCTTTTAGTGTTTTTAGTGAATTTTCTTTCAAAAATTAACTAACTGAAATATCGCGACTTTTTAGTTTTGAAAAAATTTCTTCAAATGAGCCTGAACTAGGCCCCCTCGAACACATATCCGGGGTCAGTTTTGATATATATATATATATATATATATATATATATATATATATATATATATATATATATATATATATATATATATATATATATATATATATATATGTATATATGTATGTATGTATGTTTACACCGGTAACAAAAAATAATGGGCCGATTTTGATCAAATTTAGTAAGTACCTTCCTTTTGGTACGTGTTAGTATTATAAAAGTTCGAGGCGCAGCAAGTGCGTTATGGTAGTGAATTTTCATTAAAATCTTTTTAATAGCAAATATTGGTTATTTTTTTAAGACAGCAGGCATCAAATTTGGTTACCAGTATAATCTATATAGTAAAAACAATGTGCCATGTTTCATCAAAATAACTTTATTGTTTGAAAATGTACAAAAATTTCCGAAAGTAAACTTAAAGTGTTCCGGAAAAAACTCGTTTCTTGGTCAACCTTATAGGTTAATAGCAAGTTGAGCCATTAAAATATGAAGCAGTTGATCAAAATTCGCTACCATAACACACTTGCTGCGTCCAGAATTTATTTTCTTACAAACATGCGTTATATTTCGATGGAAAATGCTAAAATGCAATAACATAAGGCTGTTTGAAAAAAAAGAAAAAAGAAAATTTGTATCACTAACGACTTATGGGCCACCTGTGATTGTGGAAATAATTTTCTAAGATGTAGCTCAAGACACCCTATAGTCTTTGTGTATACAATTTTTTTTTCATATCTTGTATAACAACGGATATATTGATTTTTTACAAAAATTCGACAAAAATTGTATACCATTAAACAATAAACTCTATAGCTAAGACTACTGCCAAGCATCAGAGAAAGGGTCTATTTGAAATGAATTTTCTGTTATTATTTTAGTAAAATGAAGGACAATGACGGTTGAAACTAAGACTTCAGGGTTTGTAAAACATTCTTCTTGAGACATTTTCTTTCCATAGCCCATATTAGATCCAAGTTCTTTTCCTAAATGTTGCCAATTTTGACGTTTTAAATCGCAAATTTGACCTTTTGAGGAAAACTCTAATTTATTTTTATTTAAATGCCAATAACTCTTTTTAAATTTTGGCAGGTAACTCACCTATAATGATATAAACCCGCGTACCTAATTTAGTTGCCCTTACTTTGGTAATTCCGGAGATATAATTTTTTTTTTCAAAGAAAACACAAAATTTTCCGGGAAAACCTGGGCCGATTTTTCTGACTAACAAACTTATCCAAGCCACTTGCAAAAGGAAGCTATTCACCAAATTTAATGAAAATCAGCCCATTATTTTTTGAGTTATCGGTGTGATACATATGTATATATATATATATATATATATATATATATATATATATATATATATATATATATATATATATATATATATATATATATATATATATATATATATATATATATATATATATATATATATATATATATATATATATATATATATATATATATATATACACATAAAAATTGAAACTGACCCCGGATATGTATTCTGGGGGGGCCTAATTAGCGTTCATTTGAACAAATTTTTTCAAAATTCAAAAGTCAGGATCTCCTCATTAGTGAATTTTTTTTAAGAAAATTCACTAAAAAGTGAACCACGTTCCAAAACTTAGACCTGTAAGTTAAGATAAAATAGTAATAGGCATTTCAAAAAAAAATAGTGGTTTTCCTATAAACGTCGAAGTCGCGATTTGAAACTGGCAACATTTAGGCAAAGAACCTGAAACGAATACGGGTTATGTAAAGAAAATGTCGGAAGAAGACTGTTCTCAAACCCTTAAGTTTCAGTCTCAACCATCGTCCTTAATTTTACTAAAATATTTCCAGAAAACTCATTCCAAATAGACCCTTTCTCTGATGCTTTGCCAGTAGTTTAGGATAAGTTTATGGTTTAACTGTCTGATGAGTGGACCGTGACTTTTGAATTTCAAAAAGATATCTTCAAATGCAAAGTTGAATAATCTTGCTAGAATTATCAACTTCATGACAAAATATATATATATATATATATATATATATATATATATATATATATATATATATATATATATATATATATATATATATATATATATATATATATATATAAGAATTTAGTAAAACTCGACGTTTTGGAGCCATTTTCAAGAGATAAAGGAAATATGTAAGGACACTCTAAGGCCTCAATCTGCCTACTCCTTAGAGCGGTGGACAAAGGTGGGTTGGGTTGTTGTAACTCGATTACGGGGCCTCAATCTGCCTACTCCCCAAATCTCGCTGGAGATCGCCTTTAAGGTCTCAGTGTGTTCAACCCCAGGCCTCATAGAGATCTGGCAGTTCGTTGCAAGTCTCGTATTGTATGTATCGTTCCGTCTACTTGCTTCTTTATCAGTGAAAGGAGTCAGGTCACGCTCAATTAAGTCAGGGGCTTTGGTCACGGTACTTAAAGGATTAAGAGGAGACAGATAAGGGGGCTATGAAATTGTCTATTGAATTTATTTTCTTTTTGTGTGTTTGTAACGAAGACATAATAGGTTTCCAAGAAATCGAAATATATGTGTGTGTGTGTGTGTGTGTGTGTGTGTGTGTGTGTGTGTGTGTGTGTGTGTGTGTGTGTGTGTGTGTGTGTGTGTGTGTGTGTGTGTGTGTGTGTGTGTGTGTGTGTGTGTGTGTGTGTGTGTGTGTGTGTGTGTGTGTGTGTGTGTGTACATTTTGCTCACGTTACACCGTACATGCAGTCGCTGGACTCGCTGAGCATGCAGGAACGTAGACTTGTTCACTATGCCACCGTAGTAATCAAAGTTGTTCGGGAAAGGAAACCTGATTACCTATATGACTGTGTCAGCCTTTGAACTGATGTACATGACAGACTCCTGCGAGGCACGAGTTACTCGACCATTCCCTTCATAGAGCTGCAAGTTTTAAAATATCCTTTTGCTACTTAACATCTTACCCATTCAATTATCTGCATAGAAAGGGTATAGCTTCCTTTTCAATAGGAGCTGTAAAGTATGCTTTGGGACGGGGTCCGTTAGCTGGTACACATGAACTTGATATTACCGTGTTTTAAAATCTTGTCTGTAGCTGGATATGTTGAAAAACAGTTAACTGAACATGTCCATTTGTACTACGTGTGCAATAAATATTATTATTATTATTAGTAAGACGCTAGGGCTGCAGCACCAGGTACTGGTACGCAACGTTTAAAGATACCTACCTGAAGTTACAGTGGTATATTAACTGTAACTGTGCACGTGTAAAAAACTGCATGTTCTAATAAAATGGCGTACCCACCTGCAGAAGTTATAACATTCTTGTTTTATATACAATTGCTTTAAAATATGTTATAATAAGATAACATAAATAGTGAAAAGGATTTTACCTAAAGAAGTACTATTTATAAAAATAAATGACTAGTTTTAACGAAGATAAATAAGATTATTTACTTGTTTATAAAGTTTGTAACTGCATTAACGAAGATATCAATGATACACGTTATCTAGCATCACAATAGCGTAATCAAGTCTATCCAAACCCAAGGCATGTAGCAGCTCAGAAGCTATTATTTATAGAAAACAAAACGCTGGTAAAGAAGGTTCAAGATGATGTCACCAATCATTTTACAAGCAGACATGCTATTTATTATTGAAATATATTGAGGTAAAACATGAAGACGACTGAAGGTAAGATTTTGATACCAATTTTACATTGATATGGACATTGAAAATAACAGCAAACCTGCTGTTTGAGTGTGTTTTCAATTAAAGGAACTTTTGCTTTAAATATTTATTGAGAGACATTTGTATTTGGACTTATCCGTTTAATATTTTGAAAACTAAAGAAGTAAAGCCGGTAAAGACATTTTAATTGTGTTAACGAACTTTGATTTGATAATAAATTAAGAGCATTGCTAATAAACATTTGATCTTTGCCAAAGAAGTTGTCTCTTTAAGTGGAGACTCAGCATCATAAGAACTTGATTGAGACGAAATAAGAACTGTGCATGTTATAATAATTGTATAATATTTATTGTTTGTGCAAATTTACTGTTGTATTTTAGGAATTTACTTTTGATCGCTTAACAATGAAGACGTTATTTTGAGCAATATAAACTCTGCTCATACTAGTGCTATAAAAACTTGCATAAACTTATTTTTCACAGCGAAGGTGATAGAAAAAATAGACACAGACTGCGTGAGTTTAACAGTTTTGATTTCGGTGTATTTTCTGAGGAATATAAAGACAAAATCACCTATGTCAGTGCTAATTTTTCAGACAATGACCTAAGCACGGTTGCAAATATTTTATGTTTGGACTTTAATTGCGATAAAGACGCGTTAATAAAAAAACATTTGCGATAATCTAGTAGACATTACAAAACTGTCTATGCGTGATGATGACGAGACTGAAGAAGATAAAGAAGTTGAGAAGGAAGATCATGTTTCAGAAATTTGTTCTATTTATTCAAACTTTTCATCGAATGGAAAAACAGTATTTTCTATGAATTTTAGAGACATAGAGGACTCGATTCAACGCTTTGATGGAAGCAGTGGCTATCCCATAGAAAAATGGATTCAAGATATGGAAGACATGTCTGATCTGTGTCCATGGAGTCAGCTGCCTGGATAGCTCCGTGGAGAGGGTCCGGTAGCCTGTGACGTAACAGGCCGTATAGATACCTCTGGGGTTGCGGGCTTCAATCGCTCCCCTGGTATTTCCCTGACCTTTCGAAGGTTTATAAGGGTGTAGCAGATTTATTTAAAGTTAGGAAATAGACTGAATGTAGTTTCCACACTATTTATTACATTATAGGACGTTACAGCACGCTGGTATGCTCACAATATGAAATGTACTTATCACACTAATTTACTCTAAGACAAGTTAGTTACGTTACTGGTGACGGTCCAACGAAGTTACTTATCCTCCCCTCCCCGGACGGAAAATGCGTGAGTCCTGCGGACGGAAACTCCGAGTGCGGTGGTTTACGACCCGTGGATGCAGCCGTTAAGTGGGTCAATCGGAGACGCGCTCCTCAAATAGCTAAAAAGGCGTCTAGCCGACGGAGTCGACAACAAGAGATCCAGCGCCTCGACGTCAGGGCGTCGATAAGGAGCGGGAGGGTTACAGGGGAACACCCTGTAAAAGGATATTGTCGTATCCCAACTCGACCTTGGCCTGCTTTTGTACTACAGCATCCAGACCAGAGTCGACTTGGAACCGTCGTAGGTAATACCCTTAGAAGGTCTGTGTTAGCTACAGCATCACCTTCCAGAAGTATTACGACACGCTAACAATGAGGGGATAGGATTATAAAGGAGAACGGCACTAAATCTCGTGACCTCGACGTCGACGGGTAGGCACGTGTGGATTGCAGAAAATATCCGAAAATTTGCTACAGTTATATCAAATAAGGCAAAACTAAAATACTCTTACCTAGACGGCGTTCGGTAGGTTTATTACGCCACGGACTTGCCTCTCACAACCACGGGCAAGAAGGTACGGTGTACTAACGTTTCCCTACAATCTCTATAAACTGACTCTAGTTCTTGAATATAACTTCTAGCTAAATATTTATTAACGCGCTACAGCAAACGGTGAACTCTCTACTTCAGTAGTTAAATTCTCTCTGCCGTCCCCGGCTGAAACATCTTAATCGGTGGAAGATACCTTATCCTTATCTCTGCAGATATGTTTTTACTCCACCGCGATAATTCGAAAAATGCGTACTTTTAAGAAATGTTAATGATAAAGATAATAATTTTTACTGCGTGGAATTTTTACTAGTATGAATTATATTATATTTATTTTCGAACAGCCGTTTCCAGTACATACAGCTGTTCTGAAAATATAGACTTCGTCACAATATAACATGTTAGAAATCTTTGAAAGAAGCTTTAATTGACGAATATTCATCAAGATTAAATAGTGCTGAACTACATAAGGCACTATCTGAAAGAAAGTTGATGAAAACGAAAGCATTCATGGGTATTTCTTAACAATGAAGGAGATTGCTAATCGCGGCATAGTCGAAGATGAAGCAATAATGCATTATGTCATATATGATATAACGAATGAACCATCGAACAAAGTAATTTTGTATAGGGCAAAGTCATTTAAGGAATTTAAGAAAAAATTACGAATATACGCTGTAATGAAAACTAACCAGGAATCTTACAAGCCGAATACTGGGAAACATAAAACAATAGCTTCCAGTTCAGCAGAAAAGTCAAATACCAAGCCGACACAGATGACAAAAATTTGTTGCTTTAACTATGGCAACCAAGGCCATAACTTCGAATGAGTGCAGATCTAAAAATCTAGGCACCAAGTGTTTCAGATGTAATAAGTTTGGACTTGTCTTTTGAATGTCAAACTCAAAACAAAACAGAGTGGCATTCCTGCAACCAATCCCACCACGTCGAATGTGCAGAACGTTGAAGTAATCACTATGAGCAAAATGCACAGCAGTATTAGGATCAATAATGAAAATATTTGTCTGGTGGATACCAGAAGCCAAGTCAACCTAATAGGGTCAGAAGTATATTGACATATTGGAGCACCAACTTTGCATGATTCCAAATTAGTTTTAAGAGGTTTCGGTACGTCAAAAGTGAAACCTATGGGCTATTTTAACAGTCAGATTGATTTAGATGACGTACTGATTGATACCAAGATGCATGTTGTCAATGGTACGACCTGTAAATATGACGCCCACATTTATTCTCGACATCCAGTTTTGGGTATCACACTGTTTTACCTTAGAAATGTGTTCTACAGTTACATAAACCATCCACGTCAAAAAACGAAAAATCTCCTGGGTGCCAGCCTTCCCATTTTACACCCACTTGAAAATGCGCCTATGTTTAATTGCAAACCTTCTTGCCTTAATTTGCATAATTTCTTAAGAGAACAGTTTTGAAGTGGACATGACAAAAGTTTAAATTTATGGTCAATAGTTATATTACAAAACTAAAAAGTTTATAATGGTAGTTCATATTTATTTGTAGGATAGATTTTAAACAGGGCATTTTTCGAGAGGTTTAAAGTAATGAAATTCTATTTTGAAAACAAAAAAATATTTGTAACTGAAATTGAGTTATTAGAAAACACTTGAAAATGCCTTTTATTTTCAGGAAACATTATCTGTTGAGCATAGAGTATTTGGTTCAATTTAATCTTAACAAGTATAAAGATAACTACAAGTTAACATATTGTTATATCCTTCTCTATGAGAATCAAGTATGTGAACTCTATGGAGCATAATACTTCTATGGGCACAGGCAGCTTGCAGAGTGTGTTGGTATGAGTTAACACCCTGGAATTATATTCCCAGAAGGAACGAGAAGTGACAGATATGGAACAATATAGAAAGGTGCGGAATTACCACAGATGGTATGAATAAGTGAGCGGCAGGCAGAGTAGGTAAATCAGTAATTGTGTAGAATAAGCGATGATAGAAGGCGAAAAGTGGACTATAGTGCTATAGACATTTGGTAATAGAGAAATATTTTAGTTGGTGTGTCTATTGTCGGAAAAAAGTTAGTTATAATAAATTAATAGTTTGAAAAGTTGTTTTGTTAATAAACAAATAGAGAACCCCGAAGAATGTAACAATATTATAAAATTACCAAATATAATATACATAAACTAAAATAATAATAATACAAAAAAAAACAATATTTTGCATATTGGCACAACTTTTAAAATGTATGCTTTTTTAAATAAATTGAAATCAAAACGTAACCTATGGGATAAACTGGGACACATGAATAAACTGGGACACGTATTGCCTAGGTGTCCGTCAAGGCTAACAAAACAGACCATGGATAGATATAGGTTAACATTAGGAAGGACGATAGAAGCGGCATTTACAGTTTTTCCATTTTCTGTTACATTTTAACATGATTTAGTAAAAATTGAATTATATAACCTAGTTACGATCTAGTCTACTTAATCTCAACTCTAACTTAACCTAAAGCTAATAGATAAGTATTTTTTTTATAGTACAATATTTACTTGTTTCAAAAAATTGAATAGAAGTACATTGTCGAGACTCAACAAATGTGTTAAATTTATGGGTAGGCTTATTTCTAAAATAAGAAGGGACTGTAACAATTTTTGGCGTTGACTTAAATAATTGGAACAAGTAAAGAATATGCGGTTCAGATCCGCTTCCGACTGCTCACCGCATGTGCAAATCGCTGTGTCTAGCACTCCTATTTTATGGAGATGTGCAGGATATCTAGCATGATTACTTTTTAACCTAATCATTGTGGTCACACTACACGTGAAGACATTAAAATTATAATTAAAAACCTGCAATGAGAAACTATATTTAATTCTCCTAAAATTTAATTAAGGCCAGATTGGTCTTTTATATGTGGTTTCCTCATATCATTGCCACAATGCTGGACCTCTTGTTAATATCCAAAATTCCCCAAAACAGTTCAAAGATCGTTGCTAAGAAATACTTCAAGATTAAGCTTTATAGGCATTCAATGCTGCCAAAGGTAGTGAAATTGTAACTCGGTGGCCTGATGACTCAGTAGCAGCACTTTAAACCTGGTATGGCCCCATTGGGTCAGTAGCATAATTTCAGCGGATTTCACTTATGTGTGTTTTTGACAGTTGAAGGGACACATAGACCTGACAAAGCCATTTAACAATTACAGAATGATTTTTTTATACATCCTAGCATCCAAATGCCCTTTGCAGTTACAAAATTATGATGGCAATGTTTGAAAGAAATCAGTAACTTAAATTTTCAGAATTTAAGATGATAATTGCAGACTGCCTTCTGAGAACACTAGGCTAAACATGCTTTATTTCATAATGAACCAAAACAGAGAAATATTCACAATCAGGAGACAGTTAAACTTTTAAGTGTTCATTACATACTTATCATGCTCACTTTTAACCCCCTCAATCTAACTGACTGCCAAAACCACCTAGCTAATACCAGACAACAAAAAATATTTAGAATTGAGCTTAGTTATATATATATATATATATATATATATATATATATATATATATATATATATATATATATATATATATATATATGTCTAAAAAAACTTTCAAAATATGTTTTTGTATTTTTGATTCAACGTTGACCCACTTTCACAGCAAACATCAGCACTAGAAGGCAATCAACCTGCAAATTTTGTTGAACGTTTGCTTTTGGTAAAAAGAATGGGGACCTTCTATGTACCAAACATTGTATGCTAGTGTACACCTGAATTTTATATTTAAAAAAAAAGATACATGAATATTGAAGAATTATGGCGATATTCAATTTTAAATTTTTAAGAAGGTTGACTGTGAAGCTTAGACATACTATCTATGAGGTTTGAAGTTCAAGACAACATATTTGCTTGGGCTTGTTCATAGTTCGGTTGGAAAAAACATGGGTTCGCACATCACTAGCTTTAGGTATTCTACATTACATTCATTTCATGTAAATCTATAAGATATTATAAGTCATAATGTACAAAAGCTGCTTCAGTGGCAAAGTTCAATTAATTATGTGTCATGTTATTAAGTTGAAGTTAAGCAATACCCAACATGGCCATGGTAAAATTTATAGTGTGCAAACCCTTTTCTAATAATCACAATGGTTGATGATGAAGGTCAAAGAAAGACAAAAAATAAAATAAAAGCTACTTGAATTATGCAATTGCTGCTTTCTTAAACTTGAATTTACCTATAATTTATCGCGGAATTTTAATATATACACGACCTTTCTTTTACATAAGTGAACAGTATAAATAAATAACATCCCTATAAAAAATCATACCTGTTTGTTGAGCTGTTTAAACAAATGGTCCCTCCAGGTAACTAAGGCCAATTGGTAAATTTCATAAATAGCCTTTCTACCCTCCTCGCATTCTCTCTTAACCCAATGCCTGTTCAAATAGGCACAAACACCATCCAACACTTTACTACTAAATTGATATTCTTCCCATTGTCGAGTATAAAACTTCAACACATCTTCATCCATTCGATGCATTCCAGCCTAGAAAAACAGAACATTTGATTATTGTAAAAACTAAACAATATCAATTTAGCAAAACCTGTTACATATATTCAAAATCATTAAATTTGATATATCAGAAAACAGTGGAAAATATAAAGAAATGTTGATTTAATCAATATCTGAAATCTATCAATAGGATAGAACTATTATATTCTCTAATACAATGCTTAACAAAGCAGGTGGTCAGCTTGATAATAGAGTTAGCAACTTAAGGCTGATCTGATACTATAGAAAATTTCGGGACGCAGCAAGTGCGTTATAGTAGCGAATTTTCATAAGAATTGTACACTACTATTGTACGGCATATTAGTAAAGTTAATAATTTAAACTTACACAGCCCTTGAAGGTCGATTTTGAAGGTCCTAGTATGCACACATTTGAAGAATTCTTTCGAAAGTGTTGCCATCAATATCTCTCTATAATCAAAAAAATCTTGTGTTCTAACTCCCTTTGAGAAAAATACCCAAAACTCAATTTTCTATGAAGCTCAAGAACTAAATTTTGCTATTTTTGTTGATAGGGTAAGTCTCTTTTAAAAAAACTCAACCTAATCAAACCGGTTTTTTCAATATCAACAATAACAAAATGGCTGCCGAAAATTATAATTTCAGACTCAAAGGTGACGAACTTATTCAGGCGTTTTAAACAAAAATAAGATCTTGTTCAAAACGAATGAAATCTGTGCACTATTGTTTCTCCAAATGTCCAAATAAAACATTAAAAAAACATACATTTATCGAGCTGGATTCGATCATGCAACCTTCTGCGTAGCAGTCCAGCACGCTTCCAATGCGCTATCTGCTAATACGTCAACTAACACTTTGTCTACATGATACTTCACACAGGCTTCATGCCTGGGGTAGTATATGAAAAGTATATGTAACAATTAATTACAGAATTAGTAGAATTGCCATTGAAACACATTCAATGATTGTTTCAGTCTTATATGACGTCTTATGTTGAAGTTTAAAGATGAAAAAAAAAACTATCTTAGAATCGTTTTTATAGACTTGACTTGGTTTTGTTTACATTTCTACTATATATGCGACAGCATAATATATCAGAACTTGCTCCTGTCCTGACTCGTCTGTTTCAGACATCTTACAATTGAGGCATATTCCCTAGTAACTGGAAAACTGCTCGAGTACAACCCGTCCCTAAGAAAGGATTGAAAGCGCTTCCTAGCAACTACAGGCCTATTTCTCTCCTTTCAGTCATCTCTAAAGTGATAGAAAAGTATATAAACACCGAATTACTAAATTTTCTTGAAAAACAGTATAAACCACGACAGGCAGTACGGATTCCGTCAGCGCAGATCAACGCCGACCTCCTTTCCTTTGTCACCCATTCTTGGAACAAGTCTAGGGAACTACACGGCGAATCCCAGAAGGTCGCTCTAGACATATCCAAAGCATTCCACCAGGTCTGGCACACAGCGCTGCTTAATAAATTACCGGCCTATGGCCTACCACCAAAACTCTGTACGTGGACAGCAAATTTCCTCTCCAACCGGAGCATTCCTGTTGTCGTGGATGGCCATTCCTCTAAACTGTATCCAATTAATGCAGGAGTTCCTCAAGGTTCAGCTTTAGCCCCTACTTTGTTTCTTCTCCACATCAATGACCTCCTCCCTAGCACATCCAACACAGTTCACAGTTATGCGGACGACAGCACCCTCCACTCAAATATACAATATTCTAAGCCTGTCTCTTTAGCCCAATTAGATGAGGATTGCAGACTCATGCAGGGTTCTATCTCCGTGGATCTCCAAAAAATATTAGACTGGGGAAGTAGAAATCTTGTACAATTCAACCCCACCAAATCACAGTCTTGCTTTCTTTCTCATAAGAGATACACCAGCCCTAGACCCATCACAATAAACAACCAAGTTATTCAAAGTAATGAGTCCTTTTCACTTGTTGGCATCTCTGTGGATCGCAATCTCAATTCCCACCAACATGTCACATCAATTGCAGAAGCGGCTGCTAAGAAATTAGGTTTCCTCTTCCGGGCTCGCCAATACTTTTCACCAGCTAATCTCTATACTTTATCTACTTCACAAATAAGACCAAACCTCGAATAATGCTCCCACATCTGGGGTGCTGCTGCCGCTTCTACACTCGCTATCCTGGACTCCATTCAGAAGAGAGCTATATGTCTCATCGGTGACCGTACCCTCACCCAAAGGCTGCCATCCCTTGCCCACCAACGTGCCGTTGCTGACCTCTCTCTCTTTTATAGATATCTGCACGGGCACTGCTCAGAGGAGCTTTCTTCCATAGTTCCTCCACCTGCTGCCCCCAACAGAGCTACCAGGGGAACAGAGTGAATGCATCTTTTTACTGTCCAGGTCACCAGACATAGAACATCTTGTTATGCCCGCTCTTTTGTCCCGAGGATTTCCAAGTTGTGGAATTCCTTGCCGGCACATGTTTTTCCTTCTCCCCCGAACCTCCAAACCGTCAAGTCCAGAATTAACAACTTGCCTCTTTCCTCCTTCGACACCCACGGTACGATAGTATTTAGGCTGTAAGCCCTCGTGGTGTGTTGTTGAAATTAAAAAAAAAAAAAAAAACTATGCTGCGCTAAAACTGTATTTGGGGCCGTTCATAAAGCTACAAATATAGTGTACTTTAATAATTGATTGAATCTCCCAGTTAAATAGCAATCACTTGGCAAATTTTTAATTTCATGTCGTCTGTCATTTTCCATAATTGCGGCCAAGATTTCACGATAGTTGGTTCGGGTAGTATGTTTTATGCCTGGTATATATTTAGTTTGGTTACCGTTGATGTATGGTTTATACCTGTTGTATTAATCAATCTACGTGTGGCGGTTAACTACTCTGTCTGTCAGGCATTGGACTTTAACCACTACAACACATATCTTTGGGAGTTTATTTTTAACTTGGAAAAAAGCTAAATATTGTATACCAAATTACTTAAAATTCACAACATAGTTTTATTTGCACTATTTCTAGCCACGTGTAAAGTCTCATTCCAGTTACTCTGATACTTACAAAAATGTAGCGTTTTCAAAAAGTTCAAAATTGTCATAGTCCTTTTAGTTTCCGAGCTACAGCTACAACTATTGAAAATATTGCATTTTCAGGTGCCCCTTGTATTTCAATTGTCTTCAAATTTGTCAAAAAGTTAAAAACGAATCGTTTTAGAACTTTTTGCGTAGAATCTAGTGGCGCAATTAGTTTTTTTCTACATTTGCTGTTTTTCAAAAAAAATTGACCAATGTTTTTTTTAATGGAGCACCCTGTATATTTGTCACGAAATTAATTTGCATTTTCACAAGCTTCTCAAAAATATAGAACATTATGAATCTATTTTTAATAAATAACGAAAAAATCATAATTTTCATAATTCATAATCAAAAGTTTGCAGTATGCTGCGCATATCCTCTACATATCCTTTACTTGGAAGCAAGTAACAGTTCCCAAAATTTGTTCTATGCCGTGTCACTGCTTGTCTTTATTATATAAATTTTGTGTTACATTTTTAAATTTGGCAGGTTTTGTTGTATTTATTTATTGTGTAAAGGTATATTATTTTGGTGACTATGGCAGTGTAGAAAATTACAACGATCTGGCAACGCCGACCTCGACTGAAGCCTCAGCGACACACGTCAGAGGAACACGAGAGTCTACCTGTAGTCCTTAACGATGTAGGATCTATTAATTGTTATTCGCATTAACGCAACGAATGAACATTAATTTAACGATTATTAACGTAGAATTAACATTTGATTTATCGCTTAATTTAACTGTATTATTTGTGACAATATATTTTTATATTAAAGCAACGTAACGGAATTATTACATTTTGGTACCGAAAGACGGGAGTAAAGTGCGACCTTTAAATAACGAGATAACAAAGTCGTGTACACAACCGTTAAAAATTAAGTGAAAATGGAAAAAGCTCAGAGATCAGCTTTACGGGCACAATTAACGAGACAAGTTAATATCGCGAACGAAAAATTGGAAAATGCACGAGTTGATGTAAAAGACTTAGTGGTTTGTTTATCTAAAGTAAAGACAATTAAATCGGAATTACGTGAAGTAAGTGAAAACGTGATACGGGCTCTCGTTGAAGTAACTGAAAACGAATTAGAACTAGAATATGAACGCTTGTATGAATATGAAAATAACGCAATTACGGTGATAACGTTAATAGAGTGCCGTATAAATGAAGAAGGAAACCAAAAGCATGTGGTGGTTAATAGTGACAAAAATATCGAAAGAGCAGAATCACCAGCTACCCATGACGATGAGGAACTTCAAGCTATCGAAGAGGAAGCTGAAGAAGAACGAGGACAAGGAAGTAGTTTTTTAAACACAAAAATGTCGGTAAGATTACCTTATTTGCAATTGGAAAAATTTAACGGTGATGTAATCAATTGGCCGCAATTTTGGGAACAGTATAAAACGGTGATTCACGAAAATAACAGTTTAGACGACCATGCTAAATTTTTGTATCTTAAGTCATTAGTAATCGGGAAAGCTAAATCGACAATAGATGGACTAGTACCTAATAAAGCTTGTTATCGCGATGCTATAGACTTACTTGTACTGCCCTATACCAGAAGAATGTTTATTATAATGGATGTACATTTTATAACCAACTGCCATCTGCTGTGAAAGCCTCTAATACTTTTTAGCACACCCTAAAAAATTTTCTGTTGGAAAAGACCTGTTACTCTCTCGAGGACTTCTTTGTGTAGATTAAGTGATGTGCTTCATGTTTGTACCGTGCTATATTTTAAATTTTAATTTTAGTTTTACTGATGTATCGCTTATACTGACATTATCACGAACAGATTTTATGCTGTATCTGTGAAATAAATATCTATCTATCTATCTATCTATCTATCTATCTATCTATCTATCTATCTATCTATCTATCTATCTATATATCTACTTAAAAGCGAGTACGGGAGAAGTGAACAAATCGTGGATAATTACGTTAAACAATTAATGAACCTTAAACCCGTTAAAAATCGTAACGATGTCGCAGCCTTAAGACTTTTGTATACAACGGCAACAACTATAACGCGATCTTTAAATAGTTTAAATATACCGGCAAACGAATACGGAATTATGGTTAAATCTATCTTGCTAAAATTAATACCATACAATATGCGAATTGAATTTAATAAACTAACTAATTCTAATAACGTATCAGATATAGAGAGTGTTGTTTCAAGTGATACACAATTAGTGAACGACAAAGTAAATAAACTCCTAAATTTCATTAAAGTTGAAGTAGAATCGGTAGAGATAGCTCAAAGTATGGATGAAAAAGTTAATGTTAACGTTTCCAAAAACAATCAAAGCAAAAAATATTGGTTTTCGAAAAAAGACAATAATATCTCGACAGCAGCAGGATTATTAACTAGCGTAAAAGAAGTTTGTTTATTCTGCAATTCCAAAACTCATGAAACAACGGAATGTAACGGCCAGCAAAATATCGAACAACGTAAAAAGTCCTAAAGGATTCTAACAGATGTTTTCGGTGTACAAAGAAATTTCATAACTCAAAAAACTGTCGTACCGCAGGCGTGAAATGTAGAAAATGTCAGGGAAGGCATGCAACAGCCTTGTGCGACCCTAATTATAATAAAAGTAATAACACACAAGTAAAGCACACTGTGAAAGATAACGTAATAGAATCACAGGCTATAAACCAGCTTTTTGCAGGAAATCGAGTCGATAATATTTTGCTGCAAATAGCATGTGCTTTTGTAATGTCTGAAAATAAGCAATTATTTGTGCGAATGATAGTAGATGGAGGTTCACAAATTACGTTCATCAAAGAATCTATTTCAAGCTAAATTTACCTGTAACAGGAACGCATAGATTATCTGTAGTTCCATTTGGAACTAGTAAACGAACACCTGTTAAAGTATATAACAAGGTCAAACTACTTTTGAAGGGACAGTATTCCCAAGAAGTCATAGATATAACGGCAGTAGAAATACCTGAAATTTGTTTCGACATGCTGAAATCACCCAACGTTAACGATCCGAAAATAAAAGGACTATATTTAGCAGATACACAACTGTCAGGATATCAGACTGAAAGGGGTATTAGTATTTTATTAGGCTCCGATCAGTATTGGAAAGTTATAACAGGCGAAACATACCGAATAACAGAAAACATGGTGGCAGTAAACAGTAAACTAGGATGGATAATTCACGGCCAAACAGAAAATACAAGCTATGATGCTCAAATCAATCTGGCAACAGTGCTTCACGTGGAAGTCGAACAACAAGAAAATGAAGAGGTAAATAGCATTAAGAAATTCTGGGATTTGCAAGCGATAGGTATAAACTCCCTAGACAAGGAAACTGATGACTTCACCCATGTATTTATAAAAAATAATATAGTTTTTAATGGGAATAACTACCAAGTTAGTTTACCTTGGAGAAAAGAACAAAAAATAAAAGACTCAAATTATATAGGGGCTAAAATATGTGTAAACAACTTAACAAAGGATTTATTGAGGAAGCCTGAGAATTTACTCGAATATGATAAAGCTATTAGAGAATATATTATAAACGGGTACGCAGAAAAAGCCCACCCAACTAACGTAGAGGGAAACAACTTGTTTTTTCTACCACACCGACCTATAATACGTTTAGATAAAAATACAACCCGCTTACGTGTAATTTTCAATGGTAGCGCTAAAGGTAAACAAAGAGACGCAGAATCTTTAAACGATTTAGTATATTCAGGTGAAAATATGATACCGTTTTTATTGAGAATACTATTGAACTTTCGCTTAGGTCAAATTGGCTTAATAGCAGATATAGAAAAGGCATTTTTGCAGATATCGTTAAAGCAGAAAGACAGAGACAGCCATAGTTTTTTATGGTATGAAAATATAATTGATATAAATGCACCTTTACCGAAATTAGCGAGATATAGAATGACTTGCGTAATGTTTGGAATAACGTGCAGTCCGTTCTTATTGGCAGTAACTTTATGTAAACATTTTACGACAATGAAAGAACGATACCCTGAAACATGTAATATTCTCGAAAGAAGTTTTTATGTTGATGATTTGGTAGTAGGTTTGAACGATATAGAAGCAGCTAAAAAATTATACGCCGAGTCAAAAGAAGTATTGTCCAAGGCAAACATGAACTTGAGAAAATGGAATACCAACAGTAACGAAGTAAAAAATGTATTTTCTGAAAATTGTAAGGAAAGCAAAGTAACGAAAGTCTTAGGTATAATTTGGTACACTGAAACTGACGAGTTATACTTTGACATAAAAAACTGTAAACCAGAAGGTAGCGTAGTTACAAAAAGAGTAATGTTGAGAACTGTAGCAAAAATTTATGATCCATTTAACGTATTAGGACCATTTGTATTGAAAGGAAAACTTTTAATACAAGACATTTGGAAAATGAAGTTATCGTGGGACGACATACCGCCAAATATAATAGTGAAGGATTGGTTAAAGTGGTGTAATGAATTTGATATATTAAAAGACTTTTCAATACCGTGTTGCTGCATAAAAGATACAACAAATGAAAACGTTCAATTACATGTATTTGCAGATGCTTCAACACGCAGTTTAGGATGCGTATGTTATTTGAGATATCGAAATATTGACGAAAAATTTGAATGCTCATTTGTAATGGCTAAACATCATTTAGCGCCTATCAGCGAAGAAGGTGATTCAACATTAACTTTACCAAAGCTTGAATTAACTGCAGCACTAACTGCCGCAAGACTTCAAAGTTATGTAATCAATAATTTAAATTTAAAAATTAGTGACGTGTTTTTATGGTCAGACTCTAAAATCGCTATATCATGGATTCTAGGTAGTGATTATAAATTAAAACCTTATGTTAAAAATCGGGTTAAAGAAATACGTGAATTAACGAGAAAAGAGCAGTGGAGACATTGTCCTGGTGTTTTAAATCCCGCAGATATGTTAACGCGACCGGTACGCGCAAATGCTTTATTAGAATCAAAAGTTTGGGTACAAGGACCTCAGTTTTTAAAACTTGACGAGCAGCAGTGGCCAAAGATAATGACAACAGTGACAATAAATTAGTTTTAACCACTTATACCGAGAATGACATTACTAAAAATATCGCATTTTGTGAAGTAAAGCCAATACTATCGCTTAACGATTATAGTGACTATGAAAGAGTATTAAGAGTGACCGTTTACGTAAAAAGATTTGTAGACAATTTAAAAACTAAAACACGTAAAAATAATAAAATTATGGTGGAAGAACTATTAAACGCAGAACGGTACTGGATACGTGTAACCCAGCAAAGTGAATATTTTAACGAAATAAAGTGTTTAACAAACGGTAAACCGCTAGATACTAAATCTAATATAATGTGTTTAAATCCTTTTATGGACGAAAGTGGTATTCTACGTGTCAGGGGAAGATTGCAGGAATCAACGTTGGCGTACGACGCCAAACATCCAATTATTCTTCCAAAGAATTCATCCTTAGCAGCCAAATTGGTGTGGAAAGCACATCATGAGATTGCACATGCAGGAGTCAGCTCTACTTTAGCCAGAGTAAGAAGTAGGTACTGGATAATCAAAGGTAGGCAATTAATTAAGTCATTGATTAAAAAATGTGTTTTGTGCAAAAAACTCAAAGGACCTAATGCTAACGAACAATTTGCTCCATTACCGTCATACAGACTATTAAATAATGTAAAACCATTTACAGTGACCGGTGTAGACTTTTTCGGACCGCTGTATATTATTAAAGATGGACTTAGGCAAAAGGTCTATGTAATGTTGTTAACGTGTGCGGTGATACGTGCGGTTCATCTAGAACTCGTTAAAGACTTAACAACTGAAAGTTGTCTTTTAGGTTTGAGAAGATTTTTTGCAAGAAGAGGTATCCCTAAAATGATTTATTCCGACAACGCAAAGACTTTCAAACGCGCGTCCTTAGAAATATCGAGGTCATGCGCAATCCGAACGTCCAATGGAACTATCCTGAAACGTCCTGTGCAATTACTCTATCCGCTGGAAATCCAGTCTTCGCCCGCGGAGGATGTAGAAAATTACAACGATCTCGCAACGCCGACCTCGACTGAAGCCTCAGCGACACACGTCAGGGGAACACGAGAGTCTACCTGTAGTCCTTAACGATGTAGGATCTATTAATTGTTATTCGCATTAACGCAACGAATGAACATTAATTTAACGTTTATTAACGTAGAATTAACATTTGATTTATCGCTTAATTTAACTGTATTATTTGTGACAATATATTTTTATATTAAAGCAACGTAACGGAATTATTACAGGCAGTAAACCAAACTTTCGAACATTTTGAGAAATACGATTGGTGTACCACACCGATAACTCAAAAAATAATGGGCCGATCTCGTTCAAATTTGGCAATACCTTCCTTTTGCAAGTGGCTCGGATAAATTCGTTACCCAGGAAAATCGGCACAGGTTATCCCGGAAAATTTTGTTTTCTTTCTAAAAAAAATTATATCTCATGAAATATCAAAGTAAGGACAAACAAATTTGGCACGCGTATTTGTATTATAAAGAGTAAACCATGTACCAAAATTTAAGTATCTAAGTTTAAAGACAAAAAAGTTGCGGGCAGCTACAGAAACAAAATTTTGAATTTTCCTCAAAACATCAAACTCGCAATTTGAAACGTCAAAATTGGCAATGTTTAGGCAAAGAACGTGAAACAAATACGAATTGTGAAAAGAAAATGTTGCAAGAAAAGTGTTCTGCGAACCCTTAAGTTTCAGATTCAACAGTCATTGCCCTTCATTTTACTAAAATATTTACATTTAAAATAGACCCTTTCTCTGATACTTTGGCTGTCGGTTTAGTTACGTTGATGCTTTCGCTGTAGGTTTAGTGAAGTTTATGGTTTAACAGTGTATAATTTTAAGCTAATTTTCGTAGAAGAAATTCGTTAATGCATTTTTGCATTTTTTATCAAAATGTGATCAAACATTATTTTTTGCGGAAAAAAGCATGACTCAAACCAAGGCTAAGCTTGATAAATACTATGGGGACCCTGCACCATCAATTTTCATGGTAAAAAAGTGGGTTACTGATATTCCTTGCGGCCGTATAAGCACAAATGACGCCGAACGTTCTGGGCACCCAGTTGAGGTCGCTACACCCGAAACAATTGAAAAAATTAACGATATGGTGTTGGCCGATCGGAGATTGTAAGTGCGAGAGAGTGTGGAATCCATAGGCATATCACATGGCTTAGTGGTTTCGATTTTGCATGATCACTTGGGTATGAAAAAGCTTTCCACAAGATGGGTGCCACGTTTGCTCACAATCGACCAAAAACGCAATCCTGTGACAACTTCGAAGGAGTGTTTGGTGTTGTTCAACCGCAATAAGGACGAGTTTTTGCGCCGTTTCTTAACCGTGGATGAAACATGATTCACCACAATACACCAGATATCAAGCAGCAGTCCACACAGTGGGTTTCTCCGTGCGAATTGGCGCCGAAAAAGACCACGGGTTTGTCAACCAATAAAGTCATGGCGACCATTTTTTTGGGGTGCACGCGGTATAATCCACATTGATTACCTTCCAAAGGGAAGAACAATCAATGGTGAATATTATACCAACTTATTGGACTGATTCAATGACCATTTGCAGAAAAAATGACCGCATTTGGCGAAGAAAAATGTTCTTTTCCACCAAGACAATGCAAGGGTGCACACATGTGTAGTCTCCATGGCGAAATTGCATAAATTGGGCTACAAATTGCTCCCTCATCTGCCCTATTCTCCGGATTTAGCCCCAAGTGACTATTTCTTGTTTCCAAACTTAAAGAAATGGCTCGACGGAAAGAGATTTGACTCCAACGATGAAATCATCTCACAAACAAATACCTATTATGAGAACCTCGACAAATCTTATTTTTTGGAAGGGATAAAAAAAATTGGAGAAAGGTTGGACGAAGTGTGTAGGGCTCAAAGAAGACTATGTTGAGAAATAAAATGATTTTGTATAAAAAAACCTGTGTTTCATTCAAAAAGTCACGGACTTAGGGAAACCTAACAGCCAATCACAATGAAATTTTAGAGACAGCTATACCTGGATTGCTCGATGATGTTCCTTTAGCGCATGTAAACAAAATTAATTTTCAACAGGACGGTGCTCTTGCACACATCTCAAATGGCGAGGATATTTCTGGAAATTAATTTCTTGACAAATATGCAGGCTGTTCCATTAAAAAAAACTTTATTAATATTCTAAAAACAGTAATATTTTTAAAAAACTACACAGGCCACTATATTCTACGTAAAAAGTTCTAAAGTGATTCGTTTTTACCCTTTTGACAAGTTCTCAAACAACTAAAATACAAGAAGTACCTGAAACTACAATAGTTTCAATATAACCCTGTAGCTCGGAAACTAAAAGGACTATGACAATTTTGTTTGAGACATCTTTTGTTTCACAAAACAGTCGCTCGTATTCGTGAAAACCGCAAGGTTCTATCATTACTAATAACCGAGATACCCAACAATTGGAGATACCCAACAATTTCAACCATAATGGGACACCCTGCACACTGTAAAGTTGCTCCTTTATCAAGTGATCTTTCACAGCCATTTTAAATTTACTATGTTGTGATGTTAATCTGACAGTGGCAAAGCATTATACATTTTTATACATGTAATATGACGCGTCAATCCATCCAAGACTACATGTATTCTGTTTTGCAGGAGGTCTAAGCATTTGTATATTCAGAACTCATTGCAGCTCAAGCTGGATGGCGTTGACATAGTCATATCAAATGAGACAAGGAGACTGGATTTGGTTGTTGACCAGTCACTTAGATTTAAGGGTCACTTAAAAACTCTCATCCAGAAGTGTTATGCTAGAATACACTTACTCTATGTAAACAAGCATGTTTTGAATTTTAAGTTGCGTAAGAAATTGAGCGAATCATTGAATTACTGTAGTCCTGTTTATTACCCATTCTTAGATTCTGTTTCTCGTAATCAGCTGCAGCGGATTTATAATAGTTGTAAATTAGTTTACAATTTGAAGAAGTATGATCATTTCACGACTCCAATGGCTGAAAGATGAGAACTGGTTTCATGTACTTAAAAATGGTAATCCACCCTATTTGTGCAAAAAAAATTGTTTTCAGAAGTGATATCCATGACCGTCGAATTCGACATAATACTCTCACCATGCTGCTGCATGCTTTGGCCAAGTTCAGAAGATGTTTCACACATAATGGGTAATATAATACAACTCCTATCACAATTTTGAATGGGATGTCTCTTTGGTTGCTTTTAAACATACTGTTAGGAATCATCTGTTGGCCAGTAGTTTCTTGTTTCCCTTCCTGATTGTTTGTGGGTGGTTGTGTTGTTTGATCTTTATTGCAGGATAGGTAATGTACACTTAGTTTATTGTTGATGTAGTTTATAATTTTTGGATATTGTATGTTTTCTCCTCTTATATTTTTAACCTTGAAGGTTAAGAGTTGGAAAGTAGCTTAATAGCTAATATTCACCTTCTTTGTCCAAATGGAGTTACATTTGTTTCGAAATAAAGACTATTATTATTATTATTATTATTATTATTAACCTCTGTACTGACAGCAATATAAAATTAAATAAAACTGATTTGGATTTTACAAATGAAAACCAAATCAAATTTCTTACAGGTGACTTAGTAATTCATCTCATACACCAGAGGTGCTGCAATAGTGTTCAAAACATCAGCATTGTCGTTTCTCTTCTACAGAGTGTTTCAAAACATGTGTTGGAAAATGAAGAGTGTGTTTTTTTGTCTCTTTCTAAGGAAAAAAGTTCCTATAAACATAGAGCCACAAACGCGCCATTTTCAAAATAATGAGTGTCAACAAATGTATTTTTATTTAGTTTTTTGACGATATCTGCAAAACCATTTGAGACACAAAATTCAGAATTTGTACACAGCTTATCATTAATATTACATACTTTTTGAGCGCCAATTCAATTGTTTCCATATGCCAGTGGCATAGATTTTAGGGATGCATGAGGTTTTCTGGCCCCTAATTTCTACGGGACTGAGGAAATTACCAATTTAAAAGCCGATTTTAAACAGCTAGTGTTTTCTACACAAAAAGAGTACTCTCTGTCAAATGCTCTAATGTAAACTGTTTTCGAGAAAAAAATGCATTTTATGATAAAAGCATGGAAATAATTACCCTGTTTTATTGGTGACAAAACATTTGGTTTACATCAAGTCCTCTACTAGTGCTCTAACGGGAACAATCACCTCGGCATTGCCCGGCACAATCCGTTGAGAAGTCCTTTGCAATTTAATGCATTCTGTGACTTTAATATATTATCGTCAAAAAACTAAATAAAAATATTTTTTTGACACCTTGTATCTCAAAAACGGCACGACATGTTTGTGGATCCATATAAAAGGAAGTTTTTTTCTTGGAAAGAGACAAGGAACCGCCCACGCCCACTTTGTTTTCCAACACATGTTTTGGTAAACGTTAAATACAAGGTACAGAGAATATTGACAGTTACGAAATTGGAATGTGAACTGGTAAATTGCTTGCATGGTTGCCACATTTATTAACTCCAATATATTTATGTTTCTTGTTCCGCATTCGTTCTCTCGCTTATAAACGTTAATTTGATCGAGTGCAGCTGTTTTATAAATTGTTTTAATTTATTGGATGTGTCTTTCCAGTTCATGTTTGATATGTAGTATTGCTGTTATAATTTCAATAGTAAAATAGAGCTTAACTTAGTATCTTGTAAGTGTTACATTTGTGTAGGTAATTTATGAGTGTAGGTTTATTTCAATTCGTGTTTATTGTGTGTTGCTGTTATTTCTTTAACTAGTTTGTAGCCTAAGAGAGCGTTTGTAGTCTAATAGAGCAACTATATGTTGTCAGTGTTAGATTAATGTGGCTAATTGGTGAGTATCTAGTGGAAGTCTTTTGTAGGTAATTTGTTAACATTGGAAGTGTCTTGTTAGTGTTTATTGCATGTTGCATTGTAATAAGTATTATCAATGAACAGTGTCGTTTTAGAAAGTGTTTGTTGCATGTTGGTGTTATAATTTTTCAAAACAGTAAGTCTCAGTGAACTCCACTTCCATTCTCGTAAACATGGCAGCACCTAGAGAAATTGTCGACATTACCCAAATAATGGCTGCTGAAGCCAGTTTGCTGGGAGAATATCAAAATTTAAGAAACATTATCAAGAACTTTTCTACCCCTTTGTACATATTAAGATGGCTAGCAAGGAGTAAACTAATCAGGAACTGATAGTTATGTTACATGTAACAAAATATATCTCACGCCAAGAGAGTCAGAGGACAAATATCGTTGGTGGTGTAGCAGAAGCTGTTTGGTTTCGAGTGTAAGAGATTGATCTTTTTTTTTAAAAAGCAAACTTTCAATAGAGCAGTTGGTTACATGTAATTATTATTTTAATAATCCATTTCAATCAGTATAAATCAAAACAATTACATTATGTTTCTGTAATGCAATTTAGAGTTAAATTTCTAGATCTGGGAACAATGTTTCACATATTCGTGATGAGACGTCATTTGCGACATGCCTAGTTTGTCTGTACCCTATATTCAACATTTACCAATGTTTTGAAAGACCCTGTATAGAAAGTGTTCTGTGACACCCATGCACACATGAGTTTGATGGCAACAGAACATTCAAAATAAAACCAAAAAAGCCCGAACGGATAGTTTTCTTTGGAGTTTTACTTTTGAAAAATTTTGGAACCACTATTGCCGTAATATAAAATTATATAAATCACAGATTAACAGGCTGACCAGATATATATTTTTTTAAATAGAGATAGGTTTACTTACACTCAAAAGAGACACAAGATAATTGCGCAGAAACTCCTTCAGACGTTTATACAACTCCAATCCAACAAGCTGAGCTCCTCCGCTAACTTGACTTTTCTTGCTCTTAGCTCCGATATTTGTGGCACTTCTTCCATTACCCTGTTGATGTACCGATGTGCAATAGTTATAAACATGCGTATACAACTGTATGTATCTGGGCTTCGTCATCATCTGCCTTTTGTAAACATGTTCTATGCCTGCGTTCAAATCACCCCATATCTGGTCGAGATCTATCTGCTTCAGTCCAGCTGTATTATTTCCCGTCACCATTGAATTCTTATTTGACATTTCCCCAATTCACCAAAAGTATTTCTTCCAACTGCACTCAAAATTAAAACAAAAAATATGTCAATTTTACAGGTTCTGTTAGAATAATATACAGTAAACTCAGCAAAAAAAATCTGAGATAATATACAATATTGATCGATTTCTGGTTTCAATTTGCGTCGATTAAATGTGTAAACTTTCTTTTTTAAATTAATTCAATGACATTTTGCAATAGCCTGGCACCTTTTGTTTGCAGTGAGAACCATGGAGGAAAGTTTTTTGTTATATGACATTAATACGTACCAATTTGAACTATATCATAACAAAGGCTTAAACACTATTTACACGTTGCACTGTATTCGCAAATAACATTAAATTTGTTATAAAATTGAAATGAAATTTATAAATTTATTTATTTTAATCAAAGATATCACAAAAACTGACAGTTGCTACTTTCCTGAACTTAGCAACGAAAAGTGAAACACGAAAAGGCGATGAGAGGCACAAGCGTGACAACCTAACACATTCGAAAGTTCCTGTTGCTAAGAAGTTACACGTCATTGGCAACCTACAAAAATTGTGGTATTTTCCTATTATTTAGTTATTTTTTTAAATTAATAAGTTACTAGAATTTTATGAATGTCAGTTATTAAAGAAAGGGGACGTGACCAGTGGTAGGCGCGTTGCGCTCGTAACTTTAGTACAGAGCACAGCATTTAAGGAAAACTATAGACTATGTTGTTTACTATCATGATATAATGACTTACAAGTTAAAGGGATAGGATATTGCATGATATAATGACTTAGAAGAAGTATGATATTGCGCATATGCGCAGCCCCCTCCTATGACGTCACGTGGTGACTAACGTTATAGAAGTCCAACTACACACTTAAAACAAAGTCATTCACAATCTTAAAGTTTCTTTACGTCAGTTTAATGCGGTTGAAGTTACGCCTATCTTGTCTTTTTCAGATAATATAGATCGCAGCACTAAATTTAATCTTTTTCATTTTTATTACTTCCAACTGTATGCACTTAAATATTAGTAAAATACGTAATTTGTTAAGAGGTTGTGATGAAACGTCAAACCTCACTGCACGACAGCGTGTTATTGTTGCATTGGACTCACCACTTGACACCATGCGCGTGACAGGTCTAAAAATAGATAGTCTGAATATCATATCTCTCGTTATTTGTATCATGATGATATTGCACATATTCCCCGCCCCCACCCACTCACCTGGTGAGTAAGGTTATAGAAGTCCAACTACATACTTAAAACAAAGTCATTCGTAATCAAAACATTTCTATACGTCAATTTAATGCGGTTGAAGTTACATTCCACTTCGTCGCCCATATTGTCTTCTGCAGATAATATAGAATACAGCACTAAATTTAATCTTTATATATATATATATATATATATATATATATATATATATATATATATATATATATATATATATATATATATATATATATATATATATATACCGTGTCTCCACGGATTGAGTGTGGGTAAGGTATAAGTGACAAAAATTTTTTAAATTAGATTATGATATTCTGGGAATAGCTCCTGCTCTGTCTTAAACTAAGATGTTGGGGAGATTAACAAAATAAATTAATATACAGGCTCGTTTAGAACTTATTTAATTAAATGTGTTAAGAGTAAACTATCTTCGTTTATAAAGATACCGCAAAAAGTTATTAACAAAACTTGTTTAGAATTAAAATTTATGACAGGCATTCAATTTTCAGCTAGATCAGCCAACTTTGAATTTTCAAGTAAATTATTAACATTTTTTCCCTATCAACATGTAGCTTTTTACCTGTGGTTTTCTTAACGCAGGTGCGCAAATAAGTAAGTAACCATGCAATGTTAAATAATAATTTATTAGTAAAATACAAAACACTTATTGCTAACAAAAATCAAAACGAACAATGAAAAATAAAGAAATTATTCAAATGTGTTGCCACCAACCAATACACATGTCAGCCCGTTTAGTAAATGCTTTGTAGGCATTTTGAATATGTTGAATTGGAATACCGTCAATTGCCTCTCTCAAGCTCAGTTTCAACAAATCAAGATCGTTGTTTAGTGGAGCTGCGTAGACTTTCTGTTTGAGATAGCCCCATAAATAATGGTCCATTAAGGTAAGGTCGGGACTTCTGGGAGGCCAAGGTATTGGCCCATATCGACCAACACCGCCCAGGAAATTCGGGATCTAACCATTCTCGAACGATTCCTGTTGCATGTGCTGGGTGGCCGTCATGCTGAAAGTATGCTGTTAGTCTATCTTCTAGCGACATATTATGCAAATGGTCTTGAAGAATATTTTCCAGCATTTCCAGATAACTGTACTGGTTCATATTCCGCTCAAAAAATATGGCCCAATTATCCCAGTGTAAGAAACAGCACACCACACATTTACTTTTTTATGGCATTGTCTTCTGCAATTAACTCTATAATTTGGATTCTCCATAGACCAATGCCGTGCATTTTGGAAATTTACCACCCCATTAGTGGTGAAAGTGGATTCGTCCGAAAAAATAATACTTCTGCCAAAATTGTGATTTTGTAGATATGGCTCGCCGTACCATAAACAAAAACATAATCGTTTTGACTCGTCATTTTCTTCCGAAGTGTGTATAAGTTTTGCTTTGGGTAGTTTCACCTTGTTGGTACGATAAATTTGTTGCAAATGCGATTTGCTAATATTGCCAATTTCTAATACCCTTCTTCTTAATGATAATTTCGGAAAACGAATAATTTGGCCAGCGTTCAAGGAATTTTCTTATCACTCCCTGATAAGAATGTTCTTCACCCAAACCATAGCACTGCACAATAAACACTTTTTGTTCTGTTGTTAACATTTTTAAATACAGAAGCTTGCCGTTCGTTACAAATAAAATTGACGTTTCAATTTTCCAAATAAGTAGTATCCCGGGAAACTAACAACAAGGCAGAGCTCAAGTAGCCATGTAACTCGTCAATTATTGCTTCGAATGTCCAATTGTGCGTTTACTTTACTTTTTTATTGGTTGAAACGAAAGCAAAGCTACCTCAAGTTTAATTATGGTAAAGACTTTTTTAAATACAGTTTCAAGTACTTTTTAAAGTACACCTAATCACAGAAGTCGTCGAACGTCATTTAAATAAAGTCGGAGCTAAAAAAATTCATGGTAGACTGATCTGTTTGAAAATTCACAGCCTGTCATAAATTTTAATTCTAAACAATTTTTGTTAATAACTTTTTGCGGTATCTTCATAAACGACGGTAGTTTACTCTTAATACATTTCATTACATCAGTTATAAACCACCCTATATATTAATTGATTTTGTTCATTTTCTCAACATCTCAGTTTAAGACAAAGTAGGAGCGATTCCTAGAATATCATAATCTAATTCGATTTTTTTTTTGTCACTTATACCTTACCCACACTCAACCTGTGGACATACTGTATATACGTATCACACCGATAACTCAAAAAATAATGGGCTGATTTTGATCAAATTTGGCATGTACCTTCCTTTCGTAAATGGCTTGGATAAGTTCGTTAGTCAGGAAAATTGGACGAAGTTTTCCGGGAAAATTTTGAGTTTTCATTCGAAAAGAATTTTTATCTCAAAAAAATAAAAAAGCTAAATATAACCAAATTTGGTAGGTAGGTTTACCATATAAAAAGTAAACTACACACCGAAATTTAGAATTCTATGTAACAAGAAAAAAAAGTTATAATAAAATATTTTGTGCCAGATCATTTCTATGAAAATTCACTACCATAACGCACTTGCTGCGTCCAGGCTTTTTTTAAATGTTTATAGCATTTATAGGTAAATTAGCAGATTAGCGTATTGTTCGTTTTTTGAAAAAAAAAATCAGAAACATGCTTAGAGGAAACCCTTTATGCATTAATCATCGGACAAATGCTGTGATCTCAACTCCACAATACAGTTAAGAGACCTAAAGTAAATTTGAGGTTCTGTGCAAGGTAAACATGCTACAACAGAGCTATAAATGCAAACTGTAAAAAATTCACCTTAAGAAGTTCATAGAAAGGAGAAACTACTTACCAACTTACCAATACCGTTTCTCCATAAAAAACTTCCACTTTACCAAATTGAAAAAAAAACGCTAAATAATAAGCGTAATCTGATTCCTTAAAATTAAATAAATAACTGAAACTGCTACCAAAGCGTCACCTAAAGAGTCTATTTTAAATTAATTTCTTGCAAATAATTTAATAAAATAAAGAACAATGAAGATTGTAGCTGAAACTTAAAGCTTTTTAACTTCTTACGACAATTATGCTGCATAGCCGTTCATGTATATTCTCTATCTAGAACATATCAATTTTGACGTTTTGAAACGCGACTTTTTGACGTTTTAAGAATAAAAACAAAAAAGCTTATAACTTTTTCTTATTTTAACGTAGAGCTTCAAATTTTGGTGCCTGGTTTTCTTTTTATGATATAAACCCTCACACCCATAATTGCCCTAACTTTGTTATTTCCGGAGATATAAAAATTTTCCATAAGAAAACGCAAAATTTTCCGGAAAAAACTAGTCCGATTTTCCTGGATAACGAACTTATCCAAGCCACTTGCGAAAGGAAGGTAGGTACTCACCAAATTTTATCAAAATCGGCGCATTATTTTTTGAGTTAGCGATGTGACAGATAAATAAATAAATAAATATATATATATATATATATATATATATATATATATATATATATATATATATATATATATATATATATATATATATAAGTCTGAAACAGACCTCAGATTTGGGTTCCAGGGGTCCCAAATAACGCTCATTTGAAACAAAAATTTCAAATTTATAAAGTCGCGATCTCCTAAAGAGTCGTTTTTTTTAAGAAATCACTAAAATGAACAAACTGGGCCAACTTGCAACTCGCCTGATGTCTTAGACCAGAGAGAAGTTCTTTCTGGTCTAAGCCAGTGTTGCCAGATGAAGTGCAGAGAGAATCGTGTAATTCGGCTACCGAAAATCGTGTAAAATCATGTAAAGTCGTAAAAATGTTAAATGTTATTTTGGAAATATATAAATACAAGTAATAAAATACCGTATTATTTATTTAAAAAAAAACTTGTATTACAATATTAAAACAAACACTAATATATTTTATTTTTATAAATATATTTAGTAACAGAATTCAGAACAGAAAGGTATTTTTTTAAAACAACAAATAAAATTATAATACACAGGTGACGATGTCCATATTATACCTTAAAACTATCTTACGAAGACGACTCGGAATCGCTAGACTCTTTACTTTCATGTTCACCTAAATACAATAGCCTACTATTACTGACTTTTTTTGTAACATTTTTATTTAAAATAAAATCGTAACATGTTTTGTTTTCCATAAAACTTTTTGTGTACAAAAGACCTTCTATTGTTTTTGTTTTTAATTTATTGCGAAATTGTGTTTTAATCAGATTGAGTTGGGAAAAAAGTCTCTCTACAGCCGCACTTGAATGAGGCAAACAAAGGACTTGAAAAAGAAACTTGGTTAAATTTAGAAATTTCATCGAATCTCCGATCTTCACGTTAGAAATTTCCCTCCAAAATGTTACAATATCATTTTCAGTATCATCCAGTGGATAATTTTTTAGCAATCTCCATTCGTTGTCAAGATCCTGAAGTTCTTCAGGATGAACAAAATTTGGAAAAAATAATGCTACATCAGAAATTGTGTTTGTTTCTTTGGATTTGACACACATGGGATCCAAAAATTTCAATTTTTCTATGGCGGAGTTTTTTAAAGGGAATCTAAGTAATATTTACTTTGCACTTTCCAGATAAAAATCTAAACATTTTACTTTGACGGAATGTAAAATCCGTTTGTCAATTTTATTTACGGCAATTGATGCTCCAAAGTACATACACGTCGATTGGTAAAAAATTTCTTGGATTTTTGTAATCAATTTCATATACCATGTTGTGCTCTAAAATATCTTGTTTAATAAAACAGTCCATTAGAGTTGTCAAAACACATGTGACCTTTTCATATATTCTATGTAACTATGGTTTTTTACTCTGCATTAAACGGTTTAGCTGATTAAATAAAGGTAGTATATATGCCGAGAAATCAAGATATAATTTTGTTTCCGGTTTTTTAAGTTTTTCTAAAATTATGTCGGATTGCAATACTCCTTCATAAGCTTGCTCTGTGAAATAAAGGGTTAAAGCGTTATATTGTGAAATCAATCTATTAATAACCGATTCTAGGGAAAGCCATCTCGTTTGTGATGGATGGAGGATTTTGTGAGGCAATACATTTGCAAATTCTTGAAACTCCTTGTAGTTATCAAGCCTTTTTGGATTATTTGAAAAGAAATTGTACACCTAAAACCTAAGAAAACTTCTATAATAAAAATATATGTACACCGACACCTAAAAAGACTTACATCCCTTGCCAACTGTTCTACTTCACTAGGTAGCTTCTCGCATGCGTATGATGCGCAAAGATAGAAGCTGTGGCAGACACACTTCATCATAAACAGATTGAAACATTTTTCTCTAAGTATACTGGCTAAGGAATTATGAGCCACCATCATATTGTCTGCTCCATCTGCAGCAAATCCAACAAGATTGGTTTCATAAGTTTTACATTTTTATTAAAAGTGGCGAATTTTGCCAAACGACAAAAATCGTGAGATTTGTCCCTTTATTCATGTATTCGTGAAAAAAAGACGGATATCGTGTAATTACACGATTAATCGTGTAATCTGGCAACACTGGTCTAAGCCCTCTAAGCCTGATGTTCTGTATGTGAAAACTGGAACCTGTGATGAGCACTAATAAGTACACTTGGAGAACACCCAAATCACCACAACACATATTTCAGAGACCTTACGATCGTTTCGTAGACAAAGTCTACATCTTCAGAGGAAGAAAAATTCTAAAGTTAGAATTTTTCTTCCTCTGAAGATGTAGACTTTGTCTACGAAACGATCGTAAGGTCTCTGAAATATGTGTTGTGGTGATTTGGGTGTTCTCCAAGTGTACTTACTGATGTTCTGTGTTCTGTGCATTAACCTAAAATCAAAATGAGCGCGCAACGCGAACGTGAAATTACTGTCAATTGTCAATTCTGCCGGTTTTTTTGTTGTTGGAATGTTATAAAGAGTAAAAAAAACAGAAAAGTTAATTTATTAATTAAATAGTTAAAAGAAAACCGAAATGGGTATCCTAGGCTTATCAAAATTATTAGCTGATGTTATACCAACTGCAATTAAAGAAAGTGAATTAAAAAATTATTTCGGTAAGCTGAAACGTTTTCTTGTTTTTGAGAAGTTATGCGGTAATAACAACATTTCCAGGTCGTAAAATAGCTGTAGATGCATCTATGTGCATGTATCAGTTTCTTATTGCTGTCAGATCAGATGGAGCACAGCTAACATCTGTGGATGGAGAAACCACTTCTCATCTTATGGGTACATTTTATCGTACAATTCGTCTTTTAGAAAACGGTATAAAGCCAGTATACGTTTTTGATGGAAAACCACCAGACATGAAGTCAGGTGAACTCAATAAACGTCAAGAGAGGAGAGAGGAGGCCCAGAAGCAGTTAGATAAGGCTACAGAAGCCGGTGATACCGCTGACATGGATAAGTTTAACAGAAGACTGGTTAAAGTTACAAAACAACATTGTGAAGAAGTCAAACAATTGTTGGCACTTATGGGTATACCATTTATTGAAGCACCTTGTGAGGCAGAAGCACAGTGTGCAGCGTTGGTGAGTTTGACGTTATGGTAATTATGTTAATTGATATAGACAAGAATGCATACCTACATTTCTGCACACATTCCAAAGCAGGGTTCGGCTCCTAAATTGCTTACCAATAACAAAAGGCCATCCTTAAGTAGACAGGTCCCACATTTCATGCATTGTGAGAGTGACATTGCCGGACGGGGCTTATTGCTCTAGAGACCTGCTTGAACTGACCTACAGGGAAGGTCAGGTCAGGCAGGACCCTAGAGTCATAAGCACCGTCCGGCAATGCCGCTCTCTCGATGCATAGACAGGACCCGTCTACTTATGGATCGCCTAACAAAATGGGTATACCATAAAATGTAAGTGAATCTAATAAGTATGTTGCATTTATAATAATTGTAAGACTTCAGCCGATCATAAAGTAAACAGGTTCCATCAAGCCACAGTGGACTCATAGCGCTCGGTTAGTGTGCAGCATTGCCAGGAAGATAACAAATAATAAAATGTGTCATTCATCTGAATGATAGCAAGTTGAGCAGAGCTAATTTATATACCTAATCTATTAGTATGTAAATGAGTTAAATGTGGCAACTTAACAGATGGTGACTATATGGATGTATTGTGCATTTACCAATGTATTGCTTGCAAACAAGTAAACAAAAGATTACGAAACTTCGTCAAGTGAATAAACATGCCATGCTCCATTTACGTAAATCAATGAAAAAAATGTAGCACAACTGGTGGTACCAGCTGGTGATAGTAACTTTATTTTTTAATGGCAGTAAAACATTTTTTTGGCATTTTCGAATAGACAAGGCGATTCTACACCAGACTCATGTATCATACACCCCTTATCCTTCAACACATTTACAAAAAGCGACGGGATCCACGTACATAACAAGGTGTGTGTACGGCACATTCAAAGGTTTATTGTGTCGAAACAAGAACTGAAAATTATGGAACCAGGTTATCTTAATAAACACGCTAGGCTCTATTCACATAAGTCAATGAAAAAAATGTAGCGCAACTGGTTGTACTGGAATTTGACAGTAACTTCTTTTTTTTAAGGCAGTGATACATCTTTTTGACATTCTTAAATATATCAGGCAATTCTACACCAGAATCATCAATGATACACCCTCTATCATTCAACACATTCACAAAAAGCGATGGGACCCATGTACTTTACTAGGTGGATATACGACACATTTAATGCTTGATTGTCTCGATACAAGTTAACAGAACATTATGAAACTAAGTTATGTTAATAAACACTTAAAAATGTAACGCAACCGGTTGTACCGGGAGTTGACAGTAACTTTATTTTTTTAACGACAGTGATGCTATTTTTAAATAGATCGGGTGATTCTACACCAGAATCATGTATCATACACCAGCTATCCTTCACGTTCACAAAAAGCAACGGGACCTGTGTACTTTACTAGGTGGGTATACGGCACATTTAATGCTTTATTGTGTTGAAACAAGTTAACAGAAAATTATGAAACTCTGTTTTAATAAACATGCCGCGTTCTATTTACATAAGTCAATGAAAAAAAATGTAGCGCAACCGATTGTAGCGGGAGTTGACAGTACTTTTTTTTAATGCCAGTGATGCATTTTTTTGGTCATTTTCGAATAGATAATAATAATAATGTCTTTATTTACAAACGAATGTAACTACATTTGCAACAAGAAGGCGAAGATTAGCTATTAAGCTA
The DNA here is from genome assembly GCA_964006375.1 of Tillus elongatus. NCBI lineage: Eukaryota > Metazoa > Arthropoda > Insecta > Coleoptera > Cleridae > Tillus > Tillus elongatus. Next base: position 80,440,409 of record OZ023264.1, read on the forward strand.
CTCCAACTCTTAACCCTCAAGGTTAAAAAATATAAAAGAAAACAAACATTATCCAAAAATTATAAACAACAACAATAATCTAAGTGTACATTACCTGACCTGAAATAAAGAGCAAACAACAATCAAGCAACACAACCACCCACAAAGAATCAGGAAGGGAAATAAGAAACTCTTTGCTGGCCAATAGATGATTCCTAACAATACATTAAAAAGTACCCAAAGAGACATCCCATTCAAAATCGCCATAGGAGTTGTATAGTACTACCGCATTATATGTGAAACATCTCCTGAGCATGGCCGAAGAATGCTGCAGCATGGTGAGAGCATTATGTCGAATATCACGGTCATGGATATCACTTCTAAAAACAAATTTCTTGCACAAATAGGGTGGATTACCATTTTTAGCACATGAAACAAAAACAGCGTAAAATTTAATCTAAACCAGTTCTCAACTTTCAGCCATTTTGTGAAAAATAAGAGGAAATATGATCTTACTTCCTCAAATTGGAAACTAATCTACAACAACTATAATAAATCCGTTACAGCTGATTACAAGAAACTGAATCTAAGCATGGGTAATAAACAACACACAGTAATTCAAAAGTGAGAATACCAATGATACACTCAATTTCTAACGCAACTTAAACATGCTTGTTTACACAGAGTAAGTTTATTCTAGCATAACACTTTTGGATGAGAGTTTTTAAGTTACCCTTGAATCTAAGTGACTGGTCAACAACCAAACCCAGACTCCTTGTCTCATTTGATATGACTATGTCAACACCATCCAGCTTGAACTGCAATGAGTTCTGAATATACACATGCTTAGATCTGCTGCAAAACAGAATACATATAGTCTTGGATGGATTGACAACAAGGTTATGATCCCTTGAATATGAAGAAATACATTCTAAATCTCTGTTTATTGACTCATCTGCCTCAAAGGCATCATGAGGTGCAAAACTATGTAACAGCTGTGTGTTGTCGGCATAAAGCTGCAGCTGACCACCACCACTCACCGCTTCCGGTAGATCCGAAGTATAAACAAGGAACAAAAGGGGTCCCAGAATCGATCTCTCCGGGACTCCTGAGACTATTCTACCAGACCTTGAATACTCATTGTCAAGCCGTATAATCATTTACTAGATTTTGATGACTTATAGAGAATACTTTTCTGATTAACTCTAATTTTTCACATGTAGGTAACCCCAATATTGCATGACAATTATTTTCAGCAATATAAAATTTTATATGAGCTACAATACTCTTATCAATTACACACTTTATGACTGTACTTTCTAAAATAGGGATAGCATCTCCAGAAAATGACTTAAACTTTACATAAGTATGTTCAATTACATTATTAATTTTTTAACTTTTTGAACTCTACTATAGACACTATATTGGCTTCAGTTTATTATTTACTAGAATATCTAAATACCACATTTTATTATTAACATTGTTTATTGAGTTTACTGACTTAGTCATGAATAAATCACAATCGTTAATAGTCGGTTCAGAATATTGCAATTTACCTTCAGCACTAACAAACTTAACTTGTTTATTAAAACACAATTTAGCAAAGTGACCAATTTTGTTGCAATTATGACATTTAACATTTTGCGCTGGACATTTTTGTCTATGAACTTGACCACAACTAGCGCACGAATAATTTTAACATTACTGACCTTTGATTTGGTGAATTAAACATTCTTACCCTGGCGTGTATTGATACGGCTTTGACCTTGCTTACTAGAGCCCTGTGGTGTTCTTTTGTCTACCCTGTAAATTGCAGCTTTTGACTGTTTTTGTTCAGTTGTTCTGCTTCGACCTGCGTTAACTCCATCGTTTTCGCTATTTGTATTGCTTTTCCCAAGGTTAAATCAGTTTCTTGCAGTAGCTTTTCTTTAATGGGTCGACAGCTTGACTTTAATTCTAAAATAAACATATCTCAGACGAGACTTTCACACAGAGTTTCTAATTCACATGTGAGACTTAAAATTTTTCAAGGCTGTGAGAAATTCATCAACATTTTCTTCTGGTTTCTGAATTCGCGTCAGGAAATTATGACGTTCTATTGCTAATTTTTTTTCGGTCTACAGTGTGACTCAAATTTTTGGATTAATTCATTGTACTCACACGTATCCATATCCAGATTAAAGGAGTTGAAAATTGATATGGCATCTGTACCTACATAATAGATAAATACGGCGACTTTTCTGTCATCCTTTTCCTTTTCAAAGCCACTTGCTCGCGTGAAAATTTTAAACTGTTGAAACCAATTGATCCAATTATTCGACAAATTGCCTTCCAAAGACAATGGCTGGACATAAGCATTTAGTTTTCGTGTTGGATGCTGACTTACTGTGTTTCTGTTGCCATCGTATAAAATGGAGACTCAATTGGATTTTAAAATTTATCTTGTACTAGACGAGGAACACGTGGACCCGTAACCTCAATTATCACGACAGACATGCATGAAGAAAACTTCACACTTTAACCCCACACCTGACACCATGTTACGTTATTAACCGGACGCATTTAACGTTTTTGATATTAGTTTATTAACACATATTAAATAGGAAAGTTAATGAGTGGAGAAATACTTTTACATTGTCAATTTATATCTATCGACATCGATGTTGACGTTCTTTTGTCTTGTTGGCGCTCGATGCAACCATATAACTTACTGCTTAGGCAACGATCTATTATTAAAAAGTCAATACAACACAAACATTCATGTTCCTGACTAGGGAACTCATGCAAACTATTAATAAAAGAAAGGTACTTGTCGAGTTTGATCAAGATCGGTTGATTACTTTTTCAGCTATCGGTTGGATACATATACAAACTCAAACGAACCTTGGTTTCGAGTTCTAGGGGCCCAAATTCGCGTTCATTTGAAAAAATGTTACCAAAGTCTTGCCATCGACACCTCTCTATTAGCGATTGTTTTTTAAAATAAAAAGTCGCTAAGCTCTTATTTGTTTTTTTTTGCTGGTTCTACTTGTTTTAAAATATCGCAAATTTTGTTCTAAAAGATTATTTATTTTATTTTATATTCACTGACCTAATCTTGAGTTAAAAATAATTTGAAATTAAGCTTCAAAATGTCAGATTTGTAATCTTTATTATTTTCTATAATCAAGTATTTAAAAATGCCGTATGGTTTGTTTATCTGTAGTGCTCTCGTATGCATGATAATTTTTGAATAGCCAGTGTTAATGAGTTTATTTTACATACACTATATGTGCAATTCTTGTGTAAAATAAATTACCAAGAAAATACATATTAAAGTTTATAAAGGAGCTTTTCTTGTATTTATCCTCTTCACAATGTTTGAAAAAAATAATCTACCTTTCTTGTTGATTCATTAAAACACTATATAGAATAATGCTTATTCTAAAAAACAAAAGTCAATCTTTACTTAACATTTTTAATTGAAAAGGACGGCCATTTAAGAAATATATGTACTAGACCACAATCGTCGCACATCAGCTCAACAATGTCAAACAAATAACATTAGACAAGGTCGAAGGCAACCCTTATTTTTTATTATTGATCATGGGAGTGGAACTACTTTTTTTTTATTAGCGACAGTCTGTACTTGTCGTTCCAGGAAGACTGACACAGTAAACCTGCCCCGTTATAGTATCCATTTTTTATATACATTAACCACCTGTGAATATCTGATATGTTAGCTGTTCAAGAGTCATATCACTATATATGTAATTTATTGGTATGAAAATGATTTAAATGTGTTGACTTAACATACTGTGACTATATGGATGTATTGTGGATTTAAAAATGTATTGCTTCTAAACAAGTGAACCAAACATTATGAAACTTCAAGTTAATGAACATGCCATGCTCTATTTACTTAAGTCATTAAAAAAATGTCGTGCAACGGGTTGTACCAAAAGTTGACAGTAACTTTATTCCTTCTTAATGGCAGTAATACATTTCTTTGGAATTTTCAAATAAACCAGGCGATTCTACACCAGAGTCATGTATCATACACCTACTATCCTTCAACACATTCACAAAAAGCGGCAGGACCTGTGCACTTTCGAAGGTGTGTATACAGTGCATTGAAACATGTATTGTGTCTGAACGAGTTAACAGATAGTAATCAAACTTCGTTATCTTTATAAACATTCTGTGCTCTATTTACCAAAATGTATGACAAAAAGGTTTCAAGAGGTTCCACGGAGTTTGGAACAAGAATTCCTTGAATAAATTAAAACTTTTTTTTCAAAATTTTTTCATCAATTTTTGTTTTTAAATTCTTTTCATTTCAACGCGTCAAATGTCTATGTATATATATATATATATATATATATATATATATATATATATATATATATATATATATATATATATATATATATATATATATATATATATATATATATATATATATATACATATTATAACAGTGACTGGCTACATATGGATTTTTTTTTAAATGTTTGCGGGACATATGTCTGCATCTTTGGTAACTTTAACATAATAACTTTGCAAATTGTGCACCTGACTGCTGGTGTGGCGGGAAATTTGAAAAGTTTGACATGCATTTTGGAAAAATTTATTAAGGAGATGGAATTTCGAAAAAAGTCATTTAGAGAATATGTTTGAGATCAGATTTCAAGAGGTTTCACAAAGTTTGGAACAAGAATACCTTAAATAAATTAAAACTAAATATTTTTTTTTCAAAATTTTAATCAATTTTTTTTAAATTCTTTTCATTTCAACGGGTCAAATTGTCCCAAACACAATGCTTAACATGCTACTTGAACAAATCAATTTAAGTTGAATAAAGCTGTATTTGGTATCTACAAAATATGTGATGCCTTAATGGATCTTATAATAGAGTTTTTGTATGTTATCTCTTTTTAATTTTAGGTAAAAGCAGGCAAAGTCTATGCAACAGCCACTGAAGATATGGATGCCTTAACTTTTGGAACCAACATTTTACTTCGACATCTAACTTACAGTGAAGCTCGAAAAATGCCAATTCTGGAATTTCATTTGGATAAAATCTTAAAAGATTTAGATTTTACTCAGAGCCAGGTTAGAAACCTTGTTTACTATAGTTTAGTTAAGTTAGGTACTTAAAATTGACAAATACTTTTTTCAGTTTATAGATCTTTGCATCCTCTTAGGATGTGACTACACAGATACGATAAGAGGCATAGGTCCAAAGCGTGCCATCGATCTTATTGTCAAACATAAGAGCATTGAGGAAATACTTAAGAATATAGATTCTAACAAATACCCACATTCTGAGAATTGGAATTATGCTGCTGCTAGGGAACTATTCAAAGACCCGGAAGTCACAGATCCTAGTACAATTGAGGTGAGATAATTTTAAAAAAAAATCAATTTAATAATCAGTCAACAGTAGAGGAAAACAGAGAGTTCTACAGCGAGAACGGTGTATTTTCAATGTTAAACCTTATGGGAAAATAGCAGGTTTTTTGCGACACTTAGTGACGTTTTCGAGGTATTCTAGCGTTGCTGAGCTGTGTAAGAGAGACAGTGGAGTCCTGAGCTGGGTGTGTGTGTGTGTGAGAGAGAGAGAAGTATGAGCTGTGAGAGAGCCCTGCCGCGTCTTACGCTGTCCCCAGTATCTCCCAGTTGCTGGGAGAGAGCTGCTCTCATCGATGATGATCGTGAACACCATGTGACAGTTTTACATATGATTGTTTGCTGTACTTTTTGTGATTTTTTATTGGTTTACATGGACTGCAGTTTCGAACCGTCCCAGTTCATCATCAGCACGCTACTGACTGATCGTTCCTGTGTGGTCTATGCCTGAGATTGTATGTGACGCCTGCTTGTTGAGCTTCTATTGGTCGGTTTACTGTTCTCTGATTCGTTGTGTTTTCAGACTATCGTGTGTATCAGTCTCCTGTGTTGATCACTGTGGTTTGATAATTTGTCTATTTGTATGGCTTTTATTAGGTTTTGTTTAAATGTTTGTATTTGCATTTGTTCTGGCATTAATTGTTTCTTATTGTTAGTTTGTTGAATGTAGTATTGTTCCCAGATTTTCATTTTTTTGTGGTCTTTAATATGTTTCATTAGTTGTAATTGGTTGATATCTGGTTTAGGGTCTTTTTGTTGTGAATGTGTGTAGGTATGTGGATTTTATCTAATGCTGTTATATGTTCCTTGAATCTTGTTTCTATTGACTTTTCTGTCATTTCTATATATTTTTTATTGCACATGTTACATTCTATTTGATATATTCCGTTTAATTTGTGTGGGTTGTGTTCTTGTTTTTTTATTTATTTTGATTATTATTTTGTTATTGGTTTTGTAGCTCATTCTTAAATCATATTGTTTTGAGTGTTCGTGTTATTTTTTTGATGTGGTGGTTATAAGTGAATGTTATGTATTTTGGTTTTTGTTTCTGGTGTTTTGTTTTCGGTTTTGTTGATTTGTTTTTGATTTGTTTTACTAGCTTTTCTATTGTTTTCTTGTTGTATCCATTTCTTTGTGCTATTTGTATTATGATGTTGTATTCCTTTTCTCCTTTGTCATTATGGAGTGGTACATTTAGCATTCTGTTTATTAAGTATCTGTATGCGGCCATTTTGTGTGTGTGTATTGAGTGTTTAGGTATAGTGATGTCTGTTTGTGTAGGTTTTCTGTATATTTTGTATTCAATCTGGTTTTCTTTTCTGATTAGTGTTAAGTCAAGGAAGTTTATGGTGTTTGACTCTTTCTATTGCAACTTTTATGTTGTTGGTTTGGTTTTTTTTTTTTTTTTGAGGATGTTGTCTATATTGGTTTTTTGATTGTCTTATATTATTAATATATCATCGACGTATCTTATTCATTTGATGTTCGGGTCTGTTTCTTTTATGATTGTGTTGATTTTATCTTCTAACTGTTGTATGTATATTTCTGCCATGATGCTTGATAGTGGAGATCCCATTGGTAGTCCGTCTTCTTGGATGTAGTATTCTTCATTGAATTCAAAGTAATTTTGTTTCAATATGATGCTTAATATTTCGTTGATTTGTTATTTTGCATTTTATTTTCGATTATATTTGTGGTTTCGTTAATTGGTATATTGGTGTACATATTTGTTATGTCGAATGAGGCGAGTCTTGTGTTTTTGTTTATGTTTTCTCATTTATGTACTAGTTCTATGGAGTTTTTTATGTTAAATTTGTTTTCTAGTTTTATTTCTTGTTTTAGTACTTGGTCTATTTCTTTTGCTATTTTGTATGCAGTGCATCTTTGAAGTTGATGAGTGGTCTTATTGGGTTATTTTTTGGTTGAATATTGTCTTGTGTTTTTTTATGATGCTTAATATTTGATTTTGGATTTTTTTCGTTGTGTTTTTGTTCAGTTTCTTGCATTTGTTTGTTGAGATGAATGTGTTTGTTTTTTCTATATAGTCCTGTGTTTTTATTGCTATTCGTGCGTCGCTTCTATCTGTTTTTCTTATTGTTATGTTGTTATATGTGACTTTGTTTCTTATTTGTTTGATCATTTTTTAATGTGTATAGTTTTTTGATTTAGTTTTGTCAATAATTCTGTTTATTTCTTTTGCCAGTTGGTTTTCAGTGGTTCTAGGTTTGGGCTATCTATTGAGTTTATTGCGTGTTGTGTGTTCACTATTATGTTCTCTATTGTAGATTTTTGTATCTAAAAAGTTAGTTTTTATGTTATTTTCTATGAATTCTTTTTCTTCTTTTGTGAATTTTGTGTCTGTTATGTTTATGAATCTATCGTGAAATATGTGGTGTGTTGTGGTTGTTACGTTTACGTTATCTAGTTTGTTTTTTAAGGTTGTGTAGTTTTTTGTTTACAAATAAACAAATCCTGGTGCACAAAGACAAGTTATATGGCATCCACCAAAATTAACGCGAATATATTAAAATTTCTTCATATATATATATATATATATATATATATATATATATATATATATATATATATATATATATATATATATATATATATATATATATATATATATATATATGTATGTATATATATATATATATATATATATATATATATATATATATATATATATATATATATATATATATATAAATTTTTTAGTAATGTACATTAGCACACCGAATTTTAATTAGCAAAAAGTTTTTTTGGTCCACTTTCATTCTCCAGTGTGATGAACTTTTAAAAACAGGGCATACGAACTCCTGTCCGTATATCATTCAGACTACAGCGATATCAGCTCCTTATTGCATATATTTTCCCATCTACAGTGGATACGGCGTCATATGTTGTTGCCACTTTATATACCTAGATATACCTACTAAATACCTACATTAACAGGATAAAAGAGTTAAGTTCAAAATAGGGAATCAGGCATCTAGTTAATTTTGTTTCAGTATTAGAATTGCTATCAATTAAAATCGGGGTGATTATTTATTGTCGAACCAATTAGGTCATTATATTTCATTGCTCTTTTTTTTTTCCTCAGGGCTCGTTCGCGGCCTTGCCGCCCCGATAGCACTGCAACCGTTGTTCATTGCTCTTACTAATACATTTGTAAATGTTTGAGTAACTTCTTTACTTAAGTTTTGGGGAAATGATTTAATTAAATTTTAATTAAAAGTTTTTTTTTTCATTTCTCTTTGCATTGTCACAGTTATTGCAAGTAGCTTTAACATAAGCATATAGTTATAAGAAAAGAGTCCACTATGTTATTCTTACTGACCACAGGACCGAAGCATCAGTTAAGGCAATTGTTTATTTAGTTTTTTTTACATGACACAGTTAATCTAATTATGTTAAAATGTAAAATACTGTTCTATCAAAACAGCTATTACTTACACATGGTCATATGTTGAAACATCGCATCGGCAACAAAATTTAAAAAATTCAGCGTAAACAATCGTACAAAGTATAAAAACATATATAAAACATGATTTGAGAACAAAAATTTTTGGACTTTTCTGATAAGAAGGTATGCATTTGCTACTGCATATTTATAATAAATTATAGCAAGTGTCAATAAATACATGCCAGAAAAACCACATTTGACGTTGCTGAATATTTTGTATGAATGACTGCTATTTTGTTATAGATAATTTTTCTTCTTTAAATGTTATCAAAGAGTGACAGTAAAATGTTAAGAAAAACTTGCCGCCGTTTTGAAATCGGCTGGTTCAGTAAAAAATTACAAGAGATATTTTATTTGAGTTTTTAAAGATCATTTCAAAACATATTTTAACGATTTGCTGAATTTTTAACTAAGCAACGTTTTCTATTTTAAAGACAAAAAAAAAAGTAAATGCTATTATGATAGGGCAGGTTTTTTAATAACTTTATTTTACGCTTCCAAGAATTTCATATACCAAAAATGAAGTTATAAATAACCTTCATGCTTTTCAAAGTTATCTTGTATACAAAATTGTGCTACACACGCACATACAACCACACGCACACACATACACACACGCCCTCGCACGCACACACGCAGATAAACTCGCACTTTTTACGCAAGGCTTCTCAAAAAGCTTACGTATTTTTATACTTATATTTTCATTTGCTCAAGAACCTTCCTGGGTTTGTACCAGAACCTTGCATGAAAGACAGGTGATATCAGAGGTTTTAGAAAAGTAGTGTTGATAAACTATGTTAGTGTATTAAATTAAACAAAATTCAAAATGTTAAACGAAACAGTACTTTTCTACCTTACTGCATTTATTAAAATAACTGAGTTTGACACAATCAAACTTCCACATACTTTCATATTCTCACCCTATCTTTTACATCTTATTTGCCCAAACAATCTTTAAATGTACAGTACTTAATAAAACTAAATTAAAACATTAGAAAATTAAAATTATGTTTTTTACTTATTATTTGCGATTTGCTTATTAGGGCTGTTCTCTAAAATCAGTATAAAAATTTTTTCCATTTGAATATTCTTGAAAAACATCAGTTAAATATAGAACGTCACACATTTAAACAAATGCTCCAGAAGACCCATAACATATAAAAAGGCGGGAGTCCTTATTATGCTATATAACTTAAAATCTTAAGCAGAACAAACGATATATGCCACGTTGCCAATACTTTGACGCCGTATCCACTGTAAACTAAACGTTGACTGTTCAAATATATACGTTGCGTATATTGATTCTTGATAGCGCCGCTAATAACAAGCGGTAAAAACTTGGAACTAAGATATACGCTTTCATCCAAAATCCGGGTTTATGGCGTCAAAATTAAAATCTCAGAATCACTTCATAAAAGTCAAAAATGATCATAGAAGCCAAAAAATCAACAATGCGATATGACGTCCAATATACAGACGCCATATCCACTGCAGGATGTGTATATATATATACATATATATATATATATATATATATATATATATATATATATATATATATATATATATATATATATATGTATATATATATATATATGTATATATATATATATATATATATATATATATATATATATATATATATATATATATATATATATATATATATATATATATATATATATATATATATATATATATATATATATATATATATATATATATATATATATATATATATATATATATATATATATATATATATATATATATATATATATATATATATATATATATATATATATATATATATATATATATATATATATATATATATATATATATATATATATATATATATATATATATATATATATATATATATATATATATATATATATATATATATATATATATAGGTAACACTGATAACGCAAAAAACAATTTTGATTAAATTTGGTGAGTACCTGCCTTTTGGAAGTGGCTTGGATAAGTTCATTAGCCAGGAAACTCGGTCCAGGTTTTCCCGGAAAGTTTTGTGTTTTCTTTCGAAAAAAATTTATATCTTCGGAAATAACAAAGTAAGGGCAACCAGACGCATGTTTGCATTATAAAGAGTGAACCATGTACCAAAATTTAGGTCTGTAAGTTTAAAGAAAAAAAGTTATGGACAGTTGAAGAAAACAAATTTGGAGTTTTCCTGAAAACGTCAAAGTCGCGATTTGAAACGTCAAAATTTGCAATATTTAGGCAAAGAACCTGAAACAAATACAGATTATGAAAAGAAAATGTTGCAAGAAGAGTGTTCTGCAAATCCTTAAGTTTCAGCTTCAACCGTCATTGCCCTTCATTTTACTAAAATATTTACAGAAAATTCACTTCAAATACAGTAAGTCCTCGCATAACGTCGTCTCATTTAACGTTGTTTCATTATAGCGTCGCAGTTTGTTGTGGGCAAATGTATCGTTTAACGTTGAAACTGATTCCATATAACGTTAGTCTAAAAAAATGTATAAAGTAGTAGATAAAAAAGGTGTACATAAGATAATGTGTAGGAATGCACATAATACATATGTAAAGGAATACTGTTTTTTTTTTTTAATAATTTTGCAATCACAAATATGTACGTACATCTTATGTATGTACATTATATTCATTCCACATGATTCGTTTTACGTCGTTTCACTTAACGTCGCGATTGTTAGATTCCTAACTAGGACGTTAAGCGGGGACTTGCTGTAGACCCTTTCTCTGATGCTTTGGCGGTAGTTTTAGTTAAGTTTATGGTTCAACTGTCTATGATTTTTAGCTAATTTTCTAAGAAAAAATTCGTTTAATGAGGAGACAGCAACTTTTCAGTTTTAAAAAGATTTCTTCAAATGAGTGCAAACTAGGGCCCCTAGAATCCATATCTAGGTTTACATTCAGTTGTTATCTGTTTACATATATACAGGATGACGCATTTCTACGGTAAAGCTCAATATAATTGTTATTATACAAGATATGGGAAAAAATCGTATACGTTAATTGGTGTCTTGAGCTGCATCTTATAAAATTACTTTGACAATCACAGGATGGCCCATATGTCCAGAGCTTCTGGATACTGTACAAAAAATTGTTAAAGACAAAAAACTTAAAACTCCGTTTAAAGAAGGTAGACCGGGACAGAAGTGGTATTTGGGATTTTTGCGCCGACACCCTGAAATTTGTGCGTGAACTGCAGAAGCTATAAATAAAGCACGGGCTACAGTCACCGAAGAATATATCCGCAGCTGGTTCACAGAGCTGGAATCTTTTCTAATAAAAGTGAATGCTGTTGATCTTCTGGAGGATCCAAGTCGCATCCTTAATGGTGATGAAAGTGGGTTCAGTTTATGCCCAAAAACTGGCAAAGTTTTGGGTCCTAAAGGGTATCTTAATTTGTACGAAGTAAAGCAAGGTAACGAAAAAGACAATTTAACGATTTTGTGCACCTTCACAGCCGATGGAAGAACTTGCCCACCAGTGGTAGTTTTTCCATACCTCAAGCCCCCAAAGCCATTGGTAGAGAATATGCCAGATCCGTGGATATTGGGAAAGTCGGAGTCTGGCTGGATGCGATCCGACGTATTCTATGAATATGTTGCAAATGGTTTAAAGAATTGGCTTATAGAACAAAAAATTGAGAAGCCACTCCTTTTTCTTGTAGATGGACATCAGTCACATATGTCACTGGAATTAAGCGAATTCTGTGACCGCAACGGGATAATTCTTTACTCATTATCGCCAAATTGTACACACATTTTACAGCCGGCAGACGTGAGTGTCTTTAAACCTCTCAAAGCAAGTTGGAAACCGACGGTACGTGAATGGCAGAGCAGGCCAGAAAACCTCAACTGCGTTGTTACAAAACTAAATTTTTGTAGTATCTTCGCCAATGTCTTGAATGAAGCAAAGTTCCCTGAATATGTGATAAATGGATTTAGAAAATGTGGAATATACCCATTTAACCCAAGCGCGATCGATTTTTCTAAATGTGTTCAGAATAAATTAGAAAATCATACAAGGAACGAAAATAATCGAGTTATCTCCCAAGATGATTTGATAACCACACAGCGTGTGTTGAATTTCATGAAGACTACCTTGGCTTTGCATGGAATTCAGACAGACATAATTTTTAAGGAGATGGAAAACTTATATAACAATTACGTTGAAGGACGAGACAATCAAGATATCGAACATGAAATTCTTCCAGGTGTATATACCATTAGCGAAAATGAACTTCTCGAGATTGATGTTGAACCTCTTGCTCCAACAATTCCCAGGGACCCGAAGCCTTCCGATTATATGCTTTTAGATACTCCATTAGAAATAGCAGATGCCATAGAAACACCAGTTGCTTCAGAACCTACTAATAAATCTTCTATTAGAATCCTGCAAAATAGTATAGTAGACTCAACCAAATCAACGATCACTCAACCGCAGGCTCAAGTTTCAAAGTGTAAAAGTGTCATGCAGGGGCAAAACACTTTTGCATCTGAGGACACTTCTGGTAATGTGGTCAAAGAGTTTGAACAAGATAATTTACAGACCACGGAATTAGCAGGCACATCTATTTTATTGGATCCATTTGAAAAACACTTGAAATTCTTCCAGGTGTATATACCATTAGCGAAAATGGACTTCTCGAGATTGATGTTGAACCTCTTGCTCCAACAATTCCCAGGGACCCGAAGCCTTCCGATTATATGCTTTTAGATACTCCATTAGAAATAGCAGATGCCATAGAAACACCAGTTGCTTCAGAACCTACTAATAAATGTTCTATTAGAATCCTGCAAAATAGTATAGTAGACTCAACCAAATCAACGATCACTCAACCGCAGGCTCAAGTTTCAAAGTGTAAAAGTGTCATGCAGGGGCAAAACACTTTTGCATCTGAGGACACTTCTGGTAATGTGGTCAAAGAGTTTGAACAAGATAATTTACAGACAACGGAATTAGCAGGCACATCTATTTTATTGGATCCATTTGAAAAACACTTGAAATTTCCAGATCCTCTTAAAAAAAAATCAAATGGAAAACCAAAAGACAGTTTACCTAAGGCAATATCTTCTGCTAGTTGGAGAGCACATTTAACTAATAAATTAAAAACGAAGGAAGAACAAAATAATAACAAAAAATTAAGAAAGGAGGCAATACAGAAAAGAAAAGCTGAGAAAGTTAAACAAAAAAGACCACTTAAGTGCAAGAAGGCTACAGATAAAACTGGTCTTCAGAATGACACTGGGGAACAAAATGGTAACAAGGAACAGTTTCTCTCAGAGAGTGACAGTTATGAGGCTCAAGAGCAAAACCGTACTGAGGATGACGAAGTTCTAAAACAGAAATGTGAGGTATGTGCTGATGATCTAATCAGCGATACAGAAGAAGATGAAGACAGAAATATTGGCTGTGATTTTTGTCCTAGATGGTTTCATCTAAAGTGTACCATGTTTGCAGGACAATCATATAACGAAGTAGCCACAAAAACATTTTTGTGTGAATTTTGTGAATAACTTATCAGGGCTACCTAATTTATTTATTGTTTTGTTTTTGTCACTTATGCAGAATATTTGAGAATATTTGTTTAGTTAAGAAATATTTATTTTCAATTATGTACTTAAACTTTTTTAGAACAAAAGAATAATTATTGTTTTCCATTTATGTAAAATGTTTGTTTATTTAAGATATTTATTTTTATTTATTTTGTGTATTATCCCCGTTACTTCTGTTTTAAATATTATATTTTGTTTGAAATATAGGTATTTTTTTTTTTTTTTTTTTTTTTTTTTCCCTCAGGGCTCGTCCGCGGCCTTGCCGCCCCGATAGCACCGCAAAAATATAGGTATTACTAAATTAGTTTTTTTACACTTCAGTGGTAGATAATAAAGTCTTACAGTTAATTATCCTGCAAACAAGACATTAAATTTCTTGACACGGCTCTGCATAGGTCGACTACTGGATATAGGGTGGACGATAACTAATTTTTACCGGTCGACCATTGGCAAAATCGCCAAATTTACACTTTTTTTTCAAATTTACGAGTCCATTTTTTGTAAGAAGAAAACAAATACATAATAATGAACCTCATTTATTAAGCTTCAACTGCTACAAACTGTAAAGATTATAACCATTTTTAAGATCTATTTATCCTTCTGACAAAATTGACTACACCTAGACTGTACGACTACTAGGGCACCCACCCTATGCTCCTTCATATGTTAATAATAAACAAGTATGAGAGACAACATATACAAGGGAGTGCTCTCCTAGTTTACATAATAAATTGAATATGTTTTATTAAATATTTTTATATTATGTATAGCAAATTAAATATATTTGAATGGATGGGCAAAAATAAATACAGAGTGTTAAGAGTTGAAATAAATTATAAATTACAATTTAATAGACAAAAAGAAAAACTAAACTTTATTGTTTGTTCATTTATATTTTAAAGTGCTTCTTTTAACATTTATATTTATGCAGATATGATTAGTACATTTACTGAGTTTCAAATACTTCGAAAATTCATTTTTAAATCAAATTATTCCTTGTGTGACATAAACATAAAGAAGGTTGAAATATATAACTTAAATTGTTTAATTTTAATATTCAAGAACTGAGCTTTATTGTTTGTTAATTTAGTTTTTAGTTAAAGTACTTCTTTTATATGATTGTTTCTGCAGTTTTTTTTAAACCAACTGGTCTCTAGCATTTCAGAGTAACCTTAGTCATGTGACCATTCAAACTAATTGTCTTGGGGTGTAGATATCACTTGTGTGTGTGTGTTTATATATATATATATATATATATATATATATATATATATATATATATATATATATATATATATATATTTTATATATATATATATATATATATATATATATATATATATATATATATATATATATATATATATATATATATATATATATATATATATATATATATATATATATATATATATATATATATATATAACTCCTAACCTCTATCAGTTTAAAGTTACTGAACAACTCAAACTGAATGTCTTGAAGCGTAGATTTGAATTATATGTATGGTTTCAAGTTTCTATCATTGCAAAGTAACCTAACTACCCAAACTAAATGTCTTGAAGAGTAGCCTTCAATTTTTGTGAACTAACACGTCCCTATCACTTCAGAGTAATCTTAGTCATGTGACCAGTCAAACCAATCAATTGTCCTGACATCATGTCAGTGACATGTAGCTTTCAAGTTTGTAAACCATCACATATCAATCATTTTAGACCAACCTATTCATGTAACCGTGCAACTTAATTTTTATAGTTACACTTCGTTTTACTGACATATGGTTTTAATATATATCTTAAGTATGGTAAGACAACATTAATATAAAAATTTAAGAAATAGCAGGAGTTATAAAGTACAACACTATGAAAAGAACTACTGTTTGTTTTTAAAAATGTATATTCTGAGCTAGTTTACCTAACAAGTCAAACTGAACGTCTTGAAGTGTAGATTGCAATTTTTGTAAACCAACTGATCTCTATCATTTCGAAGTAACCTAACCATTCAAATTAATTGTGTATTTATTATTATTATATTATATGTTTTAATAAAATTAACGCATGCATATTAATTAGAATAGTACTCACTAGTGTAGCTAATTGGTGTTATTTTTTATGTTAAATAAAATCCACCTCTATCTCTATTTACCATATGATGCATGTACAGTAACTGTGCGAATAGCAGTTCAGATATCTAATTTAATGTAAATAACGTGACACCTGTTTCTTTCTCCTACAGAACATTTACAAGATAAGTATTTGTTAAGGCGTCTCGTCTGGAAGATTAGACCTCTAAAATTTACATATTTCTTAGTAACCGTCTTTGTTATGATATCTACCATCTGTACAATGTAATTTTAAACATGATTAGGAATAACCCAACAAGGGTCATTTCTTACCTACAATTGGCAGTACGTCTGCTACCCTATATCAGGTAGATAGAGTAGAAATATTCAAAATTCATTCAAAGCAGTTCTTATATAGACTCCGAACAAGCATCACGTTTGTCAGCATAATCATAATCATTTCGTAGAGTTCTTCTACAGACTCGAGACAAGCACCACGCTTGTCATAGCATAATCACTAATCATTTCGTAGAGTTCTCATGAACTCTAAAACATACCATAATATTAGTAACTTTGTATAAGTTTAACAGTTTGTTATTAAATGTTAAGTGTTACAACATCGGCGTTTAATTTAACACAACATAATCAGATCCTTCGAGCTATCAAGAAACAAAAACATATAAAATGTGGTACATCAGTACAAAACGTAATTAAACAGTATTAGTCATTCATCTCTTAAATAAAACCACCCAATGAGTTAATTTGTATATTAACAAAAGTATGAGCTTTTGTTTAAAGTAACATGTTAATTATTATAGTTTTTTATGGGTAATAGTAAATAAATAAAACTATTTGGTTCTTTAACATGTTAATAATTGCATTTGATTTACACATGAGTGTAAACATTTAGTAAGAAAGGAATTTAAGTATTCTAATTAGCTAATAAAACCGTGTCTTATTTAATCTATTTAAATAGTCCCATATATGCAAACATTTAGCAGGAAAATAACAAGTGTCGATATAGCTCAGTGGGTAGTATGTTGGACTTTCATCCTAAGGTACCTGTGTCCGAACTTGGCCTGATCCCAATGGTTTTTTTTAAAAGCAATTCTCTCTAACTACTGAAGTCAAGAGCCTTATCGACGAGAGCAGCCCTTCCAGCAACTGGGAGAGCGTAAGACGCAGCAGGGCTCTCTCACACAGCTGATTACACACCCCCCGCCCCATACACACACGCACAGCTCAGCAACCCTAGAATACCTAGAAAATGTCACTAAAAGTGTCACAAAAAACCCGCTATTTTCCCATAAGGTTAATATGGGAAATGCATCATTTGGGCTGTAGAACTCTCAGTTTTCCTCTACTGTAAACCACTAAAACGCTAGTCTAAATTAGAGGTGCGCGAAGCTTCGAAATTTCGAAACGAACTCGAACCAAACATTCAGTTCGAAAAATTTTACACGCTGGTCACGTTAAAGTAGTTCGAAATACGTAATTCTCCAAAATAGTTCGATGTTCAAAAATACTTCAATATTAAACATTACAGGCATCGAAAGCTGTCAAAAATGGCGATATTGTAACCCAGTAGCAGCCCCGTTAAGTCGGTAGCGGCACTTTAAATCTGTATCGGTCACATTAAGTCGATAGTGTAATTTGAGGAGATTTAACTAATGCATATTTTTGACAGTTGGTGGGACACATTTAGACCTGACAGAGCCATTTGACAATCACAGATTTATTTTTTATATTATCCAATGTTCGAAAGCATGCAATATAATTTTTCAAAATTTATGTCGATAATTGCAGATTGCCTTCTGAAAATACCAGATTGAACTTGCTTTATTTCACAATAAGCCAAAATTAAATTAAATATTCTCAATCAGTACACAGTTAAAATTTCAAGTGGTTATTATATAACAACTAATACCCAACTTTAACCCCCTCACTCTAAAAGACTGTTAAGACTGCCTAGATGATACCAAACAACAAAAATTATATATAATTGAGCTTAGCAATAGATGTAGAAATCTAAAAAAGTTTTCAATATACCTTTTTGTGTTTTTGATTCAATGTTGACCCATCTTCACAACTAACATCAGCACCAGAAGGCATTTTCACCCAATCAACCTGCAAATTTTTTTGAACCTTTGCTTTTTGCAAAAAGAATAGATATCTTCTACATAGTAAATATTGCATGCTACAATATAGGTACATTTTTTATTTAAGAAAATGATATATTATGAACATTGAAGAATTTTGGTTAGTTCGAGGTTCTATTTTGAAATTTTAAGAAGTTCCAAGTTCGAGTTTGAACCTTATACATACTATTTCCGAGGTTCGAAGTTCGAAGCATTATATTTCCTTGGGTTCGCGCATAGTTCGGTTAGAGAAAAACATGGGTTCACACTTTGACTATATATCAGAGAATAGACTGGACACACAGCCGAATTGTTTGAAGCCAACATTCAAGGGACTCTATGTTTACATCGGTCCTCTACTCTGATTGGGTGGTGGCTCAAGTGTTGCCGCTATGTGATAATTCATCCTTAAATCGCCGAATATGATGACAAGTTGAGAATGATAAATTTATTACTTTTCTGTTACTTAAGATATTACACTTATATTAGGGCTTATTTATGAATGTAAATATTTACTAACGTTATATTACTTGGTTTCTCCCTTCTTTATGTAAATATAACCAGAAAACTCAATTTAAAATCTTTATCTTGCTGCATGTGAAGTATCTAGATTTGTATTAATCGACAGTTGTGGCTTGTATTTGTCTGTGAATAGTATGCAAGTATACTGAGAATTTATTTTTGTGTTACCTTGATTTGCAATAAAGGTTTTGAGTTTTGTTTTTGCAAAATGATGAAAAAGTATATTGCTTGTAGAAGATTACCTGGGGATGTGGCAACGATGTCTCTGCATGCGTAAGGACATTGCTGTTTGCGATTTTCAGTGGCGGCACGTCAGTTTGGCACTATTTGTAGGTTTCCATCTACTAAACAAAGGAGATAAACATGGTGCTCTGCCTTAAATAGCAAATCGGATACGCTGCCGAAATATTCTTATTTATGTTCACAGCATTTTAATAAAGACTTTTATTATTTACCCAAGTGGAAGAAGGGTATTAAAAACGCAGCGTCTCCATCAGTTTTAAGTTCTCCAGTGCCTTCTACTTCTGGCATGAATAAGCTCTTGCTCATGCGGAAAGAAGGTGAAGAATTCTTCTTAGCTTCCTATTTTGTAAACCTTTATTATGGTTAAAATTAATAAATTACCCGATAAAAATTGCAGTCATAGAGTTGAAGAAAATAGAGATAAATCATCGTTATAATCAACTCTCACTGACTTGGAACTATCATGTTCAACAGGTGCGCCACTTGGCAGTCCTCCTGAATTAACACCAAAAGCTAACATTACTCCAGGTCAAAAGTAAGTTAATATGCCGGGACTTAGAATTGAGGGAAAATTACTAGAAACCATTTTTTAAAATTATACTCTGTTCACTTAAAACTTATCAAATATCGTCCATTTTTTAGGAAAAAACTTCGTTATTTTGTAGATATTTCCAGTTTATCAGGAACTCCAAAAACAGCTTTAAAAATTTGTCTATTGCTAAACGAGTAATAAAAAAACAAAAGAGGAAAATAAATATATTGCGCCAACAGAAAAGACGTCTTAAGAGTTTTTCACCAAAAATCGCTGATTGAGCATTTTAAAAGTCGTATTGCTTTTACGGAAAATACAGAAACATCCGTGAACGTCTCACTTTTGAGTGTTTTTGAATATATATCATTGCTTGTAATATTTTAAGCCTCTTTACTCACACAAATAGATCTGATTAAACAGCTTTTAAAATGTCCACAACGGAACTATTCACCAGACATAAGGTCGTTTGCTATTACCCTAATTTTTTATTCAAACAAAGGTTATAATTACGTTTGAGAAAAATTTATGAAATCTTTGCCACATCCTCGAACAATTTCTAAATTGTTGCTGAATTATGCAAAGAAGCATTAGCGTTTTTGGAATCAAAAAGACGAGAAGCAGCTGAAAAAGGTCGCAAAATACTTTGTTAAATACCTAGTCATCGACGAGATGTTCATAAGACGTCAAGTTGAGTGCACAGGAAAAAAGTTTTGTGGTAACGTAGATATTGGCGTGGATATGAATAATTCAAACGAGCTTCCAGTGGCTAAAGAAGTTTTGCTTTAAATGACCGCTGGAAAGTTCCAGTGAGTTATTTCTTCCTAGCTGGCATTTCTCGTGAAGAAAAAGCAAGCCTATTATTTAATCGGGCTTTAAGTTTTATCCATCAAGCAAGAATAGTCGTTACTTCCGTAAGTTTTGATACAGTAGCTGCAAATATAAGCATGATTAAATGTTTGGGAGCAAATTTAGATATATTTATTCAAGAAGGTTTAAAGGCTTATTTGCTGCATCCTGTAACCAATGAAACTGTATATATTTTCCTAGATGCTTGCCACATGATGTAATTAATAAGAAATTATCCGGCAAGTTGTAGATCTATAAAACATGGCAGCAGACAAATCAGGTGGTCATTTCTAGAAAAACTGGTAGAGGTGCAAGGTTTTTTCTTAATTTTTTTCTTAAATTTTTGTTGAAAACACTTTTTACTTAATTTGCATAGAAAAAAATCGCTTGTGATGAGATCACAACATTACAACATTTAGACTTTCGAACATTTTATTCGAGAAATCATTTCTATGAAAATTCACTACCATAACGCACTTGCTGCGTCCAGGCTATTAAGTTAATAGTATACTTAAATAATGTATATGTAGTTAAACATCCTTTAAATTTTATTTTATTATTTTAATCGTATTTATGAAAATTTCAATCCTAATTCTCGAGACGCCTATGGTGTCGAGGACCGTGTAAACAAACATTTTATTCAATGTTGGTTTCAAACATTAGAACGCATCGCATTGGGTGATGCCTGGTCTATCCGTAGGTAGATAGTCAAAGGGTTCACACACCTCTAGTCTATTTTTTTAAATAATAACCTTTAGTGGTTAAATTACACAGCCTGGTAATACATTGTTGCAGTTTTTTTAAAGCTGTTTAAGCTTCTTCCATACATTGTGCAAGAATTATGTTAGATTAAAAGGTCTCTGACCCCATTTTAATCCACCATATTGTTGTAACTTTACTCCTTTGTGATTTTACTATCAACAAAACATTTAATTAAGCAGTTATATTTGTTGTAAAATATAAATTGATAAAAGTTAGTTTTTATGTTACAGCTGAAATGGTGTGACCCTGATGAAGAAGGCATTGTAAAATATTTGTGTGGTGATAAACAATTTAATGAAGAAAGGGTGAGAAATGGAGTGAAAAAGCTGATGAAAGCTCGTGGTACTTCTACTCAAGCTAGACTGGATGGGTTCTTTACTGTCTTATCAACAACACCAGCTAAACGGAAATCAGAACCTAAGAAAGATACTCCAAACAAAAAAGCTAAAGGTGGTACTGGGCGTGGTAGAGGCAGACCAAAATAAACATCTCAGTTTAGTTTGAGTGATCTGACACTTGTTTTATTTATTTCGTCCCATTTTTATATAAGAATTAACTATTGTATTAAAGTGTAGCTTTTATGAAATAAAATTACAATAATCACAAGTTTTATTATTTCATTCGAGAGTTTTTTGTATTTTGTATTTTTTTTTATAGGAAGCTTAGTTTTTGAATTTTGAATTTAGTTTTAAGAATCTATGTTCGCAACACACAAAAGGTCAGTTTCAGACCACAAGTGTATATAAACTACTCAACACTCAAAGCATTGCTCGCGAAATTTTTTCCCTTTTTAAATTTGATGTAACATTCGACGCCGCTCTCAAATTGAACTGTGTTAAAAGTGTTTGCAAACACGATCCTTTCACCATTGGCCCATTGTTCTGTAAAACATGAGTTGATCCACATAAATTTTATACAGAGTGTTTAATAAAACATTGAAAATTTTCTAAATCGACAAAACTTCCGTTTGAAAAAAAAAATTCTTGAATTTCAACTAAAAAAAATGCTGAAATAGGACCCAAGCTACAGGCTGGTCTTTGAATCTTTCGTTTATCATTTTTATTTGCAAGATGTTCACAAAACTGAGCTTTTTCTGTTTTCGGGTGTAACTTTTTACTCGTCAACCAATTTCCATAATGGAGGATTGATATTGAAGCCAAAGCTTAAGTTAACAGAATCGTCACATAACGAACGATCAATATACAGTGCGGCATCAAAAGTTATTCAAATCTTAATCGTATTAAAAATTTCGTTTGACAGCAGAACTGTCTGGAGCATTAATTGTGGGCACTAAAAATTGTTTCTCGTCTGCATAGATCGTTAAAAGAATTCAATAATTACAAATGGCTTCTTTCCAAAGGACACTCATTTAAGCTTTCATTTGAAAATGCTCATAACTAAGGTAACTAAAAGCATGACAATAATCATTGGCTTATCTGCCAATTTAATTTAAATTCAGAGAACAAAAATGTAAATATAAACTTATTTTATTATTTAAAAAATAACCTTAGCGTTTATCGTCTGCTAATAACAACGCAACTTTACAAAAATTCTCATTTCTTAATTTACTTAAGGTTGTACTAACTATACACAGGGTGACTCATGGTGGATGGTAAGACGTTTACGGAGAAGGGGACGTAGCATTGTTTTGAAAATTTGGTTTCTTGGGTATGCTGTTCTGCTCTATTGATCTAAAATGTATTCTGCGCTCTGGTGTTGCCGCTTACATTAAAAAGTAGCAACAACTTTGATATTTTAAAGGAGACACCTGTATATGATTGCATTTTTCGCTTCGCTATTTTCCGATTATTTTTGTATAATACTTCCCATTTGTGCAAAACATAGCTTCAATTAAATGTTTACTACTGCAGTATTTAGATTCGTAGAGAGCTGAAATTTTGGGTGTAGTTTACCAATGTCCTGTGTTTTAGTTGTGCCTAAGGGAAATTTGTCTCCATTATACAGGGTCATCCAAAATTTGTGATTTTTACTGATAGATACAAAAATAGTGAAAAGTATTTTTTTAAATGGAACACCTGTATATTCTCAAATATCTTGAAAGCCAATTAAAGTTTCTTTTAAATGTCCTATGCTTAAGTAATCAGGTTTCCGAAATAAGGCAAGTTTATAAATATGTGATTATTTTGTCATATTTGGTATTAGTATAAAATGTCATCGAACATGTCATTAAGAAAATTTGAGAATTAGTGTGTCAATAATAAACTGTTTGGGTGTTCTTTAACTAAACTTGTTTTAAAAAGGATTAAAATGGAAGACAATAAACATTCAAATGGAGTTTTGATGAAATTGATTATTCTTCATGACAAATGTGATCAAATTATAGCAAGAACATACAGAAGGTTCAATGAAATGTATCCCGATTTACAACAAATGAAACTTGCCTTTATTGTGGAAACCTGACTAGGTATAGGACCATGATACATCATTTGAAATGAACTTTAATTGTCTTTCCGGATATTTCATAATATACAAGATGTTCCATTTTAAAAAATGCACTTTTCAGCATTTTTGTATCCATCGGTAAAATTACAAATTTTGAACGATCCTGTATAATGGAGAACAAACTCCCTTAGACATAACAAATACACAGGCCATTGGTAAACTACACTCAAAATTTCAGCTTTATATGAATTCAAAAACCACACTAATAAACATTTAATTGAAGTTTTGCTGTGCACAAAAAATAAGGAAATCAATTAATTTCTCGAAAACCACTGGAGATAGGCATAGGGGGGAAGTATTATACAAAAATATTCAGACAGCAAAGCGAAGCGAAAAATGCATTAATATACGGGATGTCTCATCTAAAATATCAATGTTGTTGGTATTTTGCAATATAAGCGGCAACTCCCCAGAGCTGAAAACATTTTAGATCGATAGAGCACAACTAACTACCCAAGAAACCAAATTTTCAAAATAATCCCACGTCCTGTCCTTCGTGAACATCTAACCTACCATCGATCGTGATTCATCCAGTATAGACAGATAAGTGGAATAAATTCAGGATCTTAGTCATTGTATATATTTATAAAAAATCCCGAAACATGTCAATTTTAAATTAAAAACTGGCATCCTGCAATGTGAAAACTTCACCTCTACATAATGTAAGACAGCTTCTTTGAAAATATTTGGCAATAAAAGAAGAAAATAGAAAATTTATGAAAATCTGGTTTTTCTTTAAATCAATTTGTTTTAATGAAAAAATTGAATAAAACATATCATTAGATTTTATACGACAATAACAGAACTGCCTGTCATTCTCCATAGTTTCTTTGAGTGTGGACATTGTAATTCAGGCTTACAACTATTTATATCTTCTTCAAAAACAACGATTTATCCATAAGTATATTTATTTATATCTAACTCAACAATTTTTTTTACACAAATAACTTTAAAGGCATGACCACATATTCAATCTCCAATGATTTTTTCTTCATTGCTTATATACATTTATAAAAAAAGTACTTAACCTTCTGCCCTCAACCATAAATTTTCAAACAATTGTGCAACTACGCATTATAAAATGTGAAAAAGTAGATGCCATCAAAGATAACTTTCTTGAAAATAAAAGCTTAATAATATGTGGCTTCACTTTAAATCACATTTTTGTAATTAAAATATGGAATAGATCTTATATCAATCGATTTTTTTTTAAATTAGAAAATGACCCTTTCATTAAGGTGAGTCAGGATTGAGTTTCATACATATTTACATATATAACAATCAATTACCCATAAGTATGTTTATTTCTATCTAATAACTCAACATATTTTTTTACACAAATAACTTTATTATGTAAGCCATGTTAAATATATAAAGAGTGTGTATTGCCCCGTGTGCATATAAATTGGCATTTTTATTTCAATTTCGCTTATATGTCATGTTTTGCAACTAAATATGAAGCAGAGATCAATATTAAGCTTCAGTCAGTCGGCCAGACAGATACTGAAAAAATCGGCATTCTCGGTCGAATTCTCTATTGTAGTGTCGACTTTACGATGTGTCGGCCCAACGAACTGTGCCACAATTTTAAATAGAAAGTAGGGGCTTGTGGTCTCATTTAAAAGATCTCTTTATTCTCTATTCAAAAATGCTATGGTTTTAAAATTTATTGCAAAAATGAACAGTAAAAAAAAAAGAAGTTTATCTGATTGACAACTTTGCTACAACACACAAAAAAATTTATAACTAATCGGGTTTTCTTGATAATGAGAAAGCAAGCAAAAACCATTTCAGTATCCTTTTTGGCCGGTATCACTCAAAAAGAGGACATAAGAAGTTACCAACATTCTTCATAGTTGGTAATGTTGGTTTTGTTTAAAACGCCTTAGAAACTTTCTGTGTAATCGTAACCACATGACAAAAGTTATCAGTTGTTCATTGCAATTCAGAAACATGGTTTATTTAACAGAATTGCATAAAGTAACAATTCTACAGATGATTGGTTACAGAGATAAAACACAATCACAGATTGAAGTTGCTCGCCTATTTCAAGGAAAAGGTCCTGTTTTGCTGCCTATATTTTAATAAAAAAATTTGCTAATAATACTAATAAAACTATATTCAGGTAATAATCAAATAAAAATGTTAGTAAGCAAACAGTGGTGTAACATAAGATAAAATACTGCATAATATCAGTAGAATTAAAAGATCTTCTTAACGAACATTGATGTCAACTTAAGCTATCGTTATTGAAATGTTTTAACACTCGACACATCAAGTCTAATGTTCTCTCATAAAAATATTTTCAACCAGCCTTTTATTGATTTAAACTGCTTCTAAATAACTCATATTATTGTGGAATGCCAAGTTTTCTAAAGAAGTCTTCCATGTTGGTCCTGGATGATAATTTATTTTTCAAATATTCTTTTGTTTGGACCTGTAATAAGAAATAACTGATTTTCTCCACACAGTAAAATTGTTGTTTTAAGAACATAATAATAATAATAATGATTTGTCCAAAAACACAAAATACAGAAAAAATTTAATAGTAGCATTTTACAGGAACGATAAATTATTCATGCACTATAAACCAAATTAGGTTTGTGTGTGCACATAAGTAATAAAATAAATATATTAACATAAGCATGAAAATAACATAAAAAAGAGAAAGAAAAAGTAGAGAACTAAATTAAGATAAAAAAAGCTATATACACATTATGAACTTAAAGCAGTTTTTCTCTTTTATAAAACCTTATTTACAAAAATAATCACCTATACGTATATTTACAAAAAGCAAAATTTACGATATCGCAAAAAGCATTATATAAGTTATTGTTATTAAGAGTTGATCAAAATATCCACCCAAGTTTACAACCAAACAACACAATGCTCCATTGAATTTACCTCTATTTTTAAGAAACCAACTTGTTAACTATCTGTTTGACTGTTTCCCAGTTATACAAAACTTCGATTCAAGGCAGTTAAGTAATTCAGGGCCTACAAATGAAATGTGACGCTGTCCAAATGTAAAATATTTAAAGGGGACAATTACCTTATCGTTAGAGATACCATCATCATTTTATGATGGTTCAGTGTCTCTTGAAAGCTATCCCTAGAATTCATGAACTTAAGTACCGACAAAGTAAAAGTCTTTTATGTGGAGAAGGTCACTATCTTTATAGACCAGCTCCGAAGGGTACAAGATATCTTTGTCAACCATAATTTTCATTATCCATTTCTGTGTCGAATAAAGTTTAGTAAAATGTGTTTTATATGCAGCCCCCAAATAACAATAACATAATTTGAAATAGATTCTACAGTGGCCTGATAAAATATTTTTATCCATTTCCGTTCAAGTATATGTTTAAGTTGTGAGAATTTGTGACTAGTTTTACGAATACTGTTGTTAACATAATTTATATGGATATCCCACTTAAGTAGTGGATCGATATGAACACCTAGATATTTTACACTTCAACACTTATCAATGCTATCAAAGTGACATGTGTTATTGTAATTTTAAATCTAATTTTATTAATATTCGACAACATTGTCTTAGTTTTGCAAAGGTCAAAAATTTAGTTTTAGATAAATTGAGTAAAAGTAGATTCGAATCTAACCATTATTTGATTTTTGAAAGCCCTGAGGATACAGCTCCCAGTACTTGGTCCCATGAATTATGAGAGAAAATTACCGCGGCATCATCCGCATAGCATACCATTTCTCCTCCCAAGTCTACATTCATTAGGTCATTAATGTAGATCAGGAACAGAATCGGGCCTAAAACTGTTCTTTGGGGGACTCCAGTTTCAACCCTAATCTGATCACTAACACTGTCACCTATGCGGACTCTTGTTTTCTATCATAAAGGTATGATTTAAATAAGCTGAGAGCAAGACCGCGTATACCAATTTTTTCCAGTTTTATCTTTATCAAACAAAAACATGTTTTGGTTAACGTATAAGAAAGTCTTTATTCAGTTATAGGCTAGCACATAATGAATAAAACATACTCTATATTAACAGGCCCTTAAGAAAGACAAAAAATATATCAGCAAAATGTTAATGAAAATTATTACTTATAAATAAATGTATCTATAATAAATAATGAAAGCTAACATATTCTAATAAGATCTAACTATCTTACCATTAATTTAGTATCACACATTCCATTCTTTCCAGCCAAATGCCATAAGTTTAATGCCAACGTGGTTAGGGTAGGAGAATCCATGCTACTTCTAACAACAATTCTAATACAAGTTTCCAATGCCAAATAAGCTTGCTTGCGACAAGATCCAAGTAATTTCAGTTGGTTAAGGAGTTCTCTCAACACTATTGAACATAACTTATTTATTTCTGAGATAAATTTAGGGTCTGATCCATATAATGAGTCATTTGACTCAACTAGAAATTAAAATAGTATAAGACAACGTATGTGGGTTATAAGTAATGCTTCTTCAATAAAAAAAATTAAATACAAAACTACAAATCTGCGAATAGTAAAGTTGAAATAATGTACAAGGATAAGATTTTACTCTTTTAGTCTTTTTTAAAAATTTTTCAGTTTAGAAAACAATGACAAAGAAGTTTTAGGGCATTTTATTTTGACTTTAATCCATATTTTAGGAATATATGTTTTTTAAATAGAACAGCCTGTATATTATTAGTTTTTATACATGTTATATATTTGCTTCTGCTGTTTCCAGGATATAGGATTTGAATTCAATGATTTGATCAAAATCAAGCAACTGCGGACTGTCAGTTCACAAAACAAATCATTTCATTTTTATTTAACAGATGCAGTGTGCTTTGAGAAAATTATACACATTATTATAAAAACAAAATTAAACGCTATAAAACTTTGTGTATCTGGCTAATATTTTACTAGTTTTAACAGAAGCACACTCTTTTGAACTTTTGTGGAACTCTCTGGTCCAAAAGCAAATGCAATAAAACAAGTTTGGACGAATTATGTGAAGTATTAATAACACTAAATGTCACAATTTTGTAGCTGACATTGAGAAGGTTCCAAAAGAACTACTATGAACTACTGTGTGAAAAATAATAGTGTTGTAATGTAATATTTACTGTGGAATAAATGTATTTTTAAAACTACATATTATTCTGCAAAAAACTACTTGAAATTAGAAATGATCAATAAATATTTTATATTTTGCAAGCAAGTACATGATCTAACATTTTAACACAATTATTTAACAAAGCTCCGGTAACAGTATTCTCAAAGTACATATGGCATGTCTTAAATAAAAACATTTCTTTGTTGTCTTCAGTAGATTGACACACAATAAACGGTTGCTTGATTTAAATCAAATTCTTATATTTTGCAAAAGACTGAAGTAATCACATGTCATGTATATATTGATAGTCAGAAAATATTGCAGATTCCAAACTCAAAAGAAATTCTCACACAACTATCTTATCATTTTTAACCAATGAGAACATTTGTGTTCATATATATATATATATATATATATATATATATATATATATATATATATATATATATATATATATATATATATATATATATATATATATATATATATATATATATATATATATATATATATATATATATATATATATATATATATATATATATATATATATATATATTGCTATGAAATGCGATAGGCCAATATATATGTTAGTTCAATAATTATTGTTTAAAATACATAATGTCTGAAAATCTATTCATCGATAATTTTCTATTACTAAAATTATATAAAAAAGGTATATTCAGATAATTTACCATTTACATGTAAACTGACAAATTAAAATAATAGATACTTTAAAACAGCCAGTATATATGTACTGTGCCAAAAAATAGAGCAAGTTATAGAAGAAATAGTTTTATTATAAGCTAGATTATCTAGGCACCAGGTTGTCAAGGAAAAATGTCAACAAAAAAGGAGATTTTAGAGAGGTGTCAGAAAAAGGAGGAGATGTCAAGGAATTTTTAGGAAGATTGCAAATATAAGTGTTTGGTTTTCTTTATGAAGATAGATAGAAGGAATTTTGAAAAGATTGCAAAGATAAAGTGTTTGGTTTTGTTTATGAAGATATATTGAAGGAATTGGGAACATTGCAAATATAAGTTTTTGGTTTTTTTATAAAGATATATTGAAGGAATTTGGAACGTTGCAAATATAAGTGTTTGGTTTTCTTTATGAAGATAGATTGGAGGAAGTTTTAAAGGAAAACATAAGAATGTTAACCAGTATTCGAGAGTTTGTAAAGTTGAAAGCAAAGTTATCTAGACAGTTTTGAACAAGAAGTGAAATTTGATAGGAACATTTTCAAGTTTTGTTAGTGAAGCCAGTGTCACAAACAGCGTTTAGTACAGTTTTGAAACTTAGGTCCGACGTCTATAAAGGTTTTTCTTGGTGCCACAGTTGATACAAAAGGTTTCTAATCACAAGGATTAGGAAGCCTTATAGAAGCAGAAAACAATTAAAAAGGTCAATGGTAAAGCAGATTAAGAAGATAAATATTGAAATAAAATAAGGGTACCATCATTAAGTAAGTAGTATTTAATTATTTAAATTTATATCGAGTTAGAAAAAGTGCACTTTGTAGGATGGATGTGTAAATAATATAGTGTAAAGTAAAGTTGATAGATAGATAGATAGATAGATAGGTGCTTTATTGTCCAAAGATAAAAATCTTATTGACAAGCAAAGTGTTAACATATAAAAGTAAAAGTTGTCAAAAGATAAAAACACAAAAATATAAGTTCACAACAAATAGTAATATAAATGCATATGTAACTAGTATAACTATATATAAATAACAATATAAACATAAATACACAGCTGACTAACAATATAATAAAACACACAATATATAGAAAGCAGCTCAAATGAAAACAACCAATCGAATCTGTCACAGTATTGAATAATAACATTTTTCAATTAAAAATTCCTTAAGCTCTTTCCTAAAAATTTCAATGTCACCAATCCTCCTCAAGTTTAGTGGTATCTGGTTAAATATCTTTTTACTATTATATATCAATGACCTCTTTAATAATGATGTGGACGGTATAGGAAGAGGAATGTCTTGTATCACGAGAAGACACTGACTTGATTTCATCTTTATATTTTTCATGCATAAGGCATGCAGTCTCCAAAACAAACAGAGACGGTAGGGTCAATATCCGCTCAGAAACAAATAAAGGTCTACAAGAGTCACGGACACTAACCCCACACAAATATCTGATGGCTCTTTTCTGCAGAATAAATACAGAATTGAAAAGATAACCTGCACAAGAGCCCCAGTAACAAATGCCATGTCTTAGATGGGACTCCACAAGTGAGAAGTAAACATTTCTAGATGTACTCTTGTCCAAGCTTTTTGAAACAACTCTTAGTGCGTGACAACCTGATGAAAGCTTCTTACATAGATGATTTATATGTGTTTCAAATTTTAACGATTGATCAATGTATAGTCCCAAAAACCTAACACAGCTCTCGTTTCCAAGTTCCTCAGCTACTAGAGTCACAGCAGGCAGACTACATTTAAAATGCATGATATTAGTCTTAGAGACATTCAAAGTTAACAGATTTGAAATAAACCAGTTTTCTATCATCTTCATATCCTCTGCCACAGTGCACTCCAGTGCTCCAACACTATCACTACTCCACAAGATGGTTATATCATCTATATGACCCTTAATTTTCAACATAGACAGGTCATTAATACAGAGTAAAAACAGCAGTGGGCCAAGAACAGACCCCTGCGGAACACCATGGTGAATATGTTGGTACCCAGAGCTAATATGACCAAGTTGAACACTCTGCTGACGATCAGATAAATAGGACCTCAACCATTCAAGCAAAGTCCCCCTAAAGCCATAAGTAGGAAGCTTGCGTAACAGTATCCCATGGTCAACACAATCAAATGCTTTAGTGAGATCACAGAACACTGCCGCAGCCACCTGATTGTTATTCAGTGAAAGGTACAGATTTTCAAGAAAAGAAAATATTGCATCATTTGTACCTTTTTTAGGTTGAAATCCAAACTGGGAAGGTGTTAGGATCTTGTGTTTACAAATAAATACCTGCATTCTATTTTTAATTAATTTCTCAACTATTTTAGAGACAGAGCACGAAAACTATTTGGAGAATCTGTTTCACCTCCTTTATATGGAAGAATTACTCTAGCCATTTTCAGAGACGAAGGAAAAGATCCCGTTACAATCGAACTATTAATTGCATCTGCCAAGATTTCAAGAACCCAGTTAGGAAGGTGAAGAAGCAGTTTGACAGACATACCATCCCACCCGATAGAGTCCTTGTTCTTAAAATCATGGAGCACTCCATGAATCTCAGCAGAATCGACCGGCGTAAAAAAGAAGGTGTCAAGGATAAAAACATCATCCATGAAGCCCAGTGGATCCGTCCAAGGGACCCTCCACTGTATCAGCCCAGAAGCAATAGAACAATAATAATCATTGAGATGATTAGGATCCAGTTCAGGAGTCACCCTATGCGAACCATGCCTTCCCGAAAGATCATTAACAATCGACCATGACTCTCTCTGCCTGTTTGAAGACCGCAGTATCCTTTGTCTATAATATTGTTGTTTTGCAACCTTTAAAACCCTTCTGTATATCCGTCGATAATTATTAAAATAGAATATGAAAGAGGCATTGTTACCAGCATATTTTCTAATTGTATGCAGGCAACGCATGTTTCTTGATGATACTTTCAATCCTTTAGTAATCCATGGTTTCTTTATTTTATTCTTTATGTCCTTCAAAGGAAATGCAATATTGAAGAAGTATATTAATCTATTATGGAACTCGCTTAAGGGATCTGAAGAATTCAATATACAATCCCAGCTGTTTGTTGCATATAATTGTGAAAATATACTGTAGTTATGCGGAGCAAACACTCTTCCACGTTTTTTTTTTCAATTTTAGTGAATTTTCGTAGAAAAAATTCACTAATGGGGAGATCCCGACTTTTGAATTTTGAAAAAATTTTTGCAAATGAGCGCGAACTAGGACCCCTAGAACCCATATCCGGGGTCAGTTTCAATTTTTATATGTTTATATATATATATATATATATATATATATATATATATATATATATATATATATATATATATATATATATATTTATATATATATTTATATATATATATATATATATATATATATATATATATATATATATATATATATACAGTGTGGAACAGCCAAATGGAATAAATTCGATAACGGATAAATGAGGACGTGTTGGGAAAAACGCTTGGACACGTCGATTTGTATTTTTAACTGCGCATCTTTTTCAAGAAAAAAAAATTATTTAGGGTGCGTCGTGACAGTGGCCAATACCAACTTTCTTATTTTAAATACAAGCCCGTGTATATTATTAATTTTTTGGATTCTTCAGAAAATTCTAGACATAATTCATGTACAATGTCCTATACCTATCTTCAACTGTTTCGGAAATATTAAGTATTTTCAGATTTATTACAAAAATTAACATTAAAAATAGAAAATTATTTTATTTCACAAATTCTAATAAGAAATACTGATTATTTCTTAATAATTTAAAAAAACAAAAAAAAATTAATGTCAATGTAGTAAATGTTCAAAATGCTCGCCACGAACATCTTGGCAACATGCTAATCTGGTATAGAAATGTCTTCTAACATTACTCAACATCTCAGGCGTGACTGATCTAATCGCAAGCGTGATTCGTCTTTAAGTCATCTAAGTTGAGGGGCTTAGTTTTGTCTACAATACTTTTGACATATCCCCACAAAAAGTAGTCTAATAGCGACAGATCAGGAGATCGTGCTGGCCATTCTATCGATCCGCGCCTCCCTATCCACCGATTTGGAAAAATTTGGTTCAGGTACTGCCGGACATTGATTTGGTAATGGGGCGGTGCTCCATCTTGCTGAAACCATATTTTATTGGCAGGAACTTGTGGGTTTGCTGGATCTGGATATAAGTTTGTCAAAGTTGGCACGACATTATTTTGGAGCAGTTCTAAATATTTATCCCCATTCAAGTTGCCATCAATGAAAAAGGGACCTACGATATGATTTCCAACAATTCCTGCCCAAACATTAACTTTTTCAGGATATTGCGTATGTTCCTCTCTCATCCAATGAGGATTCTCATTAGACCAATAGCGGCAATTTTGACGATTAACATGACCGTGAAGTGTAAATGTGCTCTCATCAGAAAACAAAACATCTTGTAATTGGATCACATTGTTATCTAACATTGCCATCATTTGTTCACAAAAATACGTTCTCCTATCGAAATCGTCCTCCATGAGCTCCTGAGTTGGTATCATTTTATAGGGATGCATTTTACTTTCCTTTAATGTTCGAAAAATTGCTGTGTGGCTAACGTTGAATAGTTGGGCTGCTTGTCGACCAGAAGTATGTGGGTTTTCTTGAAACTCAAGCGTAATATCCAATTTCGTATCGTCACTTACTGCATTGGCAGCTACTTTTTTTATCTGTCTCACATGACCAAGCTCGCGAAACTGCTTTTCTATTTTGCTAATTGTTCCTTGGGATACAGGCGGCAAATTTGGAAATTTTTCGTGAAATAAGCGAGACACTTCCATCTGTGTCCGTGTGTTATCTCCATAACCAATCATTTGTAGAATGGTTATTTTGTGCATTTCTGTTAAATGAACCATTTTTCTGATATTATTACGTACAGTTAACGAAATTCAAACGACAATAGCACTGACACTAATCACTACTGTCATGCAGGCAGACAACAAGTTGCTAAGGCTACGAGTTTTATACGAACAGAAAGAAAACTGTTTTTGTTTTTGTTTCATTTCATATCAGTAAAAAGAAACGCAGGAATGGTTTTTGTTTACTTTCTCATTATCAAGAGCTGAATGGGAAATAAGTATTGAATGCAATGTAGCGAATTTGTGAAATAAAATAATTTTCTATTTTTAATGTTAATTTTTGTAATAAATCTGAAAATACTTAATATTTCCGAAACAGTTGAAGATAGGTATAGAACATTGTACATGAATTATGTCTAGAATTTTCTGAAGAATCCCAAAAATTAATAATATACAGGGGCTTGTATTTAAAATAAGAAAGTTGGTATTGGCCACTGTCACATGACGCACCCTATATAATTTTTTTTTTCTTGAAAAAGATGCGCAGTTAAAAATACAAATCGACGTGTCCAAGCGTTTTTCCCAACACGCCCTCATTTATCCGTTATCGAATTTATTCCATTTGGCTGTTCCACACTGTATGTATCACACCGATAACTCAAAAAATAATAGGCCGATTTTGATAAAATTTGGCATGTACCTTTCTTTTGTTAATATCTTGGATAAGTTCGTTAGTCAGGAAAATCGGACGAGGTTTTCCGGGAAAATTTTGAGTTTTCATTCGAAAAAAATTCATATCTCAAAAAGTAATAAGCCGATTTTAATAAAATTTGGCACATACCTTCCTTTTGCAAATGGCTTTGACATGTTTGTTAGTCAGGAAAATCTGACGAGGTTTTCCGGGAAAATTTTAAGTTTTTATTCGAAAAAAATTCATATCTCAAAAAGTAATAAGCCGATTTTAATAAAATTTGGCACATATCTTACTTTTGTAAATGGCTTTGACATGTTTGTTAGTCAAGAAAATCGGACGAGGTTTTCCGGGAAAATTTTGAGTTTTCATTTGAAAAAAATTCATATCTCAAAAAGTAATAAGCCGATTTTAATAAAATTT
Source organism: Tillus elongatus (assembly GCA_964006375.1). Classification (NCBI taxonomy): domain Eukaryota; kingdom Metazoa; phylum Arthropoda; class Insecta; order Coleoptera; family Cleridae; genus Tillus; species Tillus elongatus. The sequence continues at coordinate 80,476,139 of OZ023264.1, forward strand.
GGCATGTACCTTCCTTTTGTAAATGGCTTTGACAAGTTCGTTTTTTAGAAAAATTGGACGAGGTTTTCCGGAAAAATTTTGAGTTTTCATTTGAAAAATTTTTTTATCTTAAAAAATATAAAATCTATGATAACCAAATTTGGTAGGTAGGTTTACGATATAAAAAGCAAACTATACACCAAAATTTAGATTTTTATGTTACAAGAAAAAAAAGTTATAATAAAATATTTTGTGCCAGATCATTTCTATGAAAATTCACTACCATAACGCACTTGCTGCGTCCCGAGCTTTTTCTTTTGGAATCGGTTAAAGACAACTTACATAAGCAAGCTGCATGATCAGACAAACCAGCGTTAACAATGCAACAGTCCAAAACATTCACACCTACATTTGTACATATGTAGTCTATAATACTTCTGGAGTGCTGGGAACATCTAGTTGGTGAATCTATCAACATATGCAGATCAAAAGAATCCAACATACAAGACAGGTTGACAACATTAGAAGAGGCTTTATTTAAATAATCGAGATTAAAATCTCCTGTGAGAATCACAGTAGAATTTACAGGCAACACAGAGAGAACCATCTCCAATTTTTGAAGAAAAAACTACTATTAGAAGTAGGCGATCTATAAATGCACAATACATACATATTCAATTTCTTGCAACAGGCAATAGAGAACTCAAAATGCTTTTCCACTAAGAGCTGATTGTACTTATCAACATCAATAAAGTTGTAACATTCTAAAAAGTCTTCTCTTATCATAATCAATGTACCGCCATGAGAAAAACAAGATCTATTAAACCGGGATATTATAACATAGGGGGGCACAGAAAAACCTTCTTCTGGCTTCAGCCAATGCTCAGTTAGCAGCAGTATCTCAGGATTGCCTATACTATCCAAGAATAAACTCAATTCATCAACCTTATTACGTACAGATTGAACATTTAAAAGTACAACTGAGAACTCTACTTTTTTGTACCTAAAAAAGAAGTTTTACTGCTGCCACTAGCATCTTGTCCTACAGTTTCATTAGCAACTGAATCACTATAATGAGGTACCATGGATTCATAAAGTGCTATATTTTCAGGCTCAATAAAAATTAAATTTTTTACAATAGGTTTGCTATTAATAATCTCTACTATTTTCATACAGATTTTAGGATTATTGATCAAGTGTCTTGGCAACATATAAGAGTTTAAAAGAGAAATATTACCCTGTGAATAGTTATTAACTTTCATCAGAAAATCACAAATTTTATTATTGAATTTACAAACATTTTTGTAAATTCTACTCCCAACCAGGCCCGGACTCAGAACAGGCAAGAATATAAAATTTGTTTGGGTACAATTTTTAATTTTGTTCCATATCTGTTTTATTTTTGGATATTTCCTTCGAATAAAATCATGAAAACCAGCATTTATAATCACAAAATCACTTTTATCATATGTTTTCACCAGCATATCAACGTTTTCCAGAACACCTTCAAAAGAAGCACCGGGTTTAATAATAGACTGTACAGTGTAATTCTCACTTTCCAATTGTTTCACTAATAGAGGTATAAAGAGATATCTGCCATTTTTTTTTTTTTTTTTTGTTCCCTCAGGGCTCGTCCGCGGCCTTGCCGCCCCGATAGCACCGCAACCCTTGGTTGATTGTGCATACCCCTAGTCTTACTCCACCCATTCCAAAATCACTGTGCCTTGAACTAGTCTGCACAGCGATTGGTAGGGTGAAGTTTTATATTGCTCTGTCTCCGGTCTAGAGTGACCGTAGATCAGTTGTCTTTTCCGGTCCAGAGCTATACACTCGCACAAGATGTGCTGGGCTGATTCCTCCCCCTCGCCGCAGAGTCTGCATGCGAGGTCCCCTTCGAACCGCCCCATTTTATGTAGGTGTTTCTTGACGGCCATGTGTCCCGTCAAGAGACCTGTTGTGTTTCTGAGCTGTCCTCTGCTAAGGTTTAGCAGCTCCACAGCTCTCTTTGAACTGGGTCCGTCAATTATTGACTTCCCATGTCTGAGCCCTGGACAGTCCGCCCAGTACACCTTGTGTTGGTTTCTGACCCAGGACTTAATGGCTCCCCTGGCAGTGCTCTTTGACACGCCCAGAGCCGGTTCTGGTCCCATAAATGGTTCTGCTGACCCCCTCTTTGCGAGACTGTCAGCTTCTTCATTGCCTTTGACCCCCGAGTGACCCGGCACCCAGATGAGGGTCACCTCATTCTGCCCAGCCAGGTCGCTCGTCTCGTCTCGGCACTCACTCACCAGCCAGGAATTTACCCGTGGGCTACTTAGTGCCTTAAGGGCTGCCTGGCTGTCTGTGGCTATGAGGATCCGCTTGTTGGTGTAGCCCCTCCTCTTGTTCTCCCGCACACAGTGCAGGATGGCGTACATCTCGGCCTGAAACACCGTTGCATGGGCTCCGAGGGAAATACTGTGACTTACCCTCGGTCCTTCCGAGTAAACACCTGCCCCCGTCCCACGCTCCCCGCCAGATCCGTCCGTGAACCAGACGAGCGCGTCCCGTGGTATGCCCGGTGTCTCCTCCCGCCATGCCCCGCGATCAGGGATTTCCACTGTGAAGTTGTTTTCCCTGCACATTCGCGGGCTCGCGAAGTCTGACCTCATTTCAAGCATGGGTTCCTTCACGATCTCCTGAATTTTGCAGTGGCCCCTGAAGCCTGGGTTGATCTTCAGTCTACCATTGCAGGCTAGTCTGTATAGTCCTAGCCTGGCCTCTCCCATAATAACGAAGTGTAGGGGGGGTAGATCCAGCAACACCTCCATGGCGGCTGTTGGGGTTGAAGACATGGCCCCTGTGATGCCTAGGCAAGCCATCCTTTGGATCTTGCCTAGTTTTTGTTTGGCACTGGATTGTGTCACCTTAGGCCACCAGACCAGTGCCGCATATGTTAACGATGGTCTGACCACCCTTGTGTACAGCCAGTGGGCCATACTAGGTCTTAGTCCCCACGTTTTTCCATATAGCCGCCTAGTGACGGCTAAGGTCATGACTGCCTTACGCAGTATTTTTCCAATGTGACCATTCCAGGTTAGCTTAGAGTCCAATACGACCCCAAGATATTTTACCTCCCTGGCCATTGGAACGCTCCTACCGTATAGAGTGAGAGTTCTGTGGCTTTCACACTTCCTCCTCCTCGTAAACGGCACGACGGTTGCTTTCTCGGGGCTCACCCCGAGCCCTTGATCAACCGTCCACCCTTCCACCACTTTCAGTGCAGTCTGCATACGCTCCCACACTGCCTGTGTGACCTTTCCTCGGACTATGATGACAATGTCGTCCGCATAGCCCTGTACCTCATACCCCCCTCCCGAGAGCCTCCCCAGCAGGCCGTCCACGACTAGACACCAGAGCAAGGGAGACAGAACGCTCCCCTGCGGACACCCCGCCGCGACCCCCGCCAGCAGAGTCCCTCCCGCGAGTGAGGTGAACACCGCCCTGTCCCTGAGCATGGAACCGATCCACCTGCAGCAGGTCTCCTCTATTCCACGCTCCCGGGCAGCTGCCAGAACCGATCCGAACGAGGTGTTACTAAAGGCCCCCTCTATGTCTAGGAAGGCCCCCAGCGCCACCTCCTTGTTCTCCAGCGTATTCTCCAGTTTCAGCACCAGTTGGTGCAGTGCTGTTTCTGTTGAGAATCCTGCTCTGTATGCATATTGTCCGCAGTGTAGAGGATATGCTTCCAGTACACCGCCCCTAATGTGCCGGTCGAGCAGTTTTTCCACTGTTTTCAGCAAGAAGGACATGAGACTTATTGGCCTCAGGGACTTTGCCTGGTCTGTTGGACGCCCAGGTTTAGGAATAAATACAACCCTGGCCAGTCTCCATGCCCTCGGAATGTACCCCAGAGCCAGGCTGGCCCTCATAATGAGGGTAAGCACCGGCGCCAGTATATCTATCCCCTGTTGGAGCATGATGGGCATTATTCCATCAAATCCCGGCGATTTGTATGGCTTAAAGCTGTTAATGGCCCATCTGATTTTGCTCCAGGTAACCACCTCTTTAGCGACTGTCCAGTCTACTCTAGATGCCCGCCTATAAGACGCCTCTATTTCTGAGTGTTCCCAGTCCGGAGGTGATTGGTTTATTATGTTACAGCCGGGGAAGTGCGTCTGGAGTAAAATTTCCATAGTTTCCTCCCCCGAGCTTGTAAAGCCTCCCGTGGGTGTTCTAAGGGAGCCTATGTTAGTCTGAGGGCCCTTAGACAGGATCTTGTGTAGTCGAGCACTCTCAGACGTGTTTTCCACTTCTTCGCAGTGCCTCCTCCACGACTCCTTCTTGGCGTCCCTCAGTCTTTTGTTATAGGTCGATAGGGCCTGTCTATATTCATCCCATGCTCCCGACCTTTTGGCCGCGTTAAACAGCTTACGAACCTGCGTCCTCCTTTGCCTGAGGTCCTCGTTCCACCATGGGACGTTCCTGGTGGACACCCTCATTTTCAGGGGGCAGTTGGCGTTATAGGCCGAGGTAATTGCGTCTCGCAATTGGACTGCTGCAATCTCGAGGTCTATTGAATCCCTTATGGCCCTCTCAACCCCCCGCAGTTCCACAGCTAGGTCTGCCCTGTAGGCTTCCCAGTCCGCCTTGCGGGGGTCCCGGTACCATACCGTTTCTCTTTCGACTTTGGCGATTTCAAACCGGATGTATCTGTGGTCTGAGCTACTCACTTCCCCAGACACAGCCCAGCTTTTAACAAAGTCACCCAGAAACTGGGTGGAAACTGTTAGGTCTAAAACTTCCTCACGCCGTGTTGTGACGAATGTCGGTTTATTACCTCTATTCAATATGTCTAAATTAAATTTCATAAAGAATTGTAAAAGTGCCTCACCCCTAGAGTTTGTGTCCGAGCTACCCCACAACTCATGGTGCGCATTCGCATCCATGCCGATGATGGTCTGCCATCCACCTGCTCTGCTACCCACCATCAGCTGCTCCAATTCGTTGGGTGGAGGAAGGTCCGTGCTGTCCCCTGGCAGATAGGCTGACGCGACAGTAATGTCCCTCAGCCCATCCGCTCCTCCACATCGGATTTTGATCGTTGCCAGGTCCCTGGAACAGAAATTCATTAGAGGGAGAAACTCTATCCCTTCCCTGACAAAAATGCAGGCCCTCGGATTCTCGCTGGACCTGCTGTAGATGAGCTTTCCATTAGCTCCGCCGAGTCCCTTGATCTCTCCTTTGTAGGAGTACGGTTCCTGGATGAGGGCCACATCCGTGTTCCTCAGAGCCATTAGTAGTCCGGCCGTGGCTGCCCTACTGTGTTGGAGGTTGACCTGAAGGAACCTAAGTCCCATTAACCCTTAATTGCTTCCCCAGTGGGCGGAAGCTAACCCTTCCCATGCCCCAGAATGCCTTGAAGGAGGTTCCTTCAAGGGCTCTGTAAGATGTCGGGTCGATCGAGAAGGCGAGCGTCTGTCCTTTCTCCTCTGCCTTCCTGCTTAGAACCGACCAGTGTTGCGTCCCCAGTTCAGGGTTCTGGATCTTAAGTCTGCTGATCACCGTCTCCTGCGGGACGGTGTCAGGGATCCGTACGAGGACCTTGCGTCTCTTTGGGAGTTCCTTGGGCTCGACGGCTGTCAAGTCTGCCCCCTCCCAAATCTGACCGAGGCCCCCGATCGTTTTCCGCAGCCAGTCCCGCGACTGCGGGCCGGCACAGGTTATCCAGAGGATGCCCCCCGTCAGGCGCGTCCGGTGGAACTGAGGCGGGCTCTCCCCTTCCTGAAGAGAGTCCACTGCAGCTACCACCGCAGCCTGGATCAGGTCCGCCTTCCCCTGGTCTAGCGTGACCTCAGGATGGCGTCTGTCAATCACCGCCATCCCGAGGCCCTCCGCAGCCTCCCTGTAAGAGCCAGTCTGCGCCGGTGTTCCGGCCTTAGTTCCTTTGGGAGGTCTGTCTGTAGTAGGCGTGCTAGAGCCAGAGCGCGGCGTCTTCCGACTCGCACTCTCCTCTTGCGCCTTTACAGGCACCCTGGCCCTTTTGGAACGTCTGTCTGTAGTGGGCGTGCTAGAGTTCGAGCGCGTCCTCTTCTGACCCGCACTCCCCTCTTGCGCCTTTACAGGTTTCTCGACCGTCCAGGTCCCAGCCGCCATTTTTTGCGCCCTCCGGAGCTTCTTTCTTTGCGCCCCGGAAAGACGCTTGGACTGCCGGGGCAGTCCCTCTACTCTAACAGTAGAGTCCTCACTGGTGGAGGGGCCCCCGGAGATATCTGCCATACTCGTCACTTAAAATTAGAATCCTTTTTGTGTCTTTATTTTTAATATAGGTCTTATAATTTTCATTTATAACGTTTTTATTCTGAAATACAAAGTGTTGGTTTACAGCACTATTCTGTTTATGTTCAGTCAAGTTCTCACGGACGGCACCACCATTATTACCATCACAAGTATTCTTAGTTAAGCACTGTAATTCTAAATTTTCGTAGCGAAGTCTCTTGGTTTCACTCATCAATGAATAATTTTCCTTTTCAAGTGTTTCAATACTCACCAGCATACTCTTCAACAATGAGTTCAATTTCTCCACTTCCCCTTCCAATTCAGCCACCTTGCTCTTCTCCTCGTTCACATTCCATTGCAAATTTTTGTTTCTTTCATTTATGTTACAAATATCACTATTCAAGTCTGCCATCTTTACCTTGTACTCATTTAATTGTTCCACGAATTTGTTTTCCACCTCAAACACCTCATCTTCAAACTCTTGTGTTCTACGCTTCATTCTACTCAAAAACTTATCTTTCTCCCTTATAACAATGTTCAATGTGGAGGCCTCTGATGAAAGATTATCTATTTTCTCCTGATATCTAGCAGCCATCTCTTCAATTTCGAAATCTTTTTGGCTGGTCCTGTGTTCTAAACTACTTATCTTTTCCAAAAGGATCTCTTCTCTACTGGTCCACTCATTCTGAATCCTCTGGCAGTCTTGTGAGCATATTATTGCAAAGTTCTCGTATTTCTTGTGATACTTCCAATCCCTTTCAAAACAGCTAGGGTGGAAAACATTATGACATCCTATACAGAAATACTTATTGAATTCCTTTCTACAGCATCTGAATTTTGAATCCATTTCTGCTGAGTCCAACACTGGCACTTGGATAAATAATTCTTTATCACCAATGAGTTTTTGCAGCCACTGATAAGCTTTATAAACATTAAATTTTCAAATTAAATCTTACTTGTATTGTTAGATTCTTCATTTATCAAATCTGTATCAAAAGCACCTAATCTATCACTAAAAGGTCCACAAAAACAGCAACAATACAATATAAATTTCAATAATACTGTCAAATTAGAACCCACAAATTTTGTTTAAATATATAAAAAAAAACTTGTTAAATTTTACAAGTAATTATAATTGATTTTGAATATTCTTTTGTTTTGATTTCACTTTGATAAGTTCAAAAAGTAAGTACCTTGAAGCACCCCTGAGCATTAAGAACTCATAGCTCTGCTAATAGTAAAAATATATATATAATAATACCATTACAATAATTATTAATATCGTAATAATATATATATATATATATATATATATATATATATATATATATATATATATATATATATATATATATATATATATATATATATATATATATATATATATATGTTCGGAAAGATTTCTGCGGCCTTTAATGTGAGACATATTTAGTTCTCTGGTTGAACCGCGTCCAGAATTTATGAAAACTCGACGTTTTGGCTCCTGTTTTGGAGCTATTTTCAAGAGGTAAAGGAAATATGTAAGGACACTCTAAGGCCTCAATCTGCCTACTCCTTAGAGCGGTGGACAAAGGTGGGTTGGGTTGTTGTAGCTCAATTACGGGGCCTCAATCTGCCTACTACTCAAATCTCGCTGGAGATCGTCTGTGAGGTCTGTGTGTTCAACCCTAGGCCTCAAACAGATCTGGCAGTTCGTTGCAAGTTTGGTATTATATATGTCGTTCCGTCTACCTGTTTCGTTATCAGTGAAAGTAGTAGGGTCACGGTCAATAAAGTGGGGGGCTTTGGTCACGGTACTTAAAGGATGAGGAGGATTAAGAGGATCACCGGCATTTTTTCAGACAGATAATGGGGAAATAAAATTGTCTGTGGAATTTATTTTCTTTTTGTGTGTTTGTAATGAAGATATAATAGGTTTCCAAGTAGTCGGAAGGCGAAGACCATCATCTCTTATTTAAAGAATCAGGATGTTTTTCAATCTCAATTGCTTCGCGGATAATTCTCGTTTTGAGGTTGTAAACCAGTGCTATTGTTTTGGCATTATCGAAGTCTATTTTGTGTCCTGTATGAATATGATGCATGGACAGCGCCTTGGAGATGTTATGTGATTTGGTGTGGTGTTTAAGTTGAAAAGATTTTGGGACCATGTGATGGTCCCGGCAGGCTTTTAGAAACGTGAAGTCACAAAGGAGACGACTTCTTATCCGCAAATCCCGTCTCCTTTGTGACCTCACCTTTCTAAAAGCCTGCCGTGACCATCACATGGTCTCAAAATCTTATCAACTTAAACACCACACCAAATCACATAACATCTCCAACATTTTATAACGAACAGGCTTTGCTCTATTTAGAAATTCCATTCACGAGACAAGACGATACCTTAACACTACCAACACACTGCTTTACGACATGTACATAAAAATACACACCTTCAAAATACACCCTACACTTTGGGACACTCTAGACAGACTCTCACAAAGTAACGCAGAGCATGTCACACAGCAAAAGACGGACGTACAGAAAAGAAAATTACAGCATCTTCTAGACAACAAAAATCTCAAACAACACTCATAATTTCAATCCTACTATAGTAGTTCACAATATTTCAAATTCCAACATAAGTGACGTCGCCATCAAACTCCTATCCAAAGGTTTTAATTTTGCACCAACCCCTAAATTCATCCCAATAGAAAAGATAATTTCTCAATCAGAATACGCGATAACACACTTACCAACTGACGACGCTGAAACTACGAGACAGGACATTGCCAGGATATTACGTTCTGCTAAACCTCCACCTTCCAACCTTTCTTCTCTCGAACGACAGTCAATCAGAGGCTTTAACCAAAACACAGAAATTATAATCCTACCAGCAGACAAAGGCAACGCTACAGTCATACCCGACAAAACAGACTATATACAAAAGATGGACAGTATACTAAACAACACAGACTACAAACAAATCCCTAATGACCCTACAACTTATCTTGAAAAGAAAACCAAAACTATCATCAACAACTCCCAACTCAGTCCTGACCTCAAAAAGAACTAATCCCCGCGAAAAATTATCTCGCATCCCTAGAAAATACGGTCTCCCAAAAATCCATAAGCCTGATATTCCCCTTCGCCCTAGTGTAAGTGCCCACCGTTCACCCACACAAAAACTTGCAAAACATCTAGCCAAAACTCTCCTAGTAGAAAACGCTACATCCTATGTCAAAAACTCCACCCATTTCATTGACCTTCTTCAAAACAACACAATTTCTCAAAACGACATCCTAGTTAGCTTTGATAAAGTTTTCTTATTCACTAATATACCTGTATCTGAAACCCTTGACATTCTCAAAAATAAACACAATATTTCACACGATACCTTAGCTCTTCTAGAACACTGCACATCTTATTTCCTTTTTCAAAACAAATTTTACAAACAAGTTCGAGGTGCTCCAATGGGTTCACCACTCTCTCCTGCATTGGGTAACATTTTCATGGAAAACTTCGAGACACAAGCCCTCAATTCATCCCAACTTAAACCGACCTGTTGGTTAAGATAGGTTGACGACATTTTCGCTGTCTGGCGGTAAAGAATCTCTAGACGAATTCCTTTCTTACCTAAATAACATCAACCCCCAAATCCACTTCACCATGGAAATAGAAAATAATTTTTCTTTGCCTTTCTTAGATGTACGCATAACTAAAAACCTAGTCAGATGATTTTCTTACACTGTCTACCGAATCGCAACTAACTTCCATGGTTCGAACACTAGTAATACGATCCCTTAGACTGACGGACAACAACAAACATACAGAATTAAACTTTTTAAGATAGACATTGCTAGAAAACGGATACGACAACAATCACATACTACGAAACATTAGAAACATACAACAACAAACCACTACACCACAACAAGAACAAACAGAGTCCACACAACAACACACAGCGTTTTTACCATACATTAAAGGTGTCACCTACAAAATCAGCCGAATTTTTAGAACCCATAATATCAAAACCGCATTCACAACAGAGCAAAAACTGTCAAATCTGATAAAAACTCCCAAGGATACGATTCCAAACGAATTCCACGGAGTTTACGAAATTCCTTGTTCCGACTGTTCCCGAACTTATGTAGGGCAAACAGACGTATCCACAATAGAATATATGAACACACCCTCGCAGTTAGAAAATCCGACCCCTCATCGGCGCTGGTCATGCATTATATTCATACAGGACACAAAATAGACTTCGGTAATGCCAAAATAATAGCACCGGTTTATAACTTCAAAACAAAAATTATGCGCGAAGGAATCGAGATTAAATATATATATATATATATATATATATATATATATATATATATATATATATATATATATATATATATATATATATATATATATATATATATATATATATATATATATATATATATATATATATATATATATATACGGATAACTCAAAAAATAATCGGCGGATTTTGCTGAAAATTGGTACGTACCTTCCTTTTGTAACTTAAGTGGCTTGGATAAGTTGGTTAGCCAGGAAAATTAGACCAGTTTTTCCTGGAAAATTTTGGGTTTTCTTTCAGAAAATTTTTGTATCTCCGAAAATAATAGCTATAACAACCAAATTTGGCACATACGTTTCTATTATCAAAGTTGCCCTATATACCGAATTCAGATCTCAAAGTTAAAAGGGGAAAAAGCTACAGGCATTTAAAGAAAAAACATTTGCCACTGGTGGCCAGAGGAAAGCACAAGAACAAAATATTTTGTGTGATTAACAAAGCCAATTGAATATTACACACAACGGTTAAGTTTTCTTGACGCAAAAAGGTCAAGAGGTAGCAGATAAAATATTTTTAAAATTTTATATTTTTTCTTCTCAAAACGCCAAAGTCACGATTTGAAACGTCAAAATTTGCAATTTTCAGACAACGAATATGAAATAAATACGGATTATGTAGGATACATGTCATTTATGACATGTCATAATAAGAGTGTTTCACTAAGCCTTAAGTTTCAGCTTCAACCATCATTGTCCTTCATTTTACTAAAATAATTTTGGGAAATCCATTTTAAATAGACCTTCTTTCTGATGCTTCGGCAGTAGTTTTAGCTATAGAGTTTATGGTTTAATAGTCTATATTTTAGCAAATTTTCGTAGAAAAAATTCGTTATTGAGAAGTCCGCGACATGAATTTTAAAAATGTTTCTTTAAATGAGCGCGAACCACAACCCCTAAAACCCATATTCGGGGTTAAGTTCAGTTTTTGTCTGTTTACACATATACAGGGTGACGCATTTCTACGGTAAAGCTCAATATATCCGTTATTATACAAGATATGAGAAAAAAATCATAATACGTTAATTATAGGATGGTGTCTCGAGCTGCATCTTATAAACCTATTTTGACAATCACAGGATGGCCCATACGTCGTTGGTGATACACACATTCTTTTATTTTTTAATAGTAACCCCTCATGTTATTGCACTTTTGTATTTTGATATCTTTCATCGTTTTTGAGTTGTTTCAATTGTTTTGCAACTTTTCACGTTTGTGGCACATCACAAATTGTAATACGAGTTTTTACCAATATAGTTAGCAGAGCCCCATGGAAATGACACATTCAGAGAGCTTTTTGTTTGTATTACTCGTCAAAAAAATCAGGCTGTCGTATACAGGTACTCTCAAATATAATAGCTGAACGTGAAAAGTTTTCGCAGAAATGTTTTTCGTATTTCTGTAGAAATCTTTTTTTGTAAGATTTTTGTGATATGTTGGTAATTAATAATAAATGTTTAGTAATTTATTGTACAAAAAGGTTGTTGAATGTTTGTGAACACTATAATTGAGTGTAACATTACTGAAGGCAATTTCTGTAAAAAAAGGATTTTTTTTAAATTTTGGTCCTACAGCTGTTAGTGAATAATTATATCTTGGTAGGTCTGTAAATAGCTTGGAGAGGTTCGTTGACCAGGAAAATCGGACCAGTTTTCTCTGGAATTTTTTAAGTTTATTTTCGGAAAGTGTGTACTTTCTGATACGACAAAGCTATTTTAATGAAATATGGTACATTGTTACTACTATAGGTTATACTGCCAACCAAATGCCCTTCTTTTACAAATAAGACATATTTTCCATTAGAATTATTTTGACCAAAATTCGCTACGATAACACACTTGCTGCGTCCAGACTTTTTTTCAATATCGAAATATTTAAGAGCAAAAATGGATAAAATCTAATGTGACACCTTGCACTAGAAATATATATATATATATATATATATATATATATATATATATATATATATATATATATATATATATATACATATATACATATATATATATATATATATATATATATATATATATATATATATATATATATATATATATATATATATAAATCAGGCTGTCGTATACAGGTACTCTCAAATATAATAGCTGAATGTGAAAAGTTTTCGCAGAAACGTTTTTCGTATTTCTGTAGAAATCATTTTTTGTAACATTTTTGTGATATGTTGGTAATTAATAATAAATGTTTAGTAAGTTATTGTACAAAAAAGTTGTTGAATGTTTGTGAACACTATAATTTAGTGTAACATTACTGAAGGCAATTTCTGTAAAAAAAAGGATTTTTTTAAAATTTTGGTCCTACAGCTGTTTATGAATAATTATATCTTGGTAGGTCTGTAAATAGCTTGGAGAGGTTCGTTGACCAGGAAAATCGAACCAGTTTTCTCTGGAATTTTTTAAGTTTATTTAAGTGTGTATTTTCTGATACGACAAAGCTATTTTAATGAAATATGGTACATTGTTACTACTATAGGTTATACTGCCAACCAAATGCCCTTCTTTTACAAATAAGACATATTTTCCATTAGAAATATTTTGACCAAAATTCGCTATGATAACACACTTGCTGCGTCCAGACTTTTTTCAATATCGAAATATTAAAGAGAAAAAATGGGTAAAATCTAATGTGACACTTTTTTTTTTTTTTTGTTCCCTCAGGGCTCCAACCCTTGGTTGATTGTGCATACCCTTAGTCTTACTCCACCCATTCCAAGATCACTGTGCCTTGAACTAGTCTGCACAGCGATTGGTAGGGTAAAGTTTTATATTGCTCTGTCTCCGGTCTAGAGTGACCGTAGATCAGTTGTCTTTTCCGGTCCAGAGCTATACACTCACACAAGATGTGCTGGGCTGATTCCTCCCCCTCGCTGCAGAGTCTGCATGCGAGGTCCCCTTCGAACCCCCCCATTTTATGCAGGTGTTTCTTGACGGCCATGTGTCCCGTCAAGAGACCTGTTGTGTTTCTGAGCTGTCCTCTGCTAAGGTTTAGCAGCTCCACAGCTCTCTTTGAACTGGGTCCGTCAATTATTGACTTCCCATGTCTGCACTAGAAAAATATTTATATTTTTACAGGTTGATAATTAAAAAAATGATTTTGATTTATTGATTGACCACTTTACGAGAGATACCGACAAATCGAGGGAATGAAGATAACGGAATTCAGATAGAGGAAATTTTCGGTAAATAAGTAGTGAACGTTTATTTGAACCTCACTCAAGCGTCTAGGCCAAGTACCTGCACAAGATATAAACACAGTTGTAGTCGTCGAATGTTTAGAATTTTTCATCTTCCGATGATGCTAACTTGGTTAGTGAAACGATTTTTTTAAATGTGTTGTGATTTCCGTTCTCCAAGTGCACTGATAAGTAAGTGCTCATTACAGGTTCCAATCTTCACTTAATGAATATGGTAACAAATCCAAGTAAATAGTAGTGAGTTGATCTAATATAGTTGGTAAGAGGACTAGTTACAGGATAGTGTCCCCCAAAAGAACATCTACAGAAGATATAAGGTTATCAAAGACAATGTGTAAACTATACTGGGCAAGGGAAGATTATGCCACCCATGTAATGTCTGAGAGCAGGATAATAAAGGAAAGATGTTTCTGGAGAAATGACTTCTAAGAGCTCTTCAAAAAAATTTCTTGGGGTTTGGACATGTTTTAATGGGAACCAACAATCTCCACATTGCAAAAACTGGAGCTGCACTTTCTCAAAAATTGTACATGATACTTAAAAAAAAGTTTCTGTCTAAAGTAAAGTACATACCTCTCTCCATATGATAAGGAAACTGTTGTTGGGCCATCACAGTGAGCACATCAAGCACATTTAAGTAAATTTGAGCTAAGGAACCGTTTTGTTTGTCCCATTCATAACTCTGTAGTATATTAAGCAACGATCGTGTTAAACTGAGAACTCCACGATCAGGATTATCAGGCACAATTAATAACAGTGAAAGAAACTGCTTCACATACCTAACGAGAAACTGTTCAGTTTTAAAGCCTTTCTCATTTTGTAATTCAGGTATTATGGTCAGTGCAGCTTTAAAACAGGCATCAGCTGAAAAAAAGACATTTTGGCACTACAACAGATAATAAACAAGGTGAGTCAAGCTAGTGGTGTTGAAGTCTCGTATTTAAGCTATTGGAATAATCAACTTTTAAAACACTTAATATACTTATGTTATTACATTTTTGGATAGAGTAATTTATATAGGAGTTGATACCTTTGTTTTTGCAAATTATCACGCTACGATATTTTTTCAGGCTATTAAAGGTATTATTAATTACTTGAACATGTCAGGTGTTAATCTAAAGTAAAAATTTCTTTCAAATTATTTAATCAAATCTGTCACAATGGGGTATCATATAATACCTTATTTAGGTTCTTTTGAATGCTAGAGAGAGATACATTTTACATGTTTAAGTTAAACTGTATAATTTGATTATTGTTTGGCATTTTAAACATAAAAGGTATTATATATATATATATATATATATATATATATATATATATATATATATATATATATATATATATATATTTTTTTGGTATGTCAAAATATTACTCAAAACATATCCCCTTTTGGGTGAAAATTCCCGTAACAGGATTATTTACAAAGATAAAGTATTAATTTATACATCAAATTACCGGTCTCAAGAATCTATGTCCAAGGCTATAAAAATATGGCGTTAAGGGCGGATTTAAAAGGGGGGAGTGCATATGCTCCTCCCAGACAGTTAAAAGTAGACAAAGAGCAAGGAGTTTAGCGGTGCTATCGGGGCGGCAAGGCCGCGGACGAGCCCTGAGGGAAAAAAAAGGAGTTTAACTGTCCCGTTACAATTCATATTTTGTTTTTCTGTGCTGTGGAGTTTCCATCACAGTAGCTACATACTGATTATATGCAATTCAATTTATCGGAAGTTGTCAAAATAGATGAATAAAATAACAGAACGAATGTGAGTGCAACTCATCATTGCTCGTCTCTGGCTGTCATTGTGAAATTTGTTCATTGCATCCCTCTCATGCACTTGCAAGGGTTAGGGCGGGGGGAGGGCGCGAGTCATACGTGTGTCAGTCAGCAGTCAGATCACGACAGGTCGGCCAGCCGAGTTGGTTTTCATGTGCTTGTTATGATTATGTTAAATTACGTAAACTAAAATAAACTCTTTTTTGTACTTACTTTAGTGTAGCACTAGGAAGTAACAAGTGATATTATCTATAATGAGTGACAAAGACAGGAAAAGACAAAAGAGCATAAGTGCGTTTTTCTTTACCAAAAACCGACGATGCAGTTGCAAACCTTCATACAATATGACAAATTTCTTACAGTTATTGTTGTATGCTGTTTCTTAATCGTAAAATAAAAACATTTTTTGCCAGTTTGCCCCTTGTGTCTTTCCCATAAAAAAAATCTGGATCTGCCTTTGTATGGGGTGTTTCATTTTATAAAATGCATCTACTATATTCTGAACAACTTATATAATTAAAAATAATGTTAAAATATGTATCTAGCCCAAGCATGTATCCCATTGAACCAAAATAATGTTTAATTTTGATCATGATTAATGCTCTTTATTATGTATCCATTTGCACTTGCTGAAATTTAATCTATACATATATTTGCAAGTGGATACATACTAGAAAAATTTTTACTTAGATGAAAATTATATAAGGCATTAACACAGTGCATAACCTTTGTTTGGCACAATGGGATACGATGTACCTCTATCAGTTGACAAAGAAAAAAATGATGATCTTTAATAGTTCAGGTAAAATGGTCCAACACTGCTAGCTTGACTTATCCTATACAATGAAATTCAAAAATAAACTCACCTTGTCCTAAACATTGATTGAATAATATTACTTGACCCGAGAGTAAATAAAGTTGCAAACGTATTTCGACAGATGCTATAGAGGGTATTGTAATAAAACAATAAGCTGCACATGCACGGACAAAATCAGCAGTCTTTCTTGTATGAAACCCTTTAACAATTAATCTGGTACTGACTGATAAGTTATTAACACACTACAAAAAAAAACTTATATCAGTAAAGGACTAAGTGAAGATTGGAACCTGTGATGAGCACTGACAAGCACACTTTGAGAATCCAAATCACCACAACACATTTTAAAAGACCAAACTATCGTTTCGCTAACCAAGTTAGCGTCATCACAGGATAAAAATATTCTAATTCATTTCTACTTCTACACATATTTATATAGACTTTCAGGTAAAGGCCAAAAGCGAGAGTGGAACTTTTAAGTGGCAGACGCAACTTTAGTGTATTTATCCTCAATTGTTTTGAAGAGGTTATTGAACTTCCCTTTATTACACCAGTTGACAGCTTAGTGATCCCTTGCTGATATTTTCGTTTGCCGGAAATATCTGTATTGTTTCCTTATCTTTCGGGCGCGCTTTTGTCGGTATTTATATATTTTACAAAGCTCTCTATCAAATGCCTGGAGATGGGAGGTGGTGCGAGATTCATACATTTTTTTATTATTATTAGATTTAGCGATATATATACTTTCGAAGGCGTTAAATTGTCCGGGTTTTCTAACATTTTTAATCAATGTTAGATTCTCCTCATTAACGTGGTGATTATTATCCCAAATATGTCGGGCGACGATAGATCTACCTGTAGTCTCGTATCTTAATTGTGCTAAGTGTTCTTTGAATCTAATTGCAATAGATCTTTTTGTTTGTCCAATGTATTTAAGATCACAATCTCTACAACTTATTTCATAAATTCCCGACATTTTGGCCGCACTATCCTTGTCTTTTGGGTTACCTATCAGGTTATTAAAAGTATTTTTTGTCGAAATTGTTAATTGCAAGTTGGCTTTTTTAAAAATGCTATCTAGACCCCCCGTGATTAGAGGTTCAAAACGTAAGCAAACAAAGGTTTTTCCGCTTTCTCTCTTATAAACCTAGTTGATTCTGCTAACATTTTCTTTGTATTCTGTTTGTTAATTAATTTCTCCACTAGACTGCAGTGTATCCATTATATTCGGCCACATTCTTAATATAATTTAATTCTTTGGTATCGCCAGGTTGAACAATAAATTTCATTCCATAAAATTTACCGATGAACTAGAAAATAATAATAAATTACCCTTTCTAGATGTACTAGTCATCAAGAACAAAGACACTTTAGAATTCGATGTCCATATAAAAGAAACCACCACTCTAAGCTACGTTCCGAATGACTCACATCATACGTACACACAAAAAGAGGCCAGCCTGAATTTTTTAGTAAACAGGTTGATTAACTTTCCATTAAGTAAAAGTAGATATATTTCAATAACCTCTTCCGGCAATTGAGGATATAATAGACAATGGTTGCGTCTGCGACTTAAAAATTCCACTCCTGTTTTTGGCCTTTACTAAAGTCTATATAAACACATGTAGAAGTAGAAATCAGTTAGAATATTTTCATCGTCTGATGACGCTAACTCGGTTAGCGAAACGACCGTTAGTTCTTTTAAAGTGTGTTGTGGTGATTTGGGTTCTTCAAGTGTGCTTATCAGTAAACGAATTACACAGTGACAAAATATACTATATGTATCACACCGATAACTCAAAAAATAATATACAGATTTTGATAACATTTGGCAGGTATCTTCCTTTTGTAAGTGGCTTCCTCAGCCACAGAAATCGGACTAGGTTTTCCGGGAAATTTTTCTCTTCTTCGGAAACTTTTCCCGCACCAGACAGTGAGTAAATTTATTTCTTAAATTAATTTCTGTACTAATTCGTTTTGATTTTCCAGTACTTCTACTTCTTCCAGCCCACCGTTTGGTTTACCTTTTATTTTTGGTCCAC
Source organism: Tillus elongatus (assembly GCA_964006375.1). Taxonomy (NCBI): domain Eukaryota; kingdom Metazoa; phylum Arthropoda; class Insecta; order Coleoptera; family Cleridae; genus Tillus; species Tillus elongatus. The sequence continues at coordinate 80,494,568 of OZ023264.1, forward strand.
ATCTTTGTAGTTTTCCACCTATTAATTATCAGTATTTGGGGTTAACGTCGGGTAGGATGTTGCTGGCCATTTTTTTTTGGTAATATAATTCATAAAAGGCAAAGTGTGTCTCTAAAACATCATGAACTTGATTGTTGTGCCACAAGATCGGCGTTTACTCGCTTCTTGAATTGTTGGAGATCATATGTTTTTGGAAATATGTCGCAAAGGTCGCAAGCGAAGGTACTAACAAAGCAACTTCTGAGAAGCAATGTAGACAGTAATATCGAGAGAAGAGGCAGAGATTTACAATATTTCTCCTGCGGTCGAGAAAAGTGAGATTAATGAATCTCCTATATAGCGAACAGCTCATTTCCGAATTGAATCTAGAAGGGACAAGGTTGTCTTTGGGGCAGCATTCCAAACATGAGAAGAATATTCCAACTAAGGGCGTATATGTGCTTTATACAGCATCAAAAGCTACTTTGAGCAAACAAATTTTTAACCTGAAACAGAATCCCAAGCTTCTTTGCTGCTGCTTTAGCATTTTTGGAAACATGTTATTGCCAGCCAAAGACCTCTGCAACAGTTATACCCAATGTAGAGATTGTGAAATGTTTGGGCAGTATTTAACCAGCCATCTGAATGTCTGGATCCTGCAGGTCGCTCTTCCCAGATAAAAGATAATTTTGTGTTTTTGAGGCATTAAACATAACCAGATTTGCAGAGCCCCAGCTGATAATTTTAGACATGTCATTATTTAGAGTCTTCAACTCTCATTGACCGAAAATGCTATGGTTTCAAAATCTATTGCAAAAAGTAACAGTAAAAAAGTCTGGGCACAGCAAGTGCGTTATGGAAGTGAATTTTCATTAAAATGCTTATAATAACAAATATGTACCTCTAATGCAAGCAGATATCAATCTGGTTACCAGTATAGCCTATATAGTAGAAACAATGTACCATATTTTATCAAAATTACTTATTGTTTGAAAATGTACAACAAATTTTCGAAAATAAACTTAAAATGTTTTTTTTTTTTAATTTCAACAACACACCATGAGGGCTTACAGCCTAAATACTATCGTACCGTGGGTGTTGACAAGGAGGAAAGAGGCAGCTCGTTAATTCTGGACTTGAAGGTTTGGAGGTTCGGAGGAGAAGGAAAAACATGTGCTGGCAAGGAATTCCACAACTTGGAAGTCCTCGGGACAAAAGAGCGGGCATAACAAGATGTTCTATGTCTGGTGACCTGGACAGTAAAAGGGTGCATTCGCTCTGTTCCCCTGGTAGATCTGTTGGGGGCAGCAGGTGGCGGAACTATGGAGGAAAGCTCCTCTGAGCAGATATCTATAAAAGAGAGAGGTCACCAACGGCACGTCGGTGGGCAAGGGATGGCAGCCTTTGGGTGAGGGTAGGGTCACCGATGAGACGTATAGCTCTCTTTTGAATGGAGTCCAGGATAGCGAGTGTAGAAGCGGCAGCGGCACCCCAGATGTGGGAGCAGTATTCGAGGTTTGGCCTTATTTGTGAAGTATATAAGGTATAGAGATTAGCTGGTGAAAAGTATTTGCGAGCCCGGAAGAGGAAACCTAATTTCTTAGCAGCCGCTTCTGAAATTGATGTGACATGTTGGTGCCAATTAAGATTTCGATCCACAGAAATGCCAACAGGAGAAAAGGACTCATTGCTTTGAATAACTTGGTTGTTCATTGTGATGGGTCTAGGGCTGGTGTATCTCTTGTGAGAAAGAAAGCAAGACTTAGTTTTGGTGGGGTTGAATTGTACAAGATTTCTACTTCCCCAGTCTAATATTTTTTGGAGATCCTCGGAGACAGAACCCTCCACGAGTCTGCGATCCTCATCTAATTGGGCTAAAGAGGCAGGCTTAGAATATTGTATATTTGAATGGAGGGTGCTGTCGTCCGCGTAGCTATGAACTGGGTTGTATGTGCTAGAGAGGAGGTCATTGATGTGGAGTAGAAACAAAGTAGGGGCTAAAGCTGAACCTTGAGGAACTCCTGCATTAATTTAATACAGTTTAGAGGAATGGCCATCCACAACAACAGATATGCTCCTGTTGGAGAGGAAATTTGCTGTCCACATACAGAGTTTTGGTGGTAGGCCATAGGCCGGAAGTTTATTAAGCAGCGCTGCGTGCCAGACCTGGTCGAATGCTTTGGATATGTTTAGAGCCACAATCTGGGATTCACCGTGTTGTTCCATGGACTTGTTCCAAGAATGGGTGACAAAGGAAAGGAGATCGGCAGTCGATCTGCGCTGACGGAATCCATACTGCCTGTCGTGGATTAGACTGTGTTTTTCAAGAAATTTTAGTAATTCGGTGTTTATATACTTTTCCATCACTTTAGAGATGACTGAAAGGAGAGAAATAGGCCTGTAGTTGCTAGGAAGCGCTTTGGATCCCTTCTTGGGGATGGGTTGTACTCGAGCAGTTTTCCAGTTACTAGGAAATATGCCTTTATTATAAGATATCTGACACAGACGAGTCAGGACAGGAGCAAGTTCTGGTGCGCACTTTTTGAGACCAATTGCTGGGATCTCGTCAAGGCCGGAGGCTTTCCTGGTATTAAGAGAAGAGAGCATCTTTCGTACCTTTTTAGTTTTGAAAATGATATCCGTCATTTTATGCGCAACATTGGGGACTGTTGGTGGTTGAACATTTGGAGGTGGGTTGAGAGTAGAATTGCCGGCGAACAACGAAGCAAAAAGTTCAGCCTTGCCCAGGGCGGTAGAAACAATTTCATCCCCTGAGACAAGAGGTGGGAACGTGCTTTTGCAGAAATTATTTCCAATAGATTTAGCAAGAGTCCAGAAGGGTTTGCCGTCATTGGAGCTTAAGAGGACTTTGTTTTTTATGTGGTTATTAAACGAGTTTTTTGCCTCAGAAAGAATTCGGACATAGCGGTTTCTTGCGTCGTTAAATGCTTGACGGTTTTCTTGACTGGGATTGTGTAGAAGCTTTTTGTGAGCTTTGACCTTTTCAAGTCTGGCCTTGTCACAGGATTTAGAGAACCAGGGCTTTTGAGTGGCTGATAAGGTTTTCTGTGTATGTGAGATAAATAATTCCATGCCAGCTTGGATAATTTCGGTGACGTTTTGTGAGATATCAGAGGGGTCAGGATGAGAGAAGCAGACAGACGCCCATGGAAATGAAGAAAAGTAATCCCGCATTTCGTCCCAGTTGTAGTGCCAAACGATACGTGGGTGTGATGACTGTGTGACCACAGGTTGCATTGCGCAGGAAGCAGTGACCATGCCATGGTCTGAGCGACCAAGGGGGGCGGTGACTGATATCTTATAGCAGTCAGGTTGTGTAGTAAGAAGGAGATCCAAGGCATTTGAGCTGTGTGTTGAGATACGAGGAAAATAAGTAGGTTGATGAACCATATTGGCTAAAGAATTGCTGACTGCAAAGGCCTCCGCTGCTCTTCCTTATGGATCGGTTTTGGAAGATCCTAGCCATTTCTTATTATGGACATTGAAGTCACCAAGAATAGTGACCTTGGAGGAAGGATATTCAGAAATCAGATGGTCGGTTTTTTCAGAAAGGTAGTCAAAGAGCTGGACAAAGTTGTTGTCAGAAGGTGACCGGTAAATGGAACAGATGAATTTAGGTGCAGCCCTGAGAGAGAGTTTTATCCATAGTATGTCTTTTCTTCCAGCTTCTAAATTGGGGAGTCTGGTGCAGGGTAGATTGCTACGGACGTACGCGCACACGCCTTCATGCAATCTAAAAGAAGTAAGGAGCTCATACCCCGGGAAATTAAGGTGATTAGTGGCTGTTTTGGCACTGATTTGAGTTTCAGTGAGGAAGAGGACTTGGGGCCTATTAGCCTGGAGGAAATGGTGGACAGAGTTCAGGTTAGAATTTAGGCCACATATATTCGAGAAGGATATTGAAAATCTCGATGCTGGCGCCTCCTGTACACCCCTCTCCCGGAGATCCGAATGGAGGGGTATTTTACCTCCGGAATCTTTTGTACAAGGAGGAGCCATCATCATTGTTGCTTATAAAGGAGTGAAGTTTTTATTGCAGAATGTCATTTTTTGATCTAAAATTATTGTTGTGTTTGGGATTTTTAGTGAATTTTTATTATTATTATTATATATATATATATATATATATATATATATATATATATATATATATATATATATATATATATATATATATATATATATATATCTGTTTGTGTGTGTGTGTGTATCCAACCCATAACTCAAAAAATAATTAACCGATTTTGATGAAACTCGGCAAGTGCCTTTGCTTTATTAATGGCTTGGATGAGTTCGTTAGTCAGGAAAATCGGACAAGGTTTTCCGGGAAATTTTTGAGTTTTCTTTCGAAATTTTTTTCTCCAAAAATTACAAAGCTATTTTAATGAAATTTGGTGGATATGTTGCCTTCAGAAAGACCTTACTACGTACCAAAATTTAACTTTATAAGTTTATAGAAAATTGAGTTTTTCAAATTTTTAGTTTCCTTTCGAAAATTTTTTTTTTCTCCGAAAATTACAAAGTTATTTTAATGACATTGAGCGGATATGTTGCCTTGGGAAAGATTTTACTACATACCAAAATTCAACTTTCTAAGTTAATCGAAAATTGAGTTATCCAAGTTTGAAACATTTAATAAAAATTCACTACCATAACGCACTTACTGCGTCTCGAACTTTTTTATAAATATACACAGTAATTAAGATACGGAATTTGTTCCATTTGGCTGTTCCATACTGTATATCGTGGTTATTAATAATCGATATTTACCTGATGCATATTGAAGTGAAAGAAATCCATTGGTGCAAACAACAAATTAGAAAAAATAAAATTACAGTAAATATTTTCAATGGAAAACGTCAACTTGTAGGGACTGTACAGAAGTAACATTAACCTAGGTAGAACAATCTTCTTATTTTTACTTTGGTTTAATAATTACCAGTTAAACCAATTGGAAATATACAAGAAGGAAGTTTTGTTAGATAAGGTATGATTATTAATGTAGAGTAATGTAATATGTAAGACTTGATGAATCTTTTCCTCAGATCCAAGTTAAGGTATTTATTAGTGAGAAGTGTATTTTGTCTACCGATTACTTGTTTAGTTCTCGAGATACTTCATATCAGTTCTTTGCTACATATATCATTACCCGTAATTATACTCCCAAGGTACATTTACTTGCAAGTTGTTGTCTATTCAGCTTTATATCCGTTTTTATAGCCATCTCCTTACTTATCTTCAATACTTTGGTTTTTGTCAGATTGATTTTTGATTTGTTGCTTCTTAACACACAATCCAGTACACTAATTCATTCAATTTTTTTCCCGCACTATATCATCAGCACTATATCATTTGTGTACCTTATGCTTGGAACTTTTGTCTATTTATTTGGTTATATTATTTATTATGTTATATTTTTTATCAGCTGAAATTGTTTTGATTCCCATTGTCCTTTCTTTCAGTCGCTGTATCTTCTATGAATAATATGAACAAATATTGTGTTAACAGGCATTCTGCCTGCACACCTTCCCTTATTTCAGCTTCAATTATATATCCATTAATGGTCTAAATCTGTACCAACATTCATCCAGGCAACTCCCAGTTTTGCTCCTAAATATATTTTTCATTATGATTAACAGGAGCTAATCTACATGACTGTACACTTATTATCTATGCTGGTTTTATTTTCGCGAATTCACTGTTTTTGGAATCGGAACACCATTACTCTCCATAAGCTACTGGGCAGCTCTCTTGATTTATAACATTTCGCAATTAGTCGAAAAAGTTTATTTTATTTTTTCAGCAAAATGTCCACTTTTAATTCATCTAAACCCAGATTTTTTCCTTGTTTGAGTTCTTTCAGGGCATTCTCATATTCTTACCTTGAAATAGGTGCGCCCGGATCATCTGGGTTTATCTTGTCTATCTCCTCTATATAATCTTCACAATCAATTTTGTTTATGCGATACAACTCTTCTTGGTAGACTTTTCAGTGTTTAGCAATCTCTTCTGTATCTAGTAATAGTGTCACAATGGACAACAATGTAAATTTATTAAATTCATCAAACTAAATCAATTGTTTCTTTTTGTAAGTAGTTTTGAAAGGCATAGCTCAAAGATGTCACGAACTCGATTGCTTTGCCACATTTTGCTTGATAATTGTTTTTGAATTATTAAAGTTAATGTGTTTTTACAAGAATATACACCAGGAGAGCACTCCAAAGTTTGCTAATTTGACAAAAGAATACAGATTTTAGTGAACAGTTCTGCAAGTTCTGATAACTTGATAATTAACTATCAAGTATAAAAACTATATATCTATCTAAGTCATGCACTCTTTGACTAAAACATGTTGAACAGATAACACAAAATAAAAACCAATTTCTCAGGAACCACGCTGATGGAAATATCGGCAGAAGTGACAGTGACAGATGAATGTCTCATAAATTGAAAATCTTTCACATCTTGAATCTAAAAAAGTTAGGCCCCTCCAGAACACATATCCGGGGGCCTAACTAGCGCTCATTTGAAGAAATTTTTTCAAAATTCAAAAGTCGAGATCTCCTAATTAGTGAATTCACTAAAAGACAGCATGGCTTTTAATGCAGTACCGCACGCGAAACAAAACTATAAACATACATAAATAAGTGGCACATATTGCAGCATTGCACAAAATGTAACAAGAACAGTAAAGTAACTGCTGATCCCAAGCACAGAGTTTAACTGATTGCTACTTGGGTACACTCAACTCCGGGTTGACAGCAAAAGTAACAAGATTTAAAACAAAGTATAAATAGGTATTATTACTTCGATTATAAATCTATAAAACGACAACAGTTTACAAGCTCCAAAACAATAACACTTACAACAAAATAAACAAAATACTAAACAACAGGTATGTTCAGAGAGTTTGACATGTTAGGTGTGAAACTGTGCAAACCAACTGACTTTAAACTGAGACCTGAACCTGCCAGAACCCAGAACTAAAAACTTCCATACAACTTGCAAACAAATTGTACAATTTAATAGCAACATGAGTGAAACAACTCTTAAATAAAGAAGGCGAGTGCCAGAGAATCAAAAATCCCTCACAATGTCTTTACGTTGACACTGTACTGTGCATGCCTTCTTATTAACTTCTTTTAGAGAAGTTGAGGTGGAACTGACAATTTCGTTGTGCGAAAGCAGCAATGTATAACTGTCTATTATTACCAATTTTAAGTGATCCCAACAAGTCTACAACAAGAAGTTTGCAGCTTTTGTAGTGTACAAATATTTAAAGCTTAAGAATTTACCATAAGCAATGTCACAGTACCTAATTAAAATGTTATAATACCAAAGACTCTGTCTTGCATGAAAGCCTAAATAATTGTGACTGAAGTTTAATGCTTTTAAAGAAAGATATTACTTTTTTAAAACAGAATCCGTTGGTCCATTAATTTTTATTTTAAGCCTTAACACATTTCAAAACTCTTTGCGATTTTAAGGACTGGTAGTAGCATGTCTATCAAAAATGTTAGGTAAATGGCGAAATTGGATGTGAAAGTATATATGTAACGGTTAAAGTGTTTACTTGGATAGTTTATAGACTAGCTGGATAGTACATAAACTTTCCAAATGTCTGGTTGTTTTTATGAAAAATCATCTTTTAACTAAAATAGCTACGAATATTGGTTGGTTTGCATACTATCCAGCTAGCTTACAAACTATACAATATCTGTCGCCAAAGTACAAACCACAAGAAAAATGCACAAATTAACTGGTGTTTTTGGCTAGTTTACAAACTATCCACAGTATTTGGATAAAGTGTGAACGTAATATTCCTAGTAATACATTATAACCAACTCGTTGATTAGTATGCAAACTAACCAATTCCCTTTGGTTAATTTATTAGAAAAGTAAGGTATGTAGAGGTGGTTTAAATAACCTACCCATTTCGATTGAAAAAATTAAAACCATATGTACAGAAGAAGAACTGGAAACGCTATTACCATCTACTAATGATACTGATGAGAAAATGAAAGAAGATTCAAATCCTTCAAATAATTATGTACCCGATGAAAAATCTACCAGCACCGAAGCCATGGAAGAATTTCCTGGTCCAGGGGCGGCTCCTCAATAAGTGCGCCCGTGCGCGCGCACTGCCGCCTGCCGGGGAAAAAGTAGTATTTTTGCTATCCTATATTTTAATAAATTATTTTTTTACCTCCTGCATTCTACAAATAAAATTAGTATATCGAGGATTGCAAAGTCAGCAGCCATTAATACAGAATCAGAAGAAGTATAGTGTGTTAATGGTTGCCGACGTTATATACATCCATATTCACTGAGTCCTGCGTCGGTGCGTATTCTTCGGCGCTCTAACTAAATAGGACTCTTCAATGCGAAATGATCGACTATCTTCGTTTAAAACGACCGAATAAGCAATCCCGTTGTGTGATTTAAAATTCCACACTTGCAGCACAGCATAATAAGACCCAGCACTGAATTTTGTAGGGCGGCCCTTTGATGTTGTGAGAATAGAATATTTGACCTTGCCCACATCGCTCCAGCTTAACGGACCAGGGTGGGACTCGGCATACAATTATGCTGTTCTCGAATCACAGGCGTAATCGCTCATTTTATCACCAGGACCGTATTATCTTTCTTAAAGCAATGTTATTATTGATTTGTACACAGCAAAATATTATGTAATTGAAACGATGATAATTAAATATAGTCTAAAATATAGTGTTAGCTGGCAATAAACAGAGACTTTGTATTTGAAATACCGAACTTTGATGAAAGAGTTTTAGAACAGTTTGTAGCTATCAAAAATAGACATATGGATTTTTCATTTAAGGAATAAGTATAGGTCTGTTATGTTATAACTTATAAACTAAAGTGAATGCAAGGTGTTGACAGAATTGTGATTTGTGTTAGTAATTATCAAACGAAAGGACTTTTTAACTACTATAACCTATAACTAACTAGAGGAAAACTTGGTAAGTAGTTAATAATTATTAAGTTTAGTAAGTAGGTTTTTTATAATACATTTTCGGGTAAAAAAAGAGTCGAGCCCTTCATTTTTTTTTCTTGCACACCCCCAATGCATTAAGGCACGAGCCGCTACTGTCTGGTACATATTAAGTATCATCAACCTATTTCACAGTACAACCTAATATTTTTCAGGTTTAATTGAAAATGCTAAGCTAGCTATACTGGATGATGATACTGAAACCCCAGTTTTACTCGAACATAACAATGAAACCTCAATTTTACTTGAAGATAACAACGAAACCTCAGTTTTACTTAAATAACAAGCAATGGCAATGATCCCAAGCACTGAAACTAGAAAAATTTCTCTCAATGAGTCACCATTATCGCAGAAAGGCATATTATGTTCTAAAGAAAATGTATGTGATCATTGTTAGGATAAAAACAATACTAAAGCGATAGGAGATGCATGCCATGAAAATTTAAAAAGGCAAGCAAAAAAATGCTACAAACTTCTATTAAGAAATTTAAATCAGGAACTGTCGGCCTGCCCGTAAGAGCGCCCATTTCAGACGTAGACCGAAGTCGATAATAGTGAGCGTAGAAGATTAATTTTACCGAATTGGAACTGTTTACGGTGTCCTTAAGTATTTCCGCGACGAATTTGGAATATGCAAGCAACAGTTTATAAAGCTAGACAATGTCAAGACACTGAAATAATATTACAAAGCGTTGCTGGAAAATTTTCAGTAACTAGTTCAACCTAAGGTTATGTGCGCTGTTAATGCAAGAAGAGTTGCACAAACAAAAAGTATAAATGTCTTGCGTCTCGATATACGTGCAACAAGAAGTGTCACAACAGTGCAACTTGCTCCAATAAATGATAATTTTCTTTGTTTTGTGGTTTCAAGGTTCTGTGGTTTATTATTAATATTTTATCACACAAATAGTATATGTCACTTTTGTTTTTTGTTTATTTTCAAGTAGTATTAGAATATGTTATGTTGTATAAATGTATAAATAAATTTTATTTTTGACCAAGAATTATTTTACTATCCTAAACTAAATTAACCAAAGAGGGTTGGTTAGTTTACCATACATTAACCAAAAAGAATTAGTTAGTTTTCACTAAATTAACCAAAGAGGATTGGTTAGTTTACATACCAACAAACGAGTTAGTTATTATGCATTATTCGGGATATTAAGTTCACACTTTATCCAAATACTGTGGATAGTTGGTAAACTTGCTAAAAACCCCAGTTAAGTTGTGTAATTTTCTTGTGGTCTGTACTTTGGCAACAAATCTGGTATAGTTTGTAAGCCAGCTGGATAGTATGCAAACCAACCAATATTCGTAGCTTTTTGTTAAAAGATGATTCTCCATCAAAATAACCAGACATTTGGATAGTTTGTGTACTATGCAGGTAGTCTATAATCTAACCAAGTAAACACTTTAGCCATAACATATACATCTCTACACAAATCATTGTACGCAGAATGTCTGTTTGATATAAAAGATGCTGAATTTACATGAAAACAAGGATAACAGAATTGTAATTGATGGATTTTTGGTAAACATAAGCATATAAAGTTTGGTTGTGATTTCTCTCTCTAGGGTGCGATGATTTGATATAAACACAATTCTAGTTGTTGAGCATTTGGAATATATTATCATCCCCTAATGACGCTAACCTTGTTAGTGAAATGTTCCTCAAGTCTTTAAAAATGTGTTGTAAATTCGGTTCTCCAAAAGTTTACTTCACACCAGTTCCTTATAATATTTAAGGCTGTTTGCATTAGGCTGAATATTACATCATCATGCTTGCCCTTTACTGTTATGACAATATCATCTGCGTATCCTTGGACTATGAATCCTGCTCCGCTTAATGTAGTGATAAGTTTATCAAAAAAGAGCGACCACAGCAGAAGTGATAGCACTCCTCCCTGAGGACAACCTTTTGCTGTCGTCACTCTTGCGTTATTTTCTTTCAATTCAATTCAATTCAATTCATCTTACAATGGGGAATTCCACTTACCTTTCTTGTAGGGTCTGTTTGGTGGATTGATATGAGGTGTTGTCAAAGGCACCCTCTATCTCAGTAAATGCTCTGAGGGCTCCTTTGCACAAAAGTTCTTTTCATACCCTTCACTACACAGTGCAGGGCATATAACGTGGATTTTCCTGCCTGATAGGCTAATTCCGGAACATAAATCGGTTTTCTTGGCAGTGTTTTGCTTCTAACGTAATAATCTAATGCTTTCTCCATGGTCTTTAGGAGAAAGAACGTGATGCTAATGGAACGGTAGGACTTTGCTTCGCCCACAGGGCGACATCCTGTTTTTTATAAACACCGCATTTTCTTCTCTCCATGACTGAATAATATAGCCTAGAATTAAACTAGATCTGAATATTCGCTGCAGGTTTGGTTTTAATATGTCAAAACTCCATTGTAGCAAGGCTGGAAATATGACTTCTTTGCCAAAGGATTTATAGGGTTTAAAACTCTCTATCGCACATTTAATTCTGTTAATGTTGAAGATTTTATTTACCAGTCTCTTGCCAACTCTCATTGGGTTTTAAACCCTTGATCAGCTGAGTTGCTCTGGTGCAAATTATCTTATGTGTTTTATGAGTCTGTAGGAGAACTCTAATGCTTTCCTCTGCACTGTTTGTATAGTGTGGCTTTTTAAGTAAACCAATACTGCTCGAGTGATCCTTTGATACGATTTTTTGTATAAGCTGTACGGAGGTCAGTTCATCCAGCCGTGGGTGTACGCCGGCTACTAGGGGGAAGCGGCTAATGTGTCCCCACTCTTGCGAGGGGGAAACGCTGCCATGGCCCGGCGGCTGGGGCGGGCCCTGGCCCCTCTGGAACGTCCAATTCGGCGGGTAGGAGGGATATGCAGGTGGTCATCACCTCCAACCGGGGGGATGGCGTAGTCCTAACGGAAGAGGCCAAGCCAATAAGGAGGAGTTTGGTGGCGGGGATGTTGGACGCCATGTCGCTAGCCGACGGGGCGTTGCAGCTCCGCTTCCGTTATTGGGGATAGTTGATCCAGGGTGGTTCTTGGTGACCGCCGAGGATGGCGAGTCACTGAGTTGGCTCCTCAACGGCTGGTCCGGGACGGCGATAGGGGAGATCATCTTCAGCGCGGCAAGGACAGGGGGCGCCCCATGGCCGGTCCGGATCGGCTTCTGGCTCAGAAGTCAAGAGGTGGACCTAGAGGAAGTGGTCTGGATGCTTGCTCTCCAGAACCGCTCGTTCAATGTTGGGCAATGGCGGCACCTGTAGACGGCAGGAGGACCTGGGCATGGCGTCTGGTCTGCTCGGTTGGGCCCGGGGTGGCTCGCGAGCTGGGCGGGTAAGGCTGGCGGCTGTACTTCGAGTTGGTGACTCTGAATGTAATCAGAGTTCCGACATGGAGTGCGGTCGCCTCCGCTCGTCCCGCGGCGGCACGCGGACGGGCTCTGACCATAGGGGGGCTCCGCCCTGTCGGAGCTGCGATTAATTCGCGGGGCAACTGCGGGTGGGCCAGATCAACCTTCAACATAGCCGGGATGCCACTGGGAAGCTGGCAAAGCTCCTCACAGGCGGTCCAGGCGGCGTTGTGTTGATCCAAGAGCCTTATGTGTATACGAAGCAAGTGAGGAAGCAGAAGCAGAACAACCTAGGACCTGCATACTGGCGACGAGGGACGCCACAGCAGCTGTCCTTGAGTATAAGGTGAGTAATATTATGCTTAAAGTTATTATGTGCAGCCTTTATGTTTCCTACGATCGGCGGGGGCTGTCTCCGACGGAGGAATTGGTGCGTATCATCGATTTCACGAGGGAGCATGGGTTACAACTGATTAGAGGCTGTGATGCCAATTCTCACCATAGATTGTGGGGCAGCACAAATACTAACCCACACGGTGAGGCTCTACTAGAGTATTTGGCTCCAACGAACCTGGAGACATTAAATAGAGGCACAGCTCCGACGTTTGTCAATCGTATCCGGCAGGAGGTGATCGACATCACGTTAGCGCGCAGAGGAATAACGGAGGATATATCTAGCTGGATGGTGACGGAACACATATCAATGTCTGATCATCGTATGATCAGCTTTGAATTGGATGTGGACAGTGAGGGTTCTCCCCCCAGGAGAAATCCAAGGAAGACCGACTGGGAGGTTACATAATAGGCCTCGGTGGGTCGCCAAGGAGCCCAGAGGGGAGAGGACTCTCAATAGAGGCATTAGATAGTGAGGTCGAGGCCCTAGAAGGTAAAATAATGGCAGCCTACTAGGCCGCATCACCAGTTAGATGGTGGAACAGGAATCTCGCCGCACTACGCGGGCGGACTCGGAGGGCCTTATACCGAGCCCTCCGATGATCGGGTGAGGCTGCCTGGGACGAGTTTAGAACTGCCAGAAGGGAGTTTAAGAAGGAATTGCGACAAAGTAAATGAGCTGGTTGGTGTGCATACTGCGGGGAAGTCAATTCCCTGCCGGGCGCAGCCAGGCTGGTAAGGGTACTCAAGCAGGAGTTAGGAAGTACTGTAGGATCCTTAAGGAAACCGGACGGGAGCTGGACTAGCACCGGCGAGAAAACCTTGCAACATCTCGCCGAAGTTGACCTTGTGGTGGTGGAGGCGAGACGGGGGCTGCCAACCTAGGCCGGTGGACAGTCCCGAATGCGGACTGGCAGCTGGCGGAGGCGGTGGTCACAGATGGTTCTATAACCTGAGGGGCCTGGATATACTGCTTCCCAACATCAGGGAGCTTTTCCGTGCCAGCCTTGCATGGGGCTATGTCCCAAAGACCTGGCGCCGGGTTAGGGGGGTCTTCATTCCCAAACCGGAAAGGGAGGACTACACACTGGCCAAGGCGTACAGGCTAATCAGCCTTACATCCTTCCTGCTTAAGGCATTGGAAAATATAGTAGATAGGCTTATGTTGGGAGGGATCCTTAGGGATCACCCCTTCCAGAAAAATCAGCACGCGTACCAGCGGGGGAAATCGACGGAGACGGGGCTCCACGCTGTGACGCGAAAGGTGGAAAGGGCCCTACACTACGGGGAGAGCACATTAGCTGTGTTCTTCAACGTGGAAGGGGCCTTTGATAGGGCAAGATCGGATACGATCTGTGTCGCCCTACAGGACAGGGGATCGCCGAGGTCCCTAATAAGCTGGGTGGCGAGCATGCTGGAGGACAGGAGAGTCTCGCTGACCTTAAGGGGCCGGGGGTTTGACGTCGGGGTGACGGGCGGCTGTCCTTGGAGCAGCTGCCTTTCGCCTCATCTATGGTGTCTGGTCATGGACGGCCTCTTGGAGCGGCTCTCCGAGAATGGCTTCTACGCCCAGGCGTACGCTGATGATGGGCTGGTCTTAGTCACCGGCAAATTCCTCGGCGTCGTCTGTGAGTGCATGCAAGCTGCCTGTAGCATAATTAAAAGGTGGTGTGGTGAGCTGGGACTCTTCGTAAACCAGGCGAAGACGGAGATGATCCTATTCACCAAGAAGAGGGATGTGGAGGGGTTCAGGGCGCCCGTGATTTTTGGACAACCTCTAGCTTTAGTGCGGGAGGTCAAATATCTGGGGGTGGTCCTGGACTCCAGACTAACATGGGGGTCGCAAATAGAACGAGTAGTGAGGAAGGGAGTAGAGACCCTCTGGCAGCTGCGTTGGGTGATAGGGAGGACCTGGGCATTTAATCCTCGGATCCTTCACTGGATTTACACTGTGATCGTCAGGCCGAGGATCCTCTATGGGGCGTTGGTCTGGTGGTGTGGTGTGAATCAAACTACTACCAAGAAGCTGGCCAAACTCCAAAGGCTGGCAATCCTGGGTATTACAGGCGCTATGAGGACGACACCCTCAGCCGCGCTAGAGGTCTTGTTGATGCTGCCATCGCTTCCCATCTGTATCAGAAGGGAGGCTATGGCATCGCATCTTAGAATGCGGGACAATGGAAACTGGTGCCGAGAGGGAGCAGTAATGGGGCATGCAAGAGTCGCCAAGGAGGTGGAAAAGGAAATTGCGATTTCTGCCATCAAGGTGCGGAATGCCGAGGACGATATTAGGATGACTAGGCCATATACCCTCAGGATCCCCAGTAGGGATCAGTGGAGGGAAAATGAGGTTGCATTCCAGCCCGCAAGCCTGGTCTGTTTTACCGACGGTTCGCGGCTGGAGGATCAACAATCCTCCGGCGCAGGAATATACATCGAGGCCCTGGGGGTGCGTGAGAGTTATGCTCTGGGCGCATATATCACGGCATTCGAAACAGAGGTGTACGCTATCCTATCTGTGGCCAATAGACAGGATGTGAGGAGCCCCAAGAAATGTGTATACATATGCTCAGATAGCCAGGCGGTCCCCCGGGCAGCCTGCGCGGCCAGAATCAGGTCAACACTGGTTCAGGAGTGCGCTGACGCTCTCAAAGGACTAGCCAGGGCAAAGGAGGTGCAACTGGTGTGGGTTCTGGAACACTGTGGCGTAGCGGGGAATGAGGTAGCGAATAATTTGCAAGGCTTGGTTCCCGGCGGCCGGTTTGTAGCCCTGAGCCTGCGATAGGCATAAGTAGGAAGACAGTCTCTGTCGCCTTAGACAGGTGAACTGAGGAAGCCATGGAGAGGCACTGGGGGTCGGTTGGTGGCTGTATGCAGGCGAGGGACTTCGTGGAGGGGCCGGACAGAGATAAAGCTGTCTGGTTACTCGGTAGGAGTCGACCTACGCTTCGCCGCATCCTTGGGGTGTTAACAGGCCCCTGCGCCCTTAGAGGACACCTCACATTAATAGGCGTAGAGAGGGATCCCATTTGCCAGGAATGCGGCGAGGATGAAGAAACGTCTTACCACTATCTGTGTGAATGCGAGGCTTTTGGGAGTCTTCGAGCAGAATTGTTCGGTTCCAAAGTACCGTCCAATTGAAGACCGTCACAGCCTTCATTTAGAGGTCGAGGAGGTTTGGCGACGAAACTGAGGAGGAGTAGAGCATGGTTGCTGGGGTTGGCAAAAAGGGCCCATTGTGGCCTACTTGCTTGGCGTCAGCCTCCCCACCATTGCTACTACTACTAGAGTTTGTCGATATTCATCCCAGTTCGCAGTTCTTCTTGTCCTTTAAGCAGCCCTCTGACCACCATCCCACCTGGCTCAGTTCCCTCTTCTACCAAGGCACGTCCCTTTGCGTTATGTTTTGCCTAACAGGACAGCTGCTCTCATAGACAAGCTTTATAATTTGGTTTAGGTGACTTGAGGCTTTGTCAGCTGTTCTGCAGTGTCCAGATCCGTTCAGCTCTTGAACTCCCAATTGACGATGCAGTCTATAGGCATCCTAGTCTGTGTGCATGGGCACACGATCCCTCGACCGCCGTTCGACTCAGGAAGTTAAAAAACCGCGAACTTTTCTGATGTTTTTCAGTTTTTTGCCTGTATCTCCGAAACTGCCCTTCAGCTCATATTTTGTTATCAAAAAAATTAAAGGACATTAAATTCTGCGTCGAATGAGGACCTAGTTATTCAATTCGGTCGAGTAGTATGGCTGAAATCGTCCGTCAAAAAATGGTGCTTTTTTTGTATAGCCACAAATTTTGTGTTTAAAGAGTACCTTAAATTTTAAATTTGGTCAAGTACATACCGAGAAATTTTACATTTTCCGAAGCTTGTCATATATTATTTAGTGCCAAAGAAAGGTACCCTCTAATTCCAACTCTGTATTTTCATGAAATAACGTAAAAAGTGGTATTCTACACTTCTACTTTGGCAGAAAAAAATCTACTTTACAAATCAAAGCACTTCACAATACACAAATAAACAAACCAAGTGCGTGAATAACCTCTGCTTCACATTTGATTTTTTAATCAGACAGGATAATTAACTCGTGTTCTGTGCAATACTCTGAAAAGATCGGTGGGTTGCTCAAAGTCTGTCTCCAGACGCTAGGCTTCCCCCGGATGGTGGGTGTGCTGACCAGGCCTTTAAGAGGCATGTACACGATACACGAGTCTAAATTTCAGGTCCGCTGACCAGGTGCCTCATGTCAGTGGCATGCCATGTGGCATTGGATTTGAGCAAAGCCTTCGGAGAGGGAGTAAAGCCGTCGGTCGCATGTTCATGCGATATTGGGCACGTTAAACCCTCCTTACAGAAAGGCAGGGGTTCGCCAAAATTTCCAGGATAGTAAGGTGAGACTGTTCCCTAGCGTTGGTGATTGGCCATAGTCGCGGAAATAGACGGACGTTAGAAAAACAAAACACAACACACAATTTTTTATGAAAATTTTTTCACCCATGTCTTCCCATTTGCACTCCACACAGTCGCTAAAAAAGATTCAAAATGCTTTAGTGACTAAGCCATATTGTAAAACAAAAAATTGTTTTGTCTGCTTCACCTCCAAGAATCATAAAGGTAAAAAAAATGTTACCGTCTACTAATTAATTTTTCTTTGTTTTCAGTTTCACACCTCCATCAAGAATCGCACTTCCTCACTGGAAGAGTAGTATATATTAATTTTCACTTAAACACCATCACCAACCCCAAACAAATTACAATAATTAAAAAAAAATCTATGTTGAAAAATCAAATGCACCCAAAAGCATTGGCTCAGATAGTCACGTTTCTGACACACAAGTGGTGGTATTATATGTTATAGACACGTCTGCTATAAGCTGAAATGGAATATAATTTTTGCTAATAAAACAAGTGTGTTTATGCATGTGTAACGTGCGGACCTCGAAGGAAAGTTCCAGACTTACATAGATCAGTGGCATTAGGTAGTTGTCTCAACTTGCTTGAACCTGTGACCTTGCTGAAATATAAACATCCTATGAAAAAGCAACTTGTGTCCATGAAAGGACAAGTTTATGTTCTCTGGTAAACAAGATGTACCATTGCACAGAGGTTTCTTTCTTTACAAAAACTGGTTACTAGGTGCAATCATTGAATGGTACGATATTACACTTTTAACTTTTGCGAACTCATGAGGAGCATCGATTGGAAATATAAACGAATAGTTAGCCATATATCACAGGTTTCGATTTTTTTTAACCATGTACGAACTGATTTTAATCCGTTTCATAATTTTTTTCTGTATAATAAGCTCCACAGTTTACATTAAGTGTGCAGTTTAGAATAATTATCAAAATTGTTAATACTTTGTTAAATATATATATATATATATATATATATATATATATATATATATATATATATATATATATATATATATATATATATATATATTTGTGTGTGTGTGTGTGTGTGTGTGTGTGTGTGTGTGTGTGTGTGTGTGTGTGTGTGTGTGTGTGTGTGTGTGTGTGTGTGTGTGTGTGTAAATGATAACTCGATTTGTAAGACTACTTGATGTACTACTGATTTAATAGATTTGCTGGTGGATAGACATGCTGATTGGGTTGAAGATGTTTCCTTTATTCATTTATTAACTGTTGTTAATTTTAAGTTTTGTTAATAAATACATTTATGAAAAAAAAAAGTTGAATCTAAACCTAACTAGCAAGTATTAAATTCCACACAAACCTGTACTAATTGTGCTAAAACAGCATCAATATTCTGAAAAGAACCTCTGGCTTCAACATAAAATGACAGTTGTTGTTCAAAGTCCCTTCCATAATCGACTCTCCTAATAACACTGCACAATATTTCGCCAATCTGACGGTGTTCATCTTCAGGAGTAAATGCATTGACAGAATCATGAAGTATTACACCCAAAAACATAAGACTGTTAGTAATGACTGGGTCACTGGTGTGTTGTTGATCACTAGTACAAGCACATAAAATCTTTTTCACCACTTCTACTTTGACAAACTTTGCTTGGAAGAGGTCGATGAATGGTAGAAAGTTATCCTGTTGATTGTAACTTAATTATTGTAGTTTTGGAATAAAAAATAATTGACATTCTTACCATTTCAAGTAGAGCTTCAAAATCTCGTGTATGCATTATTATCTTATCAACAATCAACTTCAAATGGTTGTAACAGTTTTCATAATTTGCCTCTGGTGTCATATGTTTAACTATGTCACCTAAGACAGCGTTTAATTCACGATTCTAAAAAAAGAAAGTCTAAATAATTAATTAATAAATATACATGTGTAGATGGTATATTAAACTGTAGAACACTACCAGCCATTTGAAATAACAAATGTCAAAATGCATGGTTGAAATTTAGTTTCTGAACAAATATTATTTGGAAAACTGTTAAAATATCATAGGAAAATCTATTATAGAGATTTTAAGGTATTATTGCACATCACAATAATTTAAAAAATATATTGTTAGCATAGCATCAATAATTATGGTTAAAAAAGAAAAGAAATACTACGTGACAAAATAATTAAAAAAATTTCAACTAATCATGGAAAACGTATTTTCAACAACTAAATCTACCAGAATGTTTCACTAAAACTCAATATTTTCAACAAGTATTGTTAATCTTCCGGTTATACCAGAAGTCCCAATTAACTTCCTTATTTTAAATACAGTAACATATATTCTTGGGTTCTAATTTTGTCGAATCCACACTCTCAATCTTCCTGAGCCCAACCCTGTACATTATTACTCTGCAAACCTCCCTTAGTGTCTACAATAGCCACCAGAGGCACAGGTACCAACAGTGGCGCCCATGTCACTAGTGTCATCAAACGGCACCAGCCGAGAGAAGCAGCTAGATTGAATGCAAGAACTATCTCACTTCGTCATCTTCCAGCGGTCAGAGAGCATCATAGGAAGATCGCCTGACCCGCAACCCGTAGTCATTCACTTTCTTGTTATCTAGCGTTCAGTACCTCGTATCAAGATCAGTTGAACCATGGGCGGTAGTCAGACTCAGCATAATAGTTGATTATGCTGTGGTCATACGAAACTTAATGTCGTTGTCTAGCGGTCAGGAGCATTGTAGGAAGATCGTCTGACCCGCGACCCGTAATCAACACTTCGTCATCAAGACATCGAAATCCACGTTTGTCACCTGGACAGGTCAGCTAGCCCCGTTCGAGGAAGAGCCAGTCTCCCGACGAGCGGCTGATCCGTAATTAGAAATCTATTCGACCGCCTGCAAGCAGCCTCAAGACATGCAAATCCACGTTTGTCACCTGGACACGTGGACAACCTCTTGGAAGACGCCACCAGAAATCAGCGACATCCTCCACGTGCTGGCTATGGCAATCTACCTATATTTATGTATGTATCATTTCCTTGTATTGATCAATATTTGGTCACTAATCAATAATTATTTATATGTGTAAATTTGTAACTGTGTAGTATTAAAATTGTTATTATTTTAACGCCACGTGTATTCATTATAAATCTGCACCCACAAAAAACAATTCCTCTGCACTGTCTGGAGTAACATAAACAGAGTAATTTGAACCACCATTCTAGTCTTTCTGAACTAATAACTACAATCCATGCACTTTAATCTAATTCAAACATTTAGTATTTTAGCGCCAATACATTTATTTATTTTTTGCACCTTACACTTGGTCCTTCGAGCCGGATGTAAACATTACATTTGGTTTTATCGAGCTGGATGTGAACATTATATTCAATCTTTTTTCTGAACCTTACATATTTTTTATTATATTTTTGTAGTTCACATTCTATTTTAAACTAACTTGTGTTACACTGGGCCTCTCCTGAGAAGTATAATATTTTCAGTAGATTAAAGTATCAGTGCAAAAACTTGACTGAACATGATTATAATAATTACTTTAGGAAAGTACACAATAATGTTGTAAGATAATCCTAAATCTTTCTGTCATTTTCACTGTTCCAAGTTTAGATCTGAAGGTCTTCCAGATGTTGTATTTCTTGAAGGAGTAGAGTATTCAGACTCACATGAAATTGCTGGTCCCTTTGCTTTTCAGAAAAGATATAAACATAAACCAATCACCAGTCGGTGCGAACTTTTCATTGAATATGTATATTAAGTGATGAGGTAATAAATCATATGGGTAAGTTAAAGAATTTCAAACCTCTACAACCTGACTTAATATCTAATAATATGTTTAAGACATGCTGTTAATCACTTTATAAACCTCTTTGTTCAATTTTTCATTAAAATCTGATGTATATACCACAAGATGGAAACAATCTAATGTGCTTTTCTTGTGCAAGAATGGTGATTGCTCTGTTATTACTAACTATGGACAGATAACTATTAATCATTCTGTTCCGAAATTATTTGAGGACATTTCATTGCCTCACGTCATTGATGCAAGATCGCAACAGGTTATTCGACTGCAACAAACTTAATGTGTTGTTTATCATATACCTCTGCTTCTCTTGAGAAGCAATCTGTCAGCTTGTCATCAGTGGCTGTCAGAGTTAATTTACACGACCTCTGGAAATTAACAACGTTCCCATTTGGCGTCATTACTATTCTGTATTTTTATAAACGTAAAAAAACAATAATTTTTGTCCTGTAGAAAATATACCGTTTGGTTGTAAAGAAAGACTTAAGAGTTGAAAGCAATAACGTGTCCACAATACAACAAACAACATTGAGTAAAAGTTTTAACATTTTCTGAAAGTAAATATGTATTTACTAGAAGTGTGTAAAACTTCGAAATTTCGAACCGAACCCGAACTTGCACCGAACCTTCTGTCGAGAATATGTTCACACTAGCGATGTTGAAGTGGTTCAAAGTTCGAAATATGTAATTCTCCAAAATAGATCGAACTTCGCTGCTCAAAAATACTTCGAAATATAACTTTACAGGCATTAAATGCTGCCAAAGGTAGTGAAGTTGCGGTAGAGGCAGTTTAAACTCGGTATCGGTCTCATTGAGTCGATAGCGTAATTTCAGGAGATTTCACTCATGCATATTTTTGACAGTTGGTGGGACACATTGAGACATGATGGAGCCATTTAGCAATCATAGAATTATTATTTTTTATATATATCCTAGCCGCCCAACTCCTTTTTCAGTAACAACATTATGATGGCGGTGTTCGAAGGCGATCAGTAACATAAATTTTCAGAATTTATGAGATGTAATTGCAGATTGCCTTTGGAAAACACATTTGGTTGCAACAAGCTTTATTTCATAATGAGCTAAAACAGTTCAATATTCACAATCAGGAGACAGTTCAAATTGTAAGTGGTTATTTTGCCCAGCTAATGCCAAACAACAACAACATGTTTATAATTGAGCTTATCTATAGATCTAGAAATCTAAAAAAGTTTAAAATATTTTTTTGTATTTTTGATTTAATGTTGACCCATCTCGAAAACTATCAGCACTGCAAGGCATTTTCACCCAATCTACCTGCAAATTTTTTTGAACCCTTCCTTTTTGTAAAAAGAATGGGAATCATTTATATATCAATATTGTATGTTACAATATTCCTAAATTTTGTATTTAAGTAAATTATATATGAACACTGAAGAATTTTGGGTAGTTCAATGTTCGATTTTGAATTTCTAATGAGTTCGACTGTGAACCTTAAACATCATATTTCTGAGGTTCGAAGTTCGAGGCAACATATTTGCTTGGGTTTGTTGCACACAATCAAAGTTTTTATTACTTTCGCTAACGAAATCTCGACTTTTGAATTTTGAAAAAAAATCTTCAAATGAGTACAAATTAGGCTCCCTAGAACAAACATCTGGGGTCAGTTTTAATTTTTATGTGTTCATATAATATATGGGTGCATAATAGTATTGCACCAAATGAGATTATGCAGAAACTAGAGGTGTGCGAAGCTTCGAAATTCCGAACCGAACCCGAACTCGAACCGAACCTTCGGTTCGAAAATATGTTCTCACTAGCGATGTTGAAATAGTTCGAAGTTCGAAATATGTAATTCTTCAAAATAGTTCGAAGTTCGTTGCTCAAAAATACCTCGAAATTTAACTTTACAGGCATTGAACGTTGCCAAAAGTAGCGAAGTTGCGGCCCCTTTAACTCGGCAGCGGCGCTTTAAACTCATTGAGTCGATAGCGTAGTTTCAGGAGATTTCACTCATGCATATTTTTGACAGTAAATGGGACACATTGAGACACGACGGAGCCATTTAGCAGCCACAGAATTATTTTTCTTGTATATCCTAGCCTCCCAACACCTATTCAGTAACAACATTATGATGGCGGTGTTACAGATTACCTTTGGAAAACATTGCTTTCAACATGCTTTGTTACACAGTGAGCCAAAACAGTTGAATATTCACAATCAGGAGACAGTTCTAACTTGTAAGTGGTTATTTTATACCTATCATGCTCACTTTGAACCCTCCCAATCTGTTTGCTAAAACTGCCTAGCCAATACCAAACAACAACATATTTATAACTGATCTTATCTATAGATCTAGAAATCTAAAAAAAGTTTCAAATATTTTGTGTTTTTGATTTAACGTTGACCCATTTCCACAACGATCAGAACCGGAAGGCATTTTCACCCAATCAACCTGCAAATTTGTCGAATCCTTCCTTTTTGTAAAAAGAGTGGGAATCTTTTACATATCAAATATTGTATGTTACAATATTCCAAAATTTTGTATTTAAGGAAATGATATATGAACACTGAAGAATTTTGGGTAGTTCGATGTTCGATTTTGAATTTCTAAGAAGTTCGAAGTTCGACTGTGAACCTTAGACATACTATTTTAGAGGTTCGAAGTTCGAGGCAACATATTTGCTTGGGTTCGTTCATAGTTCGGTTCGAACAAAACATGGGTTCGCACACCTCTAGCAGAAACGGTTTGACATTTAAATTTATCCATTGGTGGGGTTAAATTATATGTAAATACCAAAATTTTGATATGAATTTCGTTTCTTTTGTGAGACTCGTGTATGTCAGACGCCGTCATCTTGAATTTGATGTCATTTGGCAGGTAATTGATTTAGAAATACAATACCTTATATCATAACGTTGTTTATTCTAAAGTAATGGAGAAAATTAAAAATAATGTTGCAAATTCAATCGCAACTTCCACATAGATGTGATAATCGACTCTCCTCAGAAAAACATTCTTACAAAATCAATTTAGGATCCATGACTTGACTACAACGAAAATATTCATATTCCGGTACCCATAGACTTCGGAGATGTTATATTACTCGAGTTTTAACAAAAAAAATGTAAATGTTTACCAAATCACCACTCATTTATCCTCTACACCCTGGACCGATGTTACCCAAAAACAATTTGAAGCGTTTCTTTGTCAGATGCTGTGTACCAAATTTCAAGATGATATCTCAATTCACTCGAAAGTTATTGCACCTACTAACAGGCAGACGTACAGGCCGACAGACAAAAAAATTTTCGTTCCAGAATCAAGTTTTCTATATGTTCGGAGACTTTTTACGCCGTTTTAATTTTTAAAAAATCGAAATTTCTGTCAGCGATATTCCACTCCCACACATTTAACCCCTAATTTAATTTTAGCACAGAATACCAGATGTTTGATGAAATTTCAAGTTTTCTAACAAACAAACCCTAAAACGTTATATTCTTTTTTCTCCCTCAGGGCTCGTCCGCGGCCTTGCCGCCCCGATAGCAATGCAACCTTTGGTTTATTGTGCCTGCCCTTAGTCTTTTTACTCCACCCACTCCAAAATCACTGTGCCTTGAACTAGCCTGCACAGCGATTGGTAGGGTGAAGTTTTATAATGCTCTGTCTCCAGTCTAGACTGACCATAAATCAGTTGTCTTCTGCGATCCAGAGCTTAACACTTGCACAAGATGTGCTGGGCTGATTCCTCCCCCTCGCCGCAGAGTCTGCATGTGAAGTCCCCCTCAAACCGCCCCATTTTATGCTGGTGTTTCTTGACGGCCATGTGTCCCATCAAGAGACCTGTTATGTTTCTGAGCTGCCCTCTGCTAAGATTTAGCAGCTCCACAGCTCTCTTTGAACTGGGTTAGTCAATTATTAACTTCCCATGTCTGATCCCTGGACAGTCTGCCCAGTACACCTTGTGTTGGTTTCTGACCCAGGACTTAATGGCTCCCCTAGCAGTGCTCTTTGTCACGCCCAGAGCCGGTTCTGGTCTCATAAATGGTTCTGCTCACCCTCTCTTCGCGAGACTGTCAGCTTCTTCATTGCCTTTGACCCTCGAGTGACCCGGCACCCAGATGAGGGTGACCTCATTCTGCCCAGCCAGGTCGCTGAGGATTACTCGAGTTTTAACAAAAAAATGTTAATTTTCACCAAATCACCTCCCATTCATCCCCAACCCCCCGGGAGATTTTATCCAAAAACAATCCGAACCGTTCGTTTGTCGGGTGCTAAGTGTATACCAAATTTTAAGACGATATCTCAGTTCGTTGTAAAGTTATTGTGGCTACTAACAGACAAAAAAATGTTCGTTCCCAGATCATGTCAGATGAGTAAAATAAATAAACTTTTTATCTGATAATTATAAGACCAAAACACTGCTTTAACGTTATTTTTTAAAGTACTTCTGTTATTGTATACAATTTTACGTGATCTCCAGTTACTTTAAGTGATCTCTATTTTTTTTAAACTTACCGAAAAATACTGTACTGTATATTGTATCCATGCCTCCACAAGAGCAACATACACTTCAGGATCACTTATACTAGATATGTGACTCCACACTGTATTTAAGACTTGCCTCCTGTGTTCTGTGGGTGGTGGACAAACACAAATACATAATCCCAAAGTCTTCAATAAAACATGAAGAGGTATTCCTTCATCAAAACTTTGGCATATCATATCAATCAACTGGAGAGTTTTTGGTGCAATATATGTTGGTTTAAAAGCTGACATTATTGTGTTTAATATAAGTGAACTGTAAACAAAATAACTTTTGTGTGTAAGTAAATATTTTTATTTTTCGATTTTCTATAATTAAATCTTTGTGTTGAAACAAAGTAGGTGTTTGAAGAGTTGATTTAAACACCAGTGAAAATAAATTACACTTATTTAAAGATCAATTTAACTAAGTAGAAAATAATAAAAAGGTTATTTGTAATTAAAAAAATGCTTCAACAACTTGGCGATTGGCATTATAATGTGTTGTCAGACGAAAAAAAGTCTGGACGCAGAAAGTGTGTTATGGTAGCGAAATTTTCATTAAAATGTTTTGAATGGCATATATATATATATATATATATATATATATATATATATATATATATATATATATATATATATATATATATATATATATATATATATATATATATATATATACAGTGTGATTCTTTGGCGAAAAATAAGGGGGGTCTTTTTTATAAAGTTTTTCTTGAAACCCCTTCTCCTCCAAGTTACACCACTTTGAAATTTTGGCAAAAAAAAAGTTTTCATTAAATTTCTCCGTTATGGAATAATTTAAATTAAAAAAAAAAAACGAAATTTTGCAGATGCATAAGGCTAACAAAATGGCAGTTTTAAAAGGATTTTATACCCTATAATGTTATCACAAGAGGGTGAAAAAACCTACCCTTACATTATTGTTTATCAGTACTTTTTATTGTGTATACCGTTTTCTATTTAAAAAAATGATTTAGAAAGAAGGATTCATTTAGCAACTTTTTTATGTCTTGACATTTCCTCATAAAATTGTTAGTTTCATCACAAAAAAAAATAAAATATTACTCAGATCGATGTGACATGAATTTAAAGAGTGGTTGTTATTTGCTGAAAAATCAAGTACGTGGTAGGCTGTCAAATAACGTTATAATTACACTAATATTAATTGTTCTGGTTGCTGTCAATCTATCGAGAATTTTTTAACACTTAGAACAAATAAGTGAATAAAATGGTAAATTATACCAATTTCGTAATGGCAGATATGCATTTTGAATATGGCCGTGCTAATGGAAAAGGATTAAGAGCACAGCGCTTCTACACTGAGTTATATACAAATAGAACTGTACCCAATCACAGCATATTCGCACACATTCATCAACGTCTGCAAGAAGAAGGAAAATTTTCAAGAAGTGCCGCCGATTGCGGGGATTCTAGAGAAGTAAGAACTGTAGCACTTGAAGAGGCTGTCCTCAATTTAATTGAAGAATCTCCTGGTACACGTACAAGAAGAATCGCTCAAGTCTTAAATGTCCGCTATTCCAAGGTATTTAGAATTTTAAAAGAACAACTACTGTATCCCTACCATATCCAACGGGTTCAAGGGCTCTTACCTCGTGATATTTTACCTCATTTAATCTTTTGTCAATGGATGCTTCAAATGATCACGCAAGTTTTACAATTCTTATCTCGTATTTTATTTACTGATGAGGCCAACTTTTCACGAGAATCTATTAGAAATTTTCATAATAACCACATATGGTCTGAAGAAAACCCATACGAAATTACGGAATCTCATTTTCAACACCAGTTTTCATTAAATGTATGGCTTGCTGTCATTGGTGATGATTTAATTGGACCATATTTTCCTCCAATAAGACTAAATGGAGAAGTGTACTGTCATCTACTCGAAGAAGAGTTGCCCCTACTTCTTGAAAATATTCCTTTACAAATTAGACAACAAATGTGGTACATGCACGACGGGGCTCCGGCTCATTTTAGTATCAACGCTCGTAACTAGTTGAACGAAGTTTACCTAAATCGTTGGATAGGTCGAGGAGGCCCACAGAATTGGCCTGCCCGATCTCCTGAATTGAATCCGTTGGATTTTTGCCTGTGAGGTTTTCTGAAAACCTTAGTTTATTCAAGTCCTGTTGCAAACATCGATGACTTCAGAAATCGTATTATCGCATCATGTGATCTTATAAGAAACACACCCGGTATTTTTCATAGAATACGAAGTTCAATGAGAATCAGACTAGAGTCATGCGTTCTCTCCGAAGGGGGGCATTTTCAACATTTATTCTGATGATACGTACTTACATTTTGTTAATATTTCTTTTCGTTTCTTAGTTTGTTAATTATTAAATAGTTGTACAATACCTAGTTGTTGTTTCTTATTATGAATTTTTGGAAATTAGTAAAAGCCAGAACAATACATATTAACATATTAGTGTAATTATGACGTTATTTGACAGCCTACCACGTACTTGTTTTTTCAGAAAATAACAACCACTCTGTAAATACATGTGACATCTATCTGAGTAATATTTTATTTTTTTGCGATGAAACTAACAATTTTATGAGAAAATGTCAAGACATAAAAAAGTTGCTAAATGAATCCCTCGTTCTAAATCATTTTTTTTTAAATAGAAAAGGGTACACACAATAAAAAGAACTGATAAAAAATAATGTAAGGGTAGGTTTTTTCACCCTCTTGTGATAACATTATAGGGTTATAAAATCGTTTTAAAACTGTCATTTTGTTAGCCTTATGCATTTGCAAAATTTCGTTTTTTTAAAATTATTCCATAACGGAGAAACTTAATGAAAACTTTTTTTTGCCAAAATTTCAAAGGGCTGTAACTTGAAGGAGAAGGGGTTTCAAGAAAAACTTTATAAGAAAGACACCCCTTATTTTTCTCCAAAGAATCACCCTGTATATATATATATATATATATATATATATATATATATATATATATATATATATATATATATATATATATATATATATATATATAATGAACGGCATCAAATTTGGTTAACAGTACAAATAACCTTTATAGCAGAGACCATGTACCAAAATAACTTTATTGTTTGAAAAAGTACAGAAATTTTCCAAAAATAAACTTAAAATGTTCCCGAAAAAACTGGTCGGATTTTCCTGGCCAACAAACATCTTCAAGCTATTTACACTTCTGCCAATATATAATTATTCACAAAAATCTTTTTGACAAAAACTCCAAAAAATTTGCAAACAATTTCTTTTACGAACACTTGCCAATTTCTTAAATTGTCTTAAGTAATGTTACACAAAAATTATATTTTTAACAAAAATTTGCTGAACAATTTTTTTCCATGAAAATTTAAGAACATTTTTTTTTACAATAACTTAACCAAAGATTTATTATAAATTACCAACATTTCACAACATTTTACAAAAAATGATTTCTACGGTAAACACTAAAAATAAAATGTCTGCGGAAACTGACTAAACATTTTTTACACCAAATTAGCTGAAAAAATACATAAAATTCAAACTATGTACCTAATCTGTAATTAAAATTGAAATAAAGAAAAATAGAAGCTGTCAAACACTCTTATTTTCAAGTCACAAATAGGAACCTTATTTAGTCTGTCACTTTGAAGGTCATTTGACATTTGTGAAAAGAATTTATCAACTACTTTAACATTATGCAAATGTAAGCATAGATAACCCTATAAAATTAGTTATTTCTCACCTTTTTGGCACCAAACTTAATTTAAATATTGTAATAATTTTTTTCGAATGTTTGCTAAATAACCATATGCATTGATTGGTTATTAGAATTGATTAAAAAACTGAACAAACATTTTAAAAACTGATCTTTACGTGAATCATGGTATGCGATTATAAATGTAAACATTTCCAAAACTAGAGTCTTTAGTAATAGGCAGTGTTATACAAAAGCTAAAGCAGAGGGCATGCCCTTCACTTCTGAAACACAAAGCAAAGACTGTTCCACTCGAAAAAATTGAGTTACGTTAGATTCAGCCACTATTTGAGAGCGTTTGTATATGGCATATTTGAGAGCGCTTGTATATGGCATCTCGATTCTTTCGATGAATGCTATAAACAAAAACCTTTCTGAACGCGTCATTTTCATTGAACGCCGCTATTTATTGGTAAAAATGCCATATCACAATTTTTGATGTGTGCCAAAAACGTGAAAAGTTGTAAAACTGTTGAAATAAGTCAAAAACAATGATTGATATCTAGCATTATAATTCAATAGAAAATTAAAAAATTATAAGAAGTGTTCTCTTAAAAAAAAGGAAGTTTGTATCCCCAACGACTTTGGACCAGCCTGTGATTGTCAAAATGATGTAAGATGCAGCTCAAGACAACCTATACATAATGTATATAATTGTTTTCGTATCTTGTATAATAACGGATATATTGAGCTTTACGGTAGAAATGATGCCTGGCCAGTACAGATGAGGGGTCGGATTTTTTAAATGCGAGGGTATATTCATATATTCTATTGTGGCTATGTATCTTCGTTTGTCCTATAAGTTCGGGAACAGTCAGAACAAGGAATTTCGTAAACTCCATGGGATTCGTTTCGAATCGTATCCTTGCGAGTTTCTATTTCGTTTAACAGTTCTTGCTCTGTTGTGAATATGACTTTGATATTATGAGTTCTAAAAATTCAGCTAATTTTTACAGTGACACCTTTAATGCATTGTAAGATGGCTTTGTGCTGTTGCGAGGATCCTGTCCGTTCTTGTTGTGGTGTAGTGACTGGTTGTTATCCATTTCTAATGTTTCATAGTCTGTGATTTCCAAGAGTACGGATATGTTAGCTTATGGAAAAATAAATAAACAAATAAATAAAAGAGGATGTCAGGTTAGTCGCAGTTCAATTCTGCACACTTGTAATGTAATGATACGGGGTTAAGGAGTCGCGGTCCAAAGGACTCTAGGGGGCAAGCTGAGGAAGCGGAAATAACAACATAAACTCTCGATGAAGCTTTCCCCAAGACCGTCATGCGCGGTAAAAATCCGCATCCTGCACGAGGTGACCCTGCTAATAACTAAACATGACGGATCTAGACAAGTAGGTCTAACTAAACTCCCCCAATCTACGGTGTCACGTGACCCGTGCCTATGGATGGATGGCACCAGGGCGATGGTGTCGTGAACGGAACCCCTGGAGTACCAGGCAACCCTCCAGAGTAACCCGCCTTGCACCACACAGGGGGTTCTGATGGTGTGGACAGTATTTCCCCCATTCTCGTGGGAACAACATGAAGATAATAAACACATATAAAACCAAAACCAATGAGGCTCGAGGAGTGGCTCCGGCTACAGACTTGTGCCTTGAGTCTATCCCGGAAACGGAGACGAGCCAGGGGGCGGCAGCGGACTCTGGAGGTCCCACGACCGGCGTAGATACGGGGGATCAGGGGGTAGCTTCGGCCAGAGACCTGTCCCCGACACCCAAGCTGGAGGCTGGGTCCCACCGGAGGGCGGCAAGCTCCGCGGACTCCGGGGGCCCCTCCACCAGTGAGGACTCTACTGTTAGAGTAGAGAGCGTCTTTCCAGGGCGCAAAGAAAGAAGTTCCGGAGGGCGCAAAAAATGGCGGCCGGGACGTGGACGGTCGAGAAACCTGTAAAGGCGCAAGAGGGGAGTGCGGGTCAGAAGAGGACGCGCTCGAACTCTAGCACGCCCACTACAGACAGACGTCCCAAAAGGGCCAGGGTACCTGTAAAGGCGCAAGAGGAGAGTGCGAGTCAGAAGACGCCGCGCTCTGGCTCTAGCACGCCTACTACAGACAGACCTCCCAAAGGAACCAAGGCCGGAACACCGGCGCAGACTAGCTCTTATAGGGAGGCTGCGGAGGGCCTCGGGATGGCGGTGATTGACAGACGCCATCCTGAGGTCACGCTAGACCAGGGGAAGGCGGATCTGACCCAGGCTGCGGTGGTAGCTGCGGTGGACTCTCTTCAGGAAGGGGAGAGCCCGCCTCAGTTCCACCGGACGCGCCGGACGGGGGGCATCCTCTGGATAACCTGTGCCGGCCCGCAGTCGCGGGACTGGCTGCGGAAAACGATCGGAGGCCTCGGTCAGATTTGGGAGGGGGCGGACTTGACAGCCGTCGAGCCCAAGGAACTCCCAAAGAGACGCAAGGTCCTCGTACGGATCCCTGACACCGTCCCGCAGGAGACGGTGATCAGCAGACTTAAGATCCAGAACGCTGAACTGGGGACGCAACACTGGTCGGTTCTAAGCAGGAGGGCAGAGGAGAAAGGACAGACGCTCGCCTTCTCGATCGACCAGACATCTTACAGAGCCCTTGAAGGAACCACCTTCAAGGCATTCTGGGGCATGGGAAGTGTTAGCTTCCGCCCACTGGGGAAGCAACTAAGGGTTAATGGGACTTAGGTTCCTTCAGGTCAACCTCCAACACATTAGGGCAGCCACGGCCGGACTACTAATGGCTCTGAGGAACACGGATGTGGCCCTCATCCAGGAACCGTACTCCTATTAAGGAGAGATCAAGGAACTCGGCGGAGCTACTGGAAAGCTCATCTACAGCAGATCCAGCGAGAACCCGAGGGCCTGCATTTTTGTCAGGGAAGGGATAGAGTTTCTCCCTCTAATGAACTTCTGTTCCAGGGACCTGGCAACGATCAAAATCCGATGTGGAGGAGCGGATGGGCTGAGGGACATTACTGTCGCGTCAGCATATCTGCCAGGGGACAGCACGGACCCTCCTCCACCCAACGAATTGGAGCAGCTGATGGTGGGTAGCAGAGCAGGTGGATGGCAGACCATCATCGGCATGGATGCGAATGCGCACCATGAGTTGTGGGGTAGCTCGGACACAAACTCTAGGGGTGAGGCACTTTTACAATTCCTTATGAAATTTAATTTAGACATATTGAATAGAGGTAATAAACCGACCTTCGTCACAACACGGCGTGAGGAAGTTTTAGATCAAACAGTTTCCACCCAGTTTCTGGGTGACTTTGTTAAAAGGTGGGCTGTGTCTGGGGAAGTGAGTAGCTCAGACCACAGATACATCCGGTTTGAAATCGCCAAAGTCGAAAGAGAAACGGTATGGTACCGGGACCCCCGCAAGGCGGACTGGGAAGCCTACAGGGCAGACCTAGCTGTGGAACTGCGGGGGGTTAAGAGTACCATAAAAAATTCAATAGACCTCGAGATTGCAGCAGTCCAATTGCGAGACGCAATTACCTCGGCCTATAACGCCAACTGCCCCCTGAAAATGAGGGTGTCCACCAGGAACGTCCCGTGGTGGAACGAGGACCTCAGGCAAAGGAGGACGCAGGTTCGTAAGCTGTTTAACGCGGCCACAAGGTCGGGAGCATGGGATGAATATAGACAGGCCCTATCGACCTATAACAAAAGACTGAGGGACGCCAAGAAGGAGTCGTGGAGGAGGCACTGCGAAGAAGTGGAAAACTCGTCTGAGAGTGCTCGACTACACAAGATCCTGTCTAAGGGCCCTTAGACTAACATAGGCTCCCTTAGAACACCCACGGGAGGCTTTACAAGCTCGGGGGAGGAAACTATGGAAATTTTACTCCAGACGCACTTCCCCGGCTGTAACATAATAAACCAATCACCTCCGGACTGGGAACACTCAGAAATAGAGGCGCCTTATAGGCGGGCATCTAGAGTAGACTGGACAGTCGCTAAAGAGGTGGTTACGTGGAGCAAAATCAGATGAGCCATTAACAGCTTTAAGCCATACAAATCGCCGGGATTTGATGGAATAATGCCCATCATGCTCCAACAGGGGATAGATATACTGGCGCCGGTGCTTACCCTCATTATGAGGGCCAGCCTGGCTCTGGGGTACATTCCGAGGGCATGGAGACTGGCCAGGGTGGTATTCATTCCTAAACCTGGGCGTCCAACAGACCAGGCAAAGTCCCTGAGGCCAATAAGTCTCATGTCCTTTTTGCTGAAAACAGTGGAAAAACTGCTCGACTGGCACATTAGGGGCGGTGTACTGGAAGCATATCCTCTACACTGCGGACAATATGCATACAGAGCAGGATTCTCAACAGAAACAGCACTGCAACAACTGGTGCTGAAACTGGAGAATACGCTGGAGAACAAGGAGGTGGCGCTAGGGGCCTTTCTAGACATAGAGGGGGCCTTTAGCAACACCTCGTTCGGATCGGTTCTGGCAGCTGCCCGGGAGCGTGGAATAGAGGAGACCTGCTGCACGTGGATCGGTTCCATGCTCAGGGACAGGGCGGTGTTCACCTCACTCGCGGGAGGGACTCTGCTGGCGGGGGTCGCGGCGGGGTGTCCACAGGGGAGCGTTCTGTCTCCCTTTTTTTTTTTTTTTTTTTGTTCCCTCAGGGCTCGTCCGCGGCCTTGCCGCCCCGATAGCACCGCAACCCTTGGTTGATTGTGCATACCCCTAGTCTTACTCCACCCATTCCAAAATCACTGTGCCTTGAACTAGTCTGCACAGCGATTGGTAGGGTGAAGTTTTATATTGCTCTGTCTCCGGTCTAGAGTGACCGTAGATCAGTTGTCTTTTCCGGTCCAGAGCTATACACTCGCACAAGATGTGCTGGGCTGATTCCTCCCCCTCGCCGCAGAGTCTGCATGCGAGGTTCTCTTCGAACCGCCCCATTTTATGTAGGTGTTTCTTGACGGCCATGTGTCCCGTCAAGAGACCTGTTGTGTTTCTGAGCTGTCCTCTGCTAAGGTTTAGCAGCTCCACAGCTCTCTTTGAACTGGGTCCGTCAATTATTGACTTCCCATGTCTGAGCCCTGGACAGTCCGCCCAGTACACCTTGTGTTGGTTTCTGACCCAGGACTTAATGGCTCCCCTGGCAGTGCTCTTTGACACGCCCAGAGCCGGTTCTGGTCCCATAAATGGTTCTGCTGACCCCCTCTTTGCGAGACTGTCAGCTTCTTCATTGCCTTTGACCCCCGAGTGACCCGGCACCCAGATGAGGGTCACCTCATTCTGCCCAGCCAGGTCGCTCGTCTCGTCTCGGCACTCACTCACCAGCCAGGAATTTACCCGTGGGCTACTTAGTGCCTTAAGGGCTGCCTGGCTGTCTGTGGCTATGAGGATCCGCTTGTTGGTGTAGCCCCTCCTCTTGTTCTCCCGCACACAGTGCAGGATGGCGTACATCTCGGCCTGAAACACCGTTGCATGGGCTCCGAGGGAAATACTGTGACTTACCCTCGGTCCTTCCGAGTAAACACCTGCCCCCGTCCCACGCTCCCCGCCAGATCCGTCCGTGAACCAGACGAGCGCGTCCCGTGGTATGCCCGGTGTCTCCTCCCGCCATGCCCCCTCTGTCTCCCTTGCTCTGGTGCCTAGTCGTGGACGGCCTGCTGGGGAGGCTCTCGGGAGGGGGGTATGAGGTACAGGGCTATGCGGACGACATTGTCATCATAGTCCGAGGAAAGGTCACACAGGCAGTGTGGGAGCGTATGCAGACTGCACTGAAAGTGGTGGAAGGGTGGACGGTTGATCAAGGGCTCGGGGTGAGCCCCGAGAAAGCAACCGTCGTGCCGTTTACGAGGAGGAGGAAGTGTGAAATCCACAGAACTCTCACTCTATACGGTAGGAGCGTTCCAATGGCCAGGGAGGTAAAATATCTTGGGGTCGTATTGGACTCTAAGCTAACCTGGAATGGTCACATTGGAAAAATACTGCGTAAGGCAGTCATGACCTTAGCCGTCACTAGGCGGCTATATGGAAAAACGTGGGGACTAAGACCTAGTATGGCCCACTGGCTGTACACAAGGGTGGTCTGACCATCGTTAACATATGCGGCACTGGTCTGGTGGCCTAAGGTGACACAATCCAGTGCCAAACAAAAACTAGGCAAGATCCAAAGGATGGCTTGCCTAGGCATCACAGGGGCCATGTCTTCAACCCCAACAGCCGCCATGGAGG
Source organism: Tillus elongatus (assembly GCA_964006375.1). Taxonomy (NCBI): domain Eukaryota; kingdom Metazoa; phylum Arthropoda; class Insecta; order Coleoptera; family Cleridae; genus Tillus; species Tillus elongatus. The sequence continues at coordinate 80,529,988 of OZ023264.1, forward strand.
TGTTGCTGGATCTACCCCCCCCCCCCCCCCCTACACTTAGTTATTATGGGAGAGGCCAGGCTAGGACTATACAGACTAGTCTGCAATGGTAGACTGAAGATCAACCCAGGCTTCAGGGGCCACTGCAAAATTCAGGAGATCGTGAAGGAGCCCATGCTTGAAATGAGGTCAGACTTCGCGAGCCCGCGAATGTGCAGGGAAAACAACTTTACAGTGGAAATCCCCGATCGCGAGGCATGGCGGGAGGAGACGCCGGGCATTCCACGTGACGCGCTCGTCTGGTTCATGGACGGATCCGGCGGGCAGCGTGGGACGGGGGCAGGTGTTTACTCGGAAGGACCGAGGGTAAGTCATAGTATTTCCCTCGGAGCCCATGCAACGGTGTTCCAGGCCGAGATGTACGCCATCCTGCACTGTGTGCGGGAGAACAAGAGGAGGGGCTACACCAACAAGCGGATCCTCATAGCCACAGACAGCCAGGCAGCCCTTAAGGCACTAAGTAGCCCACGGGTAAATTCCTGGCTGGTGAGTGAGTGCCGAGACGAGACGAGCGACCTGGCTGGGCAGAATGAGGTGACCCTCATCTGGGTGCCGGGTCACTCGGGGGTCAAAGGGAATGAAGAAGCTGACAGTCTCGCGAAGAGAGGGTCAGCAGAACCATTTATGGGACCAGAACCGGCTCTGGGCGTGTCAAAGAGCACTGCCAGGGGGCCATTAAGTCCTGGGTCAGAAACCAACACAAGGTGTACTGGGCGGACTGTCCAGGGCTCAGACATGGGAAGTCAATAATTGACGGACCCAGTTCAAAGAGAGCTGTGGAGCTGCTAAACCTTAGCAGAGGACAGCTCAGAAACACAACAGGTCTCTTGACGGGAGACATGGCCGTCAAGAAACACCTGCATAAAATGGGGCGGTTCGAAGGGGACCTCGCATGCAGACTCTGCGGCGAGGGGGAGGAATCAGCCCAGCACATCTTGTGTGAGTGTATAGCTCTGGACCGGAAAAGACAACTGATCTATGGTCACTCTAGACAGGAGACAGAGCAATATAAAACTTCACCCTACCAATCGCTGTGCAGACTAGTTCAAGGCACAGTGATTTTGGAATGGGTGGAGTAAGACTAAGGGTATGCACAATCAACCAAGGGTTGCAGTGCTATCGGGGCGGCAAGGCCGCGGACGAGCCCTGAGGGAACAAAAAAAAATGTAATGATACACAAATGGGCTATATTGCTTATAAAAAACGGGATGAGTTAATTCCAGAATTCGCTGTCTTATTGTTTCGGCCAAACGCAGTCAACTATATTGTAAGATGGCAAAATTTAGCCTGTACAGTGATGATAGGTATATTGGTAATCGGGGATGCATTCAACATTGCAAGATGCCACTATTTACTTGGTAACATTGGACAATATCCAACACCAGATTGTTCAAGTAATTTAAAGCACCATCAAATATATTTTGAAAAAAAATATATCCTACTGTAATAAGACAGAAAAAACTTGTTTAATGATAGATGACCACCAAATTAAAAATAAGTGTGTTTAGAAAAGATATAAAACAAGTTTTAATTCTAGATACGATACAATAAAAAGAAATAAAATAAACAAGATGCCCATTACAATATATTATCTTATGCCTTCGTCAAATATAAAATAAAGTGTATATTGTAGCAAACACTGGAGTACATTCTCGTTTAAAACTGTCCACATTAGGGGGAAGGGTTGTTTATATTTAATCAATCTCTTTATGAACTGGAATAGGGAAATGCAATATTTATAACGTTGTTTTAGATTGTTTTCTAATTTATTAATTAAATAATATGTTTAGTAGACGCCTTAATAATAACAACTAAAATTTACAAGCATTAGAATATTTAATTGCGGGATATGTAATTCCTCAGAGATATAAACATTAGTCTCCGCTTTCTCTTTTTGAACTTTATTTCGAGAAGGTTGAACCTCACGCCACATTTGTTGTCTTATTTAATTGGTTCCTCTTACTGTCAGATTTAAAGAAAGGGTTCATCGAATTTCTTGTTCGCACTGCAGAATAAAAATTAGTTTATGCAGTATAATATAATATGTATCTTTGTAAACCGGGAAAAGGAATATGGGTTACTAAGTTGTTCGAGTTGTTAAGTAACTTATGCTCACCTAGCAACATACGATACACACAATGTAAATTGTTGTCTTATTGGTTAAACCTTTGTTACTAGGGGAGTGGGGTTAATATTGAATAACCACGTTATCTCTCATGGTTCTGAGCAAGGCTATAAATGTAAAATATTCAAGTAATTATACAGTAGCCCCCAACACGGAGATTTCTACAACTACTACTGTTAGAACTAGTCTTTCACTATAAACTATTCACTATAACTATAAGAAATATGTAGCTCTAACATTATAACAATTTATTTACTCTATCTGTCCAACTACACTGTTGCTATCAATAATAACAAAACTATCAATAAAATAACAAAACACAAGGGTAACATGCAAACATGATATATAATTTTCAACATTTCTCCCCCCTAAATATAGTCTAATTGTCTTCTAACATTTGTATAGGACACACTTTAGATACCGGCCGCCTATATACTCCTGTTTTGGTTTTCACATCCACAATTCTAATTTTTCCATCTTTTGAAGGGTAGATTTCTTCAACTACTCCAAGTGGCCAGTTGTTTCGAGGTAACTGATTGTCCATTACGATTACAATTTCATTCTTTTTAAAGTTTCTATTTTGACTTAACCATTTTGATCTTGAAATTAGCGTAGGCAGATATTCTTTTATCTATCGTTTCCAAAAATGATCAGCCAATTGTTGAGAGTGCATCCACTGTTTTCTTAAAGTCACTTTTTCGGGAAAAATACAAAATGGTTTTGCAATACTTGATGTCCCGATAAGAAAATGATTTGGGGTTAAACTTTCTAAATTACCAGAATCTGATGAAATATATGTGAGTGGTCTACTATTAACAGTGTGTTCGATTTCTGCAAAGACCGTTCGGAGTACCTCAAATTTGGGTGTTCTCTCTTTTAGTATCACCTTTACACTTCTCACTAGTCTCTCCCACACTCCCCCCATATGAGGACCACCTGGAGGAGTGAATTTCCATTCTATGTCTTCTGTGACTAATTTTCTTTCTACCAGACCCTGATCCATTTTCTTTAATTCTAATTTCAATTCTTTATCTGAAGACTTTAAATTTGTTCCATTATCACTCCACATGATCTTTGGCTGCCCTCTTCTTGCTACGAATCTTCTAATTGCCTGTATAGCTGAATCAGTAGTTAAACTATCTGCAATTTCTAGATGTATCGCTCTCACTGAAAGACGGGTGAAGAGTACTCAATAATGTTAGAGCTCATTACCCCAAAGTGAGGTAAATACCAGACTTTTTCTTGATGCTGTTCTAAATCTTCTTTAGTTAGCTGTCTAGCATATCCCTTTTCTACATATTCAGCTATTTTTTGGGAATACGCTTTGAAAAACTCCTTGTTCATAGTCATCTTTTTTTCTATAGACCTAAATCTTTGTATTGCCATGCTTTTGCTATTAGGAAGACTTCCTTCCTCATTTCGCCACAAGAGACCACTTTCCCATCTATCATCTTTCCTTCTTGATATTCTTTTTATTAAATTTTCTGCTTGCTCATCTTCTTTTGTTTGATGTTTCAGGCCTTGATATTTTATTCCTAACGATTCAGTAGTAAAGAAGTATTTAACTAAATTTTGAAGTTCTTCATTCGACTGTTCCTTTTCTATATCTAAATTTAAATGAAAATTTGTGAAGTTGTCCATTTTTCCTTTAAATTGATTTATGTTACCATGGACGACGAAACCAAGTTTAGTATTTGAAAGCACAGGTGAGTTTTTTGGACCTTCTATAAGCTGTCTAGTGACTATAAGTTCCCAGTAATCTTGACCTATTAATAATTTGGGTTGAACATTTTCTATGCTTGGAAAATCTATATTTTCTAGGTGCTTCCATTTCCTTCTGAGCCGACTAGCATTCACACTCTGCACAGGTAGTTCTAAATCTCGTATATTACATACATTTTCCATATTATAAAATTCTTTTTTATCAAGGGCAGCAATCTCAAAGTTGACTTTTCTGGTTCTTGACCATTTCAAAATATTTTTGTCTGCCCACCTTAGATTTAAAGTACTTTCCTTTCCATATAGATCAAGTTCATTTGCCAATTCTTCATCTAAAAGAGTAATTGTGGAACCTTCATCAAACAGTGCATAAATCTTGATTTCAGTATTTTTTGTTCGTATAATAACTGGTGCTATTTTAAGTAGAATTTGATTCATATAGTTTGGAGCCGTATATGCAACTGTCTGTTTGGAGGGCCCTGCTATGTTACCATAATCAGAACTCATCTGATCATCTTGGTTGTTACTGTGTTGTTCTTCAATTATTGTTCTAACACCACTTTCCTTTTTACCTTCAAAGTGGAGAAGTCTGTTATGGATTTTCTCACAGTTTTCACTGCCACATTTACGTTTACTTCTACAATCTGTGATTCTATGTAAGGACTTTAAACAGCAAAAACACATTTTGTTGTCTTTGACTACTTTCCACCTATCTGCTATGCTTTTATCTAAAAACACTTTACATTTATCTAGAGTATGTTTCTCTTTACAAAGTGTGCAGTTTTTTACGGTTAACACTTGCTTTTTATCTCCAACAATTACTAGTGCTCTTTGGTCATTATTTGAAACTTTTTGAGTTGTTATACTCTGGATGTAACTGGCAGCTTGAGCTTTACTACAAATCAAATTTCTAAAATCCTTTAAAGAATAACTACTTTTATTTTTAGCAAGCTTTTCACCCCATGATAGCTGCATACTATACGGAAGTTTCTGCATTAAATCATCCATCAGTTGTGGGCAAGACATATAATTATTCATGTTCAATGACTCAAATGTTAGTGCTAGATTATTTACAGTTTCTGCAAAATTAGAAAGTGCTATAAAATCATTATTTCTCACAATTGCAAGACTTTTGGCTTCATTTACTAATGTTTTTACAATAATATCTGGTCTCCCGAATTTATTTTCCAATATTTTCATAATAGAAGAAGCTTCAACAGACACAGTGATTAATAATCCCTGAACTGCTCGACGAGCATCTCCCTTTAATGATTTTCTCAGTCTACATATATTTTCTTGATTGGTTAATGAGAGTATATCTGTTGTATGTATGTACTGGCTATAAAAACTTGGCCATTCTTTCGGATTTCCAGTAAAAATTGAAAGTTCTTTATCTATAGTTTGTCTCAATAGTATTTTTTTAAAAGTATTGTTATGACTATTTACATTTTTTGATAATGTATCATTATCGTACTGTTTACCACCTTTAAAATCTTTTTCATTGTCAGTAACTTCTGTGTTACTGTCACTTACATCTTTTAACCAAGATTTAACTCTGCTATTTATTATCTCTTGATCCTGGAGGAAATCACCAGTTTCCTCGAAGTCTTTATTTCTATCCTCCATATGGACACTACTTCCAGAAATACCTTTTAATTTCAGCTGTAACTCCATTTCTAACAACTCCTTTTGCTTTTGGTATCTCGCTTCTTTAATCTCCGCTTCCATCTTCGCTTTCGATTCGATGGCTTCAATAAGTCTTTTTTCTTCTAAATCGGCTAGTTTCTTTCTTGTTTCTAGTTGTACTCGTAACACTTGACCTGAGAACGATGAATGTTTACTACCTTTACTCACTGATTTAGTTTTTGTTTCTATCTCTTTTAACATTATTTTAGTGCATTCATCAACTTCTCTATTTAAATCTACTGCAGATGTATTTGAAAAGCCTTTAAAATTTTGTGTAGATTGTAAGCTTTCACACCCTATACTTCTATTTTCACCAATTAACTGTACATTTTCATTTTCTGTCACTGATGCTTTGTTGTCACATTTGACACTTCCATGTTTTTGTGGATTATTTTCCATTCTGCCAAAGGATTCTCCTACACTGAACTATTTCTCCCAGGGCTGAGTTTCAAATCCGGCTCGAAGGACCAATAATGTTAGAACTAGTCTTTCACTATAAACTATTCACTATAACTATAAGAAATATGTAGCTCTAACATTATAACAATTTATTTACTCTATCTGTCCAACTACACTGTTGCTATCAATAATAACAAAACTATCAATAAAATAACAAAACACAAGGGTAACATGCAAACATGATATATAATTTTCAACAACTACTTTCGAATCCGGCTCTTAACGCAACATTGAAAGCCTGTAAGTATAAATCGTCAAGCCAAATTTCAAGTTACTTCATTAGGGTAACATCAAATATTCATCTCAGAAACTTTGTATTTGGCTATGAAATTTTCTGGCAACCCCAAGAACTGTAATATTTATTTATTTTATATTTATGTTATTGAAATTTGAATTGTTTTATTAACATTTTATTCACAAAAAATTATTTGCATTTGTTATAAGCACATACTTAACTTGAATAAATGTGCAATACTCAAATTGTTGACTTATTAAGTATCTGAATGTAAATTTACAGATGTGTGTTACCACTGAAATGATGGTAACATACACAGGTAAGTGGCTGAAGTTCAAATTCTAACATACGAAGAGCTTGCTTATACGAAAATATATACAAGGCCAGTAAATTAAGAAAATCAATAAATTTTGAAAATAAATCAAATGGCTTTGCTTTTACCTAATTTCTATATTGTTCAAAAATTTATATCTCTTTAAAAAAATCAAATTTCATAGTTAACCGGTTAAACCGAAAGGGTAATTTTTATACTATTATTAGACAGTACTTAGTTAGTAAGTCCAAGAATGCTTATAGGTGTTTTCTTACATTCATTTGTTTTCTGCCAAAACATAAATTGCCAATTAGGTGACATTTTCAATCACCATTTTCTCGAAAACTCTTCAACTTAAACAAAACATATAATACACGTTTTTCGCTTAGAATTTCACGTAGAATTCAAATTTAGTAAAATATACAGGATGTTCTATTGAAAATAACAAAGTTTACTGCATTTCCGGTCAAACTGGAAGTGACTGATAAATATCAAAAATGTTAAAATGTGCCACCAGAAGGACCATACCACTTGTCCAAATTTAAGATTGATAGCTTTTACTATAAGGAAGTTATACGCTGGATAGTAATTCCCTTGACACCCGGTATAACGATTTTGTAAACATATTTTTGAAAGGCTAATGACTTAATTTTTTGTACATGCAATTCCTGTAGATGTAAAATAAATTGTCAAGAAAACCAAACTTATTTAAGCACTTCAAGATACTTTTTTGTGTTTATCCTTCTAAATAAAAAAATAATGTAGCTTACTGATTCATTCAAACACCATATAAAATATGTTCTCTCTATAAAAAAAAAACTTAATAGTCTATCTTGTGAATTTATACTTAACCTACTTAACTTAAAATAATTATTTATAAAAAAAATATATGCTGTTAAATCACCACCATTGTACACTAGCTCAAAAAGTTTAGATAGATATTCAGCATTCAGCAACATTGGAAAATTTTATGAATTCATATTACTGGCATATTTCTCCCGATAGCTGATTAACTATGAATTATGAACTCTAACAGCTTTCTCGATAAGTTGTGTAATAAAATTGTTTCTTGTGTCGAAGAGAAACTCAGTGACGTATTGGAAAATTTCAATAAACGTATAGCGGATTTGAATAATCTAGTGCAAACACAAAAGGATGACATAAACTCGCTCAATGAAAGTTTGGAAAACTTCGACCAGTACACTCGGAGAAATAACTTAAGAATTTATGGTCTTCAAGAAACAGAGAAAGGAGACATCAAGAACACTGTACTCAAATTTTTCTCTACGACCATGGGCATTCAAATTAATGACATTGAAAAGTGTCATAGAATCGGAAAATATTCTACAAATAAACCTCGACCAGTGTTAGTCACTTTTGACTCGTATACAGACATAAAACGAATATTTCAGGCAAAGCGTATCCTGAAAGGATCAAGTACCACAATAAAAGAAGATCTGGCTAAGAATAAGGTGTTACTAATGAAGTCGGAAACGGATAAATTTGGCTTCAGAAATGTTTGGAGTCCTGATGGACTGATAATGGTTAAGCAGGGCCACAATTTGTTGAAGTTTCCTACCTTAGCATCTTGGGAAAGGTATTCTAAGAGAAATGCTGATATGTAAGTAAATAATACGTATCCTCATCAAATGTCAAAATAAGGCTGCTTAGTAGGAAGTGATTAATTAGGAAAGCAAAGACTGTTTTTTGTTTACTTTTTCTTTTCTTTGTTTACATAGTATTATACTATTCTTTTTTTTCTTTTCTTTCATATATTTCTGCTAGATGTATTTTTGCTAATTTTTTTTACTTTTAAAACAGTTTGGTCAGTATTTCTATACATTGGGTACTAACTTTATAATGTTTGCTGATAAAAATGATTTTCTAGATGATTGCAATACATGTAATACATACGAGGCCATCAATCTATCTGAGTGTGACTCTTTACTTAATTGTGAAAATTCTATTAAAATGATTCATTTCAATATCAGAAGTATTAGTAAAAACTTCAATGAATTGTTAGTATATTTGGAATATTTAAAAACAGATTTTGACGTCATAATACATTCTGAAACGAGGACTGTGTTTCATATTAAGGATTTTTGCATCAATAAATACGAAATCTTTCATAATGAAAGTTGCATTAACAAATCTGACGGATGTATAGTTTACGCTAAGAGTTCTCTGAACTCAATCTGCTCAATAATCTCCTCTGGTAAAACTAAATGTGTCCGTGTTGTTTTACAAAAACATAATACTTCAATAGGAATTACTGCCACTTACAGGCTACCATCGGTTAACGAACATGATTTTCTCAGTGATTTGAATCATATATTCACAAACTTCTATACTAAAATGAACAAAATCGAAGTATTTGGCGGAGATTTGAATATTGATATTTTGAAATCCTACGAGGTTTCAAACTTATATTGAAACATACTAAATCAGTATGGTTATCTACAAAAAATTGACAAACCTACCAGAGGACACTCCTGTATTGATCACTTTTTCGTTGCAAGAGAGGATGACAGTGATGACCCAAGCATTATACTCAAAGATGGAATTTCTGATCATTCTGCTATAATTCTCAATGTATATATTAATAGTGATGTTTCTGAGCAAAACAAATGTGATAGGGTTACATCTCAAAATATAAATTATAATAAACTAAAGCAATATTTGATAGATTGCAATTGGTCGGAAATATATGAATCAGCTGACCCAAACGTTTGTGCGGGTAACTTCGTTAATAAACTCTACAATATTATTGAAGAATGTCGTGTTACGCAGTCAAATCATTATATACGTAATAAGAAAATTAAACCCTGGATAACTCAGAGAATACTAAATTCTATCAAGCATAGAAATAAGTTACGCCAAATTTCATCTCTCAATCCTACAGACACATCTGCTTCTCAAAATTTCCGAACATACAGAAACCAATTAAATAAGATTATTAACAAAACAAAGGATTTATATTATGGAAAACAAATAACCAATACTAGCAATACTAAAGAACTTTGGAATATAATTAAAGATGCAACCAATTCTAAGAATTCATGCAATAGGTCCCCAATTGACTCTATTCGTACCGCCAATAACAGTATTGTTAAAGATACAAACATAAATTTAATGAATATTTTGCAAATATAGGAGGTAAATTATGTAATTCCACCGACGATACTGGGGTAAATCCATTAGACACAGTCGCTTATAATCCTAAATGCATTTTTTTGAATCCTGTCACTGAGTATGAAATAACAAAACACATTAATAGCATAAAAACATCACAAAATAATGGCCATGACTCGATCAGTAGCAAGATTGTTAAAATGTTTCATTTCTATTTGACAAAGCCTCTGACACATATCATTAATACGATTCTCCTCACAGGAATTTTTCCATGTATATTTAAAAAAAGTACTGTAATTCCATTGTATAAGAGCGACGATAAACTAGTTTTGGGAAACTACCGTCCTATTGCTCTGACTAATGTCTTTAGTAAAATAGCTGAGAAATGCATTAAAGAGAGACTGACTAACTTTCTTGATAAATGCAATCTAATTAACAACTGCCAATTTGGTTTTCGTAAAAATCTTTCCACCGAAGATGCCATTGTTAGTGTAACAGAAGAAATATACGATTCCATCAACAAAAATAAAAAAAGTTTGAGTATTTTCCTTGACTTAGCCAAGGCTTTTGACACTGTGTCACACAGTATTTTGCTGTTGAAATTAGAAAAAATTGGGGTCAGAGGCACTGCTCTAAATCTGTTCAAGTCATATCTCTGCGGTCGTAAACAAAGGGTCCGTGTCGGTGCAGCACTTAGTAAATATAAAGAAGTAACTTGCGGAGTTCCACAGGGAACAGTACTCGGTCCAGTTTTGTTCCTCATTTACATAAACGATATACACAGTAACTATATCAACGGCAAGACAGTTTGCTACGCAGATGACACCGCTCTTATTTTTACCTCAGACACTTGGGATGATGTCATTGCCTCATCTTCTGCAGGATTGTCAAAAATTTGCTTCTGGTTACGTAAAAACAAACTGAGTCTTAACCTCTCAAAAACTAAATTCATAACATTCAGTTCTACTATTGCGAAATTGCCAAATTTGCCTCATTTGAGAATTCATGATTATGATTGCCTTAATAATGCTATTTGTAAATGTAGTTCTACTATATCTACTGTAAATAATGTAAAATATCTAGGCATTTTCATAGATAATCAGCTTAAATGGAATATACACATTGATTATATAAACAATAAAATAAGGAAAACTATATATAAATTTAAGCAGCTAAAAAAATGTGTACAATTAAAATGGTTAAAGGTTGTTTTCAACTTATTAGTTCAGCCAATTCTAACATATGGAATTGTAACTTGGGGAGCTGCATATAAAGAAAGATTCGTTCATTTGTTGGTCACACAAAAATGGATCATAAAAGTTATATTAGGAAAGCCTCGATTATATCCTTCCCATTTGGTATTCAGTGACAGTGATTTATTGACCATCAGAGAACTATTTATGATTGCCGTTCTCAAATATACACACAAAACGGCATCTGTGAAACAAAATTTGCTTCATGGTAAAAATACTAGAGCCGCTTTAAATTGCAATTTGTTTACGCCCTATAAAAGAACTACCGTCGGTCAACAACATATCTCATTTCTGGGTCCTAAAATCTATAATGCCTTACCGCTCTATTTAAAACTTTCAAATACTACATGCTTCAATAGAAAGTTGAAATTATGGTTCTCTTGCAATAGGACAAGTTTTATGACCGGATTATCAGAATGGTTTTAATACCTGATAAACACTAGACCTTCGACAGATTCAACATTCATTCATAGAATTTATTTATCGCACGGCTACTTTCAGGATTCTCATTGATGTCATGATAGTCTGTGTTATCTTTAAACATCTATATAAATTCAATGGTCACCTTCTATGGATAGTTTTGATTGCTCTATATGTACATTTATTTCATTTATCAGCTCACAATTAATTTAGCAAATGTTCTCTCACCCATCTTAGCAATATTGATCATGTTTTAGCTTAGTCTATTTTTTGGCACTGTACTATTGCACTTACAATTTAATCTATTGTACCTCTATGCACACACAAATCCTATAGATTTATAGTGCTATCTAATATATGTACTACTTATTTGTATATATACAATTATATTGCGTTATTTGCATTTACCTTCTAGATGCATGTGTATCTGTTTATATTGATGTGTAAATATGTAGATATATTTGTACTCTTATTCTCTGTAATCGACAAGTTGATCAATAAAGCATTATTATTATTATTACTTTTAAGTAAATGAGGAAACTAATGAAATAAATAGATTATGCATAACAATACCATACCTATTACCCTGCTTGGTACACCTGTCCAACAGATCAGACAAAAGGATTTCTGAAGCATTATAGGCAACTGCTTCCAAAATATAATCTAACGCAGGTGTAAACAAAGTCATGTACTGAGATAAATCTAACCTCTGTTTAGATAACTCTCCCTTTACACTTCGGCTGAAAAGCTGAAAACCATTATTCCAAAAATCAATCATTTACTCCAAACATAATAACTTACATGGGGATAACATTCCAAGAACTGGTTGAAATTTTCTGTAATATAACCAGTAGAATCTGGAGATATATTTATACCAACTCTACATAAATAACATCTAGCATATGCAGCTACTAAAGGATTCCCAATACCATTAATCATTAAAGTAATTCGATAGAGTGCTTCTGGTACCTCCCTGAAAAATTAATATTATATAGTTAATAAATAAATATTGTTATGTCATTGATTCAAAAATTTTACAAAATGTAGAATATTTTAAATTAAAAATGAGTTTAGGATCTTTCTGATACTCACTGGCAATTTTAACAAAAGAGATTTTCCTGTTTTGAATCCAGTTCTTTGCATAACTAAAGTGATATTACTTGTTATAAAAAGAGTCTCAAAGATCTTCATGAAATAATTTTATTTTGTATCACATGCATGTTTTTAATCTGTTGATTATAAATACATAATGATTTTAATATGACTTGTTTTTGGTAAGGTCAGATATAGGGCTGGTTGTACAATAGAGTTTTTGAATGAAAATAATTTATAAGTACATATTTAAAATTTTCCACTTAACAAATCAAAGCTCTAAAAATTTGAATAAAATTATTCAATCTCCACTAAGTATGTTTATTAGTGAATTTTCATTATAATTTTCAGTAGATATTTTTATATTGTTGATATTAGTGAATTTTTCAGAAATTAAAAACTCAAAGACGCAGCAAGTGCGTTATGGTAGTGAATTTTCATAGAAATGATCTGGCACCATATTTTATTATAACTTTTTTTTCTTGTAACATAGAAATCTGAATTTTTGTGTATAGTTTACCTTTTATATCGTAAACGTACCCACCAAATTTGGTTATCATAGCTTTTTTATTTTTTGAATGAAAACTAAAAATTTTCCCGGAAAACCTCGTCCGATTTTCCTGACTAACGAACTTATCCAGGCCACTTACAAAAGGAAGGTACATGCCAAATTTTATCAAAATCGGCCCATTATTTTTTGAGTTATTGGTGTGATACATATATATATATATATATATATATATATATATATATATATATATATATATATATATATATATATATATATATATATATATATAACATATAAAAATTGAAACTGACACCGGATATGGGTTCTAGAGGTCCTAGTTCGCGCTCATTTGCAAAAATTTTTCCAAATTCAAAAGTCGGGATCTCTCTATTAGTGAATTTTTTCTACGAAAATTCATTAAAAGTAGGCATAGGAAAACATGTTTTACATCTTATCAAATCTTTTCTCAAGAAACAGAATGATGAAATGGATATTTATTTACTTATGTTATGCAATAGTTTTTATATTACATATATACATATATATATATATATATATATATATATATATATATATATATATATATATATATATATATATATATATATATATATACAGGGTGTCTCGTGGTGAACACCCATTAGAATATTTCAGAGACTACTTCGTTTTGAAATTTCAGAATTTGGGATATTGGGTTTTCGGGCATGTCCTCAAATAAAATAATGGGGTCCACGTAGCACTTTGGGTTATACTGGAAGTTGTCATCAACTTGCTTATTTTAAATGAAACACCTATATATTATTGCATTCTTGGATTCTATGTAAAATTTTGGGGGAACTTCCATCAAGTTTATCTATTTCTAAAATTAACCGTTTCGAGATATTTAATTTTAATTACTAATTAAATTGAAAATTAAATTTTAATTAAAATGAAGAGAAACAGTAACTAGCTTAAAACCATGTGTATTAGCGAATTTTCATTAAGAAAAATTCGCTAATAGAGAGGTCACAATGAAAAGCTTTTGAAAAAATGTCTTCAGATGAGCGCAAATAGAGGTCCCTAGAAGCCAAAAGCAAGGTCTGTTAAATTTACATTTATTATTTATACAACAGGTATAAACCATACATCAACGGTAACTAAACTAAATATATACCAGGCATTAAACATACTACCCGAACCAACAATCGTGAAATCTCGGCCGCAATTATGGAAAATGACAGACGATATGCAACTAAAAATTTGCCAAGGGATTGTTATTTAACAGGGGGATTCAATCAATTATTACAATACACTATATTTGTAGCTTTATTAACGGCCCCAAATACAGTTTTAGCGCAGCATAGATATATTATGCTGTCGCATAATATAGCAGAAATTCAAACAAAATCAAGCCAAGTCTATAAAAATGATTCTAAAATAGTTTCCTTTATCTTTAAACTTAAACATAAGACATCATGCTATCCGCGAACATCCTTTTCAGCATGAATTTTCAATAAACATTTGGTGTGGCATTCTTGGAAATTGTATTGTGGGGCCATTTGAACTGCAACCTAGACTTAACGGAGCAATGTATTTCTTGTTTTTGAGAGATAATTTACCCATCATTTTAGAAGATTTACCTTTAACTTTAAGGAGTGACTCTTGGTTCATGCATGATGGTGCTCCAGTACATTACATCTGCGATGTGCGAAATTATTTAGATGAAATTTACCCTCAAAGGTGGATTGATAGATGTAGTGTAGCATGTAGTCCCGACTTAAATTCACTAGATTTTTACTGTTGGGGTTATTTAAAGTCACTGGTCTACAAATAACAAATAAATAATCGCCAGCAATTATGGGAAAAGATCGTACAGGATGTTAAGGTGTCAGACATCAACAAAATTCATTTTTTAAAGTAAGAGATAATTTTAATAAACGAGTGAGAAAACGCATTGCCGTAAATGGTGGACATTTTGAGCACTTACTCTGATTTGTTGTTGTCTTGCTTCTGAAGTTGCAGTTTAATTTTAGATTAATTTAATTAGATAGATTAATGCAATTTGTAACAATCTTTCTGATAATAATAATAATATTTATTGTGGCAAAAATTACACAGCCTTGTCAAACACATACCAAATATAAGATTATAGAACTAAAATTGTGAAATAAACATCAAAAACAAACAAAAATACAAAAGACAAAAGAAGCAAATTTACACATATAAAAAAAAATGGCATCTTATGTTGTCTCTAGTGGCTCTACTCTATCCACTCAATGTCCATATTGAGGTATTCACTTAAAGAATAAAATGCATACTTCATAAGAGTGTTTTTCACATTTCTCCTAAATTCTCGCTTATGTTTTGATCTTATATTCTGGGGGATTTTATTGAAGAACTTGACACCCCAGCAATTCACCCCGGTTTCAGCTCTTTTTATTCTATGATAAGGAATGGATATGTTCTGTCTGCCTCGGGTACCATATTCGTGGTAATCACCGTTTTGGTTGTAGTCCTCTTGATGTTGGTAAGTATATAAGACACTTTCCAAAATATATGCTGAAAAGATGGTAAGTATACCTGTCTTCGTGAATAAGGTTCTACAACTTGTACGTCTGTCTACTGAACAGATTATTCTTACTGCAGCTTTCTGTTGCAGAAATATTTCAGACACTCCAGGGCTACTCCCCCATATTAGGATACCATAGGTAGCCCTACTTTGGAAACATGCATGATAAGCTGTCAACACTGTCTGGTAATTACTGATGTTCATCAGACGCCTCAACAGATACAGACACGACGCCAATGTGCCCTGGAGCTTTTCAATGTGCATTGACCAGCAAAAATCTGATTGTATATATACACCAAGAAATTTCACAGATTGTTTTTGTCTTGGTTGCGTTTGGTGGGAGCTGATATTCAAGACTTTTGTTTTGTTTACATTGACTTTCAGTTTATTATTTCTAAACCATTCTCCTGCTTCCGACATTGTGATATTTCTTCTCTCATTAAGTTCAGCTTCATTTCTGTCAATGTTTACAAATGAGGTATCGTCTGCATAGAGAGAAACTGCATCAGACGAAACGTTCTCTGGAAAATCATTTGTGTATATAATGAATAGGAGAGGCCCTAGCAGCGAACCCTGAGGTATACCGCATGTTTGTGTCTGCCAACTCGAGTACTGTCCATTTAGCTTCACTCTTTGGTATCGGTTGGTAAGGTATGACTTAAAGAGCCTCAGTGGCCAACCCCTAATGCCATAGTGTTCCAATTTGGTTAGTAATATCTCATGTGATACTGTGTCAAATGCCTTATGTAAATCACAATATATGCATTGTGCCATATTGCCAGAGTCCAGCGCCTCACTTAATTTATTTTTTGTGTTTACCAGCGCAGTTGATTTACCTCTTCGAAAGCCATGAAGCTCCTCACTGAGAAAACCTTTTGCTTCTAAATATTCTTCAAGCTGTTGCTTTATTACGGACTCAAATATTTTTGAAAGTGCTGGCGAAATGGAAATAGGTCTAAAGCTATCCAAAGAGGCAACATTGCCACCCTTATATGCCATACTTACGTCTGCTTTCTTAAGTTCCTCTGGAAACAGGCCAGCCTGCAAACATTCATTTACTAAAGCTGTTATTGGATCTAGTATGCTGTAAATAACTGTTTTTAAAAATTTTACATTTATTCCATAACAGTCTGGCGTTATTTTGGGTTTCAAGGCACATACCACTCTCCAAACCTCCAGCGACGTCACCTCCCGCAAATAAAATGAATTAATTGTAATAATAACTTTGGTCTTAATATATGTTCGGGGTACTATATTATTTCCGTTTATTTGTTGAAAAATATTTTTACTTATATTAGCAAAATAACTATTACATGCTTCTGGTGTTAATGAAGGTAACTGTTTACGTTTTTCTTGTGTTTCACCCTTTATAATCTTCCATGCAGCTTTTTGCTTGTCTTCCGCTTGTTGAATAGCCATGGCAACCCCTTCAGCCTTTGCCGCTCGAACTTTGTCGCGATAGCAGTCTCGGTAGGTTTGGTATGCCATTAATGACTCGTTATCTCTTTTCACCAACCATATTGTGTAGAGTGCATCCAGCCCGTTTTTATGACATTTCAATTCATTGGTATACCAGTTTACCTTTAGTGTTTGAGTTTTTATCCTAGATTTTCTTTCGGGAAAATATTCGTTGTAGCACATAAGGAAGAACTCATGAAATCTGGAGAAATTTGTCTGCGGATCACTGTTGGCAAAGTAGGCCTCCCAGTCAACAGAACACATATGACACGCAAACCGTTTTAAGTTTTCTTCAGTAAAGTATCTTTTGTGTGTTTCTGTAAAACTTTGTCTGATAACCTTTTTTTGTAGGTAAGCACCTGTCCAAGATGGTCAGAGATGTGTAAATTTAGTGTTTCAGTTTTTATGTGCTGCTTTGAGATATCTGTAAATATATTATCCAAGCATTTGGAACTAGTACTTGTAAAATGTGTTGGTTCTTCAAATAAATGAGAAATATTAAAAGACTGAAGCATTTTGAGGAGTTTCTTTTTTGATGATGAATTATCCGTGTGTCCAAAATCTTGATTCCAATCACCTGCGATGATTATGTTTGCCTTAAAGACTTTAGTCAGCTTTAACAGTGTACTCTCTAGTTTTTCTATTAAGATGTCAATATCACCAATTGCGACCTGTATACTGTAAGGATTATACAGTTCATCATTTTTATATAAATACCACATATTTCATAGTGCTTCTCCAATGAAGTTTCTAAGTAATTATCTATGTTTTGAAACTGTACATTCTTCCTTACCATTGTAAGCACTCCGCCATGCTCAAATGTATTGCGGGTAAAGTAACTGCCAATTTCAAAGTCTTCAAAAGTTACATGCTTCAGTGCAGTCTTGACTAACCAGTGTTCTGTCAAACAGACAACTTGAATGTCACTACGCTTTTTCAAGAATAGCTCTAATTCATCCACTTTCCTACTGATTGATTGAATATTCAAGTTAAGTACAGCAAACAGAGGAGCATGTTGTTTATTTGTATAAGATGTTAGATGATTATCTGTGGAACTTGACCCACAGAAAAATTTCCTTTCGATTGTGTAGTTCTGGGAAATGTAAACTTCGAGAAAGCTACACCCCTAGGCCAAAATGTGGGTTTATATATTTCTTCTTTTAGGGTCACATCAGCTCCAATTTTAAAGCCCTTACTATCTGCACGCTTAAGTTTGAGTTCTTCAACTATAAAATCCTTTCCTTTTGCAATATCCTTTGCCTGCAAATATTGCTGTATAATGTCCAATGTTACATTTTTATTTACTCTTGATATAAACAGCCAAATTTTTGGTTCATTTCCCAAGAACTGTGCTGTATTTGCTTCATCTGTATCTTCTCCAATACTGATTGTTGACCTATTTTTAAATTTCTTCTTATTTATAACAGTTTTCCAGATATTTTCCTCTTTTTCTTTTTCCTGTGGTAGTAAGGGCATATTATCATTCAAACCAATGCATTTGTCCATAACTTTTTCTTGAGCCATTTTGATTTCCATGTAGTTTTTCCTGGAATCATCTTTATTATTTATTTGGGTGTCTTTTTTTGTTTGTTCATTGTATTTGTTTATGTGGATTTCATTTTTATCCGTCCTATTTTTTGTCTGTCTATCTGAACTTATCTGCCGTCTACTGCTATTTTCTTTATCATTTCTTGATAAAGTAATGTGATTTAGTTTATTTTCCAGCTGTTTGTTTAAAATTTGTAATTTAACACAATTATTATGTTCCCTTGTAACATCCTCTTCCAATTTAGTTACCTTTTCCATCAGCAGTTTATTGCTAACTTTCATTTCTACCACCAGCTGTTTTAGGAAATTGTATGCATCCTCTTGGAATTCGGTGTTTGTGTTATTGTGTGTTGTTATAGTGGTGTTTTGTACAGAAAGTGGTGTTTCACAGCAAACTTTCTTTCTTCTACCACAACTAGGATGGTAAATGAGTTTACATTTTTGGCAACTAACAAATTTTAGTGCACTTTTATCACAATAATTGCAATTTTTATCACTATCACTCAATTCACTACCTTCCCTGTCGGCCATTTTGTTGAAAAAAAATATATATCCATTTTGTTAACTATTTCTTTTTAATTAATAGTTTTATAGATGTTATTTTATTTAATGGCTTTCTTGAATTCTTAATGAAAATGTTTCTTTCAATAACGTACATTTTATTCTGCTAAAAAGTATCTATAACAGATACAAATAATTTGCACTAAGCTCGAAGCCTGCGAGAATACATAATGTTTGCACATAATCATTAATTTATTAATATTAATTAATATATTAACTTTGAAAACGGCCAACTTGTTCGACTTCAAAGAAGTATACCTTTTTTGTGTGAAACTAAATGGGCTTTCTTTATTTTTGTTCGAAAATGTGCATACAGAATGGACAAAAAATTATGACCATGTTAATGAAGCAATGTTGCTGTCGGTGGCGTCACCAAGCGGCAGTGGTGAAATTGATACTGTCATCGTATTATGCATGATGCCTAATAATACCATGCCACATTTCATAATAATATGTTGAACCACTTTCAAGATATTTGAAAAAACAGTTTTAAGAACAATTATTTAAACACCCTGTAAAACGAAAACGAGTAACATTTTACTCTTGCTCCTGTTTTGGAGCCATTTTCAAGAGGTAAAGGAAATATGTAAGGACACTCTAAGGCCTCAGAGATCTGGGGCCTAGGGTTGAACACACTGAGACCTCACAGACGATCTCAGGCGAGATTTGGGGAGTAGGCAGATTGAGGCACCGTAATGGAGCTACAACAACCCAACCTACCTTTATCCACCGCTCTAAGGAGTAGGCAGATTGAGGCCTTTTTTTTTTGTTCTCTCAGGGCTCGTCCGCGGCCTTGCCGCCCCGATAGCACCGCAACCCTTGGTTGATTGTGCATACCCCTAGTCTTACTCCACCCATTCCAAAATCACTGTGCCTTGAACTAGTCTGCACAGCGATTGGTAGGGTGAAGTTTTATATTGCTCTGTCTCCGGTCTAGAGTGACCGTAGATCAGTTGTCTTTTCCGGTCCAGAGCTATACACTCGCACAAGATGTGCTGGGCTGATTCCTCCCCCTCGCCGCAGAGTCTGCATGCGAGGTCCCCTTCGAACCGCCCCATTTTATGTAGGTGTTTCTTGACGGCCATGTGTCCCGTCAAGAGACCTGTTGTGTTTCTGAGCTGTCCTCTGCTAAGGTTTAGCAGCTCCACAGCTCTCTTTGAACTGGGTCCGTCAATTATTGACTTCCCATGTCTGAGCCCTGGACAGTCCGCCCAGTACACCTTGTGTTGGTTTCTGACCCAGGACTTAATGGCTCCCCTGGCAGTGCTCTTTGACACGCCCAGAGCCGGTTCTGGTCCCATAAATGGTTCTGCTGACCCTCTCTTCGCGAGACTGTCAGCTTCTTCATTGCCTTTGACCCCCGAGTGACCCGGCACCCAGATGAGGGTCACCTCATTCTGCCCAGCCAGGTCGCTCGTCTCGTCTCGGCACTCACTCACCAGCCAGGAATTTACCCGTGGGCTACTTAGTGCCTTAAGGGCTGCCTGGCTGTCTGTGGCTATGAGGATCCGCTTGTTGGTGTAGCCCCTCCTATTGTTCTCCCGCACACAGTGCAGGATGGCGTACATCTCGGCCTGAAACACCGTTGCATGGGCTCCGAGGGAAATACTGTGACTTACCCTCGGTCCTTCCGAGTAAACACCTGCCCCCGTCCCACGCTCCCCGCCAGATCCGTCCGTGAACCAGACGAGCGCGTCCCGTGGTATGCCCGGCGTCTCCTCCCGCCATGCCCCGCGATCAGGGATTTCCACTGTGAAGTTGTTTTCCCTGCACATTCGCGGGCTCGCGAAGTCTGACCTCATTTCAAGCATGGGTTCCTTCACAATCTCCTGAATTTTGCAGTGGCCCCTGAAGCCTGGGTTGATCTTCAGTCTACCATTGCAGGCTAGTCTGTATAGTCCTAGCCTGGCCTCTCCCATAATAACTATGTGTAGGGGGGGTAGATCCAGCAACACCTCCATGGCGGCTGTTGGGGTTGAAGACATGGCCCCTGTGATGCCTAGGCAAGCCATCCTTTGGATCTTGCCTAGTTTTTGTTTGGCACTGGATTGTGTCACCTTAGGCCACCAGACCAGTGCCGCATATGTTAACGATGGTCTGACCACCCTTGTGTACAGCCAGTGGGCCATACTAGGTCTTAGTCCCCACGTTTTTCCATATAGCCGCCTAGTGACGGCTAAGGTCATGACTGCCTTACACAGTATTTTTCCAATGTGACCATTCCAGGTTAGCTTAGAGTCCAATACGACCCCAAGATATTTTACCTCCCTGGCCATTGGAACGCTCCTACCGTATAGAGTGAGAGTTCTGTGGCTTTCACACTTCCTCCTCCTCGTAAACGGCACGACGGTTGCTATCTCGGGGCTCACCCCGAGCCCTTGATCAACCGTCCACCCTTCCACCACTTTCAGTGCAGTCTGCATACGCTCCCACACTGCCTGTGTGACCTTTCCTCGGACTATGATGACAATGTCGTCCGCATAGCCCTGTACCTCATACCCCCCTCCCGAGAGCCTCCCCAGCAGGCCGTCCACGACTAGACACCAGAGCAAGGGAGACAGAACGCTCCCCTGCGGACACCCCGCCGCGACCCCCGCCAGCAGAGTCCCTCCCGCGAGTGAGGTGAACACCGCCCTGTCCCTGAGCATGGAACCGATCCACCTGCAGCAGGTCTCCTCTATTCCACGCTCCCGGGCAGCTGCCAGAACCGATCCGAACGAGGTGTTGCTAAAGGCCCCCTCTATGTCTAGGAAGGCCCCCAGCGCCACCTCCTTGTTCTCCAGCGTATTCTCCAGTTTCAGCACCAGTTGGTGCAGTGCTGTTTCTGTTGAGAATCCTGCTCTGTATGCATATTGTCCGCAGTGTAGAGGATATGCTTCCAGTACACCGCCCCTAATGTGCCGGTCGAGCAGTTTTTCCACTGTTTTCAGCAAGAAGGACATGAGACTTATTGGCCTCAGGGACTTTGCCTGGTCTGTTGGATGCCCAGGTTTAGGAATAAATACAACCCTGGCCAGTCTCCATGCCCTCGGAATGTACCCCAGAGCCAGGCTGGCCCTCATAATGAGGGTAAGCACCGGCGCCAGTATATCTATCCCCTGTTGGAGCATGATGGGCATTATTCCATCAAATCCCGGCGATTTGTATGGCTTAAAGCTGTTAATGGCCCATCTGATTTTGCTCCAGGTAACCACCTCTTTAGCGACTGTCCAGTCTACTCTAGATGCCCGCCTATAAGGCGCCTCTATTTCTGAGTGTTCCCAGTCCGGAGGTGATTGGTTTATTATGTTACAGCCGGGGAAGTGCGTCTGGAGATTGAGGCCTTAGAGTGTCCTTACATATTTCCTTTACCTACCTTTTGTCCACCACTCTAAGGAGTAGGCAAATTGAGGCCTTAGAGTGTCCTTACATATTTCCTTTACCTACCTTTGTCCACCACTCTAAGGAGTAGGCAGATTGAGGCCTTAGAGTGTCCTTACATATTTCCTTTACCCACCTTTGTCCACCACTCTAAGGAGTAGGCAGATTGAGGCCTTAGAGTGTCCTTACATATTTCCTTTACCCAGCTTTGTCCATCACTCTAAGGAGTAGGCAGATTGAGGCCTTAGAGTGTCCTTACATATTTCCTTTACTCCAAAACAGGAGCCGAAACGTCGAGTTTCCATAAATTCTGGACACGGTTTAACCCGAGAACCAAGCATGTCTCACATTAAAGACCGCGGAAATCTTTCTGAATGTATATATATATATATATATATATATATATATATATATATATATATATATATATATATATATATATATATATATACATACAGGGTGGTTCCGGAGGAATGGGAAGTATTTCAGGGGTAGAATTAGGTGTTCACAATAAGAGAAAAATAAACAGATAAGTTTTAATTCGAATGTCAACCATTGTTGATATAAATGCAGTTAAAAAAAATTCATTAATTTATATTTTATCTATCTTCAACAGAAAAAGGAAGAAATAGGAATATCATCACGGTAAATATTTAAAGAACATTTTCAAAAATACCACCACCAAACCCAATGCACTTGTTTGCTCTGTTATTGATGGTGTGAATAGCACGATTAATAGCGTCGCGATTATTTCTTATTAAAGTGGCCGCATTACAAATGCGTACACCAACGACTTTAGGCACCCCCAAACAAAATAATCCAGTGAGTTTAGGTCTGGAGATCTTGCTGACCAATTTATAGGACCCCCTCTACCAATCCAGCATACAGGAAAATCATTGTTTAAATAATTTCGTACTTGCAGAGTAAAGTGGGGAGGAGCCCCATCGTGTTGGAAGTATAACGGTTGTCGAACGGAAAGGAACATCTTCTAAAATTTCAGCTAAATTATCTTCTAGGAAATGTAAATATCCTTCCCCAGTAAGACGCCCATCCAACACAAACGGACCCACTAACTGATCATTGATTAGGCCACACCAAATATTTATGCTGAAAATTGTGTTCAAATGTAGCATGAGGGATTTCTTCTGACCATTGGTATTCATTGTGAAAATTATTTACACCATCACAAGTGAATTGAGCCTCACCACTGAGTAAAATGTATTCACTTACTGTCGAGTTTTGACGAATCCATTCACAAAATAGTAACCTTGAAACGTTATCGCCATGTTCAAGATGTTGAAGGGACTGGACATGGGAAGGCTTTAAACTATTTTTCTTGAGCGTTTTGAAAACGGCTTTCTGTGACATTTTGAGTTGATTTGCAACCCTCCTAGTACTCTCGAGTTTTCTTCAACAATGTTAAGAATGATTTCTTCCGTTTGTACGTCAAGACCTTCTCTTTCACCAAAAATCCTTGAGCTCGGAAAAACACCAGTTCCTGAACGCTAATGAAAAGTCTTTGAAAAAGTTTTCTATTAGGGATCCTTCGGTTTAGAAATCGCCGTTGATATTCGTTAACTGCGTGAACTGAATTTTCATTACAAAACCCATAAACAAAAATCATATCCGCGTATTCCCTATGGGATAATATTTCAGGCATTTTAGGAATTCATAAGTAAACCAGTTAATGTTAAACTGAGAGATAACTGATTGATTTGCACATATCACTTAGGTGACATTTGATTGATTTGTTAAAAAAAGAGGAAAAGGCTTGATTTTAAAAAAAAGTTTGTTTCACAAAAAAAATTTAAAAAATTAATTATTTCAAGAATGGTTGACATTTGAACTATCACTTATGTGTTCATTTTCCTTATCTTGACCCCCTGAATCTACCCCTGAAATACTTCTCATTCCTCCGGAATCACCCTAAATCTATATATATATATATATATATATATATATATATATATATATATATATATATATATATATATATATATATATATATATATATATATATATATATATATATATATATATATATATATATATATATATATATAGGCTGGTGTTTCGTGAGGAAAGGGCAATATTTTAAGGGCGTATTCTGGAAGTCGAAATTAGCAAAAAATCTTATTTAAACATGCATTCGAAAATACGTCCTTTTCGAGTTACAGGGTGACAAAAAATTATAAAAAATCCATTTTTCTGAAATATTTTGAAAATGATTTAGGATATTACATTGAGCTTTTGATATTATCAAAACTGCTATACAAAGATGTCTTTAAATCACTTTTCAAAATTTTGTCAGGGGCGTACGTGACACCCAAAAATTAACTATTTTTGAGGAAAAAAATGTCCGCCACTGTTTTTCATCAAAATTGGTATTCATTTAACTGTATTGTTAATTTTAAAGAAAAAAAGGTCCCTTCAGTTTTTCTGCCAAAACAGTCATTTCCCACTGATAAGGAAAATATTGTTTATCTGCATTTGCAATAAAATCCTTGCGTCATGAGCTTTTAACATTACGTTGTCCAACTACCATGCATAGGCTCATCAAATTGGCTGGCGGTAGTATTATGGCGTAACACTGAACCCACGTGACATGATCTAGTGGATTTTTTATTTAAAATGAATTGTAATTAGGACAATTAACTGAACAATACATAAAGTAAAGTATGAAAATAAACACGTTAAAGGATATCCTCAAAAATACCTACCTTGTTGCTCATAAATACAAACCTTATAAGCGTAAAATAAATTGTCAAAAAACCAAACACATTACAGTATTTCAAGAGGTTTTTATTGTGTTAATCCTTTCCAAATTTGTTGAAACAGGAATGTACATGTCTTATTGGTTTAAACGCCATCTATATAAATAAAAATTAAATGCTGTTCGTTGATAAGCATATGACCTGATAGTAGCTAGACCCATTTGGCTAATTTTATTAAAAAAAAGTTCATAATATTTGGAAAAGTTGCCCAGAAAATTGGAAAATTGAAGAAAAACTGAAAGTGTTTTTTTCTCCGATTTATTTCGCTACATGCGCAAATGTTGTTTGACATATTGAAATTTAGACAGTACGACGTCTGTCGGGTTAGCTAGTATATAATATAACATTGTGAGATGTATGGCAGACAGTATCAACATATAACATTTTGTGTTCGTTAAAGCTGTACTAGTATGTATGTAATTACATATGAGATATGCAATACATCTCACAATGTTCTCTGAGCCCGGCTGGCTACCTTAGGCCAAGTTATGTGTTTTGGTTGTCGTTTGTATAGCACCCGCTGACAAGCTCTCACGAGACAAAAACCAATATGTGTTTCTAATGATGCTCAAAATGCAGCTAACCTTACTTACATGTTTACCATATGCAATGTGTTTTACTCTAAAAAAAAACACTGAAATATAGTCTAGTAAACTTGGCTAATAAAACTAATAATAATGGGCAGTTTATATAATATGTAAAACAATTTTCTGGAAATATTCAAATATGTTTATGTAATAATGGATTTTCATCAAGTATTATCTAGGTGGATTTGAAAAATTTTACTTACTTGACTGAGAGAAAATTATAAGATCTTAATAGGGCCATTTCAACATATAATCTTGGTACTAATTCTCTAATTGATGCTATTTTATAAAACCAATTTAAACACGTCTCTTTTGCAGACTCTGGTACCATGTCTGAAGTGAAGTCTTCAGGAAGAGATGTTGGTGTCTTCGAACCTGGTCTAAACAATAGTCATTATAAAAAGCTCCTATGCATTCTAACAATGTAATAAAATAGAAAAGAGAAAAAATGAAAGAAGACTGTAAACCCCTTTCCTTTGGGAATTTGTTTCATACTAGATATATATAATATACATACTAGATATACATAATATACAGATTTTTCTCCTACGTCCATCTTTAGCATATGAAATTATTTTTCGAAGTCTGATGATGTTATAAGGCAAAACTATAAGAAAAGCCTGCTTATTTGTACTTGCTAAGAAACAAGGTAAGTAACAATAAGTTCAGGTAATTTTATACAAATTTCAGAAACAAATTGGTGAGTAGAATATATACAAAAATCATTGATAATTTATTTATCTTTTATTGCTGTAAAGTTCTATATTTCTATTGATTGTCACTGGGAGTTATGCAGTGTAACCTCACTTATAAAAACATTCGCATCTGAAAACCTATTTGTCTGTGATGACATTGGCCAACAGTACAATATTTATGATTTATTTGTTATATGGAAATTTAGTACCTCTAAAGATTTAAGCACAACTCCATAATAAGTTAATTAGTTTGCTGATTCGGTAAAATTTATTATGTTCATATTATCCCTGTTTTTTTTATTATCTGTATGGAGAGTATACTGTATACTAATAGTTACATATAAAACTTTAAAATTTGTACACTGAGATTTGTGATATGTATAAATGAAATATATAAAAAAATGTAAAGGGAAATTGTGTTCTAATTCATATTAATTGAAGGAATTGTCTGAAAGTCTTATTATTATAACCTCATCAATAGACTTATCTATATAAATAATGACTAAAATGTAAACATGGTTTATTTACTTACTGATAGTAGTCAGCTTTCATTCTCAACCTTTCATAAACAAGCTGTCCAAAAATATCTAAAATATCAGTAATGAGAACAAATTTACTTGGGTAAAAACTCAACACATCAGTATCTGCTAACAACTTTGCACACTGTATAGCAATTTTCAAAGCCTTCACCCTTTGCTCAGAATGCCAAGCCATAACAAGCTCCTTATTCAGTTGTTCAATACGTCCAACATATTCAGTCTGGGACAAATCTAGTTTTCTCTGAGAACCTTCTTCAAAATAATCCAACTGTTCTAGGCGATGTTGGATTTTATCAACTGCTGTGCTTTGAGCTTTTACAACAACTAAAAAAAAATATTTCGGCTTTAACAAGCAAAAAAATAAAACAAAAATGTGTATAGGTACCAAAATTTACAAGAAATCGGAAACTAGGAAACCAATTAACAAAAATGTTGTATTTTACTTTCTAAAAAAAAATCTGGACGCAGCAAGGGCATTATTGTACCCAATTTTCATAAAAAAATTATTAACGGCAAATATGTCTCTTTTTAATGAAAGGCATCAAATTCGGTTAACAATATAAACCTTTATAGTACAAACGAGGTACCTACTATATTTACTTATTACTTTATAGTTTGAAAAAATAGTGCTGCTAATTGGATCATAACTTCCACATAGCTGTGATAATTTATTCTCTGCAGAAAGACATTCTCATGGAATGACTTGACCACAAAGAAAATATTTGTATTTCTCTGCCCATAAACTTTTAAAACGTTATATTACTCTAGTTTTATTGAAAAAAGGTCAATTTTCACCAA
The DNA here is from genome assembly GCA_964006375.1 of Tillus elongatus. Lineage (NCBI taxonomy): Eukaryota > Metazoa > Arthropoda > Insecta > Coleoptera > Cleridae > Tillus > Tillus elongatus. The sequence continues at coordinate 80,557,840 of OZ023264.1, forward strand.
ATCACACCTTATTTATCCCCTACCCCTGAAGAGATCTTACCCAAAAACAATTCAAAGCGTTCCTTTGTCGGGTGCTGACTGGATACCAAATTTGAGGATGACATCTCAATTTGTTCGAAAGTTATTGCACCTATTAACAGACAGACGTACATGCCGACAGAAATTCGTTCCAGAAACAAGTTTTCTATAAGTTTTAAGACTTTTTACGCCGCTTTAGCAGAAAGAAATTCGAAATATTCCACCGCCACACATTCAACCCCTAATTTAATTTCAGCACAGAATACCAGATGGTCGATGAAATTAAAAGTTTTCTAATAAATGAACCCTAAAACGTTCTATTACTCGAGTTTTAACGAAAAAATGTCATTTTTTTCCAAATCGGGGGTGATCCGTTCGAAAGTTATTAACAGACAGACGTACATGCCGAGAGACAGACCAACCGACAGACAAAAAAATGTTAATTCCAGAATCAAGTTTCGAGACTTATTATGCTGTTTTAGCAAAAAAGAAATTCAAAATTTTTGTCAACAATATTCCACCCACACACATTCAATCCCTAATTTAATTTCATCACAAAATACCAGATGATTGATGAGCTTTGGCTCAGCAGACGCCAGACTATCGTTAATAATCCTTCCTTCGGGCGTGGCTTAAGTTGTCACTTACAATCCGACTCCGAGATATTTCTGTTTAACTATTTTCATCAGGCGCTTTGTTCCCTATAATTAGGACGAGGTGAGATCCCCGTGAAAGCTTTGCTAAGGCGCTCGTGCCACATTGTAAAGTACTGTTTAAGAACATACTTGTCCTAGGATAGCTTAGTGGAGAGAACTATTATAAGCCAGGGGTACAGTTTTATTGTTTCCTGTGTATGTTACGGAAGTTAAGTAGGCTTTAATTAGGTACTGTCAGTTATGCCATTTTCTTAGCTCAATGAGATGTAAGCAGAAATACAAAAACATTTACCCTAATTATATACCGTCAATTTCAATATTCATGTCTAAAACACATTCACAAATGCAATTATCTAACGATGCAAATAAGCCACAATTATTTGGTCATAACTTTCTAATGAAATTATAATATTTACAGTTATATACAAAAATCAACATATAATTTATCACGGCAAATAAAATTAAAAATTAAAACTTGCTACAATATTGTGAGAGTATTCAGCCTCTTTATTAATATTTTAACAGCAAAATGTGGTTATCACTTTGATTTTTAGAATATATATATATATATATATATATATATATATATATATATATATATATATATATATATATATATATATATATATATATATATACGTGTGTGTGTGTGTGTGTGTATGAGTGGGGTACCCCAAGGAAGAGTTTTGGGACTGATCTTATTTTTAATTTATATTAATAGTATGCTCAATAAGCCAAGGAAAAATAATAAGTTTTGCGGATGACAGAGTGATTTATTATAGAGACCGGTCATGGAAAGTAGTCAATGATAAGGCAGAGAGAGATCTTGTTTCGACTTTTAATTGACTTTGACATAAGCAGTTAACTCTCAACATAGATAAAACCGCAGCCTTACTATTTTCTTGTTAGGCACCTGGTGGTCCCCGATTCTAAGAATTAAATGTAAATGGAGATAGTTCATGTTATAAAATTAAATGTAATCAGTTCACTAATTATTTAGGTGTAATTTTAGATTTCTTTTTGAGGTGGAACGATCACATAGAAAACTTAGTTACCATCGTACAGATTTTTGCACAAAATAAAATATTTGGGGTATATTTTGGATACACCACTACTTAAAGCTGTTTATAGTTGCCTTAGTGAATCAAGATTAAATTATGGTTTACTAGTGTAAGGAGGCGCAACAGAGGCGCACTTGAGAAGACTCGAAGTTTTAGAAAATAAAGTATTTTAAGCATAATATGTCCCCACTGCGCTGCTCCATACGGAGGAAAATGTACTTAATGTGAGACAACTTTACGGTAAAGTATTAACTATGCGGTATACTCTCGATTATCCGGACTAATGGGAAGGAACTGCAACACGGATAATATGAACATAATAAATTTTGTATATATATATATATATATATATATATATATATATATATATATATATATATATATATATATATATATATATATATATATATATTACCTATATGAACACACATATACACACACACACACACATGCGCACACACCAAAATACTAGAGGTTCAATGAAAAAAATTAGAGTAGATCAATAACGTGTCTTTTCTATTTCAGCGACATGCTGTATGTATAACGAATTTAATAGAAAATAGACTGTGAACACACAAACTCGCTTTGCAATCGAAAATTAACTGACAAACTAAGTAATTTCGGTATCCTTCATAAATTGAAAAGAAGGTGCATCCAGAATGTTTAACGGCTGTGTCTTTTTCAAGAAAACTTTTGTCCTTTCTGGCATGACGACCATGCGATCACGAATGAGATCAAGTATAAAAAGATGGGGGCAATTAAAATGTATGACCTTAACATAAACATTTAGGGATATAAAGCTTTTTCAGCGTTCCTATTGTACCGACAAAGAGAAATTCATCACAACAAAGTAAGCAATCCGTGACAGTTTATTCTGGTCATACATATACTACTACACTACCTAAAGGTTCTAAGGAATGTTACAGTTTTATTTTCCTCATGATTTTGGCAACGTATTAATTATAATAGGCACACCCGTGCCGTAGTTTTTATCAGGGATATTTATTATATTTGTGCGAGAGAAAACGGAAAATATTGATATTTCGATCTATTCCTGATTTGAAATTTTAATGAATTTCTCAGCACGGATAATCTGCAAACCAGATAATCTGCACACGAATAATCGAGAGTATACTCAGTGGCGGCTCGAGGTTAATTTGATAGGGAGGTCAACTGTATTTACAAAAAGTGGTTTTCTGGAAAAAAAAAGCGCCGTAGGCCAAAAATTGAGCAAATGAGCATTTGGATATTTTTCTTTAATCTTGTTTTGAACCCCTCCAAATTTTCCACTCATTACTGAAGCGCCATCGTAACACTGAGCAATTAATTCTTCTGGTTCAACCCCCAAATTTTCCAATTCTAGAAATATTACTTTTGCCAAATCGTCAGCCGTTTTTCCCTCCGGTTTTATGAATTTCCAGAACCCTTTAAAAATTATTCCTTCCAGAACGTAGCGAATTATTAAAACCATTAGTGTTTTATTGGAACTATCTGTGGATTCGTCTACTTGAATTCCCAAAAATGGGGCATTTTTCACTTCTTTTTTGATACATTCAGGTGAGACAAACAATATCGAATCCAGTAAATCATTTTGTATAGTTTTTGAAATTCCTTTAAATGATTTCTGAATGGTCTTTAAAAATTGAGTCCAAATCTGCCACAAAATTTACAAGTCCACGAAAAATCCCTGGATTTTCTGAAGTCTCAGTCTCATCGTGACCTCTCAAAGCGAGTTCAAAGGCTCCGCAGAATTTAATACAGTATAATATTTTATTTAAAATGTACCGATTTTGAGTTACAGTTACGTTAAAAGCTTGCACAGATTTTCTGTAGGCACTATCGAGTTGAAGTCTAATGTCCACTCTGCCAAGGGCTGAAAAACTCACCATGGACTTGATATGATCTGCAGCTAAAGTTTGTTTCTTAATTTTCTCTTTCAAATGTTTTAAATCATTTACATCTGTTTTACTCCAAACATCGGACAAAGGAGAACACAACAAACACGGAAAGCAAAAAAAACATGTCCTTGTCTTTGCAGCCACATAAAATCACACAAATTATACATCGTTTTTGGAAATACCTATTTACACTTTTATTTTTGTCCTGAGTCACTTGCTTTAACGTAAGTTCGGGTAAGCTGTTTAAATTCCAGGCGCTTTTCGATTGATAAACTGTTGCTTTCTTTCTAAACACAATTTCACAAACAATACAAGGATCCAACATTTTTAAAATTTAATGTTTAATAACTGGTTTAATATAGTAATTGTAATTAGTAACTATTAATTTATGAAATCTCCGCTCGACACCTTGGCTGACGATGACGCCGATAACAAGTTCAATGGGAAGACTGCAATAGTAAACAAACATATATCTAAATTGCCGAGGGAGGTGACGCCAGACGACACATTGGGTGTTCTCGGTCATTGCCTGAACCCCGACTTTTTCGCTCGTTTTAACACGGTGATTTTATGATGATTCTTTCTCGCTCCCCGGTAGTCTTAAGCCGCAGTGGAGTAATATACACACATTTAAAAGGACAGGCATATTTGGCAAATCTTATTTTTGACCGGGACATACCGTGTGCGACTTTTAAGCTGTGTAAGTAATGTAAGGATGAAAATTGAAGATTCCATACACTTTTTTAGATATTTTTGGATGGTTTGTTGTTAAAGATACTCTTATAGATGTATTTTTTTAAATAAGTTTTTTATTGATTTGATTATTTGATTGGGAGGTCAATGACCATTTGACCCTATTGTCAAGCCGCCACTGAGTATACTATATTTAACTAGATTTAAAGAGCGCAACGATGCTAAAATTACATTTTTTCTAAAAACTCACGGTCAAAGAAGTAATGACTTTCTCTGCACACGTTGCTAAAATTTTTTGCCGTCTTGAATCAAAGAAGTTCGTAATATAAAATATTTCACTCGGCGGGTCAAACAATTTTTACTTACATGAGATAGAATACAGGTGGGTAGTCTGGTTGCAGTTACTTAAACACATACATGTTATAAAATTCTGACCTAAGAGGGTATGCAGGCAGGAAGGAAAAAGTCGTTTATGCTGTGCTAAATTTTGTTTGTTTCTTATATTGTTTGTAGCAAGGTATACTTGTATAAGTTTTGTTTATTTATTTGTTTGTTTATTTATTGATTCATACACCATTCAACAGCTTAAAAGCCAAATTAAGGATGGGCTCATACACAAAACAATAACAAACAAAAACTCTGGACGCAGCAAGTGCGTTATGGTAGTGAATTTTCATAAAAATGTTTTTAATAGGATATTTTTTTTAAGAAAGCATCGGAGAAAGGGTCTACTTGAAATGAATTTTCTGTAAATATTTTAGTAAAATGAAGGGCAATGACGGTTGTATCTGAAACATAAGGGTTCGCAGAACACTCTTCTTGCATCATTTTCTTGTCACAATCCGTATTTGTTTCACGTTCTTTGCGTAAACATTGCCAATTTTGACGTTTTAAATTGTTGTACATGGTTCACTTTTTATAATACAAATATGCGTACCAAATTTGGTTGCCCTCACTTAGTTATTTCCGGAGATATAATTTTTTTTAGAAAGAAAACACAAAATTTTCCGGGAAAACCTTGTCCGATTTTCCTGGCTAACAAACATATCCAACCCACTTGCAAAAGGAAGGTACTCACCAAATTTGATCAAAATCGGTCTATTATTTTTTGAGTTGTCGGTACGATATATATATATATATATATATATATATATATATATATATATATATATATATATATATATATATATATATATATATATATATATATATATATATATATATATATATATATATATATATATATATATATATATATATATATATATATATATATATATATATATACATATATATAATATATATACGGATCTCCCCATTAGTGAATTTTTTAAAGAAAATTCCCTAAAAAAGAAAATTTGAATCACCAACGACTTATGGGCCACCCTGTAATTGTGGAAATATTTTTTAAGATGTAGCTGAAGACACCCTATAATTAATGTATAATTTTTTTTTCCGTATCTTGCATAATAACGGATATATTGGACTTTGAATATTTTTTACGAAAATTCGACAAAAATGATATACCATTAACCGATAAACTCTATAGCCAACACTACTGCCAAAGTATCAGAGAAAGGGTCTACTTGAAATGAATTTTCTGGGAATATTTTAGTAAAATGAAGGACAATGACGATTGAAACTAAGACTTCAGGCTTTGTAAAACATTGTTCTTGAGACATTTTCCTTCCATAGCTTATATTATTTTCAGGTTCATTGCCTAAATATTACCAATTTTGACGTTTAAAATAGCGACTTTGACGTTTTGAGGAAAATCCAAATTTATTTTTCTTGAAATGCCTGTAACTTTTTTGCCCTTTAACTGACAAAGCTAAATTTTGGTAGGTAGCTTACCTATAATGATGTTAACGCGCGTATAAAATTTGGTTGCCCTTACTTTGTTAATTCCGGATATATAACTTTTTTCGATTTTTTTTGAAAGAAAACACAAAATTTTCCGGGAAAACCTGGGCGGATTTTCCTGACCAACGAACTTATCCAAGCCACTCGCGAAAGGAAGGTAGTCACCTAATTTTATCAAAATCGTTCCATTATTTTTTTAGTTATAGGTGTGACACATAAATATATAAACATATATATATATATATATATATATATATATATATATATATATATATATATATATATATATATATATATATATATATATATATATATATATATATATATATAAGTCTGAAACCGACCTCGGATTTGGGTTCCAGGGGTCCTAAATAGCGCTCATTTGAAGAAATTTTTTCAAAATTCAAAAGTCGAAATCTCTTCATTAGTGCGTTTTTTTTTAAAGAAAATTCACTAAAAGAATCATCAAAATGGGTTCACCTAGAAAAAAGTTCTGAGGTAACACACATAAAAAAACATACAGGCGAATTGAGAACCTCGTCCTTGTTTGAAGTCGGTTAAAAAAAAGCAAATAAAAGGTATTTGGGCTTGTCCGGGATTTGAACCTGGGAGCTCCCGCACTCTAAGCGGAAATCATACCTCTAGACCAACGAGTCAGTTGTTGGAGCTTTGTTTTAATGTCGTATTCCAGCGGGCGTTGTAATTATTTTAGTCATAATTAATGTTCAATCATTTATTTATATTAAAAAACTCGTTTTTTGGTCAACCTTATAGGTTAATAGCAAATTGAGCTATTCAAATATTAAGCATTTCATCAAAATTCGCTACCATAATGCACTAACTGCGTCCAGAATTTTTGTTCTTACAAACATGCATTATATTTCGATGGAAAATGCAAAAATGCAATAACATAATAACAGATATATTGAGCTGTATTGATTTTTTTTTACGAAAATTCTACAAAAATTATATACTATTAACGATAAACTATATAGCTAAGGCTACTGCCAAACATCAGAGAAAGGGTCTATTTGAAATGAATTTTCTGGAAACATTTTATTAAAATGAAGGACAATGACGGTTGACACTAAGACTTCAGGGTTTGTAAAACATTCTTCTTGAGACATTTTATTTCCATAGCCCGTATTAGATTCAAGTTCTTTTCCTAAATGTTGCCAATTTTGACGTTTAAATCGCAACTTTGACGTTTTGTGAAAAACCTCAATTTATTTTTGTTTAAATGCCTATAACTTTTTGTTCTTTGACCTACAGAGCTAAATTTTGGTATGTAACTTGCCTATAATGATATAAACCCGCGTATAAAATTTGGTTGCCCTTACTTTGTTAATTTTGGAGATATAAATTTTTTTCGAAAGAAAACACAAAATTTTCCGGGAAAACCTCGTCGGATTTTCCTGGCTAACGAACTTATCCAAGCCACTTGCAAAAGAAAGGTACTCACCAATTTTGACGTTTAAAATCGCGATTTTGACGTTTTGAGGAGAACCCAAATTTATTTTTCTTTGAATGTCTGTAACTTTTTTGTCCTTTAACCTGCGGAGCTAAATTTTGCCTCTAGTTATATAAACCCGCGTATGAAATTTGGTTGCCCTTACTTTGTTAATTTTGGAGATATAAATTTTTTCGATTTTTTTCAAAAGAAAACACAAAATTTTCCGGGAAAACCTCGGCGGATTTTTCTGGCTAACGAACTTATCTAAGCCACTTGCGAAAGGAAGGTATGTGCCAAATTTTATCAAAATCGGTCCATTATTTTTTAAGTTATAGGTGTGACACATAAATATATATATATATATATATATATATATATATATATATATATATATATATATATATATATATATATATATATATATAAACATATAAAGTCTGAAACTGACCTCGGATTTGGGTTCCGGGGGTCCTAAATAGCGCTCATTTGAAGAAATTTTTTCAAAATTCGAAAGTCGGGATCTCCTCATTAGTGAATTTTTTTTAAGAAAATTCACTAATAACCAAACAAACTAGACAAAAGAGAGATTCACAAGTTACATCCCTTTGAAAAACACTTTTATCTCTGATATATTACATAAGAAGATATCTAGGCTGTCTTGCCATACAGGGTAATGATGCACATCTGGTAAATTGGAGACGATCACAGCAATCGCGTACGAGCAGCCGGGAGATAGAATGTGCCTGGAAAATGTGCTGCAACACGACACACGTTGAAATTAAGTTGCTGAAGCAGATTTGGCCAGTCGAACACAGAATTAACCAATTTGTTTAAAAATATAACGAAACTGTACTGCCTGCACACCACCAGACTCTGCAGATTAAAGCGAAGAAGTAAACTTTCCTGAGGAAAACCAATTGAAGGATATTGACCATCCTCTCAAAAGCTATAAAATTTTAGAAATTTCGTCTGCACTGATTCTAGACTTGCCACATGTATCTCATAAGTAGGAGCCCACACAACTGATCTAAATTGAAGTCGGGACCTAACCAGACAACGAAAGAGCAGAGAGGGTGTCAAGTCAGTGAAAAATTTTGCCGTTTATCAAAAACCCAAGAGTTTTGTAAGCAGAACTGAAACTGTGCTCATAGTGTGGTTTAAAATATAGAGTACCATCAAAAACAATTCCAAGGTCCCTAACTGTCCTAGGGCGACCAAGTCAAAGCCCCCCTATATTGTATCTGAAGGTAATTGGGTGCTTATTTCGAGTAAGGGACATTACATAACACTGAGAGACACTCAGAAAGACCACTCAGACAACATCATTCACCGAGGATCTGAAGACCCTTCTGGAGCTGCAAACACTCCAAATACTTGCAAAAATATTAATGTCATCTGCATACATTAAAAAAGGAACATGTAAAACACATTTAACTGGAGTGCTAAATATATTAAACTGTAGTGGACCGAGTATAGATCCCTGCAGCACTCCCGAAGTTGTTATAGGTGTTAGATTTGACCCCCTCGATCTCAACAAACTGCCTCTTACCATCCAGCTAAGATCTGAATAGGCCAAGCAAGTCCTCAGAGAATCAGATAGCCCTCATCCTGTCAATTAGAACAGAATGGTTTACACAATCGAAGGTCTTAGATAGGTCAGTATACACAACATCAACCTGTTAAGAGCGGTCGAGAGTGGATGCAATGAACTGTGTAACATCAACTAATTTGTCACAGTCGATCTCTCTGGAATGAAACCATGCTGAGAAATGGAGAGTCTGTTTTGTCACCTTTGAGTCTGAATAGTATATTACGTACCATAAACTGTAAGTGACACTTTTCATGCAGAGAATGCAGTTTGGAAAATCGAGGCCCGTAGGGCCGAGGTTTTCTAAGCATTCGAGGCATGAAGAGTCACTTACAGTTTACGGTTTAGTAATAATTTTTTGCAATACCTGCTTTAATGGTTTTTTTTTTGAATTTGCATTCTTTTTTAATAATTACTGCGTGAAAAGATGTCAGACTGACAGCACTGACAGTCGAATTAATTAGATGGATTCTAACATACTACTTAACAACAAGTAGCTTGTGACTTGGTTGTTGTGTTGGGTTACTAAGGACGCTACGGGTAAACAAACAAAACTAAACGCTGGCTGCAGTTCAGCACAGGTCCAGGTTAAACATTAATTTGTATTTTAATTGTGATTTTTGAATTAAAATTAGTGTTGAAGTGACTTTGAATATGGAAGAATCTGACATCGAAGAAGCGGCAGGTATTGCTTGTTTGTCACTTTTACCAGAAAAGTCTAAGCAAAGGTATGAAAGTTGCTATGAGGGTTTCAAAAAGTGGTGCCACACTAAAAAGGTTGTTATACATACCAGTGAGACAGTTTTACTAGCATATTTCTTGGAAAAATCAGGTAAATATTCTGCTCCATCAAGCTTATGGTCCGAATACTCTATGTTACGATCGACAATCTCTTTGAATGACAATGTTGATATTTCCAAATATGCAAAGTTAAAGGCATTTTTAAAGAAGAAAAATATTGGATATGTTTCAAAGAAAAGTGAAGTGTTTACGATCGAGGAAATTCAGACCTTTTTAAGTGAAGCACATGACCAAATATACCTGATGAAGAAGGTGGTTGTAGTTATGGGAATTGCAGGTGCCTGCCGTAAAGATGAATTATGTAAGCTAACAATCAATAATGTTATTGATAAAGGAGACATTATTTTGGTCAGAATACTTGACGCTAAGAATCATCAATCCAGAAGTTTTACCATTGTCGACAATGAGAATGAGAAGTTTCACTTTGTGGCATTAGTGAGGAAGTATATGAACCTGCGACCAAAAAATTCAATACAGAGATTCTTCTTGAGGTATCAAAATGGGAAATGCTCTAACCAACCAGTTGGAAGAAATATTTTTGCCAAAATTCCTTATGAAGTTGCGAAATTTCTACATTTGGAGAATGCGGAAAAATATACTGGGCATTCCTTTCGCCGAACTTCCGCTACTTTTTTGGCTAATAGCGGAGTTGACATTTTAGCATTGAAGAGGCATGGCGGGTGGAAATCCTCGGCAGTAGCTGAAAGCTATGTGGCGGATTCCTTGAATAATAAAGTACAAGTCGCTAAGAAGATATTTCATATTAGCAACAAAGAAGCCAGCTCCTCTCGCCAAATCCCTATTATTGAGGTCGGTGATTCTTCGAATACTCCGCAAGATAGTCTTGATAATTTAACATTGCTAGAAACTGAAGATAATAATATAAAGAAGAGCATGGCGTCAATCCTTACTGTTAATCATATGACTAATTGTACTTTCAATATTTCGATGAATTATAATAATTAATAAATCTTCTCAAACAATTTGTTCATTATTCAGATTTGCTATTTATAGGTTTGCAGTACTTACCGTACCTAGGTAAGGTAAGTCTTACCGTACCTAGGTATGAAAAATGTCCTGTTCTCATGGAAACTGACAAATGCTTTAAAAGTTCAACTTACATTGTCAAAAAACTGTCATTAAAAGTGAACTTACTTAACAGGTATTGCAAAAATTATAATTTTGTTATAGTTGATGTTGAAAAACCCGGTTTGATAAGGTTGACTAAAACGAAATCATACTGGCGATTAATAAGGAAAAATAACTGCTTCGTATATAATTTGGCAGATACCTTACTTTTCTAAATATGAATTAAGTTTCCTTCTGGAAATCTTCCGTATATCTTTAATGAAATTTGTAATACAAGTTTCTTTTAAAGAGACTTATACTATCTACAGATATGGCAAAATTTAGTTCTTTGGCTTCATAGAAAAATGGGTTTTGGGCATTTTTCTCAAAAGGAGTTAGAACGGTTTATTCGATAATAGAGATATCGATGGTAACACTTTCGAAAGAATTCTTTAAATGTGTGTGTACTCGAACCTCTAAAATCGATCTTCAAGGTCTGTGTAAGTTTAAAGTATTAACTTTACTAATATGCCATATAATAATAGTGTACAATTCTTATGAAAATTCGCTACTATAACGCACTTGCTGCGTCCCGAAATTTTTTTCCCCTTATGGTTGTTATCATAAGATAAGTATTAATATTACTTATAGAGATGTTTTTTTTAAAATTCTGCTGTGATCACTATTTTGTAATTTTGCATGTTATATACTGTTGGGTATATATATATATATATATATATATATATATATATATATATATATATATATATATATATATATATATATATATATATATATATATATATATATATATATATATATATATATAGGGTGTTTCAGATCTATTTAGATGCTACAATCACAGCCCCCGTACATGCTAGAAGAAAAAGTTTCAGACCAAAATTTGTTGGTTAAAAAAGCCGCTTTCAAATATACAGGATGGATCCAAAGCATACTTTTTGACATAAACGTCATTTTGTTCAATGGAACAGCCTGTATTTTATTCAAGATTTGGATTCCTTATTTCATTCTTAATCAATAATGTGGCAAATATTTTTTTCTCATTTCAATCGTTTTCCCCCAAAACAATGCATGTGCAAAAGTAATCACAAAAATATAATTAACAGTTAATTAACATTGCTAACAATGACTAAGTCAATCATAAAAGATGCTCAAACTGGCGACCATTTTCTGTTTGGCAAACATCATATCTTCTAATAAGCTCCACAGTGCATGCATTTTAATAACTTGAGGCGAAATTTCCCTGCAGGCAGGAGTAATTTTGTTTCTTAAATCTTCTAAATTTCTTGACAAAACAAAACAGACAGTGTCAGGTCAGGCGACGTTGCGGAGAATCTGACTTGCCCTCGGTTCTCTATTCACTTTGTATCAAATTTGTTGTTAACAATTAGAAACATTAGAACGAACAGTTTTGACACTGAGATTATAATTGTGATGCTGTCATTGCTGACAAATAATATTTATTGAAAGCAACATGCAAATATTTTTTTTCTTGATTAAGAATGAAATAAGGAATCCAAACAAATGCTAAATTAAATACATTGTTCCATTGAAAAAAATGAAGTAGATATCAAAAAACACACTTTGGATCCACCTGTATATCTAAGTAAAGTCTTATTGACAGCAGCTTTTTTTAACCAACAAATTTTGGTGTGAAACTTTTCCTTCTAGCACGTACGGGGGCTGTTATATGTAGCGTCTAATATCTGAAACACCTGTATATACTTATATACAGGCTGTCCCATCAGTGTGAGACCAGAAGATAGCTCCTCAGTGAGGTTATATTTTAAAATGCAGTTTTCTCGAGCCAATAGATGTTCAACGAGTGCACATTTTAAAATTATTTCCATTTATACAGGGTGTTAATATACGGAGTATTGCACCAAACTTAATTTTTTTAACAGAACACCCTATATATTATGGCATTTTTGGAAAGCCATGTCGATACTGATTAAACTAATACCATATTGTTTTGGGTTATTTTCAACCATTCTCTACCTACAGGGAGTTAAATGTAAAAAAAGTCTGGACGCAGCAAGTGCGTTATGGTAGTTAATTTTCATAAAAATATTTTTAATAGCACATATGTTTTTTTTTAAAGAAAGCAGGCACCAAATTTGCTTACCAGTATAACCTGTATAGGCGAAACATAATGTACTATATTTCATCAAAATAACTTTATTTTTTGAAAATGTAAAAAAAAAAAATTCCGAAAATAAATTTTAAATGTTCCTGAAAAAGCTGGATTCCCAGCCAGCGAACCTTATAGGTTAACAGAAAATTGGGCTTATCAAATTTGAAGCATTTAATGAAAATTCGCTACCACAACGCACTTGCTGCGCCCAGAATTTCTTATCTTACAAACGTGCATTATATTTCGATAGAAAATGCAAAAATACAATACGTAATATAAGGCGTACTATACAGACTAGCCTGCAATGATACGCTGAAGATCAACCCAGACTGCTAGGGCCACTGCAAAATTCAGAAGATCGTGAAGGAGTCCATGCTTGAAATGAGGTCAGACTTCGCGAGGCCGCGAATATGCAGGGAAAACAAGTTTACAGTGGAAATCTCCGATCGCGAGGCATGGCGGGGAGCGTTGGACAGGGGCAGCCATTTATTCGGAAGGACCAAGGGTAAGTCACAGTATTTCCCTCGGAACTCATGCAACGTTCTTTCAGGCCGAAATGTACGCCATCTTGCACTGTGTGCGAAAGAACAAGAGGAGGGGCTACACCAACAAGCGAATCCTCATTAAGGCCCTAAGTAGCCCACAGGTAAATTACAGGCTGGTAAGTGGTAAGTGAATACAGAGACGATACGAGCGACCTGGCTGGGCAGAATGAGGTCACTCTCATCTGGGTGCCGGGTCACTCGGGGGTCAAAGGCAATGAAGAAGCTGACAGTCTCGCGAAAAGAGAGTCAGCAGAACCATTTATGAGACCAGAACCGGTCCTAGGCGTGACGAAGAGCACTGCCACGGGATCCATTAAGTCCTGGGTCAGAAACGAACATAAGGTGTACTGGGCAGACTGTCCAGGGCTCAGACATGGGAAGTCAGTAATTGAGGAACCCAGTTCAAAGAGAACTGTGGAGCTGCTAAATCTTAGCAGAGGACAGCTACGGAACATAACAGGGCTCTTGACGGGGCAAGTGGCTGTCAAGAAACACCTGCAATAAAATGGGGCGGTTCAAGGGTGACCCGGCATGTAGACTCTGCGGCGAGGGGGAGGAATCAGCTAAGCACATCTTGTGCGAGTGTAAAGCTCTAGAAGCAAAAGAGAACTGATCTACGGACAGCCTAGGCCGGAGACAGAGCAATATAAAACTTCACCCTACCAAATGCTGTAAAGACTAGTTCAAGGCACAATGATTTTGGAATGGGTGGAGTAGAAAAGACAAAGTGCATGCACAATAAACCAGAGATTGCGGTGCTATCGGGGCGGCAAAGAGACGAACGAAATAAATAAATAAATATATATATATATATATATATATATATATATATATATATATATATATATATATATATATATACATTTAAAAATTGAAACTGACCCCGGATTTGTTCAAAGCAGCCTAGTTCGCGCTCATTTGAAGATTTTTTTAAAATTTAAAAGTCGCGAATTTTTTTAACGAAAATTCACTAAAAAGAAAATTTGTATCACCAATGACTTATGGGCCACGCTGTGATTGTAAAATTAATTTTATAAGATGCAGCTCAAGACAAACTATAATTAACATGGGTATCCAATTTTTTCACGTACCTTGTATATTAGCGGATATTTTTTTAATGAATGCAGCTTTTTTCTACGATAATTCCCTAAAAATTATAGACTATTAAACCATAAACTCAAAATTGCCCCATTATTTCTTGTTTTATCGGTGTGATACATACATACAAACATACATACATACATATACATATACATATATATATATATATATATATATATATATATATATATATATATATATATATATATATATATATATATATATATATATATATATATATATATATATATATATATATATATATATATATATATATGGATATAAATATATAAAAATTGAAACTGACCCTGGATACGTATTCAAGGGAGCCTAGTTCGCGCTCATTTGAAGAATTTTTTTAAATTTAAAAGTCGCGATCTCCTCATTAGTGAATTTTTTAAAGAAAATTGACTAGGAAGAAAATTTATATCACCAACGGCTGATGGACCACGCTGATGCACGATAAGATGCAGCTCAACACAACCTAGAATTAACATAGTTATCCAATTTTTTCTCGTATCTTGTATATTAATGGATATATATTTTTTAATTAATGCAGCTTTTTTCTACGATAATTCCCTAAAAGTTAAAGACTATTAAACTATAAACTCTAACTGCCAAAGCATCAGACAAAGAGTCTATTTGAAATGAATTTTCTGGAAATATTTTAGTAAAATTCATTAAAGTCTGGACGCAGCAAGTGCGTTAAGGTAACGAATTTTTATAGAAATGTTCTTAATGTTAAATATGTTTTTTTAAGAGACATGAATTTTAGTAAATAGTGTTACCTCTATAGTAGAAACAATGTACCATATTTCATCAAACTAACTTTTTGTTTGAAAAAGTACAATAATTTGTTGAAGATAAATTAAAAATTTTCCCAAAAAAACTAGTCTGACTTTCCTGGCCAACGACCCTATACACGTAATGTACACAAAAACTACACCAGCCAAGATACAATTATTCACAGAAAGCTTTTTACAGAAATTAAAAAAATTTGTACATGCAGATTTGTAAACAATCTGTTTCATAATAACTCGCCATTTTTTTTTTACAAAGATTGATTAAGTCATTTGAGAGCGTCCTGTATATGGCATCTCGAATTTTTTGACGAATAATATAATTCAAAACCTCCATAAATGCATCATTTTCATGGAACTCCAATTTCCATTGGTAAAAACGTTTTTGGTATATAAAATACCCTAAATCTTAAAATTAAAGTAGTTAGAAAACCACCCAGATTGGAATACTATAATGTGACCGGTTTTGCTTACACGGTAGCGTCTTTAGAAACAAACTGATTTTTAAACGAGATCAGCTAAATAAAGACGTAGAGACTTTTACTCTGGATTCACAATTGCTTATTTTCCTTTCTGTAACCGGTTTGGTCGCTTTATTTGGATGAATCGGGGGAAATAATTAATGGAATAAACACAGAACATAAAAAATTACATTACCAGAAGACCTAAACATAAAAAAAACAACAAACGAATATGAACCAAACAACGAAATTTAGAGTATATGTTCAATTAAACTTCAACTATTTTCCAAGCACAAATAGCACGTTCTAACTGTAGATTCTAAAACCCTAGTCAACATTTGTGAAGTAATACTGGCAAATGCTTCCAGAACTGACCTCCTCAAATCTTGTTCTATAGAAAAATGTTGTTGATATAGATGATTATTAACGTATCCCTATACAACGAAATCATGTGTGGTTATATCTGGTGAACGTGCTGGCCAGAGTGTTTCCGAATACATCCTGACTACCCTATCTGGAAATCTCCTTGACAGATATTCCCGAACGGGTCTGGAATTATGTGCAGGTGCCCCATCCTGCTGTATCCAACAGTTGCGAACTCTCTCCAGAGGCATGTTATCGAGAGCATCCTCTAAATGGTTTTGTAGCAAATGTAGGTAATGCACTGATGTTAAGGTATGGTGGTACAGAACGATCCTACAATCGTTGTACCGAAGATACCAGCCCACATATTGAAAGCAAAATGGTGTTGCCTTGACGTTATATTTGAGCGTTGATTGGTTTCAGACCAATAATGAACATTTATTCTATTGTAAATACCATTAATCATAATCATGCTTTCATCAGACCATTTTATTTGACATGGAAAATTAAAATTGCCCTGGCATTTTCTTGTGTACCACTCACAGAATGAGCGACGTCGTTGTAAATCACCTGATCTAAGTCCTTGACAAATTCTGTACTTGTACATATGTAATTTTTGTTTTCCTAAAATGAAATGTGCGGATGATTTTGATATACCAACATATCTTTCAATCTGCCGGACTGATGCACCAGGATCCTCAGTAACTGCTAACAAAACATTATGTACCGCTTCCTCATTGCTGGACTTTTGCTGAGAAATTACATATTTTTTTAGAAGAACCATATGCTATAAGTCCTTTTATTTGGCTGTCTTCGACTAAATGCATAAATGACATAAAGTGTTAATTGATATAGGTAGTTGTTTATTACTTAAGCTTAAAAGCTATGTACAGGTCCATAATAAGAATTTGTTTAAGGTTGAAAAAAAGACTAAAATGGTACTAAATCACAAAGTGTGGCACATTGTTGAATTTGGAATAAAAAAGTCGTTCAGAATATGATATCAGAAAATGAGGGCTCCATTAAAAAAAGTTGATGATGGTCCCACAAAGACGAAATGTCGGATTGAGAAATTAGCAATGCTACGTTAAAGAAAATGAAAAGTTGTTGAGGAGAAGTGTCATCGGTATTGTTGCAGGTCCACCATTAAGGCCAGAAAAAAATAATATGTAAAATCAAGAAATCCAAATTTTTCAAAATATCTGAAAAACCAAAAAATAAATAAATTCGGAGATGTCTAACCGCCGTTTTGTTGGGCTTTTGAGTGCGAAACTTTTCTCCTATTTAACCAAGTCTGTATCTGCTACCGTTCTGGGGATCCCCATGGTGGCCCTTCTTATCTTGTACATACTGCATATATATATATATATATATATATATATATATATATATATATATATATATATATATATATATATATATATATGTATATATATGTATATATATAAACATATAAAATTAAAACTGACTTTGGTTTCGCGTTCCAAGGGCCCAAATTCGCGCTCATTTCAGTAAATTTTTGTAAAGTCTTACCATCGATACATCTCTGTTAGCTATTTTTTAGTGAATTTTCTTAAAAAAAATTCACTGATGAGGAGATCCTGACTTTTGAATTTCGAAAAAATTTCTTCAAATGAGCGCTAGTTAGGCCCACTAGAACACATATCCGGGGTCAGTTTCAATTTTTATATGTTTGTTTATATATATATATATATATATATATATATATATATATATATATATATATATATATATATATATATATATATATATATATATCCATATATACATCCCTGTATATTCTCAACATCATACAAAATACGACGAATCCGGAAACCCTGCATCATCAGTTTAGTGACCTGTGTAAGAGTGCTGATGCAGACGTTTGCATTTATGTTAGTTCTGTAGAACATTATTTCATTCAATCGCTGTAACTCTAGTTGTTCACATGTTGTTTTGAATCACATATTTTATAATACATTTTAAGACTGAAATAATTGTACCACTTAAATAAATAAATTACTTTTTTCGGACAATCGCTACGAAAAAACCTAATTGGCGCTGCATAGAACAGTATTGCACATCGAAACCTGATTTTGACAAGCTTTAAATCTTCGTAAAATTAGTTTCGGTCTTTTTTCTAAAAGTTTATGTGCAACATCGAACATCCACACCGGTGCAAATCAGTCCACACTGCCAGAGGGAAATCAGCGAGAAACCAATAGCAGAAGTACCAATGAGCTTCCTGTAAGTTTCCTCCAATATTTTTATCTGTGCATTCATATCGCATCTATTTTTATACCTTATATAATTTTGTTCAATAATTCCTATTCGCGCTCTATTTTTCAATTCACCCTGTAATACTTAACAACCATTACTTGTTCATGTATGTTGTGTAATGATAAGAGATAGATCGCCTATTAGGAAAAGAGAACCTATATTAGAATTAGAGGAAGACAATTTTAATCAATTAAGTTTAAATAATTTAGAAATGGCAAATAATCACATTGCCGAATTTTCACAAGCTGCTATCATGATCCCCGAATATTCCGGTGGACAGAAGCATCTTGCTTATTTTATTAAACAATGCGAACTTTATATTACTAGTTATAGAAGGCCAGAAGCCGAAACACACGCAAATCGAATGTTACTAGAGTTTATAAAAGCTAAAATCACTGGTAACGCTCGTGACGTGTTAATTAGTTTAGAAAACCATACATGGGAAAATATAAAATTTGCTTTAAAAAATCAGTTTTCAGACCCCCGTTCAGAAAATCTTTTATTTAATGATTTAAATACTAGCTTTATGATTAAATCACAAACTATTCAGGAATATTTCAATGTAATTAAAGAAAAGCTAAAGATTTTAATTGAACATGTAGATATACAAGATTTAGTAAACGATGTAAAAACGTACAAGAAAGAATTTTATCAACAAAATGCAGTGGCAGCATTTAAAGCTGGTGTAATAGAACCTTACTTCTCGCATCTTAGATTAGTTAGTGTTAATACTCTTGATTCACTTATGTTAGAATGTAATAGGATAGATAACGAGATTATACAGTCGAATTTCATTAATAGCCTGAGAAACAAAAATGATACGAAAACAAATCATAACACACCTGTACAACATAGACAGACGTATACCCAAAAACCAATATTTCCAGCATTTCCCCAAATTTACAACAAACCACAACAAATCACACAACAAATGCAACCGTTTCCTTCTCGACCAATTTCTAACATAAGACCCGTTCAAAATTTTAATAGAAATATACAACACGTTCCAACTCAATTAAGTAGAGGAACGACACCCATGTCAATAAGCAACCAAACTCCCTTAAGAAATACACGACAAATGCCCCAAAGAAACCACTTTATACCCCAATCTAGGCCCACGTTTCAACACCAAGAACTCTTTAACCAAGAGGACCTACCACTAGATCATTATGACGAATACCCTTATGACGACCAACCCTCTGACGAAAATATACAGCCACTAGAATTTCCTGAACCAACTGAAACTTTTACAAATTACAACACCAATCCAAATCGGGATTTTCACGAAACAGCCTCGGAAAACTAATCTATCTAGATATAAATAATATTGTTAATACCCCTAAATTACCGTTTTTTGTCATACCAAGTCTAAATTTAAAAGTATTGATTGATTCCGGAGCGTCAGATAGTATCATAAATCTAGGACCGGCTTACGAGTTATTTAAAAAATTTATTTATAAGGAACCATTTTCAATGAAATCAGTTAACCAGATAACCCATGGTGAAGACAACGTAAGGTATCCTATTTTACAAGAATTTAATATTAATTACCAATTTCCAATGCGTGTCATGCAATGGCACCATCGATTTGACACGCTTATTGGGTCAGCTCATCTTACAAAATTAAAGGGAAATATTGATTATAATAAACAAATTTTAACTCTAGGAAACCAAAAAATACCATTTTACCTTGAAATAAATCCACTGAATTTTACACCTTTCAAACAAATTTGTGAAAACTATGTATCAGTCCCTGTAAATATAGAAAAAGGCACAGTAGTTTTACCACGTATTGAAGAAACAAATGTTTTAATTTACGAGTCCATAGCTGAAGCAAAAGATGGATATTGTAGAGTGCCCATAATAAAGAAAAATCCAAATTCAAAATTTGTAGAAATACATTTTCAGGAACAAATAGATGTCGATCCATTACAAAATTACTCTGACGAACTACCTAAAATTTCAAAACATTTTGATGTAACAAAAGTTTTAAGAACAGATCATTTAAATACAGAAGAATATGAAAAACTTATTAATTTGTGTCGAAAGTATAATGATATTTTTTATCATGAAGACTCAGATCTCTCTTTCACCAATGCAATTAAACATAAAATAAGAACTAAAGACGATGAAGTTGTTCACACCAAATCATACCGGTACCCTTTTCATTTACGTGAAGAAGTCCAAAACCAAATTCAAAAACTCTTAGACAACAAAATAATTAGACCCTCAATATCACCCTACTCAAGTCCGATATGGATTGTCCCGAAGCGTCAAGACGCTTCTGGAAAAAAGAAATGGCGCTTAGTGATCGATTATCGTAAACTTAACGAGAAAACGATCGATGACAAGTACCCATTACCTCGTATCGAAGAAATTTTAGATAATTTGGGACGCTGCTCCTATTTCACGACTCTCGATCTAGCACAAGGATTCCATCAAATTGAAATGGATCCTGGCAGTCTCGAAAAAACAGCATTCTCTGTAAATAATACCCATTATGAATGGATCCGAATGCCGTTCGGGTTGAAGGGGGCTCCTAGTACCTTTTCACGCCTAATGGATAATGTATTAAGACCATATTTATACAAGTTTTGTTTCGTATATATGGACGATATTGTTATCTTCTCGAAATCCCTTCAGGAACACCTTTGTCACGTGAAAAATATATTTGATAAGTTAAAAGAGTGTAATCTAAAAATTCAGTTAGATAAGTCAGAATTTTTACGTAAAGAGGTCGAATTTCTAGGCCATCTGGTCACTGTCCGTGGGATCAAACCGAACCCATTAAAAATAACTGCCATTCAGAATTATCCAATACCAAAGACAAGTAAGGAAATAAGAGCATTTTTAGGATTAACAGGCTATTATAGACGCTTTATTCCAAATTACGCTAAAGTAGTATTCCCCATCAATAAATATTTAAAAAAGGTTACCAAGATAAATATTCACGACCCGGAATACGTTGACGCATTTCAAAAAATAAAAGAATTAATTACAAATTCTCCTGTCCTGACCTACCCCGATTTTTCTAAACAATTTCATTTAACCACTGACGCAAGCAATATAGCTATAGGTGGAGTATTGTCACAAAATAATAAACCAATTGCGTTTTACTCAAGAACACTAAATTCAGCCGAGAGAAATTATTCGACCATTGAAAAAGAGTTATTATCCATAGTAGAAAATACAAAACATTTTAGACCATATCTCTTTGGACAAAAATTTGTTATAGAAACTGACCACAAACCGCTTGTTTGGCTATTTTCAATTAAGGAACCAAACTCACGGCTAGTTAAATGGCGACTAAGATTAGAGGAATTTAATTACGAGATAAAATACAAGAAAGGCAAAGATAACGTAGTAGCTGATGCCTTATCGCGAATCGAAATTAACGCGATTGAAGACGACTTTGACCTGGAATCAATAATTAATAACGTAGACGCTGACGAAGACAGAGAAAGAGAAATAATTAACGAACTAGAAAACGACGCAAACAATGCCTCTACTAGCACGACTAATAACCTACCTGAAAGCAATGACTCAGAGACACAACACTCGTCTGCAGAAAATCCAATTTTCAAAATACCTATATCAGAAAATCCAGTCAATTATTTTTCCAGACGAATAATTTTAGATTACGGACCAAAATATGACACGCAAATTAAAAATATTTAAGTTTGAAACAATACATGTAAAGGTTCAACTCAATTACGAATTGAGACAAATAAATGACTTCTTGAAACAATTTATTGATCCAAAATTCACGTACGGAATTTTCTGTAAACATGATAGACTATTCAAATATTTCACTGCTGTTTCTTCAACATTATTTAATAGTTCTGTTAAAATAATAAAATCTAACGAATTTTTACAAGACGTTGAAAAACCAGAAACTCAACAACAAATTATAGACGAATATCACACACGAAACCACAATGGCATTAACGAGACTTATCAACATTTAAAACAAAAATATTTTTGGCCTAATATGAAAAATTATATAAACGCTTTTATTAATAAATGCTCAATTTGCCTTCAGACCAAATACGAAAGAAATCCGTACAAACCACCATTTTCAGGTCCCCTTCTAGCTAAACGCCCTTTTGAAGTGATACACATTGACACCTTCAGTTTCGATAATTGTAAATTCCTAACTATCATAGATTTATTCTCCAAATATGCGCAGGCATATTATATAACTGATGGATCCGCAATTACCGTGTTAAATAAACTTAGACACTATTTTTCCCATCATAATCATCCCCTAAAAATAGTAGCTGACGCTGGCAAAGAATTTTCGAATACTACCCTTAAAGAATACTGTAATTTATTTAATATTAATCTTCACATAACAACCCCCCAAAATCCTAACTCAAATTCACCAGTAGAGTGACTGCACTCAACTCTTGTAGAAAAATTGCGAATTCTTAAATTACAAAACCCACAAGAGAGGCCTGCAACCCTAATGATAACAGCAACCCTTATTTACAACCAGTCTATTCATTCGACAACTGGGTATTCACCTTTTACATTACTATACGGCCCTTACGACGACTTACCAACAGTCACACCTGAAACTACCCTTTACGAAGAATACAATAACAATAGGCTCAAAGAAATAATGCCTTTCTTCGACAGTGTATATCAGAAACAAAAAGTAAGTGGAGACAAAAGAATTTCTAAAGCAAATGCGGACAGACAAACGACACCAGATTTACAAGAAACGACACAACTAGCTATTAGAGTACCAAAAGTAAGAAAAACAAATCCTCTTTATAAATTACGATCACATCCTAAACAAAAAGAAAACATTGTTACATTTTCTAAACCAAAAGCAAAAGCTCACGTTTCTAACATAAAAAGAGTAAGAAAGACTTTTTCGTTACAGGACAAAACTACTACTACTACAAACAACGATGACCCTCAACCTGGTCCATCCACTTCAAATAACACCGATAAAAACTAACGGATATTTTAAAGAGTATTTAGGCATAGCAAAAATACTCAAACATTATCATAAATTTTATTTTTATTTTAATATTACCGATATAGAAATTAATTATAACATATTATTAAAAAATTCTAAATTTTTAAACACTGGACAAATGTCTGCAAGTAACGAACGATATTTACTAATTTTAGATGACCATTTGTCACGATTAAGTAACGAACTACAAAAACTATCAATGCACAGAACTAAACGCGGATTAATAAACGGAGCAGGCTCTTTAATTAAAATGATAACAGGAAATCTCGACCAAGAAGACTTGAAAGAAATCAATAAAAATTTAGATAACCTTTTCCAAAATCAAGAAGATATAATTACCCAAATTGATAATTTAAATTCATTTGCTAATATAATCACACAAAGGTACGAAAAGGACCAAAAAATTATTAATCAAAATCTAGATCATATTTAGCAGACTTTTTCCACTTTAGATAGCGAAAGAGAATTGTCGAGTAAAATTCATTTCCAAATTCACGTAGCTGTTAAATTACTCCATAATATAGAGATAATTCAAAGAACTGTTTCCTTAAGTTTTAACGAAATTACTAATATAGAGCTCTTTACCACTAGTGATCTGTTAAATATTATTGATCACTTAAAGTTAAGTCATGACAGAAATGAATTGATCGACTTTGACAAAAATCATGTTTTTAAGGTTGTAGAATTTACCAAATTTCATATATTATCGGTTAAGGATACGATTGTATGCCTTTTAAAAGTTCCTATCCTACATCCCAATCCTGGTTCTTATTTTCGTGTTTATCCTATACCACAAAATTATATTCTCCTGGTACCACCCAGCTCATACTATTTAGAAACACCCTCTTCAAATTTATGGACCCAAGAGAAGTGCCCCTCTATAGAAGACGTGGTTATATGCAATAATCGCCCACGAGAAGAACATTGTCAGCTTGACACCTTACAAAATTGCACTTCTGCCAAAGTAATGAACCCCTACGAAATATCAACTCAGCTGCAGAATGGTCAGATCTTAATATCCACTAGCTCAGCAACCACTATTGTCGAAAATTGCGAAACATCGTTAGAACGAAAAATCTTCCAGGGAAACGGTCTAGTAACATCCCTCAATTCCTGCAAAGTCAAGATCAATGAGGAAATGTATGAAGACGTTGCTACCAATTTGACGCTACAACCCATAGAAGTCGAAGAATTGCAACCGACACCTCAACATCATATCCATTTTAAGCCAATTCATCTAAAAGAAAACAAAAGGATAAAAGAAGCATTGTCTCAAATACAACAGCATCCATTTCATCTCCGACCGTCCATGCAGTATTCCCACTTAGGCATTACCATTGGTATATCCATCGCTGTTACCATTGTACTTCTGTTTCTTTTAAGAAGAAAAATTCAGAGCATCCTATACAAGTCCAACAGGCAAACACAAACAGAGGAAGTGTCCGAACACGAGGACGTGTTAAAGATTTAAGGGTGGAGGAGTTACATCCCTGTATATTCTCAACATCATACAAAATACGACGAACCCGGAAACCCTGCATCATCAGTTTAGTGACCTGTGTAAGAGTGCTGATGCAGACGTTTGCATTTATGTTAGTTCTGTAGAACATTATTTCATTCAATCGCTGTAACTCTAGTTGTTCACATGTTGTTTTGAATCACATATTTTATAATACATTTTAAGACTGAAATAATTGTACCACTTAAATAAATAAATTACTTTTTTCGGACAATCGCTACGAAAAAACCTAATTATATATATATATATATATATATATATATATATATATATATATATATATATATATATATATATATATATATATATATATATATATATATATATATATATATATATATATATATATATATATGTATGTATGTATCACACCGATAACTCAAAAAATAATGGGCCGATTTTGATTAAATTTGGTGAATACCTTCCTTTTGCAAATGGCTTGGATAAGTTCGTTAGTCAGGAAAATCTGCCGAGGTTTTCCCGGAAAATATTGTGTTTTCTTTCAAAAAAAAATTATATCTCCGGAATTAACAAAGGAAGGGCAACCAAACTTGGTACGCTGGTTTATATCGTTATAGGTGAGCTACCTACCAAAATTTAGCTCTGCAGGTCAAAAGACAAAAAAGTTATGGGCATTTAAAGAAAAATAAATTGGGGTTTTCCTCAAAACGTCAAAGTGACAATTTAAAACGTCAAAATTCGCAACATTTAGGCAAAGAACTTGAATCTAATACGGTCTATGGAAAGAAAATGTCTCAAGAAGAATGTTTTACAAACCCTGAAGTCTTAGTTTCAACCGTCATTGTCCTTCATTTTACTAAAATATTTCCAGAAAATTCATTTCAAATAGACCCTTTCTCTGATGCTTGGCAGTAGCCTTAGTTATAGAGTTTATCCATTAAGGGTATATAATTTTTGTCGAATTTTCGTAAAAAATCAATAAAGCTCAATATATCCGTTATTATACAAGATATGAAAAAATATTGTAGGCATTAATTATATGGTGTCTTGAGCTAGATCTTAAAAAATTTATTGCTACAATCACAGGATCGCCCATAAGTCGTTGGTGATACAAATATTATTTTTTTTAGTCGAAAACGCCTTATGTTTTTGCATTTTCCATCGAAATATAATGCATGTTTGTAAGTTAAGAAATTTTGGACGCAGCAAATACGTTATAGTAGCGAATTTAGATTAAATGCTTCATATTTGAAAAGCTCAATTTGCTATTAACCTATAAGGTTGGCCAAGAAACGGATTTTTTCGATTACACTTTGAGTTTACTTTCGGAAATTTCTGTACGTTTTCAAACAATAAAGTTATTTTGATGAAACATGGCACATTGTTTTTACTACATAGGTTATACTGGTAATCAAATTTGATGCCTGCTTTCTTAAAAAAACACACATATTTGCTATTAAAAACATTTTTATGAAAATTGACTACCATAACGCACTTGCTGCGCCCCGAACCTTTTTTAAATAGAAATTCTCTAAAAACATGGTTTTGAGATCATGTGTTGAATAATTATTCTATTTAAGTGAGTTATCATCTGTGAAGCCTGTCCCATCTTCTTATGTAAAATCAATGAAAACCAGTTTGAAGAAACTTGTTTCCAAAAATTATTATATTATATGTAAAAATGTCAATTTAATTTTTACTTAAGAACTATGTACCTCCCTCCTTTGGGTTCGCTACTATAATGTATAGCATTAGTATATATCAAGTGCGTTAATATATATATATATATATATATATATATATATATATATATATATATATATATATATATATATATATATATATACATTATTATTATTATTATTTTATGGCAGTGAAATATATATAATTCAATGAAGAAAATGTTCAAAAGTCTCAAAAGTTGTGATTTTGTCAAAGAAAAAAGCCAGAAGGATATGCTAAGACTGCAGAAAAAAATCTCATAAAAATGTTTACATGAAAATGTGCTTAAATAGTCCTTCTATGAAAATTGGTTGATTAAATTTTACATGAAAAATTGGATAAATTTTTTTTTTTCAAAAATTCTCTTAAACAATTTTAAATGCATAAAAAACTTATTGAAACATAATTTCACCCAAATTTCGTTAAAAAATGTTTTATTAAAATTTCCCTAACGTTTTTCTAACAAAAAAATTCAAAACAAATTTTTCTGTCAAAAAAATTAGAATACATTTTTTCTTTCAAGGAAACTTGCAAATATTTTTGGCAGAAAATTCGTTAATAGAGGAACATTTTGTATATGAAAATTCGTTAATAAAATAAATAAAAATTTATACAATGCGAGATACAGATGTAGACTATTCTGTGGGTCCACAAAGAAAATTTTATTTTGCCTGACGATACTTTAAAAAACGAAACCGGCTGCAGAAAAGAAAACAAGCACTCGTGAAGCCACAGAAAAAGTTTCTCCAGCTGTATTACATATGGAATCGTTTCACCAAGTTAGAACAGTTAGCGCAACAAAAACAACCCGATCTGCTATTAAAGTTAAATTAAGTCGAGAGTTCTTTTCTCATTAATGATTTTTTTCCTATAAAAATTAGCTAAAAATTGATTCTAATTACTTAATGTGATCATACCGCGTTAAAAAAACAGAATAATTTAAAAAAAAAAGTCCAGGATTTGAACCTGTGTCATCATTTACTAGTTAGTGTATAAAATTATATTTGAGGTAAAGATATTGGTATATTTAAAATCAATACAATTATTTCTCGTTTAGCGCTTCTTTGAATACAGTTACACTTTCCTTAAGTGATCATTAATTTGATACAACACTTTTAAAGAACAGTTACGCAGTAGAGTCGAACATGACAGATACAGCATAGTAAATCAGCCTCCCTTTAAAATGAGTCACTTTATTGTGATACAAGCTTAGGATTTTCCCACGACTTCAAGTTCGCTTTAATATTCAAACTACTCTCGCCTATAATGGCATATCTGCGTCCCAATTATTCAACATACATTTTATAATTTATTTTTTTCGACAGTAAGTTAACCAGCGATTTTCCCTTTGTCCATTATTGACTAAACATGGAGTAGGTTTTACTAAGAGAAATAATCATTACTTAAATCGTTCTGAGGTACTTATGTGTTTTTATAACAACCATTGTATATTATAAAAAAATATTGGTACTTTCTGTAAATTTTATAGGAACAGTTAACATTGTTTAATTTATTTGCATAAAATAAATGGGCTAAAAGAAAATTACAGAGAAACAGAATAAATACGGACAGTTCCATTGCCATGGTATGCAGATAACATGGCAAACATAATTAAAAATTACTATTTTAAATAAAATATTCATTTCATTACTTACTATTAGTTCCTTGCAAACTTCTATATCCGTATTCAACTGATTTTTTAAATTATATTTGTTCATTGTGCGACAGTGGCATTATTATTATTAGTAACTTTTGTAATAATCTCGCAGCGCTTGCAAACATATAACGTTTGGTTATATACAATCCTATGTAATATAATTCTTACATAAAAAAAAATCCAAGCTTAGGTATAAACAATAGTGTATCGATATACTTAAGTTTTGTTGGAATTATTTGGCAATAAAGGAAAATAAAAAGTTTACCAAATTCTGGTTTTACTTTAAAATATCTATATAAAGGTATAATTATGTTGTATTAGTGAATTTTCGTAGAAAAAATTCACTAATGGGGAGATCCCAACTTTTGAATTTTGAAATTTTTTTTGCAAATGAGCGCGAACTAGGACCCCTAAAACCCCCAAAACATTGAATAGCTGTACCTCCTTTTGTATTTAACTTATACAAATATGGTATCATAAGAAAGCCTATAAAATTCTGCATTCGCCAAAGTCGAAATATACAGGGTGTTGCATTAAAAAAAAGTTTGTTTAAATTTCGCAAAAGATAAATAATCTGTATATTAAAAAAAATGTTATTATTACCATGTATAAACGGAATCTACACTAAACAAGCAATTGTTATGACAAAACCCAATATTAATATCTCAAACATGTCGATAGATACAAGCGTCTAAAGTAGACCATTTTTTTTACATTTAGCTCCCTGTAGTTGGAGAATGGTTGAAAATAGCCCAAAACAATATTATATCACTTTAATCAGCATCGACGTGGCTTTCCAAAAATGCCATAATATATAGGCTGGTCCATTTAAATACTGTGTATATTAACACCCTGTATGACTGGAAATAATTTTAAAATGTGCACTTGTGGAACATCCATTGCATCGAGAAAACCGCATTGTAAAATATAGTCTCAGTGAGGACCTATCTTCCATCCTCCCGCCAATGGGACATATATATATATATATATATATATATATATATATATATATATATATATATATATATATATATATATATATATATACATAACAGGATGTCCATTATAAAAGAAGGCACCAGTTCTGGACAACTGCTGAGAAGGAAAAAACCCTAACATCACATATCTTGCGAGAGAGACACTTTTTCGGATCCTAACAGAATTTGTAGCATTCAACCCCTGGCAGAGGTTGACTAGGGAAGGTAGAGTGACTGACATCTTTTTGGAAAGCTCTTTTGATTATCTATTCAATGCTGTGATTTAAAATCTACTGATACATTTTTTAAGAGATTTGCTTTCAAAACATAAAAATAAAACAAATCTAGTAAAATATTTTATGGAAACAATTTACATTGGAATTTAAAGTAAAAAAGAAACATAAATTATCAAAAATCTACCTACAGATTATCATTTTTACTTTTTTCTACCAACTCGTACAGTCTACCAATGAAAACACAAGACTAAAAAAATATCCAGTGACCAACAAAGATGTTAAAATTTTTCTAAAACTAATCATTGACTTAAACACAACATAAATGCTACTATTTTAGATTTATTTTGAAGCTTTGAAAGCAAATAGCTGAAAACCTATTTATTATATTTTAAAATTGCAGCATTGAATAGAGAATCAAGAACTTTTCAACCTACCTTCCTTATTCAAATTAGGGGACCCTCAAGGGGTTACATGCTAGTACAAATTCTTATAGGGTTCAAAAGAGGTTCCCCCTTGCAAGCAGAATTCACATGTTTGAGGCTTTTTCGAAACTGGTGCAAAGTTGCACCAGTTTATTATATATATATATATATATATATATATATATATATATATATATATATATATATATATATATATATATATATATATATATATATATATATATATATATTCTGATTATGACCAGGTGGACATACTTTGTGGGCTATGCTAACATCAATAAATAAGCTAGGATAATACGAATCTTTCTGGATCAGAGGCAACATGTTATGCAGAACATCACATTTATAGATGGAATACACTAGATCTAGAGTACTAGGGGGACACGGTCTACTTAACTGTAACCGGAAATTACCAAAACCGCACACACCACAAGAAAGCGAATGTAATGTAGAGTAATAATCTGATTTTTTTTTTATACGGAAAATCCATAAATGACAGATTCATAGAGAAATTAAGTTCTCAAAAACACAGGATTTGCAAGTTTCGAACTGTCAATTTTCAGCAGCGTTGCCACATTTAATATTTAATCCCAAGTGTTTTACGGCTTTAACGAAATAAAAGATCTAAAATGCTTTTTACACACAACCCTGCCGGCCTGACAACACTGCCTATCTGCATCAAATATGTCAACGAAACAACAGTCATAAGCTCAGGTGCAAAAATATACGTTTTTGTTGCAAATCGAAACGTTTTAATTGCATTTGTCATTGAAAGGTTAGTAAAAACGAAATATAGCACATTGTTTAACTTTATTAATGTATGTACAACTGTTTCTAGGCCATAATCTATCATAATCACGTTAATGTGTAGTTGTGGCGGTTCCAGAGTCCTGCTGTTAATGTTAGTAGCTAGCAATGCTACTTTATTACCATAATCTTTTTCACGTATCTGTTCACGATATGTATCAAACAAACTCACTGTAACCCTTAAGTAGCTACCTAAGTACATTAAATTAGAAAATACCTTTTTCTCCTTCTGCTAAAAAGCTAGTTACAATTGATAATTTTTCAGATGTTGTGAATTTAGATAAAATCATTGTTTTTCTTGCTGACCAAGGTTGCATTGATGAAAAATGATGTTTATTAGTCAGAACTTTAGTCTCTGTTCCCAACTTGATTTTTCTTTCTTCCTAAATAAAATAAAAGTTAAACTGCAACTTTTTACTACATCAATAACTTACAGCTTCAGCAGCTATTTTAGATAAGGGATCCAATTCTTGTATTGCAAATTCTGTGAGTGGGTCCGGACCCTCCAATGCAAAACGAAGTGGTTCTAACATTGAAGCAGGAGTTGATACAGGGGTTGTCTGCCCTGTACTGGGTTGAGAACCTAATATTCGTCGGGAAATTCTTTCTGTTACCTATAAGCAATTGGGATTACCAAGGATTCAGTAAACAAATAATTTAATTAACATACCACAAGTGTTTTTAAAGGATTTTCATTTGAAACCACTCTTGGCAAAACATTATAGGGGGTAAGAAGTATGTCTTTTTCAATGTAAGTGTTCCTGTAAGAAAAAATATACAAATAACTCAGAAAAACGAGTATTTGGTAATCCTTTCAAACAAGCATAGCAGTTAATAAATATTTCAGGAAGGCAAATAAAATACCATTGCAGGGCTTCCTGTTTAGCCATTTTTGCTTATTACTATTATGTGCTCTTATTTTAATAGATTATAGATACAATAGTAATGTGATCTTATATCATCTCAATTCTAAACAATTAGAATTGTATCTGTATTTTTATTTAGTTTTCTAGTTGTTGTTTATGTTTAATGTTTAGATTTTTAGGTTATTCTTCTTCTTCTTATTTACTTATGGCTTCTGTTTCTACTAACAATTCGCCAGCTCATTAGGGGTGGGATCATAATCTGTCTGGCTCTTGCCCATGTTATAATAATAATTAAGTTTATTTGGCAAAAATGCTCTAATTTACACAAAATGATGAGTATATACAATTGACTACTTAAACACAATTGACTAACTTAAATCAAGTCTAATCTGTATACCTACTCACTAACTTACTTATACACAATATATGTATTTTTTTTAACTAAATATAATTTAAACAACTTATGTTAATCCACTTCTAAATTTAGATATATAGTTTACAGATTTTAATCTAATATATTATACGCTATAAGTACTTTGAAAAACATAGAATTTTGTGCTACATTAGAATTTAATGTTCCAAAACAAAGTCCTCGGCCTAGTGCCTAGTGCAGTATTGATGGGTGTCACTAAATTTAGTTAACATATCTGCTAAATAATCCGACATTAATCCCAGTTTAATCTTGTGGATAAAAACCAAAGCATTCATCTCCACCATATTCTCCACGCTAATCCAGTCCAAATGTGAGAGCGTGCTTTTCACACTGGTTCTTTTACCACACTCAAGAATGATTCTCATTGCCCTGTTCTGCAATACTTGCAGCCTCTGTATTTCAGTCTTTGTAGCCAGATAAAGAATCGTTCCACCAAAATGCAGATGAGACAGTATAGTGGTGTTATAAACAATTGTCCTTGAATATCTCGACAGACAACTACCAACTCGCCCTAATACACCTGTTGTTTTAGCTATTTTCCTACATATGTAATCAACATGATCATAAAATCTAAGTTTATCATCTACGACGATTCCTAAATACTTAACTTTATTTACAGTCTCTAAAATTTGATCGTCTACTTTTATTTGACATACTGACTTTAATCGTTCCCTATCCTTGTCTTTTCCAAAAATCATCACCTTTGTATTATGTATATTTAATTTTAATTGATTAGTTTTTAGCCAACATGCAATACCCTTCAAGTGATTATTTAATTTTGTTGTTACTTGTTCTGGATCCTTACCACTAGCATAAAGTACCATATCATCTGCAAAGAGGTGGAAGTCACAATCCCTAACCACCTTACCGACATCATTCATATATAATATGAAAAGAAGAGGTCCAAGTATACTTCCCTGCGGCATCCCCATTGTAATTGGCATAACACCTGACACTGCATCCCCACACCTCACCTTCTGAAATATATTGTCCACAAAGCTATGTAACCACACCACCTATTCCATAACATTCTAGCTTTCGCAACAATCTTTTTCTATCGACAGTCTCAAAAACACGTTGTAAATCGAGAAAGACCACAACAGTAGTCAGTCCGCCATCCTGGGTGTCCTTCCAGTGGGTAAGAAGGTGTTGAAAAACAGTCTCACCACTATAATGTTGTCTAAACTCTGATTGTTGTTTTATTAAAATGCTCTTTTCTCTAACAAAATGAATTAACTGCATATACACAGCCTTCTCCAGAACCTTCATCTGTGACGAAATTGTATTTACACCTCTAAATTCTTCTGAAATTATTGTGAATAATACTTTTCGTATTGATATTACAGTCGAGACTTTTAAATCCACTGGAACAACACATGTCTCCGGTGAACAATTTATTATGTGTAGCAGCATATTTTCTGATTCATTTAAAGTTAATTTTAACAATTTTATAGGTATATCATTTGGGTTTCCTTTGTTTAGTAATGCATATATGATGGTCCGCAATTCATCATTTCTTAGCAAGTCTACTGGTAGAAGGTGCCCCAACAATAGATGTAATATCATTATTATCACATGGAGGAAATGAACCCACAATCCCACCCATACTCCTTATAAAATATTCATTAAATCTATGGGCAATCGCATTTATATCATTAAATGTTTCACTACCAAATTATACTTTATCAAATACAGTGTCTTTGTTTTTCCCCGATACAATAGCTTTCAATCTTTTCCACATTTTAGTTTGATCATTTTTGTTTTTTTTTATCTATATTGTCTTCATAATATTAAACTTTCTCTTGTTTAACTAAACCTACCACTCTATTTCTAAGAAATGTATAATGTTCCCAATCATCATTTGACCCAGTAAGTACATACTTTTAAAAATCATTGTCTCTAATAGACATCAAGTTTAATATTTCGTAAAAAATCCAAGAAATTCTTGCTATATTGCACTTTACTTCAACCTTTGGCATCATTTCTTTAACTATCGCTATAAAACTTTGATAAAAGCTACTATATTTAATATTAGGATCTTTTTCATAATAATTCAGTGGTACATTTGACACCCTACTTTTAAACATATCAACGTCCGCTATGCACTTCCTAATAAATCTAAGTCAATAAGAGATGTTGATCCACTAGAAACAACATATGTACATTCTTCCACATGCTGTTTCAGACCACTGTCACCAATACACCTTTTTAGTTTATTTGCATAACATCAGTCTTTCTACATGTGTATATTGCAATCTCCCAATATTATTATTGCCTTTTTTGTGCTGACAACAGCTCTTCACACCACTCCTCAAAAAACTGCAGAAACACTCCATGAGAGCCATTTGGAGAATGATAAACCCCAACAATTATATAATCACTCCCACTTATTTTTGCATTAATCGCCAATACCCAGTAATTCATCCGAAGCACTAACTTTCCTATTGCTTGCCATTTCACGTCACTTCTATATATATACATTTGTACACCACGAGTTGCCCTGCTCACTGAGTCAACTCTACACAACCTGCAGTTTTCAATTTTAATTTCAGAAGCACTGACCTATCCCGTAAGATGTGTTTCAGTTAAGCAGATCAGATTCATGGGTGTAAATAAAATGTGCAATCTGATCAAAATTGGCTATTGTACTCTGTGCATTTTGCAGATACATTTTATCGCATTTTGTTTACTATTTGTTATGGCTATATCCTACCGTTTTCTTTGCTACTTCTAGTTTACTTTTATTGAATTTTCGTAGAAAAAATTCACTAATGGGGAGATCTCGACTTTTGAATTTTGAAAAGATTTTTGCAAATGAGCGTAAACTAGGACCCCTAGAACCCATATCCGGGGTCAGTTTCAATTTTTATATGTTATATATATATATATATATATATATATATATATATATATATATATATATATATATATATATATATATATATATATATATATATATATATATATATTAAGTTTATGGACTTTGTTGCTTCTATGGTCAGATGTCAATTATAAAGTGTGTTGGTAAGAGCGAACACTCTGGAAGGATATTTCTAGAAGGGATCAGAAGTGACAGGTGTAGAATAGTGTAGAAGGTCTAGAATCTCTATGGACAGTATAAATAGACGAGCGGCGCGCAGAGTAAGTTAGTTCAGTATTAAGTCGGTGCAGTGCAGAATAGTGATCATAGAGTATTAAGCGAGTTAGCAGTAAGTGATGGTGTTTAAGAAGCGATCATAGAAGGCGAATAGTGGAATATAGTTCTATAGACATTTATTAATAGAGATAAATATTTTTGTTGATACTGGTGTTGGAAAATAGTGGCTTATAATAAATTAATAGTTTGAAAAGCTGTGTTTTGTTAGTCAACGGATCCAGAACCCCGTAGAACGTAACAACTGGTGTCAGAAGTGGGATTTTGAAGCTGCTAGGAGAAATATTTTCCAGAATATTCGTTGAACCACGTGGAAATTTCTAGAATCTCGGGAAGATCTGTGTCAGCAGTAAGTGATAACTGGGTGTGTTCTTGAAACAGAATAAACTGTGTACAAGCTTTAAGTACGTCTATGCCTAAGACACGTAGCGCAACAGCCAATATGGATGACCAGCTATTGGAATTGGTTAAAGAAATGAAAGAAGAGGCCAGAAAAAGAGATCAAGAAGCCATAAAAAGAGATGAAGAAGCCAGAAAATGAGATGAAAAGGTTAAAGAAGAGCTGAGAAAAAGAGACGAAGAAGAGAAAGAAGAAATGAGAAAAGGAGATGAAGAGTCCAAAGAAGAAATGAGAAAAGGAGATGAAGAGGCCAGAAAAAGAGACGAAGAAGCCAAAGAAGAAATGAGAAAAAGAGACAAGAAAGGAACTGAGAAAAGGGGACGAAGAAGCCAAAGAATAAATGAGAAAAATATGAAGAAGTCAGAAGAAGAGACGAAGAAACAAAGAAAATTCTGCAAGGACAAGCCAGCAGAATTGAAAATATTACTTCG
This sequence comes from Tillus elongatus, assembly GCA_964006375.1. Classification (NCBI taxonomy): domain Eukaryota; kingdom Metazoa; phylum Arthropoda; class Insecta; order Coleoptera; family Cleridae; genus Tillus; species Tillus elongatus. The sequence goes on from OZ023264.1 coordinate 80,594,240, forward strand.
TGTGTGGACGAACGTATGAAGCAGGTAAAAGACGACATCTTCCAACAAGTAGAAAGTCGAGTAAGGGGTATCAGCGATGATGTGTGTGCAGGAAGTACAAGCGGAGGTACAGGAGAAAATGCAATCACTAGAAAAGAAATATGATACCCTAGTCAAAGGAAACATCAGACACGAAGATAGCCACGTAAGAATTAAGGTTCCCACATTTGATGGCTCAGTCCCCTGGGGTATTTATCTACGCCAGTTCGGATTCGCTGCTACAGCAAATGGTTGGGGCGAGAGAGAGAAAGCGACCTCGTTAATAGTATCTCTCAGAGGAGATGCTCTCGACGTGCTTCAAGGAATTCCCAGGGAAGAACAGGACAGTTTCGACAGCATTCGGTATTTATAGAAATAGAAGTACCCATTTCGTGCGCCGATAAGAAATACATTGTGCGCGTGATTTAAAGTTTCTTGCGTTATGAACCCAGTTTGAAACTCCCGCTTCGAAAAATCTTTACACTAATGTAGTCCATTCGCGAATGTATGAACTAAAGCTTGGTTCATACACTTGCGAATTGCGAAATCACAGTGATACGTATCCCTATTGGTTTATTTTAAATAATATCGTAATATTACTTAAAATGGACCAATAGGAATTAGCTTCGTAATTCGCGAGTGTATGAACCTAGCTTAAAGCCGAGTTCATACACTCGCAAATTGCAAAAAGCGAATTGCGGAACTGATTCCTACTGGTCCATTTTAAATAATATTAGGATATTATTTAAAATAAACCAATAAGGATACGTTTCGCTACGATTTCGCTATTCGCGATTGTATGAACCTAGCTTTAGCTTGATCACTCATGTCCTTCTAGAGCTTTGACTATCTACCTACGGATAGACCAGGCATCTCCCAATGCGATGCGTTGTAATGTTGAAACCAACATTGAATAAAAGGTTTGTTTACACGGTCCTCGACACCATAGGCGTCTCGAGAATTAGGATTGAAATTTTCATAAATACGATTAAAATAATAAAATAAAATTTAAAAGATGTTTAACTACCTATACATTATTTAAGTATACTATTAACTAAAAAGTCTGGACGCAGCAAGTGCGTTATGGTACTGAATTTTTATAGAAATGATTTCTCGAATGTTCGAAAGTCTCAAAGTTGTAATGTTGTGATCTCGTCACAAGCGATTTTTTTCTATGCGAATTCAGTAAAAAGTGTTTTCAACAAAAATTTAAGAAAAAAAAATTAAGAAAAAACCTTCAATATCTTGCAGCTCTACCAGTTTTTCTAGAAATGACCACCTGATTTGTCTGCTGCCATGTTTTATAGATCTACAACTTGCCGGATAATTTCTTATTAATTTCATCATGTGGCAAGCATCTAAGAAAATATATACATTTGCATGGGTTACAGGATGCGGCAAATAAGCCTTTAAACCTTCTTGAATTAATGTATCTAAATTTGCTCCCAAACTAACCATGCTTATATTTGCAGCTGCTCCATCAAAACTTACGGAAGTAACGGATATTCTTGCTTGATGGATAAAACTTAAAGCCCGATTTAATAAGCTTGCTTTTTCTTCACAAGACAGGACAGTTAGGCCAGTTAGGAAGAAATAACCCACTGGAACTTTCCAGTGGCCATTTAAAGCAACTAAGAAAAGCAAAACTTCTTTCGCCTCTGGAAGCTCGTTTGAATTATTCATATTCACGCCAATATCTACGTTACCACAAAACTTTTTTCCTGTCCATTCAACTGACGTACAAAGTATTTTGCGACCTTTTCAGCTACTTCTCTTCTTTTTGAATCCAAAACCGCTAATGCTTCTTTGCAGAATCCAGTAACAATTTAAAAATTGTCCAAGAATGTGGCAACGATTTCATAAATTTTTCTCGAACGTAATTATAAGCTTTATTTGATTAAAATTTAGGGTAATAGCAAACGACCTTATGTCTGGTAAATAGTTCCGTTGTAGACATTTGAAAAGCTGTTTCATCAGATTTATTTGTGTGGGTAAAGAGGCCTAAAATATTACATGGAATGATATAATTTCAATAACACTCAAAAGTGAGACCCTCGGGGATGTTTCTGTATTTTCATAAAAGCGATACGACTTTTAAAATGCTCAATCAGCGATTTCTGGTTTCTTAAGACGTCTTTTTTGTTGGCGCAATATATTTATTTTCCTCTTTTGCTTTTTGTTACTCGTTTAGCAATAGACCATTTTTTAAAGATGTTTTTGGAGTTCCTGATAAGCTGAAAATATCTACAAAATAACGAAGTTTTTTCCTAAAAAATTGACGATATTTGATAAGTTTTCAGTGAACGGAGTATAATTTTTTAAAATGGTTTCTAGTATTTTTCCCTCAATTCTAAGTCCAGGCATATTAACTTACTTTTAACCTGGAGTAATGTTAGGTTTTGGTGTTAATTCAGGAAGGCTGCCAAGTGCCGCACCTGTTGAACATGATAGTTCCAAGGCAGTGAGAGTTGATGACAACGATGATTTATCTCTATTTTCTTCAAAACTATGACTGCAATTTTTATCGAGTAATTTATAAATTTTAACAATAATAAAGGTTTAAAACATAGGAAGCAAAGAATAATTCTTTACCTTCTTTCCGCATGAGCAAGAGCTTTCATGCCAGAAGTAGAGGCACTGGAGAACATAAAACTGATGGAGACGCTGCGTTTTTAATACCCTTCTTCCACTTGGGTAAATAATAAAAGTCTTTATTAAAATGCTATGAACATAAATAAGAATATTTCGGCAGCGTATCCGATTTTATATTTAAGGCAGCGCACCATGTTTATCTCCTTTATTTAGTAAATGGAAACCTAAAAATAGTGCCAAACTGACGTGCCGCCACTGAAAATCGCAAACAGCAATGTGCTTACGCGTGCAGAGACACCGTTGCCACATCCCCAGGTAATCTTCTACAAGCAATATACTATTTCATCATTTTGCAAAAATAAAACTCAAAACCTTTATTCCAAATCAAGGTAACACATAAAAATAAATTCTCAGTATACTTGCATACTATTCACAGACAAATACAATACAAACTGTGGATTAATATAAATCTAGATACTTCACATGCAGCAAGATAAAGATTTTAAATTGAGTTTTCTGGTTATATTTACATAAAGAAGGGAGAAACCAAGGAATATAACGTTAGTAAATCTTCACATTCATAAATAAGCCCTAATGTAATGTCTTTAGTAACAGAAAAGTAATAAATTTATCATTCTCAACTTGTCATCATATTCGGCGATTTAAGGATGAATTATTACATAGCGGCAACGCTTGAGCCACCACCCAATCAGAGCAGAGGACCGATGTAAACATAGAGTCCTTTGAATGTTGGCTTCAAACAATTCGGCTGTGTGCCGGGTCTATTCTCTGATATATAGTCAAAGTTCTAGATGTCACAACCAATGGCCGCGTTCACCAGATCAAACGCTTACTGTTTGCGTTAGCCAACACTTGGGAGTATTTTTTTGTTCTGGTGAACGATCTGTTGCGGTTTATGTCAACTGTCAACTGTAACGATAAACAAAAGTTATGTTATGTTATGTTATTCGGTGTTTTAGATTGTAGGTAGACCTTTAAAAAAAAAACGCGTTTCCTGCTTTTAGTTTTAGATAGTGTACTATGTTGTGTAGTGTACTGATAAATTATTGTTAAGGATAGTACCAGAGGAATACTACTTCCTCATGGGACTTTCCTTTCCCCCTGCATGCCTACAACAACCCTCAATGCATAAATCAAATGAAATATCAACCCCCAAGAAAGCTACGGGACCTGAGGCGAATGAGGGGTAGACAGGGTTTAAAGCAGGTATGGCTGCAAAATGTGAAAAAGTCAGCTTTTATAGGTCCGACTAAGCTGTTTTGTTGCATTTTCGCCTCATATTTCCTTTTATCTTCCCCGCACAGTACCTATATTCATTCCTGGCCCCGTAACTTCCTTGGGAGTTGTTTGCACGAAATTTTTCTTGTGGCTTGTGCATCCAGGGTTGGTTCTAAGTTGTTTCTGAAAAAAAATCTAAAACCCTCCGGGAGGTACATTTTACTGTAATATAAACATTAATTTTAAATAATGATTGTTACTTTTTATACCAACAACCACTTCAGAGAACATTTTAGCATATCGAAGGAACATATGAAGTGTTGTTTGAAGTTATAAGAACTTATTTTGTTGAATTTAATTGTATCTTGTGAATTTGTTAAACATTGTAAATTGTTTTTAGGTGTTATTAAATCTTATATTAATCCTGGTGATCACATTTCACGTAGCAAAAAGCTTCTATAGACTATATATGCTTATTTTTCACTTTCCCAGTTAAATTATAAGATAAAATTATAATCACATGTGCCTATAATTTTACAAACATGTGCTAGAGATAGAATAAATATAAATAGCTTCAAATTACAAGTAGCTACTACGAATGACATATTTCTGAAAATTGTCTTAATAAATAAACACACAACAGTATTACTTGACTTGTAAAGCCTCATGAACTTCTTTAGTTTCGACTATATTGTATAACAATCTGTTGTATTCGTAATAGATCCCTTTAAAAAGTTTGCCATTTCCGATTTCCGCCTTAACAGAATACCACAGCATAATAATTATTGTTTCTTATGCTGTGACAATACGTTGAACCGAATAAACACTTGTGATTTACGTTGGAAAACTGTTAGCCAACATGTTAGCTGTCAAGGCATGCGTTCAGCCAACTTAGAGAAACCGTTAGCTAACGTTGGCACAATGTAAGGATCTGGTGAACGAACCAATTGGTCGGACCGTAAGATTTTATTTCAAAGTCACGACCGTAAGCGAAATGAAAAACGTTTAATATAATATATGACAGATGACAAGTTAATATTTATTTTTATGATGGATACTTTTTTTCTGCCAGAAATATAATATATTGAGATTGTTTACCTCGTCGTTGAATAGTTAGTGGGGGTGTTAGTGGGTCAAACGTTAACAAACAACAGCAACAGCAATTTTGGCATCGCAAACGAATTCGCAGTCATCGCTGGTTGTTAGCATAGCATAATTCGGTTAGTTTAATTTTTGTAGTAATATAAGAATTGAGAATGGGCGATAGGTACAATATTCACAGCCAGCTAGAACATTTGCAGTCAAAATATATTGGGACCGGCCATGCAGATACAACTAAATATGAATGGTTAGTCAACCAACACAGGGATAGTTATTCGAGTTACTTGGGACATCCAGATTTGTTGAGCTACTTTGCTATTTGTGAGAATGAGGCAAAGGCAAGGGTACGCTTTAATCTTATGGAAAAAATGCTGCAACCATGTGGACCCCCACCAGATAAACCAGAAGATTAGAACAAAGGAAATGATCCAAGGGAAGTTCATATTTTTAATCATTTGTAAATGTTATAAATTTAAGATCTTGTGCTTTATTTGCCTAGGCTTTCTTTTAAAGACAGTGTCTCACATTAATTAACCCTTGGAGGTCGATTTTAGGTTTATCCCCGTGCATTTTTATTTTAATTCCTTGGTACATTCGATATTCACATATAATCAGCAGTTTGCAACAATACTCCTAATTAAATTGTTGACAGCGAAACAATGTGTAGACATATTTGATAGAGTTCGGATTACTGAGAATCATGTATCACATAGTCCATTTGGTAAGAAGGTAGGAAAAATCACAGCACATTGCATACTTACAGAAGCCCTGGGGAAGAAGAAATCACCTTGTATAACATGGATAGTCAATTTCGTAAGATGGTACGAAAAATCACACCACATTGCACACCTGAGAAGCCCATGTGACCACTCCTTGTTTAGCCATCAAAAATTTGATTAGGAATATTTTTTAAGCTTTTGACTACGTGAATATATAATGTATGAATCACCTTGGAAGATAAAACTACATTAGATAAATGCAAAATCAAATTATGAAGCTTCAGGGATTCATGACTACGAGGCACTGTCTTTAAAATAAAGCCTTACCCTTTATTTTTTTAGGGTAGGTAATTTTTGTATTTGGTATGTAAGGTTTTTAATTCAATAAAACAACAAATAAAAATATAGGTTTTATTTAAACATCCAACATGGATATGGAATGATTGAGAATTTAATATCAACATATTGCTTTAAATAATGCACTTAGCTATGAATGTCAATTTGTAGGTATTTTGTTTACTTCAGAGAACTGCAACACAATACAAATATGCATTATATTTATGAAGGTGTAACAAAACAATGTAATATAAAATGTAAAAAATCTGCCACCTGAGATTAAAGTTTACAAGTAATATGTTTTTTTGTTGTACAGTGGCATTAACGTGAAAAATTTAGCTCCTAACTAAAGCCTTAGTAACATGAGTAAAATGCAGCTTGTGAACTGAATACAATATTAAAATAATCTGCTGTTTGAACCTATATATTTACAAACATTTATTAGGCACAAACAACATTCATGACTTGCAAAATAGAAACCTGTGCGCTGTTTATCAGACATATGAATGTATATACTATACATTATAAGTACAATTCTTGGGTTAACATTTATGTGAATTATCATGTGTTTATTCAGTTGGGAAAAGCTATAGAAGTAGTAGTACATCATAAATATCTAAATATGTAGAATACCATGAAACAAGCAACATGTTTAATAAAAAGTTGAAATGGGACTAAAGTGTTCTTACCTTCCTGTTTTAATATTGGATATGTGCATTTCCCTCTGGATTTTTTTTAATATCTATTCGATTCTTTAAATTAAATAAGATTTAGGAAGTATGTGCAATTGAAACTGAATGTAATTAATTTTTTTTTAGATTATGCATTACTTATTGCATAATAGTTTGAAGCATATGAGATATACGTTCTTGGTTTATTTTGGATCCTAATTATGCTACTTGCTATGTAGTGCACTTTAGCATACTTTGGATGATGAAATTATATGTGTAAGGAGGTTTATGAAATTAATTACAGAGACTAACATCTAGCAAACATAACTTAAAGTTTTTTCTCAACTGCGTTTCTGCGTCTTACAATTTAAATGTTTTCGATTATGCTCAGAATTAAAACAGAACCCCTAAAACATTTGATCAAAAGCAGTCAACCTCCAGCAAGCCCTGTTAAGATATTTTAAGATGTGAAGAAATATAACTAAAAGAAATGTAATTAGAAAATATGCGAATGATTAGAGGTAGTTTTTCATTTAAACTAAATTTAGTTTAAGTAAACCTGACAATAAATGCTTCATAGAATATTTGTTATATTTAAATGATACATTGTTAAAATACAAAAGGCTTAAAACTACAGCAATCACTCTAAAATATAAATAAGTTTGGTAATTAGAAATATGGTATTTATGAATGTGGCTTTATTTTTAGTCTTGGTATAATCTAGAAATATTTCCATATTCATGTGACCTTGTATAAAACTGTCATGCTGTTAAATTCAATACAATACAGTATGATTTGGAAACCACAATATACCCAACTAACAAAAATGTTCTATGATTTTTAAATAATAGTGCAAATTTGATGTGTTACTGTTATATTACTGCTCTTCGAAAGCAGATCTGTTCTATTAAGACTGTCAAGGTGAGTATTTAGCTTCTCACAGCAAAATGCTTCTTTAAATTTATTGTTAGAATGTTCTTAGAGCAGAATTATAAAACATTTTAGAGATTTCATTTTTCGTTGTTTTGTAAACGTCTATACAACAATCGTTATAGAATATATTATCTTACAGAACAAAATTGTTCTGTAATCGCTTTATAACAACAATCTTCCAAGCATATCTGACAACTTGCAAACATTTATATAGCTTTTCTTTAAGTGATTATGTGAGGAATTATAAAACAGTTTTGTTAACATTTTCTACGATACAATATAGCTGCAAATAGCATAGCCTACTTGAACGCAGGTGTTAAAAAACTATTTTATTGTTGGATCGAAAGCGACTGTAATAGAACACTTAGAAAACAATTATAGTACAAAATTATTCCTTTGCATAAAAGTGGGTTCGCTGGGATCTTTATAAAACATATTATAGCTTTTGTAAGAAACACTGTTATATATGTTTTACTTCGTGGCAAGTTGTGTATTCTGTAGCGTGTAATTTCTAAACATGTCCAATTTGCAATCAATAAATAAATGGAAACAGGTAAAAGAAGCGGTGCTTTTTGAAGGAAAGTCAATAAATATACAAATATTTTAGAAAGTAGAAAATTTGTTAATAAACATGTTAGTAGTGTTTTACATAGTAAGCAGCACAACAAACAACAATTTGGGTTTGAGGTTAAGTCACATTGCTACTAAATTTATGTTGCATAAATATCGCAGCTAACGCGAGTTTAGCACTATACTGATGTGTAAGTGTTGCCGAAAATGCTTTTATAGAACAATTAAATACACCATATGTGTTATAGAGCTACGCGCAGGTCTTTCTCAGTGCAGCAACGGGAAACATTATTTTAAAGCTCTATAAGCGCTGTTTGTGTAACAATCTGCTTACTGCGCCATCTGAAGCCACACTGTCAATATGATCATCAGTTTGCCCAAATATTAGGGCACAGGACCGTACCTAGCCATAAATAGTTGTTAATGGTTAGTTACCCATGATCATGATACAAGTAGAGATATTACATACACATACACATCCTCACACAAGCACATGCACACATTAAGATCCGAAATTATTTTCTGACTTAAAATTAATTAAAGTGAAGAAATTGGCTTTGTTATTATTAACTGCAGGGGATTATAGTAAAATGAAAATATCAAAATCCTAGAACTTTTTGATCCCTTGTAGGAATGGGGAGAAAAAATTTAGTAATAATGTAAAGCATACATAGAGACTTGGCAAATATCGATGGCGCTGGTCTACTTTTATTGTAAAAGCCAAACTTTAAAATTGACAATAAAAGTCAATGCCAAGCCTACTTTATTTTTGTTTAAATACGTCTCTGTTCATATTACAGTTTTTAATATATCGTCTGTTTTGTAGCAGTGTTTTAAGACATAAATAGTTCTGTAATGGTTGCAGTCGTGATAAAAGTGATTTATAAAGCAGACGCCATGTTTTTATGCAATTCCTGTATTTGTTTGGTAGCCATCTTGAACGAAAAAAAAATCAATTAATAAATATAGAAATTTGTGACCTGACAATTTTCACAATATATTATGAATATAAAACATGCGAAATGTGTAACAGAATGGGTTTAGGTCAATAAAATGAAAAAAAACGAAAAATTTAATTTCGAGTTGATTTTTACAAATTAAAGAAATATTCATTATGTCGAGGGCCCTTCAAAATTTATCGTATATGTAGCATAAGTTACACAGAAAATTTTTCTTCGCAGGTGAAATCCATCTTGCTGGTAGCCAAAAGGAGACTTTTGAGTTTAATTTTCACACCGTACTAACATTATTCCTTACGACATCATATTTTAGTGCTTATATTACTTTCATAATATTAGAGAACAATTTTAGGATAAAATAGTTTTAACAAAAACATTTAAAAGACATATCACTCTTATAGGTATTGCAGTATGCAACAAAAAGCTGCAAAGTAAACTATAAAGAAATTCTAATAAAACATGTTTTATAAATAACTCTATTAAGGCTCTATAACTGGCACCATGGTAAATGATTTTTAGTTTTATTATTGTTCCTTATAAAACTGTTTTATAAGTATCGTATATCATATGCTTTTACAGCTCTGTAAACATTTCTAAAACTATTCTATAACACCTTACACATCCCTTATGAAATAAACTAAAGAACTGAAGTGTTGTATAAACCTGCGCCCATTTTGCGTTTATAAGCGTTGTATAAACGTTACCAAAACGTTTGTAGGAACAGTCATGTTTTATAAAAACTGTTTTATAAACGTTCTTATGACTACAATAAAACATCAAATTGCTAGTTGGGTACAACTAAAAGAGAAAACCTATCAGCTGACTTTAGAAATGCCTGTGATGACACCATAAGAGGGGCAGCAGGGCTTCGTTGACATTAACATCAGCTTATTAAACATTTCAAAAATTAATCTAGAGTTGTTTCTACACTTACATTGTCAGTAGTTTTTCAATTGGTGAAGTGAGTGTACTTCCATTTTCCAGAAATGAAAATGCACCATTTAGTCAGATAAATATTTAACAACACAAAGAGCTGTAAGATTTATAGTATATCATATCACATACAAAAGCTGTTTTGCCAAAATGTGTTTTTTTCGGGTTCACCACATTGTGTGAAACAGCTGTTATATGTGATAATAATACAGCGTAAATATTATGTTTATTGGTTTTGTTACATATTTGAAAATGAATTAGTATCAGCTACAACCATTTCTTTGGAGTGACATACGTTAAATTCCATAAATCAGTAGTAGAGAATGTAAGACTGAAAGGATTCTTTTAGCGAATTTTTGTAGAAAAAATTCACTAATGAAGAGATCCCGACTTGAATTTTTAATATTTTTTTTCAAATGAGCGAGAACTAGAGTTCCTAGAACACATAAGCGGTGTCAGTTATATATATATATATATATATATATATATATATATATATATATATATATATATATATATATATATATATATATATATATATATATATATATCACGCCAATAACTCAAAAAATAATGGGCCGATTTTGGTAAAATTTGGCATGTACCTGTCTTTTGTTAAGTGGCTTCCATAAGTTCGTTAGCCAGGAAAAACGCAGCAGGTTTTCCGGGAAAATTTTGAGTTTTCTTTCGAATTTTTTTAAATCTCAAAACAAAAGTAACCAAATTTGGGAGGTAGGTTTATGATAAAAGTTAAACTATACACCAAAATTTAGATTTATATATGAAAATTCACTACCATAACGCACTTGCTGCGTTCAGACTTTTTATACAAAACAATAACTTAAAGGTGATATTAAGAAGATAATTAATAATAGAAAGTAATATAACTGCATTCAAAAGTATAAATACTATGTGAAAGTGAATTTTACTTTTGGAAACAAATATTACTTTTAGGTAAAAGAATTGTCATATCATCGGGATGTATTAGAAATTGCACATGAAAAAGGCTATCCAGGCACAATTTGAATGAAAAGTTGATACAGGACTAATTTTTGCTGTGCCAAAATAGACAATGATGCAAACTAAAATAAAGTTAAGTCTTGCAGACGCTGCATATTTAACTCAGCTCAAAACTCACCCTATCCAATAAAGAGGAGGCAAAAACCAATTAAGTACTAGACAGATATGTTGCTTTTTATTAGGCCCTTACATTTGTGTAATAATTTATTGTTAATCGTTACATAAATATTTTTTTAGCATTTGAAGTAAACACATTAAATATAAAGAACCTTTGCAGTATATGAAGTCATTTAACCCTTTCGTCCCTATCGGTACACATATGTACCATGATTATGTTTAAAGTCCTGAAATTCGATATTTATATTTAAAACAAGCCCAATGTGTACCAGTCCGTAATCTAGAACTCCAGCTATCAGATAGTTTCGCGCACATTGCAAATTTTGAGGTTAGATGAGCTTGAATACGCCAGACTTAACATGTGTACATCGTGTGCTGCATAGTTTTTACGTTTTCAACGCGTTTTTTGAGGTAATTTGTGGACTATTTTGCCAAGTAATCTCAACGGAACACTATTGCTATCAAGGTAAGTGATAATTATTAGTAGGGTTTATTATCAAGGTATATTTTCGCTCTGGTACACATATGTACCACCCGGTCACTTCATTGGTACAAATAGGTACCAACAGGTTGTAATTCTAGTTTTCCATTGTTTTAGAAACAAGATGAGTAAACGTCCACTGTCTGAAATAGAGTTAAAGCAGTTGGCTGATAACTTATCGGATTTAGAACCATTTTCGTCTGGTTCTAGTGATAATTATGAACCTAGTGAGGACGACGATTCACATGAAAGTGACTATGAAAGTGACCCTTCTAAGAAGAAAAAAGTCTCAAAAACTACCGCCCAGACTGTATTGCCAAGCCCACAACCTGAAGATTCTGAAACAGATTCGTCCGATGATTCTGGGACGCAGCCAGTTTTTCAAAATGATCGAAATCGCATTCTTGACTGGACTATTCCTGATAACACATTCCAACCCTCCAAAGTACTTCCCGTTGACAGAAATTGTAGACTACGAGAAGATATCACAAAGAAGCTTTCGCCAGTACAGATTTTCCAAAAAGTGTTTCCCCATTCACTTTACCTACACATTGTAGATTGCACTAACCAGCGAATCGAAATTTGGAATAAGTCTAAAAAACGTAATGAGAAGAAGACAGACAAGGGCGAAATACAAAAAATCATTGGTTGCATGTTTATTATGTCGTATAATAAATTGCCGGCTCTGAAACATTATTGGAGTCAGAGAGAATCGATGGGAAATCGAACAATTGAGAAAGCAATTTCGCGTGATGGATTCATGATTGTAGTTTCAAAACTTTATTTTGCTCCTCCCGACAAACCGGAAAATGCTCCAAAAACTTATTACATAAATGAGCTGATATCCTGTTTGAAGCATACATTTACGAGCTGTCGCCAAGATAGTGTTTATCAAAGCATTGATGAGTCAATGACAAAATTCAAGGGTCGCTCGTCACTAAAACAGTATATGCCTCTCAAACCCACTAAAAGGGGAATAAAGTTATGGCTTCGTTGTGACTCTCATTCTGGCTATACTTATGATCTTGACGTATATTCTGGCAAAGACGAAAATACTGCAAATAGTACATTGACTCTTGGTGAACGGGTTGTGAAATCTCTGGCTTCATCAATCAAAGAAAAAGATGTGGTGCTATGTTTTGATCGATTTTTTACCAGTGTGAACTTATTAGAGACAATCAACCACGCCGCCTTGGGGACCTGCATGGCCAACAGAAAAAATGTGCCAGCCATTGGCACCAAATTGCACAAAGGACAAAGCGAATTCCGGTGTACGGATTCCGGATTATTATGTGTAAAATGGCAAGACACGAAAGAAGTTCTTCTGATGAGTAATTGCCACAAACCCGAAGTAACCAGAATTGGTAAAAAAAATAAAACTGGCGTACAAGAAGAAATCGACTGCCCACAAGCCATCGCATTTTACCGACAGAAAATGGGAGGGGTCGATCGAGCAGATCAATTCATAGGATTATATGATCATGACAGAAAGTCCACAAAATGGTGGAAGAAAGTTTTTTACACCTGTCTAAGTATGTCTGCAGTGAATGCATGGATAATATACAACGATTTGAGACGGAAAGAAGATAAAATTCCATTTATTTCTTTTCTGGCAACACTTGCTGAAGAGCTTATAGCAGAAGGAATAGAGAAAACTAGTCTGCCAACACCAAAAAGAGGCCTGCTTTCTAAAAAAAGGAAACTTTTTGGACCGGCTCCGTTGCATCTACCTGTTGAGGGAGACACCAGAAGAAGATGTACTAGTTGTGCTAAAAAAAGGCAACAAAAAAGAACCAAAACTGTTTGTCAGGAATGCAATGTGCCCTTGTGCAAAGATTGTTTTATGATATATCATACCGTGGGTTAGGTTGTGACTTAGGTACAACATGTTTATGTTGATTTCTTTTACGAATAAAACTTGGTATTTCAAATTTTTTTGTTGGTTTTAGTACCTATCGGTACGTATATGTACCACATAAAATCCCTAGTGGTACATATATGTACCGGGGGTTAATCCACCCCTTATTACAAAATAAAAACTTTGCGTCATGAAAACCCCTTAGTTAACATAAGAATAGTTGAACTAAAAATATATTTCAATTAAAAATAAGTGATTTATATTCAGGGACGAAAGGGTTAAGTCAAAACTGATATGATTTTTTTTTTGTTCCCTCAGGGCTCGTCCGCGGCCTTGCCGCCTCAATAGCACCGCAAAAACTGATATGATACAAGGAACAATTATAAAATATATTTTGTTTTGTTATTCAACAAAATGTTTAAAGAAAACCAAATGTATTTTTTAAAGGATAAAATATATAGATCTAGGTTGCATTATAATCAGATCTAAACTATGCCCAGTTTAATCAGAACAAATCCTGTTCCAAGTAGAATTTATCAAACTAAACTATTTTTGTGTATCTGTAATCTTCCACTAAAGCCCTTATGGTTGTTTATTCTAAAATAAGGAAAAAAATTGAAAAAACAAGTTAACTTTGTAGAGAACATTTCCTGTGCAAAGGGCTTGAAATGAATACAACTTATTCAAAAGCAACATTTCTGTGTTATTTACTTATTGTTATCAATTTTAGCAATTTATAAAGATACTCTTATCGCTTTTCCAATTCGAAATGATAAGAAGAACAAAAATACAAATCTTCGTTATCTGTTTCATTCTGGCTTCCACTCAAACAATTCGAATAAGTGGTTTTCTCATGTAGAGTCACATATAAAATACACCACAAACACAAACTTCAATGAGGCAACTTGCAGTGGATCATGATGTGTGTGAAGGATGAATAAAAAATTAAAAAAATTAAAGCAGTCTAAGTATAATCGCTACAAACCACATTATTTAGTTGATCAACTCTTAGAACACATAATTTGCAGAAATTAGGATAAAAAGAACTGAAGCTGACAAAATTTTGTAAGGAAAATTGTTTGACGAAGCCACATTTATGTTAAATTATTTTGTAAACAGGCATAACTGTAGATACTGACACCCTGCTAATCTCCATGTCAACTTATAGATTCACACGCAATTTCCAGAAAAAATTAATGTTTGGTGTAGAATATGTGCCAGAAACGTCATTGGCCTGTTCTTTATACATGGTACATTAACATGTGTGGGTTACTTGGAACTATGACAAAATCATATTTCACCAAAAATAAAAGACATAAACCAAATTCAATAAATTTGCAAGCCTTGCACCAAGATGTCTTGCATCAACAAAATGGTGCTCCACCCCATTTCGGTCAGCAAGTTCGTGTATTCTTAAATCGCAATTTCCCAGCGTAATGGATTGGATGGAGGGGTTTGATTGAATGGCCCCTAGGTCTCCAGACGTGACTCCCATGGACCTTTTCTTTTGGAGGTACTTGAAAAGTGTTGTGTAATGCAATAGGCCAACCACATTAGATGAATTAGAATTGTGATAGCGAACATTGCTCCGGAATATCTGCAGAATGCATTGGGCACTTTTGTTAATGGACTTAGGTATTGTCAAGAAGGGAATGGACAAGAATTTGCGCAGTTATTGAGATTTTATTCAATTAAGTTATTTAATTTTCAAAATAGTTATATTAACTTGCAATATTGGTAATTTTTTAATTTTTTCCCTGCTATCTTGGAATAAACAACCTTGATATACTGTATTTCATTTCTAAATCAATTGCCTGCCAAATGACACCAAATTAAACCTAGATTACCATTTAAAAAAATTCAAGGTGGCAGCCTCTGACAGTCACACAAAACAAAAGAAACTCATATCAAAATATGGGTATCTATGTATAATTTAACCCCACCACAAGTCAAACATTTCTGCATAATCCTATTTGGTGCAATATTTACGCACCCTGCATATATATATATATATATATATATATATATATATATATATATATATATATATATATATATATATATATATATATATATATATATATATATATATATATATATATATGTATGTATCTTCGACACTTTTAGGGGTGGAAGACCTGCTCGAGTAAGGAATTTAATAACAGGCCTATACTCAATCTTCGTGAATTCTGACATCGTGATGAATAAGTGTCAGTTATAAGAAAACTAATTGACATAGAATCCATTTGGTTTTTTCCAAGGCTAATAAGGCTTTAACCAACGTCTTACCAAACTTTGACACGCTGCAATACCCTGGATGTATGTCATTTGGTGCTTACTTCGTATATATATATATATATATATATATATATATATATATATATATATATATATATATAATACAATCTGTTATTGACCCCAGAAAAATGGTGAAGTAGAGCATTATATTAAAAAACATGTTAAAAAGACTCCAACTTAGTCAGGTGACAAAATATTAAGAGTAACAGTTGCCTAATACCTAACTTATTAGAAATATGATATGTCCACTGAGTCACCAAGATTCCAAACTGTTATACTAAAATTTAAAAGTAAATCAGTAGCTGCAACTGTAACTTACTTAACTTAGACTCCATTTATGGTACTTCATCTTTTTTATTTTGAATTTTCAAGAGTTAGGACATTTACAAATAAAAATTCTTACATCAGATCTCCATTACAAGTTTTTTGTCAGATTTACATTTTAATGTATGTCAACTTCCAATTGTTGTCCACAAGCATGCTGAAGGTTCATTGTCTTATTTGAAAATACTCCGAGAAAATCACTTATAGTAAGAATTTACCAACTTTCTTACTGAATAATATACAGTAAAAGCACACAATGCCTGTTGAAGTTTAATATCTTAACATATATAAAAAAACTAGAACACAAACATTCTGTTAAGTACCTACTCTAAACTATTAAAGTTTACCATTAAAGAGTGCATATACCTTTGCTTTTTTAAACATGTTGCGTTACTATAAGGATATCGAAACCATTGTACTGGCTGTTGCGAATTGAAACAACCTTTTGTGTCCCTACTTTTGAATATATGGTTTATAATGACAGGGAAACTTCTGATGAAGATTCAGAGACCTCAAAGCTTTTTATGAGTATGAATTTGTGTCCCAGAGAAAGAAATGTTTTATGTTGTGTGTGTGTGTTTTCTTTCTTTAATGTCGGTCTATTTCCGCTACTATGGCCAGTCACCGACGACATGAAGCAGTTTTACCTCACTATTTTGTAGGTGGTAGTGGAATTTTCCTTTATGTGATAGTAAAGGATTTTTTCACGCCCGAGGAGGTACCACCCCTTACATCAAGGGACCGGTGAAGTCCCAACGGACGTTTCCGGTTCTGGTGTATGAGTCGGTTTCTCTTATAAGCAAAAATGATGATGGCTCCTCCTTGTACAAAAGATTCCGGAGGCAAAATACCCCTCCATTTGGATCTCCGGGAGAGGGGTATACAGGGGGCGCCAGCATCGAGATTTACAATATCCTTCTCGAATATATGTGGCCTAAATTATAACCTGTACTCCGTCCACCATTTCCCCAAGGCTAATAGGCCCCAACTCCTCTTCCTCACCGAAACTCAAATCAGTGCCAAAACAGCCACTAATCACCTTAATTTCCCGGGTTATCAGCTCCTTATTTCTTTTAGATTGCATGGAGGCGTATGCGCGTACGTCCGTAGCAATCTACCCTGCACCAGACTCCCCAATTTAGAAGCTGGAAGAAAAGACATACTATGGATACAACTCTCTCTCAGGGCTGCAACTAAATTCATCTGTTGCATTTACCGGTCACCATCTGACAACTTTGTCCAGCTCTTTGACTACCTTTCTGAAAAACCGACCATCTGATTTCTAAATATCCTTCCTCCAAGGTCACTATTCTTGGTGAATTCAACGTCCATAATAAGGAATGGCTAGGATCTTCAAAAACCGATCCACAAGGAAGAGCAGCGGAGGCCTTTGCAGTCGGCAATTCTTTAGCCAATATGGTTCAGCAACCTACTTACTTTCCTCGCATCCCAACACACAGCTCAAATCCCTTGGATCTCCTTCTTACTACAAATCCTGACTGCTATAAGATATCAGTCACCGCCCCACTGGGTCGCTCAGACCACGGCATGGTCACTGCTTCCTGCGCAATGCAACCCGAGGTCACACAGTCATCACACCCACGTATCGTTTGGCACTACAACTTCGCGAACTGGGACAAAATGCGAGATTACTTTTCCTCATTTCCATGGGCGTCTGTCTGCTTCTCTCATCCTGACCCCTCTGATATCTCACAAAACGTCACCGAAATTATCCAAGCTGGCATGGAATTATTTATTCCACGTCCACAGAAAACCTCTGCAGCCACTCAAAAGCCCTGGTTCTCTAAATCCTGTGACAAGGCCAGACTTGAAAAGGTCAAACCTCACAAAAAGCTTCTACACAATCCCAGTCAAGAAAACCGTCAAGCATTTAACGACGCAAGAAACCACTATGTCCGCATTCTTTCTGAGGCAAAAAACTTGTTTAATAACCACATCAAAAACAAAGTCCTCTTAAGCTCCAGCGGCAGCAACCCCTTCTGGACTCTTGCTAAATCGATTGGGAATAATTTCTGCAAGAGCACGTTCCCACCTCTTGTCTCAGGGGATGAAATTGTTTCTACCGCCCTGGGCAAGGCTGAACTTTTTGCCTCGTTGTTCGCCGGCAATTCTACTCTCAACCCACCTTCAAATGTTCTACCACCAACAGTCCCCATTGCCGCGCATAAAATGACTGATATCATTTTCAAAACTAAAAAGGTACGAAAGATGCTCTCTTCTCTTAATACCAGGAAAGCCTCTGGCCTTGACGAGATCCCAGCAATTGTTCTCAAAAAATGCGCACCAGAACTTGCTCCTGTCCTGACTCGTCTGTTTCAGACATCTTACAGTAGAGGCATATTCCCGGGTAACTGGAAAACTGCTCGAGTACAACCCGTCCCCAAGAAAGGATCGGAAGCGTTTCCTAGCAACTACAGGCCTATTTCTCTCCTTTCAGTTATCTCTAAAGTGATGGAAAAGTATATAAACACCGAATTACTAAAATTTCTTGAAAAACACAGTCTACTCCACGACAGGCAGTATGGATTCTGTCAGCGCAGATCAACTGCCGACCTCCTTTCCTTTGTCACCCATTCTTGGAACAAGTCTATGGAACTACACGGAGAATCCCAGATTGTCGCTCTAGACATATCCAAAGCATTCGACCTGGTCTGGCCGACAGCGCTGCTTAATAAACAACCGACCTATGGCCTACCACCAAAACTCTGTACGTGGACAGCAAATTTCCTTTCCAACCGGAGCATTTCTGTTGTCGTGGATGGCGATTCCTCTAAACTGTATCCAATTAATGCAAGAGTTCCTCAAGGTTCAGCTTTAGCCCCTACTTTGTTTCTTCTCCACATCAATGACCTCCTCTCTAGCACATCCAACCCAGTTCACAGTTACGCGGATGACAGCACCCTCCACTCAAATATACAATATTCTAAGCCTGTCTCTTTAGCCCAATTAGATGAAGATCGCAGACTCATTAAGGGTTCTATCTCCGTGGATCTCCAAAAAATATTGGACTGGGGAAGTAGAAATCTTGTACAATTCAACCCCACCAAATCACAGTTTTGCTTTCTTTCTCATAAGAGATACACCAGCCCTAGACCCATCACAATAAAGTAATGAGTCCTTTTCACTTGTTGGCATTTCTGTGGATCGAAATCTCAATTGGCACCAACATGTCACATCAATTGCAGAAGCGGCTGCTAAGAAATTAGGTTTCCTCTTCCGGGCTCGCAAATACGTTTCACCAGATAATCTCTATACTTTATATACTTCACAAATAAGACCAAACCTCGAATACTACTCCCACATCTGGGGTGCTGCTGCCGCTTCTACACTCGCTATCCTGGACTCCATTCAGAAGAGAGCTATATGTCTCATCGGTGACCCTACCCTCACCCAAAGGCTGCCATCCCTTGCCCACCGACGTGCCGTTGGTGACCTCTCTCTTTTTTATAGATATCTGCACGGGCACTGCTCAGAGGAGCTTTCTTCCATATTTCCTCCACCTGCTGCCCCCAACAGATCTACCAGGGGAACAGAGCGAATGCACCCTTTTACTGTCCAGGTCACCAGACATAGAACATCTTGTTATGCCCGCTCTTTTGTCCCGAGGACTTCCAAGTTGTGGAATTCCTTGCCGGCACATGTTTTTCCTTCTCCTCCAAACCTTCAAGTCCAGGATTAACGAGTTGCCTCTTTCCTCCTTGCTGACACCCACGGTACGATAGTATTTAGGCTGTAAGCCCTCGTGGTGTGTTGTTAAAATTAAAAAGAAAAAAAATATATCCTGGAAATTTTGCCAAACCCCTGCCTTTCTGTAAGGAGGGTAGGGATCTTTAAAGTGCCCAACATCGCATGGACTCAGGACCGACGGCTTTACGCCCCCTTTGAAGGGCGTAACGCGCAGACATTCAATTTGCTCAAATATAATGCCACAACTTCAGTTGATGTTAATTGTACAGTATATACTGAAAAAGTGAAAGGAGAACCCTGGGATCCAACCCAGTACCCTTCAGTTCAGAGACACACGTTCTTACCACTGAACCACCGAGGCTCTTATGTTTCATGTTGTTTAAGCTATTATGAACAAATACTCCCCTCTATTTTTTTAGTTACCGATAGTATCCATAAGAAGCCAGTTTCCTTCTATGTCTTGTACTACAGTTCCGTCTTTGTTTTACCTACTTTTCTCTAAATTTATGACTTCTTTCAAGTTTATAATAAAGACTCACATGTATCTTGATTTAGTCCAGCTGACTGACCCCCAGCGTATCGTTTATAGTTTTGCTGAGTATTTTTCTAGAACTTGTTCCCCCTTATTCGGCTGAAGCATCTGGAATGCATGGTCTACTGTCTAATTATATTCTTGACATGCCTCAAATTCCCGCTGCCATTTGAAAGATCGAGCCAAATATGACTGCTGGTCCAGATAAAATTCCAGCTTTTGTATAGAAAAGATTGTTCCCTGCACTTATAACACCACTAACCTTTATTTTCAACCTCAGCAAGCTTTTTGCCTTTGGAAGTTATCACGTTCTGTATCTGTTCAAGGATGGAAACTGAGCCAATATAGAAAGCTATAGACAGACCATGATCGTGTCCAATTTTCAAGTGTTTGAACTGGCCTTATTTCCACATATTCAGTCTCACATTAAACATCTCATCTCTGAGAATCAATATGGGTTTATGAATGGTAGGTCAACAGTCACCAACCTGCTGTATTTTACTCAATACTTTTCGGGTGCTTTGGATGTGACTAAACAGGATGATGTAATATATCTTGATTTTTAACAAGGCCTTTGACAGTATACCTCGTGGCATTCTTTGACAAACTTTCATGCTATGGATTGTCTGGCCATCTTATTAAGTTGTTTGCTTCTTATTTTTCTGATAGAGCGGCTTTTGTAGAGTGCCTTGGTTTTAAGTAAAATCACTGTTTCATCAGTTCTGGCGTGCCTCAAGGTTCGATTCTTGGGCCCGTCTTTTTCAACATTTTTATTGACATTTTGCAGTTGCTTGATGTTCCCTGTCTCTTTAAGCTGATGCCTTGCTTTTTTTTTTTTTTGTTCCCTCAGGGCTCGTCCGCGGCCTTGCCGCCCCGATAGCACCGCAAATGCCTTGCTTTACTCATCCATTGATTCTATAGACGACTGTATTTGTTTGCAAAGAAATCGTGGTCATATTTTTGAATTTAATTATTCTCTAAAAGATACTCTTTTGACGAGAAAACCTGTCTTCAGAAATCTCAGTGTCCTATTTGATAGTAAACTTATTCTTAATCTGCATATTGAAAGTGCAGTAGCAGCATCACTACGAATTATAGGATTTGTAATAAGATCTACCAGAGATTTTGTTGACACACAAGCAGTAGAGGTGCTTTTTGATTCTCTGGTCAGAAGTAGACTCAAGTATGCATCAATTGTGTGTTCACCTAACTATTGCATGCACGTCTCAAGCCTTGAGCGGGTGTAGCAAAGATTTTTAGAGTACGTCCTGTTTAAGGCGAGAGACACCTATCCTGAATATGGCTATCCCCATCGTGTCTTGTTGTTCTTCCTTTATCAGCTGTTAAACGTTGTTGACTCTCCTGCGCTTCTCTTTGTTTTATCACTGCATGTTTCTAGGTCGAGTAGCTGTGGGGTTGGTTTATTTTGGATGGTTAGACCTCGCACTAATTTGCTGAAATTTTCCCGCTTTTATAATATGTGTAAGCTATATAATCAATTGAGTGTTTATGTGGATATATTTTCATATAGCTTTAAGGACTTTAAAAGAGTGAGTTCTCAGCATTTAATACCTGTCTCTGTCTAGCAAATTTATTACTGTTTTTTTGCTATGTTTATTATGTATTGTAATTTTTGTTTTGTATTCCAACCTATACTTGGATTTTCTGTAGGATGATTGTACATAAATAAATAAATATAAAAACAAAAACAATTTTCGTCAATACCTAACTGCCTTAATTTGCCAGTAACTTCAATTAACAAGTATGTCTAGTTATAATCATCACACTCCAGAATAGGGTGAATAGAGCGCCACCGAAGTGAACGATTTTGAGTTTTCAAATAACCTACTCTAATGCTCAAGCATTCACTCAACTAATTTCTAAGCGACCTATTTTATTTTAAACTGTCATTGATAATGACAACTAAAAACAACCAGGCAAGTGTTCCAAGATAAACATTTTATAAACAAATTTCAATACATACTTTATGATTATTATGTACAAATTAACCATGTAACTTCACAAGGCTTTTCATAATTATTTTTTCTATCAAATTTACAACATGACTTTTCTTTATCACAGTGAATTGAACTAGAAAATTTGTAGATACTATTGCTAGTTTCTTCAGAATACTTGAAAATTGATAGATATTAGTTGGCAAAGGTGATATTTTACCTTTAGCTCACCTCTTTTTTCATGCAAATCTTACTGATTTTAATAAAAATATAATACAACAAAACCTCACTACAAAAGACTATATTGTGACAGCTTTCTATCAGAAGTTTTGGTGCAAATACACTCCAGATGAATATATGGTATCTATGCAAGTATATATTAATGAAATATACAATACTAACTGAAAGACGACAAAGACAAAGTATACAATACATTATATCCACATTTATGGCTGTCCTTCTCAATAGCAACAGGTGGCATAGCACCGGAAACGCATAAGTATGCAGTAATATCTGACCACCAACTAAAAGAGGTTTATAGGAAGTCAATGCGGTGTAGCCAACTGAAATATCTACACTGGCAAGACTGTTACTATGTCCTTGCATGAAATATAGTGCATTACCTAGTACAATATAAGTTAGAGTTAATGGTTTGGTATCTTTGGTACTACCTGAAAACAAATTAGATGCAAATACTGAGAAAACTATCAATATCAAATTATATGGTTTCAAGAGTAACAGACAAACTGAAATCCATACTACATCAATTGGGTAATAGCCTAAAAAGGACAAAATTATTTGCAAAAATATGAGAAACCAGGTATATTTTTGGAAGAGAACTTTTTGTTCAACATAAATATTTGATAAAAATATAAACAAAACCACTAAAAAATTTATACAAATAGAAACAAATTTTATTTTGTCTAGTAGAAAAGTACTCACACAAAATACTGTAAGAAGATTGAAAATACAAAACATGAGCATGTGCATATGATGTCTCCGTTCTAAAAACCAGTCAGCTATATCAGGAAGTGAAGACCATTTATCACCAGTCTGATTTATGTTACGGGCAAATCTAAACATCATAAACAACAAAATCCATTTTAGTGACTCTTTATAAGAAACATCAAATGAATTAAACGTTTTCAAAAAGATTAACGTAGCTAATGTAAAATACCAAAATTGATGTTCCTCTTCCACAAAGCTTGAGGACATTAAAATGAAAGGATAAACAATAGGCAGAGATAAACTAGATATTGTATTAAGCTTTGTTTCATAGACTTTTTGGAGTAAATATTTACAAAAATAAAAGGCTTCCCAACTTAAAAGCACACTCATCGTTATAATAAATACTGAATAATCAAATAACAATTGCAATATATTTATATAAAAAAATAAGAAGATATCATATAGCTTTCTTTCTTTCACTTTGAAAGAAATATTGAACAAGTCTAAAAATATATAACACAAATTAAGTACGGATGTTAACATAATACCTAAGTTTTGCTTTGCAGACGATAATGAATATTCGTAGATGACTTGTGAACAATTTTCGTATAAAATTGAGGCTTTTTTAGCAAAAGAAATATCATTATTTTGTAAAAATGTACTATGAAACTTCGAGGCCAATTCAAAATGATTATGACATATGTTATGTTTAGAAATTAAAATAATGTTATTGTATCTTAATGCAAATAAATACTGCTGTAAAGATAAGTTATCTAGGAGTGGCTTTTGTACTAATCCAATACTGGTGGGAGGAATGGTAGCGCCAAGTAAAACAGCAAGATTTACAGGTATATCTGTCTGAGATATAGATCCATTTTGGCAAGTGTTTCCCAGAACAACTAGAGGAACATGAGTTTCTGGATACGTAGAACCGCCATGTCCTCCACTGTCTTTCATTCCATGGTCACCAGTTATGAGAATTAAAGATCTGGAATCATGCCGGCTAAGCGCTGTGTCAATCAGTTGTATAATTTCGTCCATTTCTTTTAACTTGTGAGGTACAAGTGATGAATAAGGTCCATAGACATGCCCTATATGGTCCAATCCTATATCATGTAAATAAAATCAAATAAATAATTTTTTAGAGTTACAAGGATATTTTTATTACTATAATTATCATAGGCAATGAGTATCAGCTCAATAGAATCTGGCTACATTTAATAAAATGTGGCCATATATTTGGTTTGCTAAAATAAAACATATATGTTGCTCTGCTTAACTAGCCTGGCTGAAATAAAAATTCCAGTAGAACAGGCAACAATGAGCTATAGATAGTTCACTACCATAAAATTAATATTTTATTTGTTATCATAACACCCTTGCTGCATCTGTATTTTTAGGTTTAGTTTGGAAATTAATTCCACACCTTATTTGTTACCATAAGGCACTTGCTGTGTCAATTTTTTTTTTCATGCAGAGGAGTAATGCAGTTATCATAAAACAGTGAACTATACATAGTTCACTGTTATAAAATCACAATTGAATCATACGTTTTTTCTTCCTTATTGAGTCGATAAAGAGGAGATACTGGCAACAGCTCGTAAACTCAAACACAGAAATTTGTGTGTGCAAGAACTTGGCAGGTTGGGAGAGCTAAAGTGTAGGATTGCCACATTAACATTTGATGTAGATATAACATTATAGACACACACACACGCGCGCGCGCGCTCGCGCACACACACAAACAGGGAGAGAGAGAGAGAGAGAGACCACCCCAAAAACCACAAAAATAATAATGGAGAGTTATGCGCTAGATATGTATTTCGACAACGAAGTTGTCTTCATCAGTAGCTGTTGCTAAACTGTTTTAGTTTAGCAACAGATACTGATGAAGACAACTTCATTGTCGAAATACGTATCTAGCACATAACTCTAAGTTATTACTTTTGTGGTTTTTGGGGTGATTCTGCTTTTTGTTTACTAAATTCAAAATGTACCTCAATTATCACTTTTTCATAATTCTATCCATACCTTACATTTGTAGTTATACACTATTGCATATGTAAACTTTTTTCTTAGTATTTTCTGTAAAATAAGGGTGACTGAACTAACAGTTGGTTAGATCAGGCCACCCTACATTCTCTGTTGTAATTTGTTTTATTAAAGAGAGGCAATTCACACACATAAAATTTACGGTAATTATGCACACCACAAAAGTGCCACAACTGTGTACCTGCCATAACTTCAAAAAATGGAAATACAGTTACCGTTACCATAACTTTATATTTATTAGCAAGTTCACAGTTGCTGTATATGCCAGCTTTATCAACATTAGGGCTACCATAGCTATAAAAAACAAGGAAACAGGTTGTGTTTGCCATAACTGTAGCCTCCCCCAACTTTAAAACACATACTGACCTAAATAATGAAGTATTAAGAGATCCCAATCTTTTCTATCCAGTTCTTGCTTTAAATTCTTTGTAACATTTTCATCAACTTCAGTGAAATCATTTACATAAAATGAACTTGTTCCCTCACTCCTAGCAAAGATATCAGGAAACAGCTTCAACCAAGTATCATCACCATAAAAAACAATTGTCTTATTTTTTCTTTCCAGAACATGTAACAAACTTTCTTTCAGTGTACCAGAATTTCCAAGGTTCAGTATTACATCTATAAATTGTGGAATTCCCCCCGTTGTGAGTGATTTTATCCGGGGCATTGTAACGGTGGGGCACTCAACTTTTACGTTCTGTATACAGCCTGTTTTAGTGTTGATTCTGCCAGAAGTAAAAGGCATTGTTTCCTTGGTGATGAAATCATTCCTCAAAGCATCTATCACAATGAGAACAACCTTTTCAAAATGTGCTGGATAAGCTTTATCCAGATCTACAACTACATCGTTAATATCTAGTGGAGGGTCTATTATTTGCCAAGATTCGGTTGTGTTCATTGGAAAAAAACCATATAAAAATGTTAACGTAAAAATAACTGTGGCCAGCAAATGTAATATCATTATCGTACTTTATCACCTGTGATTAAGCATTACGATTTCTTTGGGGAAGACATATTTTTCATATAGTTTACAGTAACAATTATTTACTATCATTTAAAGTTAGAACAATAAATTGTCAAAACTAGGTTAAGGTAAGGGTAAGAATAAGGTTGTTTGATTTGACATTTACAAAAAATTGACATGATACCAAACGAACGTCTCATATTTGCCGATCCCACTCAAGTCATCATAACTTGAATTTTGAATTGAACTTTTATGACGCAAATTTGTTTGAGTTGCGAGTAATACGAAGCGAATCGGATGTTGACGTAATATTTCTAAGTGGATAGAGTATTTGTCGAGGTTACCAGCCCCAACAGTTGAATAGCTGTGTCAAATCATGCGTTCAGCAGTCCCAATTAGTTTCTACTGGAACCCAGTTGTTGCCATTTGTCAATGACCGTTGCGTTCATCAAACTCCAACTGCTGAAATGTATCGGTGGTTAGCAGATTAGCGCTTAAACTCAGATGCTGGCGCCGGGTGAACTCGCTTGTTATTTATATGTATCATAGAGGCCATTATACTTTTATTCAAAACGATAACTACCGTGTAAAAATGTCCCCCACAGAGTGCCATCTGTTATTGGCAGAGAGGAACTAACGGAATTTTAATAATTAGAATGGAATTTTAAATACACAAAATATCGACACGTTGTTAAGGGCTGTCTATTGTTGACTAACAAAACACAGCTTTTCAAACCACTAATTTATTGTAACCAGCAATTTCTTGACAATAAACACACCACCACATTATATTTCTCTATACCATATAAATGTCTATAGCATTATAGTTTACTTTTCGCCTTCTATTATAGCTTATTGCACAAGCACTGGCCGAGTTCATCAGGCGCCAGTATATATATATATATATATATATATATATATATATATATATATATATATATATATATATATATATATATATATATATATATATATATATATATATATATATATATATATATATATATATTACACCGTTAACTCAAATATTAATGTGCCGCCGATTTTGGTAGGTACCTTCATTTTGTAAGCGATTGGATAAGTTCGTTAGCCAGGAAAATTTGACTCTAGTTTTTCCAGGAAAATTTTGGGTTTTCTTTCGGAAAATTGTTGTATCTCCGAAAATAACAAAGCTATGACAACCAAATTTAGCATATACGTTTCTACTATCAAACTTACCTTACATGCTGAAATTCAGATCTCTGCGTTGAAAATAAAAAAGTTACAGGCATTTAAAGAAAAAAGGGTGCCACTGGTGATCAAAGGAAAGCACTAGAACTAAATATTTTGTGTGGTTAACAAAATTAATTAATATTACATACAACGGTCAAGTTTTCGTTACACAAAAAGGCCAAGAAGTAGCAGAACAAATATTTTGAGAATTTTATAATTTTTCTTCTTAAAACGCCAAAGTTGCGATTTGAAACTTCAAAATTTGCAATTTTCAGACAAATAATCTGAAACAAATACGGATTGTGTAAAATAAATGTCATAATAGGTGCTTTTCAGAGAGCCTGAAGTTTCAGCTTCAACCATCATTGTACTTCATTTTACTAAAATATGATCGGAAAATCCATTTCAAATAGACCCTCTTTCTGATGCTTTGGCAGTAGTTTCAGCTATAGAGTGCAAATTTTCGTAGACCTATGTATTATGAAAATATTTCTTCAACTGAGCACGAACTAGAACCCTTAAAACCCAGATACGGGGTAAGTTTCAGGTTTTATCTGTTTACAAACATATATATACAGATGACGCATTTGCGTGTGGTAAAACTCAATATTTTTGTTTATATACAAGATACGAGCAAAAATCGCTAATAGCAGGCTGTTTTGAGCTGTATCTTATAAAATTATTTTGATAATCACAGGCTGGCCCATAAGTCGTTGGTGATACACGACACTTTCTTTTTTTAATAGAACACCCCTTATGTTTCCATTTTCCATTGAATTGTAATGCATGGCTGTAAGGAAAGAATATCGTTCATCGTTTTTGAGTTATTTCAATTGTTTTGCAACTTTTTACGTTTTTAGCAGATTGCACAAACACATATCACAAATTGTTAAAGAGCGTTTGTACCAATACAGATCTGAGCTCCATGGAAATGACGCATTCAGAGAGCTTTTTGTTTGCATTCGAAATAATCTAGCTGCCGTATACAGGCACTCTCAAATAGTGGCTGAATTTGAAACGATTTCGCAGAATTGTTTTTATTGTTTCCGTAGAAATCATTTTTTGCAACATCTTGTGAAATGTTGGTAATTAATAATAAATGTTTAGTAAGTTATTGTAAAAAAATGTCGAATTTTTGTGAAAAAGTTACGGTAGTCTGGCGTCATTAAAGGCAATTTCGGCCAAAAAAATTGGGAATTTTTGTAAAAGAATTTTTTGCAAAATGTCATAAAAATTTTGTTTTCTACTAGGGTCCTAAAGCTATTTAATAACTATATATTGGCAGGTGTGTAAATAGCTTGAAGGGGTTCGTTGGCCAGCAAAATCGGACCAGTTTTTTCTAAAACTTTTAAAATTTATTTTCGGAAAATGTTTGTACTATTTGAAACAACAAAGCTATTTTAATGAAATATTCGTGAAAAAATATACAGTATACAATTATTTCTGTTTCCGTATAAATCATATTGTTTGTAAAATTTTCGTAAAATTTTAGTAATTAATAATAAGTGTTTAAACAGTTATTGTAGAAAAAATGTATTCGGATTTTCGTGAAACAATGGTGGAGGGGGGGGGTGTGGTCCCTTAGGGGGTGTGGGCCCTTAGCTAGTCGTGCACTGGTCGTTCTCTTGATTGAGTGACGCGTGACTTAGCTACTGGACTCCTAGAGGCTGGCTCCACGTGCCACCCCTGGCGTGACTGGCAATGGGAATAAGGCCCAGGGCTGATGGTCTACTAAAGTCTCTCTCGTTCTCACACACACATCCAAACACAGACCAGACACTTCACACATAGATCGGGTTGAGGGCTTCTCGGGCATCGGCGTGGACTCCGAGCGGAGCCTGCTCTGTACTGGCATCGCTGTCCAAACCAAGTCCGGCACACCTGGCGCCGTTTGGACAGTACAGGGGTCCACCCTTGCCTTGCCTGGCGTAGGGGGCTGCCCTATCATCCATTCGAAAAATGCGGGATCGTGTCAGCAGCACCGGGTAGCTCCGAAACAGGGGGTTAGCTGCACGCTTCGGGTCGCCACGGCGTGGCCGCAGAGCCGCTCTTAACGGAATCAAGTCTCATCATGGATGAAGCGCTGGGGCGCGGTGGGATGATCTCCCGTATCTGTACGCTCACCAAACCATATAAGCACACCCTCACACATAAAACCCAGTTAAGCAACCATGAGAAGACAACGAATAGTAGATGGTAACGTGCCAAAGACCAACGAGGGGGCAGAAGGTAAAGAGATCCCTGTCTCTCCAAGTAGTTCCAGCAGGGAACTGGAGGTAACGCTCCTCCGCTCTCCCAGCGTGGAGTCTGGGTGGAACCGTACGGCTCCGTCGGAGACACTGCTGCCAAGGGGAGCGACGGGGGGCGAGGACGTCTCCATGGGAGGGGTCGAAGACGAGGAGTCACGAAGGAAGCGTAAGAGAAAGAGAGAGAAAAGGGAAATGGAGAGCCCAGAAAAGGAGGCGAGAGAGGGTGGATCTGAGGCAGCGGTGTCATCAGAGGTGTGTTGACCCTTCAGAGGCGCATGCTGCTTTGGCAGCGGTTGCTTCGCAGGACGTGCAGCCGTCGCAAATCCCCTCTGCCTCTGCGGCCGGTCGCGCTGCTCCGAGCCGGGTGAACCCTCAGGGATCGTCAAGGTTGGGAAGCTGCCAGATCGGGCGGCCTGGCGGCAGATGCGACGACGGCACCGTGAGGTGAGAGGTAAGGTAGTGAAAGAGATTGTCCTGCCGACGGGGCCGGGTGAGGGTCGCAGTGTGGGGAGGAGCTGAAAGGCTTTACCCCTGCGGCGCTCCCCGGGCGTTCGGCTGAGAAACAGAAACAAAAGAGGGATAAGGCGCAGCCGCACCCACAGGGACGAAAGCTGGACAGGCGGCGACTGACTCAGAGAGGACCATCAGGCTCTCCGGTGTCGTGGCCGCCAGGCTGGCCCAAGTGAGCTGGGGGCGCGTACGCGAGGCGTCCAAGGGCGGAAAAGGAAACACCGCCGGAGAGACGGGCCAAGAGGGTTAGCCGCGGGTGTGCGCCGGCGGCTGGGAGGGGAAGCGGCTAATGTGACCCACTCCTGCGAGGGGGGGGGGGGGGGGGGCTGCACACACCTGTAAACTCAAGTTCAGATATGTAATAAGTCAACAATTCGAGTATTGCACGTTTATTCAGATTAAGTATGTACTTATAACAAATACAAAGATATGTCTGAATAAAATATTAATAAAACAATTAAAATTTCAATAACATAAAAATCAAATAAATAAAGATACAGTTTTTGGAGTTGACAAAACATGTAATAGCCAAATACAAAGTTTCCGAGATGAATAATTACTGTTACCCCCACTGAAGTAACTTGAAATTTGGCTAGACTATTGATCCTACAGGCTTTCAGTGTGGCATTAAAGGAATTGCATTACACAATAGTTCTTACACATTTATAGAATACAACTAAATTGGACAGAACATGCCACAAAATCACACTAACTTGCACTTACACAAAACTACAACTGTCATCGATCAGACCTTTTGACCCTTACCTTGTATGGTTGCTTTCTGCTCTGCTTCTGCAGACTTGATTTTTACTTCTAAGGCTATTTCAATATCCCAATGTTTGTCAAACAGCATGGATATTCTGGTTGTAAAGGCATACTTTGGCAAAGTGATTCCGTATCTGATCAATTGCAAGTTTTATTGTACATTCATATTAACTTCCTACCATATGTCCAGGTCCACATTTTCTACACTTTATAGTGATACTTCTTACAGCATTAACTTCTTCCACAGGAGTAAAAAGCCTTAGATGTTGGCTTAGACAATTATTCTTGCACTTTTCCAGTCCATCCACATCAAAATGTGGTGGTTTATATTGCATGACTTAGGTACTATTGAAAATAACATAGTTTTAAAATTATATATTATACAATGTAGGTGTACCTATTTAGTAAGATGATCCAGTCTCAAGCAAAATTGACGAACCCATCATGAGTGTCAACTACAGGAGATGCTTCAAAACCTGTTTCTTTACTAGTTGCGTCTTAGTTCTTGATAACCTCACACCATGTTTTAGTTGCTTCTGTACTCTGGATCTATGTTGTTTGCGATTGTACAGTTCTCCATGTTCACATCACATTATTATTTTTAATTAATTATGTTAGAATATAACCTTATACAACGTTGACTACAGACAATTCATTTTGACATTGCTTTTTAGTGAATTTTCTTTAAAAAAAAAATCACTAATGAGGAGATCCCGACTTTTAAATTTTAAAAAAATTTCTTCAAATGAGCGCTAATTAGGCACGCCAGAACACATATCCGGGGTCAGTTTCAATTTTTATATGTTTATATATATATATATATATATATATATATATATATATATATATATATATATATATATATATATATATATATATATATATATATATATATATATATATATATATATATATATATATATATATATATATATATGTATGTATGTATATATGTATGTATCACACCGATATCTCAAAAAATAATGGGCAGATTTTGATTAAATTGGGTGAATAAATTCATTTTGCAAATGGCTTGGATAAGTTCGTTAGCCAGGAAAATCTGCCCAGGTTTTCCCGGACAATTTTGTGTTTTCTTTCTAAAAAAATTTATATCTCCGAAATTAACAAAGTAAGGGCAACCAAATTTGGTACTCGGGTTTACATCCTTATAAGTAAGTTACCTACCCAAATTTATCTATGTAGGTCAAAAGGCAAAAAAATTATAGGCATTTAAAGAAAAATAAATTGGGGTTTTCCTCAAAACGTCAAAGTTGCGATTTAAAACGTCAAAAGCGGCAACATTTAGGCATATAACTTGAAACTAATACGGGCCATGAAAATCAAATGTCTCAAGAAGGATGTTTTACAAACCCTGTAGTCTTAGTTTCAACCGTCATTGTCCTTCATTTTACTAAAATGTTTCCAGAAATTTCATTTCAAATAGACCCTATCTCTGATGCTTAGCAGTAGTTTTAGCTATAGAGTTTATCGTTTAATGGTATATAATTTTTGTCGTTTGTTCGTAAAAAATCAATAAAGCTCAATATATCCGTTATTATACAAGATATGAAAAAAATCTTTATACATTAATTATAGGAAGTAGATAGTCCAGCACCTGGGCTCACCCCCTCAACTTTTTTCTGCGCATGCGCGATGACGTCATGCGCATGCACTGACCTGTGACAGTTGACAGCTGACCTGTCAGTTTTGACAGGTGTCAAATGTCACTGACCTGACAGCTGTCAACGTCAGCTGTCAGACCTGACAGATGTCAAATCTGACCTGTCATATGTCAGATGACGTCACAAGCATTCCAAGATGGCTGACCTGTAATAGACAGCTGCAACCCCTGGTTCTCTATGGAACTGACCTGAGATGACGTCACAAGCGTTCCAAGATGTCTGACCTGTGTCCATAGATATCTACAAGTCAGGTTAGGTATTAACTGTCTTATGTCTGACCTGTGATGACGTCACAAGCGTTCCAAGATGTCTGACCTGTGTGTCCATAGATATCTACAAGTCAGGTCTCCATGTGTGTTTGTCGAATACCAGCTGTCTGATTGTTTATTAAGGTTATGTTTGTATTTGTTGATTGAGGTTATGTTCACACACGTGTTGAATACCAATCATCTGTTTGTTTGTTAAGGTTATGTATTTGTTTATTAAGGTTATGTTCGTACACACACACAGCTGTTTGTTGTTTATTGTGTTGGTAAGATGTGTTGTATTGAAGTTGTTAGGGTATTTCGTTTTTGGCGGGAAATTTGAATTTATTCTAAAACTTGTGTCTGTTATGTCCAGAGATCTGACTCTTCTCGAACAAGGGAATATTCTATTTGTAAAGTTGTAGAGTGGGAGAATATTCCCTAGCTCGAGGGGAGACATCTGTTGGACACAGTCATTCGGTTTAGTCACACACACTTACATATATTAGGAAGATATTGAGCGGGTAATTTGAAATTTGATTTTAATTTGAAATATGATTTTTGAAAGAAAAGCATTCGCCTGAAATTAGATTTGAATTAGATTCGAACCCCAACCATACAGCTTACTAAGATATGCAAACGTCCCTAAACCGATCATGCTATTCAGACATACGGTGAAAGTTTGTTCGCAGTGGTATATATAAAACAAAACCTGTTACATATGATAATTTAAAACGAGTTTATCAGGCTGATGAGTGTGTGTGTGTGTGGGCAGGGGTGGTATCTCTATTACATTCCAATTTGAATATATAATAGGTACGGTAATTTTTTAAAAACAATAGTATATATATATTTTATAGTAAAAGATATTTTATAGTAAAAGATATTTAAAGACGTTCCAATTTACATATCTAATATAAAATTCTAAAAACAAAAACGTTTGAAGCAAACTATCAATAACAAAACGTATTTACATGTAGATATGTTAATGAATTTGTTTAATGGGGGTAATAAAACTGGAGACCTGGTTTTATGTATGCGTGTTTGTTTATGTTAGTGTTTTCCTATTAGAATGAATTTATATAGGGAGTGATCAAAAAAAACACAAGTAACAAAACTCAATTTAAAACAAGAAAACTAAACTTTGATATACGAGGATTGTTTGATAAGTATTGTTTGTATGCAAACATAAATAATATAATAGTATACTTACATACAGCAAGAGACGTCATACATGTTTCACAGCTTAACACACACTAACGTATGTTGAGGTCTTGAATGGGGGCCCTTATAGAAATAACACAGTTGTTTAATGACATCCACTTGAACCAAACAAAACATATAGACGCTGTTGTTGATTGTTAACACACACACACACACACACACGTCATGACAGCTCGAAGTCTTTGCTTAGACTGACAGAGCTGTGTAATAAAAGACAGACAGACAATTGATTGCCCAACAAGTATCATATAGAACCTTGTTTGAGCTTGTACAGCTGTTTAACAAACACGTCATGACAGCTCGAAGGCTTTGCTTAGACTGACAGACAGAAAGGGGTTAATAAAAATGAAACAAAATAAAAATAAAACAACTGATTTACATACAATAAAAATTTATTAGGATTAATTAAGTTGTACATATTGATACATAAATGACATACTATTATTACATAATGGCTCTAACGATGCCCGTTAGAGGTTTATATTCCATTACACTGTCATGAATAACCAAACAATAAACACGAGTATTTTTAGGGAAGTTGGCGTGACTCATAAACTCCACCTTAATGTCCACCGTTGAAGACTTGATTGACTCGTTCTGGTGCTGACAGTCAATCACAAATAGAGCTCTGTCTTTAAACTCGTCATAATTCAAGATAGGCTCCGATATGTTTTTATAACAGAAGCTTTTTTGAAAATCTGTATACATGTTATAGGCTTCTGCATATTTCGATTTCTCAAAATCCATATTCATAGATTCATAAGGGTAGCATTCTGAATTTAGAAACACTCTGAGGTCCAACATACCAATGTTATCGAAATAGTCTGACCTCTTCTTCACGTTATCCTTACGATCTGTTTGAAATGCTATAATCACATATCGAGGTCTTTCCAAGTTGGTTGCAGTTTTAACAGCCCACACATCTCTGTTGATATCTCTGAGTGCTGGTAACTCATATATGTCCCATTTGCGGTATGCGAGAAATATAGAGGTGTCTTTGGCTATTTTATCCATCAGTTCCAATTTCATTTTATCAATGGGAAATACATGTTTTACCTTTAAAAACATATTGGTTACGGTAATTTTTGCTCGTGCCGTACCTGTGCTGTAATAGCCGTTGGAATCGTTTCGAGCTCTTGTAAAGCGGAAAGTATGTTTGCCACAGAGAACTCCTTTGAAATGATGAAAGAAACTGAAGAGGAACCAAACAGGTATGAGCATGTGAAACTTGTTATCATTTAAGGTGATGTGCTCCGACGACACATTCAGACCGGCGTTGCTAAGAGATTGGGCTTCATTCTTACTGAACGATAGCAGACTTTTGATGATGGTTGTGGTGTATGGGTCTCGCACTCGTTCCACTTCCTTGTTATTTAACTCATAGGTCATTGATTCGAACAGAGCTGCTCCTCCATTATTTGACAGATAACAAGCACCAGTGGCATTTTGGATTGCTACAGGTTCCAGAGCACCTTCGATTATTAGAGCTGACTCGGCCAGACATACGAACGCATCTTGTTGGTTGATGGCTATTTCAATTTCATCGCTGTTACCAAACGATTTAGTTGGTGAATAGTAAGAGCGCAGCTCTTCTCGATCGATGCCATCATCAAACACGGGTTCTTTGAATATTTCTAGTTTTGACGACATGATAACCCAGGCTTTGCAGGAACTCAATATTATCGGGACGAAGCGTACCCTTTGACGTGTCTGACTCAACTGAATTTGTTGTGGTAGATGCACTTGCTTTTATATCCTTAAAGACCAACATACTAAGCAACTTTTATAAGTTTCAAGCGAACAGACACCTCTTCACCTTGAAAGTTGACAGGAACTGAATCTTGGTCGACGATGTCGATGCTTATATTGGAAATCTCTTGCTTGTTCACCGGCAAGTAAATTAAATTTTTAGGTTCTATGTCGATTGCGTAGCCAGGATCAACCATCGGAGCAAACTCATACAGCGTATGTGAGGGTTGTCCGTTATAATAGGAACCAGACACAATATTGGTTTCGATGCGAATCTGTCTAACATCCACTATATCAACAGGTAAATCAGATTCATAAAAGGTGTCCGGCTGAAGAACTTGTTTTGAAAAGCCCAACATTCGCCCAATCGAACCATCAAATTCAAAACTGACATTTGTATAACACTTTAGTCTACATTTGATGGTGTTCGGATTAGGTCTCAGAATCAGAGCCTGTTGCTTTTGTTCGTGTGTTGCTGTAGCACCAACAAGTTCATTTTGAAGTAACTCTTCCAAGTGTGTTATTTCATAAGCACCGGTGGGTATCGGGATGGTTCGCCAACCGGTTCCTTCTTTTACATGAAATTTGTTTTTACCTTCATAGATGTTGGGTATGTTGTTGTAGGTGTGAAAGCCTATCAAGGCAACAGCATAATTACCATCCAAAACAATTGGTGGATGGTAGTCTGACGACATATGGGAGCTGCGGTCTTTCAACACAAAGGTGTGCGCCATGACTGATACACACAGGCTACTGTTTGAGTCTTTTATTGCAATGGTTTTTGCAGATACAACCCATAATCGGAGCGTTGTTTCTTGAGATACATGCCTTTGTCTCACTTGCATTCATATATATATATATATATATATATATATATATATATATATATATATATATATATATATACACACCCCAAAAAATATAGTTTAGTTTAAGTTAAGATGCGTACCAGCAAACACGCTTCTGCCTTACCCATTACAAATATAGACGATGTTGTTACGGACACAGCTCAACAACAACTGAGGCATGGTCCTCTCTTTCCAAACACCGTTCGCTGTATCATATGTGGTCCCAGTGGGTGTGGTAAAACTAATGTCATGCTGAGTTTGTTGTTTGAAGCAAACGGTTTAAAATTTGATAACGTGTATGTGTATTCAAAGTCTCTGTATCAACCGAAATACAAGATGTTAAAGGAGGTGATGAATGCAACAAAAGGTGTTGGTTACTATCCTTATCGAGAAAACGATGAAATATTAGATCCGGCAGATGCCAAGGACAACTCTGTGTTTATATTTGATGATGTAGCTTGTGACAAACAAGATAAAATAAGAGCATACTTCAGTATGGGCAGACATAAGAATATTGATTCATTCTATCTCTGTCAAACATATACACGAATACCCAAACATCTGGTACGTGCCAACACCAATGTTATTGTGTTATTCAAGCAAGATGAAACCAATTTAAAACACGTGTACGACGATCATGTGACCACCGATATGGACTTTAAACAATTTAAAACTATCTGCTACCAATGCTGGAAAGATAATAAGTATGGTGTGTTGGTGATTGTGAAGGAAAACGATGTACACAAAGGTCGATATAGAAAAGGATTCGATAGATATATATTATTCTAACAATGATAGACAGGACAGTCAGCTGTCTAACACAGGTGTCATACAGCTGTCATACAGGTGTCTAACACAGGTGTCTAACACAGGTGTCTAACACAGGTGTCATACAGCTGTCATACAGCTGTCTAACACACACAGCTGTCTAACACACAGCTGTCTGACACACTGCTGTCTAACACACAGCTGTCTAACACACAGCTGTCTAACACACAGCTGTCTAACACACAGCTGTCTAACACACAGCTGTCTAACACACAGCTGTCTAACACACAGCTGTCTAACACACAGCTGTCTAACACACAGCTGTCTAACACACAGCTGTCTAACACACAGCTGTCTAACACAGCTGTCTAACAAGACAGACGGATATCGTGATAAATAAGAAGGCATGTACCGTGACGGAGTCAGTATATGCTAAACCACCACACAACCTGTATCGCTCAACCAAATGATTAGACCGTCTGGTAACACCAAACAGTTGTAGCACAATGGAAGTGTTGGGTAAGGATGAGCGAAAAGTTAAGAAAAGGATTTTACAACTTGCTGACAATATTCGAAAAAAACATTTAATGCTTAAACTTAACAGAGCTGAGAATGATGATGCTCTGCAACGTTTATATAAACCACTTGTTGAGCCCCTAAGTGAAATATCTAAAAACACAGCAGCACTGCAGCAGCAGCAGCCCCAGCAACAACCAAAGGCTGAACAAATCAAAGACGAAGTCGATATACCAGAAACGAAACCCCAAGTACAGTTCCTTAAAGACCATGAAGTTTTTGAAGCTGAACCAAGGGAAGAGGCTGAGGAGACAAGTTCCGATGAGGATATCCCAACATTTGAAGAGCTTGAGGCCGACCTACAAACTGTCACAACCAACCCTGCATATCAAGAATTTTTGGAGCAATATCCTGACCGAGTTCGATATTATGTAGACAAGTATTTTACTGAACCACCAAGGCTCGGTACCATTGATCAAACGTATGGTGCCCGCTACGCTAAAGATACCGGTAGCTGGAGTCTTGGTAACAAACACTTAGACTTTACCGATGCTGAGATTCAACTGGGCCAAAGGAGATACCCGCAAACACAAGGTTTGCTAGAATTGTTATTTATGAAAAGACCCCGGGGGTATACTTATGACGATCTTCAACACTATAGAGATATTCTAGAAGCAACTAGTGTTTATAAAATGAACTATGATCCTAACGCCCGAACCAAGGGTTGTTCCTCTGAAAAGTATCTGACTCTAATAAAACCAGTGATAAATCCACGAGGTCGTAGATCCTCAACACCTCAAGGTTTTGGTTACACCTACGAGGAAGACGATGACGACAGCAACGACAGACATCTTAACAAAAAACAAAAGACTGAACTTAAAACTCAGAGTGATAAGAGCAGCGATAGCAACGGCATGAGCCCTAACAACAACATCAGCACCAACAACTATATGATACAAAATAACAAACAAATAGCCTATGTGTATTGGAATGACATAAACGAGTTGGTTGACAGACTTAGACTTTTAGTGGCTTCCCAAGTTGCAGGTAATAATGCTCATAACAACGAAATTCAGTCAATCTTGGAAGAACTAAAAGAAGCTAGTGTTATCACCTAGTAAACCCTACAGCCATGAAGAGACACCAACGACAACAACAACAACAGCACCAACGCAACACTGAACCATCTAATGTTAATAATTCTATAAATGTATTCCAACAAAGAGTTTACATACTTGTACTTAGAATCAAATAAAAGTCTTTGTTAAAATTACTGTGTTTTTATTTTGTAATACAATTAAAAAGTATGTCTTAAAGCAATAATATCCTGAACAAACTTATCTTGTGGTACATCGGCTATATGTAGGTTGTTTCTATGTGCTGTAAGGTATTTCACTTCAGTCTTTATTCTGTTAAAGAGATTTACTGAATTTGGATCGTACAGCTTGTTTAGGATCACTTGGGCGTCGGGGTGTTTATTTTTAAAGTTCCTCACAGCCCTGGGGAAACTTTTCTTTTGTGTTCTTACGGCATGATATGGATAGGGGGCGTCTTTCTCGTTTCTTGCAAGTAAACCAAACACACTTATTTTTCCCCGGTTACTTGGCTTTGGGGATATATCTTCAAGATATTCTGTGACTTTAGCATTTGTTTCTCGCATACGTTGCACCTCATCATTTATCTCCATTAATTTTACTTCAATCGCATCTAGGTTGTCCTTGTATTTCTGATCAAATTCGTTTAGGAAAAAATCAAAAGTAATTTGGTTGCATTTGTCATAGAACTGATTGGATATCCAACAAGCCAAATTTACTATCAAATCTTTGCACACATATGTACCAGATATCAAGTTGTTTTCAGCCTGTCTCCCACCAAAGTCCACCACATATGTAGCTGTTGTTGGTATTACTTGAGTTGTTGCTTCCGTTTTTAGGGGGCCAGTAGTCCGGCTCCCTGGCGATAACTCTAAGTGGGCTCCTTCGGTTGAAATATTTAGGGTATCAGTATTCCGATAACCCAATTGTTCCTTCAGCCGACTGTTGTAATAGGCAATCAACTCTTTAGTTTTCTTATTTTCCAACCAATGTCTGAATCTTTTCTCACCACTCTTACACAGTTTTGTGGCATTAAAATAACCAGTGTTTTTATCGATAATAAGTTGAAAGTCTCCAAATAGACCATACCAGAAGTTGTCTTTAATTTGCTGGTAACACACATCACTTAATGTAGCCATTTTGAAACAGATTTGGGTAGAGCAAACTGAAGCACGTCTTTTCTCAACGACAACCGAATTGTGAATGAGCTTAAGAGTGTGTGTAGCCAATTTATATATGCTGCCACAATAACCGTTTTTTAAAACTATATTTGTTTTCACAGAAACCTTACTAAATGTGTGTGTGTCTACAAATACGTTGTTTCTTATGGGAAACGTGTCAAAAGCTATATATTAGGCTAAAATACATGGAATCTTATGGGAAATAGGAACGATTTAAGGTGTTAGCGGGGGCCTTTTCTACAAACACAAATAATGTGATGATGTCATCCTTTGGGTTTTGTCTGTATTCTAGACAAGCTCAAACACGACTGCAGGGGTGATTCAACAGATATAACACAAGATAACATTCACCAAGGTCATCAACTGACACGTTGTTTACCTTTAAGAGGGCCTCTCTCTTGCGTATATTAAACAGATACACAGACAAGCTCAAACAGGATCAAGGTTAACAACTGTAAAACGTTGTTTATCCTTTGTAAGGTCTCTCTCTCTTTTACATCAGTTTGTTTCCTCAATACAAGAGAGACACTTGTTCAGTATGTGTTTAGCTGTGAAACAAGGATGACGTCTCTTGCTGTATGTAAGTACACTCTTATTATTATGTCTTTTTGCATTCAAATAACAAATACAAACATAACCTTACTAAACAATCAGATGATTGGTAATCAACATGTGTACGAACATAACCTCATATGTAAACAACAGCTGGTTTTGTTTTATATATATATACAACTGCAAACAAACTTTTAACGTGTGCGTCTGTGGAGCTATTGGTTTAGCGATAGTATATATCTGAGAAAGCTGTCTATGGCCGATTCGAGGTTCATGGGTTCAAATCTAATTTCAGGCGAATGCTTTTCTTTCAAATACACATGCATCTGTCAGTTTAAGCAAAGACTTCGAGCTGTCATGACGTGTGTTATATCCTTTCAAACAGCATGTACAAGCTTCAACAATGGCAATCAGTTGTCTGTCTGTCTGTT
Source organism: Tillus elongatus (assembly GCA_964006375.1). Classification (NCBI taxonomy): domain Eukaryota; kingdom Metazoa; phylum Arthropoda; class Insecta; order Coleoptera; family Cleridae; genus Tillus; species Tillus elongatus. Next base: position 80,635,597 of record OZ023264.1, read on the forward strand.
TCCTCAACACAGGAGACATTTGTTCAGTAGTGTGTGTTAAGCTGTGCAACAAGGATGACGTCTCTTGCTGTATGTAAGTACACTCTTGTATTATGTCTGTTTGCATTCAAATAACAAATACAAACATAACCTCAACAAACAATCATATGACTGGTAATCAACACGCGTGTGAACATAACCTTAATAAACAAATACAAACATAACCTTAATAAACAAATACATAACCTTAATAAACAAACAGATGCTTGGTAATCAGTCTGTATACGAACATAACCTCAATAAACAATCAGACAGCTGGTATTCGACAAACACACACACATGGAGACGTGACTTGTAGATATCTATGGACACAGGTCAGACATCTTGGAACGCTTGTGACGTCATCACAGGTCAGACATAAGACAGTTAATACCTAACCTGACTTGTAGATATCTATGGACACAGGTCAGACATCTTGGAACGCTTGTGACGTCATCTCAGGTCAGTTTCATAGAGAACCAGGGGTTGCAGCTGTCTATTACAGGTCAGCCATCTTGGAACGCTTGTGACAGATGTGACATATGACAGGTTAGGTGACATTTGACATCTGTCAACACTGACAGGTCAGGTGACAGCTGACATTGACACCTGTCAGGTCAGGTGACAACTGACGTTGACAGCTGTCAGGTCAGGTGACATTGACACCTGTCAAAACTGACAGGTCAGCTGTCAACTGTCACAGGTCAGCGCATGCGCATGACTCGCGCATGCGCAGAAAAAAGTGGAGGGGGTGAGCCCAGGTGCTGGACTATCTACTATAGGGTGTCTTGAGCTACATCTTAAAAAATATTTCTACAATCACAGGGTGGCCCATAAGTCTTTGGTGGTAAAAATTTTGTTTTTTAAATCAACGCCTTATGTTATTGCATTTTCCATCGAAATATAATGCGTTTGTAAGAAAATAAATTCTGGATGCAGCAAGTGCGTTATGGTAGCGAATTTTGATCAAATGCTTCATATTTGAATAGCCCAATTTCCTATTAACCTATAAGGTTGACCAAGAAACTCGTTTTCCCGAGAACACTTTAAGTTTACTTTTGGAAATTTTTGTACATTTTCACACAATAAAGTTATTTTTATGAAACATGGCACATTGTTTTTACTATATAGGTTATACTAGTAACCAAAATGGATGCCTGCCTTCTTAAATAAAAAGAAAACACACATATTTTCAATAAAAACATTTTTATGAAAATTCACTACCATAACGCACTTGCTGCGTCCAGAGTTTTATTTACGTATAGCGGGCATCTTGCCATCTTCATTCCCGGTGGCATGGACATGCGCTCTATGCCTAAAGAATGTATATTGCCCAAATATACAATTTCGGATCTTTTTACCATAGACAGGTAACAGAATCAAACATGCAAAATAGTTGCAATTATAATTCTCACCACTATACCGTAATCATCATCTATCTTTTTCATTAAATTTTAATGTCATATAATATTATAAGAACATCTCAAGCACATTCTGAGCGAATATTCGGTATAATAATCTATTCAAATATTCTGAGTATATTGATGAAGAATTTTCTTAGGATGTGATTGAATGAATGTACTCAGAATATTCAAGATTATAGTTTGTAATTCCATAAATGTTATTAGAACATTCCGAAACAAAAATTCTGAAAAAAGAATGTTCTCACATTGTGAGAACATTAAGAGAATATCTTGTGCTGTATGGGTAGTATCTTGACCTTTCGGATGGATTTCCCATTGTTAATGAATCACCCTGTACCTATATATAATATGCATATATATATATATATATATATATATATATATATATATATATATATATATATATATATATATATATATATATATATATATATATATATATATATATAATCACACCGGATAACACAAAAATAACAGGCCGATTTGATAAAATTCGATACGTATACCCATAGCTTAATTTTGTAAGTGGCTTGGACGATAAGTTCATTAGTCAGGAAAATCGGATAAGTTCGTTAGCTAGGAAAATCAGACTAACTCTTTTGAGAAAATTTTGGGTTGTCTTTTAGAAAATTTTTGTAACACCGAAAATATAAGAAAGCTGTGGCAACCAGATCTGGTACTTACGTTTATGCGTTATAAAAAGTATATTAATGTGTCAAATTAAGACCTCTAAGTTAAAAATAAAACAAATATGAGCATAAGGTATTACTTAAGCAAAAGAAAATAGTTGCCGCTGGAGGTCAAAGCACTGCACAAGATCAAAATATTGTGTGTGGTAAACATTATCTATTAAATATTACAGGCAAATTTTATTTTTTCTTGGCGCATGTATAATTTTCATTACATAAGTTGCGTAGACAATTTCTATCAAAATTCACTACCGTAAGCACTTGCTGCGTCCAGACTTGTTATATCATGTGCCTGATAGTGACGCCATTGGGCATAATATATGTAGGTACCTACATCTCAACTTTTAAATATTCCCTTTGATTTATATCCGTCTTGGCCTACGAGATGTTGGCAAATAAATTAATTTTTTTTGAGTGACGTTATTTTCACATCATTTTTGGTTTAGTCATTTGCAGTCTTAATTATTATTTTAATTTTGGTTGAATTAAATTTTCGACGTGTTAACAAACTCACCGTTACTAGTTCTAATAGATAATTAAGTAATTTAAAATTGGCGCGACAAAGTTAGAACTCCTATCGATTCCGGTTTGTGTGACTAGCCCGCAGTCGCAGAACAAAAATCTCTCATCTCTCTATTTCTCTGTCTATATTCTTTGGAGGACGACGATTTCGTGAACGTGATCGTCATCTGAGGTGCTGCGGAGAGTGGTTTATCTAATAGTAAAAATGTAAGTTGGTTTTTGTGTTTAACGTTTGTTATTTTAAGGTATTCGCCTCTAGTATATAATCACCTTGTTAAAATAACTCTTTTATGGTGTTAAATCTTGAAAGCGTTCCATTTGTGAGTAAATTTTTAATAATGGTGGTGTTACTTACTTTCACCTTCGAATTAAAATTTATTTACAATATTAAGTGAAATTCGAAGTTTTTTTTGCGTAAAGTTTTTTTGTATAATGATCTTAGATACAGGTTTTCGATATATTTCATGCTCAAAAAATGTGATTTTAAGTAGATTCTGTGGTATCTTGCTCCAGTCAACATTGCTTGTTCCTTTGATGGGATTCATTTTAACAATGCCGTTATTTTTGCAACAAGTTAGTAATCTTCATACTTAGGTACCTAGTTGAACCTTTATTTTATTGGTATTTTTACGGTTTAAGTACTGGTATTTGGGACTTTTCGGATCTTTTATATTTTATTTCATTTGTAAGACTTTGTCGAGGACATGGTGACGTCTGAAAAATGCGTATTAAACTTTGAAAAAAAATAATTGGGTTTTTGGTCTCCTGACTAATTTACTGTTGTTTTAAAATTATTGTTCTACTTCTACTTGTTTATTATACAACTACTTAGAAGTTCTCAATATTCACGGTGAGTCATTGTCCTCTTTGTAGTCTTTCACAAAATATCACATCATTGTTAATGTACTTCAACTTTTTTAATGTGTATATTATTCTCTTTATCATTATTTCAAACTCACCGTTTATTTTATTATGACAACTAAATTTTGAGGTTCAATAAGAAACTTAAAAAATACCAACATAATTTTTCAGGCGGTGGTGGGAAGTGTTTTTTAATTTGTTTAGTTTATTATTTAGGTATAAACTATAAGCCTGTTACAAAAATCGATTTTTTTGGCTTTTAAATCGAATTAAAAACAAAAACACCACTGTTTGGGAATCGAATTTTATCATCAGAATTTTTCTCTTATGGCGGATGTTTTTGTATCTTAGTGAACTTCTCAAAAAAAAGTAACTATTTTCGGGAACAATGAACTTAACCGCAACTACATATTAACGTGATTATAATAAAATATGGCCTAAAAACAGTTGTAGATACCTTAATAAAGTAAAACAATGTGGTATATTTCGTTTTTAATAGCCTTTCAATGATAAACGCAATTAAAACGTTTCGATTTGCAACAAAAACGTATATTTTTTCACCTGAGGTTATGACTGTTGTTTCGTTGATATATTTCATGCAGATTGGCGGTGTTGTCAGGTCCAGAAGCTCAGGTCGGCAGGAGTGTGTAAAAAGCATTTTAGATTTTTATTTCGTTAAAGCGGCCAAACACTCTGGGGATTAAATTGCAGATAGGTGGTGTTGTTAGGTCCAGAAGGCCAGGTCGGCAGGATTGTGTGTAAAAAGCATTTTAGACTTTTATTTAGTTACAGTGGCAAAACACTCTTGGAATTAGATATTCTATGTGGAAACGCTGTTGAAAATTGACAGTTCGAAATGTGAAAGTGGCACATTTTTTTGAACTCCATTTCTCAATTATTCGGTTATTTATGGTTTTCTGTAAAAAAAATTCACGATTATTAATCTACATTACATACTCTTTCTTGTGGTGTGCGCCGTTTTGCTACATTCCGGTTGCAGTTAAGTGCACCGTCCCCCTATTTTCATCTTTTATACCTATATTTTACTGATCAAATGGTTTGTAAAGTCTGTGGTTGATATATTTAAATTTAAAACCATCCCATTATGCAACACACACATGTTTTGTATTGACAATGTTCTGATAATTTTCATAATGAAATTAAAATCATGAGTCCAGGAATCTGAATTCAAGTGTAAGAACAGCATTCTTATAAAAACCACAAGCAAGGTAACATAGTATGTCTAAGTCTAAGAGCCAAGAGTAAAATATTCCAGAGTAAATATTCCCAATATTTTAAGGTTATGTTATATTTATTAAATCATATTGGCTGTGTCCCCCAGGCATCAACAGTTGAATAGTTGACTCTAACATATGGGTTTTACCAATACCAAATAGTTTCAGCTTGAATTCCACTGTTGCCGATTTCTCACAGCCTGATTAATTTTCACTCACTAACTCAACATAATGGTGCAGCATGTGTAGTTAAGTAGCCATGCACTCAGTGGCGGATTTGCCCTAAGGTCCAGTAGGCCCGGGCCTAGGGCGGCCAGATATTAGGGGCGGCCAATAAAGTAAATTCATTATGTAGTCTATATGATGGGTGCTGAGAAAGAGGCGGCTAGTACTTATTACATGGCCTGGGGCCTAGGACGGCCAAGACTGCAAATCCACCACTGCATGCACTGTTATGTGAATTTGAATCAAAAAGCAGAATCACCCCAAAAGTAACAAAATAACAGATTCATGTGCTAGATACACATTTCGAGAACGAAGTTGTCTTCATCATTCGCTGTCGCTAAACAGTTTAGTGTAACGCTGTGCGCCCCATTAACCAAAACTGGCGGATTTAATTTTACATTCTATTAAAACAAAAAGTTTTTTTGGCCTAAACTACGTATATCAGTGTTAAGGAGACTCATTAAGCAATGTATTAACACACATAATTATTAAAAAATGTAAAAGTTGAAATACTTGTGGCTTATTTTCTCAGAGACATACTAGTTCACGCATACCTATACAATTAAGCGGCCAGTTTGGATAAGTAAAGTAAAGCAATTCACCCGACTCATGTGATACTACATAGGTTTGACAAGGGATGGCGCCTGCAAGATGATTTTGAATTATATCGCCTAGTTGTGGAAATAGGCATGAGCACAATTAGATGCTGTGTACGATTAGCCGCCTGGCACAATCAGCCTCCGCATACAATTGCCCGACTCTCCCCTACTATTGAATTTTAAAAAGCTTAAAAAAGGGTTTATAATTTATAGTGGACTTTAAGTTAGGTACCTGTTGTGATATTTTAGTTGTAAGTTTTTGCCCAGCAGATTTAGGGTATATCTGAAGAGGAACATTGCATTTCTCTGCAATTTCAGCCTCCGATTGTTTCTTCAAATGTTCGATTGGTTCCCTTGGTTCTATACTATTACCTGGAGTAACAATGAAAATAGATCCTTAATTATGAAAGGTTCTTTGTCCATCAAGTGTGTTGACATCTAAGTCTGCATTATTGTGGACGAATTCAACAACAGCGCCTGTTTTATTTTAGGCAGAGTTGCAATGGTTGCCAAGGCTTCAAATAATTTCGCTCCATTATATGAACCATAAAAACCCAGACCTTGACATCTGTCGGTTATTTTCTTACAGCCAAATTTTTGATAAAGTATAATAGGCAATGCAACATGTGGGGGGATATAAATGATCGTGGTCATACTGCTGATATGACATGAGCTAGCAGCAGTTTGTTTCATAATAATCAATCATTTCTTTATTAATCTAAATCTAAATTACTTCCGATAACATTACATTTAATGACTGAGATGGCTGTCTCAAAGCTTTCAAATATTTTGTCACTAGGTGGATAGGTATCGTCACAATCAACTTGTGCTTTGACGTGTATTCGAAGAATCTCACCAGCAGCATTAAAAATTCGATTTTCTCTAAAAGCATCATTCTTTGATTTTTATACAAATTCTCTGTTAATATCTCGCAGTGTTTTTTTTTTGTAGCATGTTATAGTTTTTGAGCGAACTTTAGTGAAAAGGACAATATTATGTCCATAATGTGACAATAATCTCAACTTAATCGTTCTCTCAACAGGAATGTGCTTGGTTGTTAATATATTTTCCAATCGCTGAAATATTTTTTTTACCTTGTGTTGGCTTTCAGCAATGCTTTTTAGCCACAAAATCAGCAACTAGCCCTTTAATTCCAAAATATGCTGTTCATGATTTTCTTCAATATACATTTTTAAAGTTGGGTCCATAGATACGTCCACTAAAATTTGAGGTAAGAGTTTTCTATTTTTGGCTAACATGTTTCAAATCATCTCATAAGCAATTATACCAATTGCATAGTTCATATGTTCACTATTAAATTAGATCCAGAATGATTTCTTTAAAAACTGCATTGGGATCATAATAAATGAATATGTGGAGTTGCATATAATCTTGTTTCCAGTTATTTGATTAACAGAAGACGGGTAACTGTTCTAAATGGCAACAGGAGTGTAAGATAAACTGTAAAAACTGGTGTTCCTCAAGGATTTGTACTTGAACCAGTGTTGTATTCATTATATGTAGAAAATTTATCAATAGCTAAATCCAAATATGTAACCTTTGTGGATGATACTGCGTGCAAGAAATGAAAGCTAAATCGTTACATTCTGTTACTTTTATTTCACCATTGGAAAAATGGCTTAAAAAATGGAATTTCAAACATTTCAATTGATTGATGAATTTCAAACATTTCAATTGATTCATTCTTTCTGAGGCGAAAAACTCGTTTAATAACCACATCAAAAACAAAGTCCTCTTAAGCTCCAATGGCGGCAAACCCTTCTGGACTCTTGCTAAATCTATTGGGAATAATTTCTGTAAAAGCACGTTCCAACCTCTTGTCTCAGGGGATGACATTGTTTCTACCGCCCTGGGCAAGGCTGAACTTTTTGCTTCGTTGTTCGCCGGCAATTCTACTCTCAACCCACCTCCAAATGTTCAACCACCAACAGTCCCCAATGTCGCACATAAAATGACGGATATCATTTTCAAAACTAAAAAGGCACGAAAGATGCTCTCTTCTCTTAATACCAGAAAAGCCTCTGGCCTTGACGAGATCCCAGCAATTGTTCTCAAAAAATGCGCACCAGAGCTTGCTCTTGTCCTGACTCGTCTGTTTCAGATATCTTATAATAAAGGCATATTCCCCAGTAACTGGAAAACTGCTCGAGTACAACCCATCCCCAAGAAAGGATCCAAAGCGCTTCCTAGCAACTACAGGCCTATTTCTCTCCTTTCAGTCATCTCTAAAGTGATGGAAAAGTATATAAACACCGAATTACTAAAATTTGTAGAAAAATACAGTCTAATCCACGATAGGCAGTATGGATTCCGTCAGCGCAGATCGACTGGCGACCTCCTTTCCTTTGTCACCCATTCTTGGAACAAGTCTATGGAACTACACGGTGAATCCCAGATTGTTGCTCTAGACATACCCAAAGCATTCGACCAGGTCTGGCACGCAGCGCTGCTTAATAAACTTCCGGCCTATGGCCTACCACCAAAACTTTGTACCTGGACAGCAAATTTTCTCTCCAAAAGGAGCACATCTGTTGTTGTGGATGGCCATTTCTCTAAACTGTATCCAATTAATGCAGGAGTTCCTCAAGGTTCAGCTTTAGCCCCTACTTTGTTTCTTCTCCACATCAATGACCCCCTCTCTAGCACATCCAACCCAGTTCACAGCTACGCGGACGACAGCACCCTCCATTCAAATATACAATATTCTAAGCCTGTCTCTTTATCCCAATTAGATGAGGATCGCAGACTCATGGAGGGTTCTGTCTCGGTGGATCTCCAAAAAATATTAAGACTGGGGAAGTAGAAATCTTGTACAATTCAACCCCACCAAAACTAAGTCTTGCTTTCTTTCTAACAAGAGATACACCAGCCCTAGACCCATCACAATGAACAACCAAGTTATTCAAAGTAATGAGTCCTTTTCTCTTGTTGGCATTTCTGTGGATCGAAATCTTAATTGGCACCAACATGTCACATCAATTGCAGAAGCGGCTGCTAAGAAATTAGGTTTCCTCTTCCGGGCTCGCAAATACTTTTCACCAGCTAATCTCTATACCTTATATACTTCACAAATAAGGCCAAACCTCGAATACTGCTCCCACATCTGGGGTGCCGCTGCCGCTTCTACACTCGCTATCCTGGACTCCATTCAAAAGAGAGCTATACGTCTCATCGGTGACCCTACCCTCACCCAAAGGCTGCCATCCCTTGCCCACCGACATGCCGTTGGTGACCTCTCTCTCTCTCTCTTTTATAGATATCTGCACGGGCACTGCTCAGAGGAGCTTTCTTCCATAGTTCCTCCACCTGCTGCCCCCAACAGATCTACCAGGGGAACAGAGCGAATGCACCCTTTTACTGTCCAGGTCTCCAGACTTAGAACATCTTGTTATGCCCGCTCTTTTGTCCCGAGGACTTCCAAGTTGTGGAATTCCTTGCCGGCACATGTTTTTCCTTCTCCTCCGAACCTCAAAACCTTCAAGTCCAGAATTAACAAGCTGCCTCTTTCCTCCTTGTCAACACCCATGGTACAATAGTATTTAGGCTGTAAGCCCTCGTGGTGTGTTGTTGAAATTAAAAAAATAAATTGGTAGTACGACTTTTGTGTGCGCCATTCCCTATATATGATAAATTCACAAACATCACAGTGCGGGTCATCGGACACAGTCAACAATATATACATATGTTGGGACTTCTTAACTTGTCTAAACATTTTAATTATGTCTGGTATACAATAATAGTTATTCGCAAATATTGTGGATACATAGTTTTGAAAAACCCATTTTGTGTGAGATGTGGTTGATGTTACATCGGGGTAGGTCGATGATCACTGCAAACATCTTGCAAGTTTGTTCTCAACATAAGCTTTTTTTTTCATATCAATGACCCAACAACTACCAGTGATACAACATTTTTATCATTTCCGATATTAAATTATTATGAATGAAAACTAAGTAAATTTAAACAAGATATGTCTAATTCTCCACTAGATTTTTGCAAATATTGTAAGGAAATGTGAGCTTTAGAGCCAACTAAATATTGTCCAAAGGGCAGTCTCCTTTAGATTAGGAGTTGCAGCTTTATTTGGTCTTTGGAGTTATTGTTTGCTTTTAAGTAAATATAATAAAATGGAGGTAAAAAGCCTGTAAGTTATTTAGGAAAAAAAAAGGTTAAGTTTTGTAAGTGGTCGTTTTTAGTTAATGGGTACACTTTCTAATTTAGCTAGGTTTGATTTGATCATATTTTCGCTGCAGGAATCTTGTAATCTAATTTAATTTTAAGGAACCACTTTGGCTTTTGTTTACATGTGTAAATATTTTCTGTGTTACTAGTAAAGTTAAGTAAAGCTTATTTTATTTGAATTTCTATAAGGAAAATTATTTTTCAACCAGATTTTTTTTTAATGAAATAGTTAATCAAACAAAGACCACATGTCCCTGAAGACATCATAAACTTGATTGTCATGCCACAAAATGGCTGTGTACTCACATTAAAAATAGCTGGAAATTATATGTCTTCAGTCTTCAGAAATATACCTGTCAGGAGGGCATTTCAAGAGTTAGGTGCCCTAGGAAAGAAACAGGATTTGTAGCGAACCCTTAGACAAGTGGGCAATTTGATGCTAAATACATGCGATTTTTGACTAAAACGGATTTGCCGATTAAAGGTGGCAAGCGGAGGTACTAACGAAACAATTTATAAGAAGCAATGTCAATGATAGTATTGGTAGGAGAGGCAGAGGTGTCCACCGTTTCTCCTGTGATCTAGAGAGGTAAAATAGACTGTGATAGATGAATCTCTTATAAGGTGAACAGCTCGTTTATGAATGGAATTTAAGAGAAACACCGTCGTCTTTGGAGCTGCACCACTGACATGGGAACAATATTCCAACTGTGCTTTATACAGCATAAGAAACTGCTGTGGCGAAAATATACTTTTAACCCAAAATAGAAACAGCTTTCTTTGTTGCTACCTTTGCAATATTGAAAATATGGCAGCAAAGATCCTATGCAACTGTTATACCCAATGTAGAAGGGGGTGAAGTTTTTGGGCAGTATTTTGCCAGTCATCTGAACATCTACGCCTTGTATTTCACCGAACTCTGAAATATTAATCAATTTCTAATTTATTCACCAATACCCCCATCTTATAGGACATGAAAAAGGGCATACATAAAATTGGAGTCAGTTCAGGGAGCACAAATGCACCTATCACTGGAAGTCCTTTGGTTTTGATGCCATTTTGATGCCTAGATTTTTTTATGTGCTTAACAGTATGTTGTTGAAGAAGATATCTGCCATTTTTGACTTACTGGAAGGGCTTGTGGGCTCTTTCCCTGCAGATCGAATGTAGCATTCGAAGAAATGCATGAGCAAATTATTCAGCTTCTCTTTTTTTCATCAGAAAAATACTAAAGTTTTGTAAGCTTTATTTATATTTCATTTTACCATGACCTTCCGAATTTTTGATGGTCATAGTCTTACTAATTAAAATAAAATTGTTAATCCAATGTTTCTCTAAGTCAAAGCAAAAGGGCCCATGTTTATTTTTTTTCCTAGTGGTGCTATCAGATTTCTGTTAAGATTTAAAAAAATAGGCAATCGATCATATTAAAAGCTAGGAGTTAGAAAGATAATAGATATTTTTATGCAAAGTAGCAAAACATTTTTATGGGTTAGTTTATGAAAGGTAAATCATATGTGTCTAAAGACATCATGTAACTTGTTGTTTTGCCAGAAGCTTTTTAAACAGTTGTCTCTAAAGTATTTTTACTAGTAGGGCATCACATAATTGGGATGCTTGAGGAAATAACAAGTATTCATAATAAGTTGTTTGACATGTGGGTAATTTGACACCAAAGAACTGCAGTTTTTGGCAAAAACAGGCCTGCTGGTTAAACAGCGAGTAAAGTAACTGACGAAGCGATTTCTGAGGAGTAGTGTCTATGATGGTATCGATAGAGACAGAATCCTAAACACAAACCATATTTTTTTGACATATCTGTGTATTGTATAATGTAGTTGTTGTAGTTAATTACATATGCTTTTTCCCCTCGATTGATAGTTACTATAATAATCACAAGATAAATATGTAAAAAAAATTAAATGTACATTATACATACATTATTTTTGTTGATATTGTAACTGGAAGTTGACATAAATTAATATTAGTGAATTTTCTTAAAAAGAATTCACTAATGAGGAGATCCCGACTTTTGAATTTTGAAAAAATTTCTTCAAATGAGCGCTATTTAGGATCCCTGGAACCCAAATCCGAGGTCGGTTTCGTTTCAGACTTTATATGTTTATATATATATATATATATATATATATATATATATATATATATATATATGTACATATATATACATATATATATATATATATATATATATATATATATATATATATATATATTTGTGTCACACCTATAACTTAAAAAATAATGGACCGATTTCGATAACACTTGGTGAGTACGTTCCTTTCGCAAGTGGCTTGAATAAGTTCGTTAGCCAGGAAAATCCGCCAAGGTTTTCCCGGAACATTTTGTGTTTTCTTTCGAAAAAAATCGAAAAAAATTATATCTCAAATTAACAAAGTAAGGGCAACCAAATTTCATACGCGGGTTTATATCATTATAGGTAAGTTACCTACCAAAATTTAGCTCTGTAGGTTAAAGGACAAAAAAGTTACAGGCATTTAAAAATAAATTTAGGTTTTCCTCAAAACGTCAAAGTCGCGATTTTAAACGTCAAAATTGGTAATATTTAGGCAATGAACCTGAAACTAATATGAGCTATGGAGGGAAAATGTCTCAAGAAGAATGTTCTACAAACCCTGAAGTCTTAGTTTCATCGTCATTGTCCTTCATTTTACTAAAATATTCCCAGAAAATTCATTTCAAATAGACCCTTTCTCTGATGATTTGGCAGTAGTGTTGCCTATAGAGTTTATCGGTTAATGGTATATCATTTTTGTCGAATTTTCGTAAAAAATCTTTAAAGTTCAATATATACGTTATTATGCACGATACGAAAAAAAATGTATACATTAATTATAGGGTGTCTTGAGCTGCATCTTAAAAAAATATTTCTACAATTACAGGCTGGCCCATAAGTCGTTTGTGATTCAAATTCACTAATGGGGAGATCCGTGTTTATATATATATATATATATATATATATATATATATATATATATATATATATATATATATATATATATATATATATATATATATATATATATATATATATATATATATATATATATATATATATATATATATATATATATATATATATATATATATATCGTGCTCAAAAAATAATGGACCGATCTTGATCAAATTTGGTGAGTACCTTCCTTTTGCAAGTGACTTGGATAAGTTCGTTGGCCAGGAAAATCGGACCAGGTTTTCGCGGAAAATTTTGTGTTTTCTTTCTAAAAAAATTTATATCTCCGGAAATAACAAAGTGAGGGCAACCAAATTTGGTACTACGCGTATTTGTATTCTAAAGAGTGAACCATATACCAAAATTTAGGTCTAAGTTTAAGGACACAAAGTTACGTGCAGCTAAAGAAACAAATTTTGGAGTTTTCCTCAAAACATCAAACTCTCAATTTAAAACGTCAAAATTGGCAATGTTTAGGCAAAAAACGTGAGACAAATACGGATTGTGAAAAGAAAATGTTGCAAGAAGAGTGTTCTGCGAACCCTTAAGTTTCAGATTCAACCGGCATTTACCTTCATTTTACTAAAATATTGACAGAAAATTCATTTCAAATAGACCCTTTCTCTGGTGCTTTGGCTGTCGGTTTAGTTAAGTTGATGCTTTCAGTGTATTTAGTGAAGTTTATGGTTTAACAGTCTATAATTTTTAGCTAATTTTTGTAGAACAACTGCATTTTAGCATTTTTTATCGAAATATGATGCATGTTTGAAAGAAATAAATCTGGACGCAGTAAGTGCGTTTTGGTAGCGAATTTTAATTAAATCCTTCAAATTTCAATAACCCAATTTGCTATTAACGTAAGTTTTGTTGGTTAGGAAACCAACATTTAACTTTATTTTCGGAAAATTTTTGTATAAACGCGGCAAGGGCATTTTGGTAGCGAATTTCCATTAAATGTTTTAAATTTCAATAACTCAATTTGCTATTAACCTAAGGTTCTTTGTCTAGGAGACCAGTTTTCTCAGAAACATTTGAAGTTTATTTTCGGAACATTTTTGTACATTTTCAAATAATTATTTTGATAAAATATGGTACATTGTTCCTACTCTATAGGTTATACCGGTAACCAAATTGATTTTTATGAAAATTCACTTCCATAACGCTCTTGCTGCGTCTAGAGTTTTTTTAAATCTTTAAACTTTGTTCACATGCAAATGGTTACAATAATTATTTTGCATTTGTGGTAATTAAAAAAAGATTGAAAAAATCAGAGTCGCCTCAAAAACCACAAAATAATAACAAGAGTTGTGCCCTAGATACCTATAGTTTCCAACTATTGTGTCCAACCTCAGTTTTATAGTGATTCAAAAGTTTATTCTAATTTTATTTTTGTTTCAGAGTTTTTTGTATGAGTCAAAAAGTAGAAAAACCAGTTCTATCCGGTCAACGCATCAAGACCAGAAAAAGAGGTGAGTTGATTATCATGTTTTTTTAATAGCGAATTTTCATAAAAAAAGTTTCCTAATAAAGACGGGACTTTGGCCATTTGAAAAATATCTTCAAATGAGTTCGAATTGGAGCTGATAGGACCCATGTTTTTATATGCGAAATTTGGTACACGTGGCTATAACAGAGCCTTATCATGTACTAAAATTCAAGTTTGTAGGTTAATAATATATATATATATATATATATATATATATATATATATATATATATATATATATATATATATATATATATATATATATATATATATATATATATATATATATATATATACATCACACCGATAACTTGGAAAATATGCAAGTGGCTTGGCTAAGTTCGTTATCCAAGAAAATCGGCCAAAATTTTCCCGGAAAATTGTGTATTTTCTTCCGAATTTTTTTTATATCTCCGGAAATAATAAAGTAATGGCTACCAAATTTGGTACGCGGGTTTGTATCATCAATAGTCAATTATGTACCAAAATCTAGGTTTAGCAGTTAAAGGACAAAAAAGTTATAGGCATTTAAAGATAGGAAAAATTAGGTTTTCCTCAAAACGTCATAGTCGCGATTTAAAACGTGAAAATTTGCAACATTTAGGCAACGAACCTGAAATGATAACGGGTTATGTAAAGAAAATGTCGCAAGAAGAGTGTTCTACAAAATTTAAGTTTCAGCTGCAACCGTCATTGTCCTTCATTTTACTAAAATATTTCCAGAAAATTCATTCCAAATAGACCCTTTCTCTGATCCTTTGGCAGTAGGTTTAGTTAAGTTTATGGTTTAACTTAACGGTCTACCATTTTTAGCTAATTTTCGCAGAAAAAGTTCGTTAATGAGGAGACCGCGACTTTTGAATTTTAAAAAGATTTCTTCAAACAAGTGCAAACTAGGTCCATAGAATCCATATCCGGGTTTAGTTTCAGTTTTCATCTGTTTACATATATACAGGGTGACGCATTTTTACGGTAAAGCTCAATATAATTGTTATCATACAAGATACGAGAAAAACTTGTTAATTATAGGGTGTCTTGAGCTACATCTTATAAACTTATTTTGACAATAACAGGATGGCGCATAAGTCGTTGGTGATGCTGACAAATGTTTTTTTTGAACAACCCTTATATTATTGCATTTTTGCATTTTTCATTGAATTATCATGCATGTTTGTAAAAAAAAATCGAGACGCAGTAAGTGCGTTTTGGTAGCGAATTTTCTTTAAAGTAACTCAATTTGCTAAACAGTAAGTTATTTTAATAAAATATGGCACGTGGTTTCTACTATAAAGGTTATACCGGTGACCAAATTGATGCCTGCTTGCAGTAAAGAGACATTTGCTATTAAAAACGTTTTTATGAAAGTTCACTTCCATAGCGCACTTGCTGCGTCCAGAGTTTTTTAAAATAATTTTAACTGATAAAGTATGATAATCATTTTATTTCTGTCTATCTACTAAATCATTTGAATTTATTTGCACATTAGCCTTTTTTCTATTCCAGATGAAAAAGAGAGATACGACCCCATCGGTTTCAGGGATGCAATAATATCCGGCTTCGAAAAATGCCCACCTAACGATTTTGAAGCTATATCGCGATATCTGGATGGTGCTGGCAATAAACTTGACTACCGACGGTATGGAGAATGCTTATTCGACATACTTATTGCTGGCGGTATCCTCGTGCCGGGCGGGGCACTTTCACAGGAAGGCGGCGATGCTGCATACAAGACCGATCATTGTATCTTCAACTCACCCGACGAGATCAACATGGAGGCCATGAAGAGCTGGGAACAGGTCATCATCAAACTGATGCGCCGGTACAAATATCTAGAGAAAATATTCCAGGTACGTAATTACAGTAACGAACATATATGTTTATGGTTATTTATTAGGAATATAAAATATACAATACAGAAAATGTTTAAAACTTGTGCTGTGCCTCTGACTAATTTAATTGTTTTATTTAAAAGTGTTTGACAGTTGTTGATCAAATTCAGCGTACTTAATTTTTTGACATATTAAATGGCAAATTTCTCTTACTTTCATTTTTTCCCTCCGCTGACTAAATCACTGCTTTAATTTAAATATCTTGATATTTCCATATCAATTTTTCAACCATGATTCAATTTTAATATCATTAAAATTTATCAACCTTGAACCTTATTTTAAATCAAAATGACATCACGTTGACATGGTGTCCATTTTAAAAGATTGCACTAGAGTTTTTCTGAGTTTATCTGCTGAGAACTCCGGAAAACCCTAAAACACGTCGATTTTGCTTGCTAGGGGGACACTTTTGAACCCTAACCAAATTTGTAGCATTCAACCCCTAGTGATGGTGACTTTCACGCCCTTAATTTGAATAGTGAAACTAGGTCAAATGGCACCTTTTTGGAAAGCTTTTTTGATACTCTATTCAAAGCTGCAATTTTAAAATCTACCAATCAGTTTTTAGTGAATTTTCATTAAGAAAATTCACTAATAGAGAGGTGTCGACAGTGAGACTTTCGGAAAATTTCTTCAAATGACCACAAATTAGGGCCCCTGGAACCCATTTCCAAGGTCAGTTAAAATGTTTATATATATATATATATATATATATATATATATATATATATATATATATATATATATATATATATATATATATATATATATATCCAACCGATAACAAAAAATACTTTACTGATTTGGACCAAATTTGGGAATTACCTTTATTTTATTAATGGCTTGGATGAGATCTTGACGCCAAATTTTTCTTAACAAAAAATTAAAAAATATTTTTAAAACGCAATATCTCCCAAATTGTTTAAGTGATTGAAACGAAAATTTACAACTTAAAAAAACATAGACAGACATGGCTGTGTACCAATTTTCAAGTCTTTTGATCAAAGAAAAATAAAGTTATTCTAAATTAATATTAAAGTAATCCTCGACATCACTTCAGATTCTGTAATGCAAATATCTACAATGTTAGACAAAGACAGATGACGTTACCTGTACTGCTATGCTATTTAAATAAGTTGTAAATAGAAACAAATGGAAGTTACATTATTGCAACATGTCAGCATGTAGAACATTGAAGAGAAGTACGACAGGGACGCCATCTCGGTGCGAAACCAGGTAGTATGTTGTCACGGCACCTCTAGTTAACACAAAATGTTATAGGTCGTGTGTATACAGGACACTGTCGCTTGCGGCATCACATGCACCATATTGGGATCGGTCAGGAGACCGAGTGCCGGCTGTGTATGGAGAATGACGAAACAGCAGAGCACGTGCTGTGTTCCTGTCCGGCAGCGGACAGGACTAGATACCTGCTCTTTGGCAAGGTAAAGCTTGCTCCAGAGGATCTGGATCAACTTTCGCCCGCAAAGGTTATCGACCTCTGTAGGAGGCTGGATTTGTTGGGCGAAATATAGACATTTGGCGTGAGCCACAATAGACCTTATGGTCGCGGTGGAGGGACCGATATGGACCACTCACAAACTAACCTAACCTAACCTAACCTATAGGTCGAGACATATACAACGTTTGATATTTTACAACTGACTTTTAATTAACTTAACATATTTAAAACATAGATGTAAATATTGAAAATAAATATTGGACGATGGTTATAAATGAAAATTGTGAGTTAATGACTTAAAACCATACAATTTTGCGTAAAATAGAAAATCTGTATATCAGTAAATCATATTCTAAGAGCAGTGTTAGTACTTGGTTTTTAATGTTTCTTAATTGAGCCACGACAGGACCACTTAGACATTATTATTATTGTATAACTGGGGGAAATAACTAATGCATTATGTAGTAAAAGCAACCATTTCAGCATATGTATAGTTTGTCTCCGTGCGAAAGACAAGATTTGGTAGGTTCGTTGTGCTAAATTTAGTATCACGGGCGTCAGTATTCTTTTCAAGTATCAATACCTGGTAGTCCAGTGTAGTCTTGGACAAAAGCTAGGTTCATACACTCGCGAATTGCGAAATCGCCGTGAAACGTATTCCTATTGGTTTATTTAAAATAATATCGTACAACTGTTGTGTTTTTTTTTAGATTTTATAAATGTGTTTGACTAATTTTTGTGTGCATACAGTTAGAAGTGATTTTTAATCAAACTTATGGCTCTTAACACATGATCTAAATGTCTTCTCTACATTTAAGTTTGTGTAGCTCCGAAGTTAATTAAGGGCCACCGTTTATTATACTTACTTATCTTGTGCTTATATATGTAATATAAACAAAAAACAAATGAAACAGCAAGTGAATTTATTTACTTTAGTGCTGTATTCAATATTATCTGAAAAAGGCATTATAGGCGACGTGGGATGTAATTTCGGTAAATTTACAGTTTACTGCATTTAGGGTTTTTAGATTTTTTTTTCAGAAACATGCTTAGAATCCTCCTTGGACGCACAAACCACAAGGCAAATTTGTTGCAAATAACCCCCAAGAAAGTTAAGGGACCAAAAATGAATAGGGGTGCTGGGCAGGGAGGAAATATGACCGGAAAATGCTAAAAAAAATATTTTGTCGAACTTTGAAAAGATGCGTTTTTCACATTTTGCAGCAATACCTCCTTTAATCCCTGTCTACCCCACACCGCATCCATATTCGCCCAGGTCCAGTTACTTTCTTGGGGGTTGGTCCCAAGAAAATTTTCTTGTGCTTTATGCTTTGCAGGTAGTTGTATGCATGCACAAGGGGAAGAAGAACCCCCTGTGTTTTTGGTAAGGGGGCAGAAACCCTCTTCGACCTGGGGGTTCTTCTTCCCCTTCTGCATGCATACAATCACCCTCAATGCATGAACCATGGGAATTTTTTATAGTTTCAGCTTTCTCGTGTATTTTTTGTTGAGTATATTCCCTTTTTATCAATTTCTTTGTTTTAGTTTTGTATCCAAATTCCTGTATAAATATTTGACAAGAGTCCATGTTTTTGCTTGCCTTTCTGTACCTTATTTTTTACTGTTCCTAAGTAAATAAAGTAATGTTTTATAACTTTTAATATAAGAGTAAATCACTATAATATATTGCTCTTATGAAAATTCACTACCTTACCGCACTTCCTGCTCCCAAACATTTTTTAAAAATATATTTGCTTTCAAAACTTGAGCTGTAATTTTAAAATCTACAGATTATGTTTTTTTTCAGCTATTTGCTTTCAAAACTTTAAAACAAACAACTAAAAAAAAACACTATCAATTTCCTTTTCAAGGCTGTAATTACAATTTGATAATTTTAAACTGCAACTACAGCTCTTTTCTTAGGATGTGTGGGCTCCACTAATATTGACTTCCAGTTGTAAGTATGAAAAAAAGAGATTAGTGTGTTTGGGAAAAAGAATTCAGAAATTGCATTTTTAATTTAATAATTGTTCAAAATGGCCATTGTTTGTTTCCATACAATAATACAGTATCTGATCAAATCCTCTTCTGACAACATCTCCAGGGGTATTCTGTGACATTCAATAGTAATTCTCTACCTCAGATCCTGCAGATCTTGTTGAGTTTGAAAGTACTTTCTTTTTAAATATGCCCATAGAGAAAAGTCTAGGGGATTCGGGTCTGGAGAGGTAGCTGGCCATTCAATAGGACTTCTTTCTATCCACTGATCTGAAACAAAAAATTAGACTGCTGCAGATATTTGACCAATCCTTTGATTTTTATTTTGCCGAAGTTGTCCTATTACATACACTTCTGTTGCGTCGTCCTGTACACTTACTGCTCGCTGGTGCTTCTAATTGCATGAACATCACTTAGATTTCTCTCTGGGTGGTTTTCATTAAAAAATTTGGGAGTTTCTCTTGTCTCTGCTTGATTGACTATTTCCATAATAAATTGACAAAATTTTTACACTCTCTGGAATAGTGTAGCGTAGGTCATTTCAGTATTAAATTAACTAAGTGAAGATTGGAACCTGTGATAAGCACTGATAACTACAAGAGAACCCATATCACCACAACACATTTTAAAAAACCTGACGATCGTTCCACTAACCAAGTTAGCGTCAGTAGAGGACAAATAAGAATTATTAGTATTAAATTAATTTCAAATGAACACTTTAAAACAAATTTAGTAAAAAAAAAATATTGGAACAATTCACATTGGAATTTAACGTAAAAGAAAACATGACAAAACATTATTAAAAATATTTTTTTATTTTATTCTACCACCTCTTACACATTATCAACAAAAACACAACAAGACTAAAAATACTTTAAGTAAATGAAAACATGACAGAACCTTATCAAAAACCTACCTACAGTTATAATCATTTTTACTTCTTTCTATCACCTCTTATATACATCAACAAAAACACAAGACTAAGAAAATATGTTGCTCAGGAGAGAAATTACATAAGATACATCCAAGTGCTTGGTTCAGACGTACTCCGAAAGAGGGTGAGATCTTTACTGGAGTAAAATAACTCCTGAAAGTTGCGACGTCCACTTTAAGCTTTGGGCAAACACTCCGATTGGATGCTACTCGAGAGTGAAACTTCATATGATACATCTTTAGCCAAACATTGGCAGATGACAAGTCCAGATGCACTCGGTGAGATGCCGAGGTCTCTGTGAGCTTCAGAATGGACAAGCGACTTTGCTTAGATGAAAGAACACCTCAACAGTGGGCAAAAAACAATAAAACCAACTTTCACCCCCAAAAAGATTGATTTTTGCAAAGAGTTGGATTTGATGGGTGAAATTTAAACAATTAGATGCGAGTCACAATAATTGAGATGACAAATTGAATAACTGAAATAGTCCATTTACCATTGAACTCAACCTACATCTGGATCAGCTTCCAATTAAGTGTGACACCGTACCCAGAATGTTAACTGCATTTTCTGTTTTTGTGGTTTACTGCTTTTCCTTTTTTGTGGTCAAATATCCTATATAATCTTTTCATAGTAATTTTTTGTCCAGAAACATTCCCATAAAATACCTTGTCCTTGATTGATTAGCCTGCACTGCCCATGGGAATTTTATATGATATTGGTTGTTGGCATTTGTTGCTTGTTGGGTGTATGGGGTTCACCAGATGAGTAACTTGTTTGGTTCAGACAGTTTTTGAAATGATTTGATTAGACTGGCTAACAAACTTTATCTAAACTATATATGAAATGGAAGTCACCTGTGAAATTTATAATTTTCACTTCATTAATTGCTGGAATGATTTTGTTAGCCAGCCTATTCAAATCGGATTTTTTGAAAAATAACTTTTCTGAAACAATTATATTTCAGTGACTTAACTGTTTTGTTATTTTCTGTGATTTGAAATTGTTAAAAAAAATTCGCTACCATAATCCACTTGCAGCGACCAGACATTTTCTAAATATCTTTCTTCCCTTTAACAATATGATAACTAAATACAGATGTCGAGACTTCTTCGCTGACTTCACAAGCGCTTGTTTTTTCTTTTCTCCTTCTTTGTAATCAGTTTCGCTTTTAACAGCATCATCAGCCATAAAAGGCGAAACCAACCACATGTAAAGACAGAGAAGTCTACAACATTAGAATGGAACGGTTTCGCCGAGTAAGGAAAACAATAATTAATGAATATGATGTCGTAGCTCAGGTTAAGGTCAGCCTGGTACTACAACACACCACTGAATCTTGGCAGATGACATGATGAAGTAAAATACAGACATCATATATTTTTGTTTTGTTAAGTTTATACTTGATTAATTCATATGACATTTGACAGTCATCTCTGTTGCTTTACAATTTTCCCTTTTCCCACTATCTTCCCCTTGTCCCAACAACCTATCCTTTTAGCCATATATTTCTTTATATATTTGGTTTTATAGCAAATTTTCATTGAAAAATCTGCTTATGATGTCTTTTAAATTTATTTTTCGAATAAGCGCGAATTAGAATGTCTAGAACTTATATTCAAGGATATTTGAATTTTTATATGATTATTTTTTAACGAAATTCATTGTGTTTTACTTCTGCTAGCTTTAATGAGTTTGTTGGTCAGCCTAACTCCAGCAGTTTTTTCAGCAAAACTTCGGGTTTTAACTTTGTAAATTTTTGTATATCATTTTGGAAACTAAATACTTGTTTCAGTTTTTTTTTCATTCTGCCACCACAATACTCAACAGAATGAAAAAAAAAAGATTTTAGAAACATTTATAAAATTTCATCTCATATTGTTAAGGACATTTGTCTTGCTAATGATCATAACTGCCCAAGCTGCTTATTTAGCATACATTCCCTCTTTTGGAGATTCTAGGATATTTACTATAAAACGTTTATTTTTCCAGGATGAAATTAAGAAAATCTTGATGTTTGTAAAATACTTTAGCCCAACAGAACGCAAGAAGCTGTCCGTGATGATATCTTTATGGATATCAAATGGTAGCGTTCCATTTAATTCTATACTGGTGTTGAACAACTCCCACCTCGTCAAGGATCATGTGGCACTTGATTTTCTGATAGAGGTGTTCAAGGTTTGGGCACAGGACAAGGGTGTTACCTCCCTGCACTCTGCCATTAAGAAGTCAAACATCGAATCTCATCTAATGTCATTCGTGCCGGACACGAAGCAGTCACAAAACTACTTTCGCACGGCATTTCAGCAGAATGGCCTTGATGAGATACTCAAGCTCTACAATGACCAAAATCAGCTGTTGGCTAAGAAGGATTTGCAGATTCTACTAGCTGACAGCCTAAGTGAGGCGAAACCCATTAAAGATGTCATTACCGAGATGAAGGAGATTGCTGCTAGGGAAAATATACAGGCAAGTGACTTGTTAATAATTTTTTCAGAATAACCAACGCTCCAGATTGTAACTGTATTTGTCATTATTATTATCAATATTAGTAATTCATTTAGGGGGGAAACTGCTACTTTATATAGTGTTTCATTAACAATGGAATTTTAGATACTTGGTGTCAAAATAAACTACTAAACGTGTTGGTCGTGAAAATTTGGCCCCGTTTAAGTTTGATGTAACATTTGATTACCGTGACCAAATTCAACTCTGTTAAAAGCATTTACAAGAACTATTAGCTCGTTGATCTGTAAAGCATCAGGTAATTCACATAAATTTTATACAGGAATAAAACATTGAAAATTTCCAGAACAGTCGAGAAGTTTCCGTTTGAGGAAAAAATTCATGAATTTCAACAAAAGACATGTTGAAATAGGACCCAAACTACAAGATGGTGTTTGAATTTTCCGTCTTATTTACAGGATGATTACCGAAAATTTCGGGACGCAAGTGCGTTAGGGTAGCAAATTTTCATTAAATGCTTAACGTTTTCTATAAACCTAGAAAGTTGAGTTTTGGATGTAGTAAGGTATTTATGAGGACAACATACCAACCCAACTTCATCTAAATAATTTTGTTATTTTTTGAGATACAAATATATATATATATTTTTTGGAAAAATAATTATTTTTTAGAAAAACTGATCCTATAGGGATGGATAACGAACTCATCCAAGCTATCATGTGGATACATAATGCATATATATATATATATATATATATATATATATATATATATATATATATATATATATATATATATATATATATATATATATATATATATATATATATATATATATATATATATATATATATATATATATATATATATATATATATATATATATATATAAATTTCATCACAATAACTGTGTTTTTTTTGAGATACGAATGTTTATATATATAGCTTGGATGAGTTCGTTAGTCAGCCTTATCGGACCAGTTTTTCTAAAAAAAAAAAAATATTTATTTTTCCGGAGAAAAACATTCGTATCTGAAAAAATAACAAAGTTATTATGATGAAATTTGGTTGATATGTTGTCCCCGTATATACCTTACTACATACCAAAATTCAACCTTCTAGGTTTATAGAAAAATGAGTTATACAAATTTGAAGCATTTAATAGAAATTCGCTACCATAATGTTCTTGCTGCGTCCCGAATTTTTTGATTTTTGCAATTTTGCATCGTAGATGGTCTTGCATTTTGAGATCAGTGCGATGTTTGTATTGGTTTTACATGAAATCGATAGGAGGAACATAATATTAGAAACACATACAAAGGAAAAATGAAGCAAAAAATGAAAAAGATTTAGATAAAAGAAAGGCAAAAGAAAATTTTATTTATTGTTTTACAATGGACGCTCAAGCCATAAAAATCTGTCCTAAATTAGAAGTTAGCACTGCTTATTTTAAGACCAAGCTTCAGGTGCTTAACTTTACAATATACAACCTAGCAACTCACGACAGCAAAAATTTTCTTTGGAATGAATCGGAGGGCACACTTTATTCATCAGTGTTTACTACTTCTATCATAAAATACTTAAAAAGTGTCCTGGAAACTGAAATAAAGTCGGGCATATTGTACTCAGATAGTTGTGGCCATCAAAACAAAAATAATATTTTGTCCAATACTCTCTCAGTTTTAGCCACAAAATATAATAGACATTGAACAAAAATATTTGGAAAAAGGTCACACTCAAATGGAGTGTGACTACTCACAGCTTAATTAAAAGACGCCTTAAAGGAAGAAGTATTTGCCTGCCTATCGACTATATCAACGTTATAAAAGATGCAAGAAAAAAACCAAAGCCGCTTGAAGTTGAATATGTCAGTTATTAATTTTTTCTTAAATTATGAAGATCACCATTATCACATATATAATTCTATACGTCCAGGTAACCGGAAAAGTGATTTGAGGTGTCAGATGTTAAATGCTTGAGATACTTACCTGATGGTGATATATTATACAAGTTACACTGATTTTTACGTCTCCTTCCCACAAAGATGAAAGCTGATTGACTGTGCTGATTACAACCTTCAACAACTGTACCAAGAAAGACTTAAAATGAAAAAGAAGAAATGGAAACATTTGCAAGATTTGAAGCCTAAGATACCAGAAGATGTACACGTTTTTTAAGACTCACATATGATGAAAATGATAATAATTTAGATGAACCATTGATGTTGAAGACGGCAGTTCTAACGGAAATTTGGAGAAAAACAGAGATAGTGAGGCTACAAAATCAGTATCTTTGGCTATCAAATCAAATGGGAAGATGCAAAAGGAAAAAAAGGAAATAAAAGAAGGAAGAGGTGTGTTAGCTGTATGTTCTTTAGCAACAAAGTTTTATTTTTTATTATGAGTTTCGAATAAATACTTTTATTTTCTTTAAATGTAATAATTTTTTTATTTAGTTGCACTAAATGAGTAATAAATTACAATACAGTAATTGTATTAGCATTATCAAATAGTTGGGGAATACAAATTAATGAATCTACACCAGGGGCGTGCGGTGACATTTTAAATAAGGGAAGCAATTTTCAGAAACTTACCTATTTGTAGTGTAACTTAATTCTTCTGTTGTTTTTGGCAAATTCGTTAATAATGTCATAAAACTGTGGATTCTGGGACATTTCCTCGATGAAGTTATTTTCAATTGACAAAATTGAAATTTGGGAACGTCTTGACTGTCCTGTCCTGTTGAATTTCTAACAAAACTCTTGATACGTTTCAATGTAGAACAATTTCGTTCTACAGACGCACTAGTAGCAGGAATTGTTAATACTAATTCACATAATTTGAACGCTTCAGAATATGCATTTTCCAATTTTGATTTTTAAGAAAGTTAAAGGTTCACTCGCGTTAGTTTTTGTGTCAATAACATCGGTTTCATAAATGACTAAGTTCTGATCGTAATAAGGCTTTGTCAAAATAATGTCCATAGTGGTGAAATAATGATTTGAATGAATCTTCTGGGAAAGGTATCCCTACAAATCCCCCAAAATTACACAATTCAATAAATTTCAGGTCACTGAGATGATCAAATCTGCAGTTAATTTGCTGCTGAATTTGATCTATGATTTTGTAGAAAAGGCGGCGATAAGAAGTTTGAAGGTCTCCCACATTATCAGTGTGCAGACGCTTTCTTCGTGGCTCACTTTTCCTAATTCCATTGTTTTTTCCAGAACTTATCAAATTCATTCCTTTTTTGAATTATAATGGATTTAAATTCACAAATTTTCTTCAGGCAAAAACCAATGTCATTTGTTTTACATTGCAATATATTAAATACATTATCTGAAAACTGAAATATTTCCGAAAATATATTAAGTAAAAAATTAAAATTAGTCTCTTTTCAAACCATCCAAAAATCCTCTAGAACTATGTATTGTTTCTGCATCCCAATTTTTGCTATTTTCTATTATGTTTTCAAAAAGTTCTATTAACGATTCACAGTGTTCAAATATAGTTCACACAAGTCTGCCGTTGTAGTTCCATCGGGTTGCAGCTACTTTGGGTAAACATTTTTTAACAATTGAGTTTAAGGCTTGTGTGCGCTTCATAGATTTGGAAAAAAAGCAGCCATTCCACTTAGGGTAGCAAAAAACACCTTACATTCTTTAATATGATTAATGGGATAAAATTAAGTTAAATTTATGAACACAACAGTATACAAACAGAGCACTGGAAAACGTTTCCTACACTTTAGCTTGAAGACCTCCTAAATGTCCGGCTATAACAGCAGCCCCATCATAGCTTTGGGCAATTAATTTATTATCAGTCTCCTCAATATCTTTCATAATATTAAGCACAATTTTATATAGAGCGTTTGCGGTACGATCTTCTGTCACATTTTTAAAGCCTAAAAATCTTTCTTGCTCCCATCCATTTTTACATAACTTATTACTACAGATAGTTGACTTACATTAGTTATGTCTGTTGTGTTATCTAGAACAATAGCAATGAAACGAGTCTGTTTAATTTCAGATTTAATTCTGTTCAAAATAATAGTGGCAGCAGCCGCAATTAAGTCATTCTGAATGCGATTTCATGTCCCGTGAAAAACGTTAGACTGTTCCAAGTGATTTTTTAAACGAATGTCGTATTTGGCTATTAAAGAAACTAGGTCTTGAAAGTTTCCTCTATTTGCAGATGTAGTTGTTTCGTCATGACCACTGAACCCCAATTCATGCTGACCAAGAACACACAACATCAATAAGTCTTTTTAATATGTTTCTGTTTTTATCAACCAGTCCATTGTGTCGGCGATGACTAATTTCTATCTGACACTTAATTTTAAAATGGTCTGTAAATGTGCTTTAGACATAACATGTCTTTTTACTAGTTTATGTAGATTATTCAAGTAGGAAAACCCACTTTTATTCCACACTCCCTTTTCAGTCACAAATAGACTACCAGGCCAACAAAACAGTTTATTCCTGTTAACCATTCATATTGTTTATAAGTTTTTTCCGTGTTGAAATGTCGAATACATGTTTTAATTCTTGTATTTAAGTTTTTTAGAGTAGGTTTCGGCCTACCTTTATTAATAATAGCAAGTTTTTCAGCAAACGATAAAGCTGAAAATCCTTTGGTTATCAAAAAACACACGACACAATCACAGTTATTATTACCACTTGTTCGTAAAGTTTGTAAATTCCCACCCGCACCGACGCCGTTGTTAAAAGCTAATGTAGTTGCAGCCATATTAATAATCATAAAATGCCAATGTATTTAACTTAGTCAACTGCTTATTTCTACGAAATAATCTGAGACATTCACGTTGTACGTGCATCGGGTCTTATAACACGTTCTACATGTTGAAATACAAGCAAGGGCTTTTCATTATGTGGCCTGCTGGCTACGTGTATTTAACTGAAGTCATTGCATCCACTCTCGTAGTATCAGGTTCATGCTGTTGGTTGGCGGTCGGTTTACTGGGACGACGTCCTTGCCAACAGCGCAGAGCGCATACAAGTACAGTATGATGCATAATAAATAATTATGTGTGAGCTTGCGAATTAAAAATTGTAATAGATAAATAGTTTTAGAATTTGAAATTTAATATTTAAAATACAAAATGGATTTTAACTAATGCGGTTTAATACAAATTATTTTTAAGTAGGTATGTGGTCGTTATTTTAAGGGATGCAATGCTTCCCTTGCTTCCATGGACCGCACGCCACTAATCTACACTCTTTGTTTCTTTTAATAATATTAATAATAATTTAAACGATGATAGAAGTGAGTACAGAACAAGTACGTAGAAACGAAAATATTAAGAAACAAATAATGTAGCACTAATAGCAAAAATATGTCATATCCTATTAAAAAAAATCTGCTAATACGTTGTAACCAACTTATTTTTTTTATGTAGTTTTAAAAATTGTAAAAACATGTGTCTAAAATATTTATTCTGTCTAATAAATAATCTACTTGTATGGACAAGAACTTGTTTTCAATTATTTTGCATGAATTATGAAGTTTTATATGCTTCCTGCAAAATTTATATTTTGTGGGTTACCACATATTAGAACTAAGGTATCGATATCATAATGTAGCATCGTGACATTTTGACATAGCTTGGTAGACTTTGATCTTTCTGTAGTTGTTAAAAATTATTGCTACCTATCAGAAACTTAGTTTCTGACACAACCACTTTTGTATTTTTAGGTCGTGAGCCCCTTAAGATGGCTTGAAATGGGTAGCGATTTTTAAAATAAGTTGTCTAGTACAGTAATAGTCTGATCCATTGTTAGTGTAACAAACATCCTGTATAAAAATATGGATATACATAGAGAATAAAATCTAAAATGTAACCCAGTAAAGATAAATTAGCAATTATTTTATAATAATGAGAATAAATAATTAGTGTGTGTTGTCATGTTATATGGCTGCGGTCGTCAGACCGTTTACACATTTTTTCCCGCTTCTTGGTTTGAATCCTATCAGTATACTACTTTTTTTTTTAATATAATATACATATTGGTTTAGTGGAATAATGTTTTGTTTACTCTTTCTAGGAGCACGAGTCAGTTTGTATTGTCTGGACAACTGTAATGGATATCCCAGAGTGGTCAAAAAAGGAAGAATTGGTTACAGATCAGGCCGTTAGGCATCTGAAGCAGTATACTAGCTTATTCTCAGCATTTACACAATCTGCACGTGCAGAACTTAGCCTGCTACTTAAGGTGCAAGAGTATTGCTACTCAAACATGGTGTTTATGCGGGCATTCCAGAAAATTATAATGTTGTTTTACAAAACAGATGTCATCTCTGAACAGGTTATTCTCAAGTGGTACAAGCAAGACTACAATGTTAAGGGCAAGATGATGTTTGTTGATCAGATGAAGCAATTTCTTGAGTGGTTGCAGAATGCTGAAGAGGAGAGTGATAGCGAAGGAAGTAGTGATTAGGGTATGATCAAGGTTTTTTAATACATGCAAAACTCTTAAATAAGAACTACATACCAATATAAAAATGATACGGAAATGACATACCAATAAAAAACTAAACTAGACAAGTGGTAAAATTAATAGTCTTAAGAGCCAGTGGCTGACAGACTTATGGTATTTTATAAAACCCTATATTTTTTTCATTCACTCTCTTATACCTGCTGTACAGAGTGGTTCAAATTCGAGCCTCATCATTGGTATCTCGGAAACTGTAAGAGATACAACAAAATATTTCTTCAATAATATAATTTCATTAGGTAGGAACCCGAATTTATGATTGAGTCAAATATTTTAATTTCAATGCAATGCAATGACATGTCTGTTCGTTCATCTCGGCGGCTTTGATATTCAGAAATATCAAGCTTGCTTGTGATAATATGACAATAGAACTTTTGACAATTTGACTTTCAAAATAAACATTAAGAGAGCAAAAATGGTGTTTTCCAATTTCGAGAAACGTGATATGCTTCGGATTTATTATAGTAGTAACAGAAACTTGCACATTTCATGTGAACGGTATTTAGAGCAATACCCCAAGCGTCCACAACCACATTATTCGTATTTTAACAATTTGGACAGAAATTTAGGTCTCTGGTAGTTTTGGCAAACTTAGAAATTTGTACGGCCAACGAAGCTGAAGATGAAGAAGCTGTTTTAAATGTTGTAAGTATCGTTATAAAATGATGCTATGCTATCTTTTATTACTAATATTTTGCGATAACATGTCAAAGATATTTTACCAAATCGTTTTGTTAAAGGTTACGGAAAATCCTCGTGGTTCAACACTGCAATTTGCTTCAGAACTGAATATGACTAGAAGCCGAATTCAGAGGGTTTTCAAAAAACATAAGTATCATCCCTATAAACTTCATGTTTGCCAAGAACTAAGACCAGGAGGCTTGAATTGTGCTTGGCTTGATGGAAAAATGCAACAAGATAATGATTTCTTAAATAAAATCATCTGGACAGATGAATGTAATTTTTCCACAAGCGGCCTTTTTAACAGAAAGAATGAGCATTATTATGCAGTAGAAAATATGTACCATAATCGGCAAGTTCGAAGACAGGGACGAAAATCATTCAATGTTTGGGTTGGAATGTATCGAACCAAAATCTTAGGGCCAATTATTTATGATGGAAACTTAAATACTGAACGGTTTTTAAATTTAATCCATTAATATATATATTCGATGCGCTTGAAGATGAACCGTTGAATATGCTGCAGCAGCTGTGGTGGCAACAGGATTGTGGACCACCCCATAATGGAAGGGTAGTAACCGAGTTTCTTAATGAAACATTTCCCAATCAATGGATTGGAAACCAAGAAGTGGTGCGCTGGCCTGCCAGAAGTCCTGATTTGTCGCCGCTGGATTATTTTTTATGGGGATTCTTGAAAAATCTCTTATTCAAGGATACTTTTCCGAATGATATAAACATTTTGCGCCAAAAGTTAGTGTTAGAATTCACAACTCTACGAGCAAGAGGAAGAATAATCCACCGGGCTGTTACGAACAATCTGCGAAGACGTATACGAAAATGCATAGAAGTCCAAGGGGCCTTATTCGAGCATTTACTTTAGGTTTTTTAATTTGTCCATTTTAAAAGTTAAGTAAGCATAAAATATTTTCAAGAAAGACTGAAAATGTCATTTTTTGTTATCAAAACGTTTGAAGTTCAAAAGTTGTGATGAGGCATTGTTTTGAGGTAGTCCAAAGGTAACAAAATATGAAATAAAAAATCCAGGGCCGTGTTTGAAAAAATTGAGTTGGTGATGGTTTTTGAAAGACGAAACATCGGATTTCAAATTTGAAAATGCCATCTTGTAGGAGAGAAAAAGTGACCTTGATGTTGTGTGATTTATTTTGTTATATCTTTTCAAATAATGCCAGAAAAAAATAAAACACATTTGATGAGTTTTCAGTTTTTTCCGATTATCACCGGAAGTATTAGGAATTTTCTAATTTTCTAAACTGGATTTTGTCGAGCATCAAAATACGCAACTTTGCCATAATTTAACCGACGTATCTTACAGTTTCCGAGATACCAATGATGAGGCTTGAATTTGAGCCAGCCTGTACATGAGACAGGGGCTCGTTAGTTCGACCGGCAGTTCCTATACTGTCACTTAGGTATGGAAGGTGTAAAAATTTGACAAAGTTTAACGTCATAGTATAAATGCTGCCGCTTGGATATTTTATAATAATTACTTATTGTTATTTAAAAATGACAATGACAGACAGCTATGGCGGTTCCAAGGACAAGGCACACATTTTGGAAAGTCTCCAAAAAAAAATTAGGTATTTTTTAAAATCTGAAATTTAGATATGATGTTAATAATAATATTGTATGCTGATATTTAGCACGGCAGACATTTTCTGCGGTTCTAACACCCCGGCAGTTGTTATGTGTATAATACTATCACACTCCGCACTCACTCATTAAGGGGATGGGCACCCCCCAGATGGAGCTTCTTCCATCACACTGTGGCACCCCCACACAAAAATGTGCCCCAGAAAATAAGAAGCCAAAGAAACCTAAAACAACTAGTAGTTTTCAACCAACAATTGATGAAGACCGTATTCCTCTACATCTTGACCTTTATACCAGAATAGACACCATCTGGATGTTGTCATGCTCAATGTTTGCCAAATATTCCTATGTGGGTTGGGTTTAATAGTGAAATCATCAAAGATGGTAGCTAACAGCAATTAATTTCCTATCTGACTCAAATAAATTTATCACCAACAAGTACAGCTGTTGTTTTAAAAACAATGCAGCGAAGTATTACAATTTTAGAAGAACTAAACTGACCTTATATACAAGTTACATATATGATTTAGCGATTACAAAGATTTCATTTCAAATTGAAGCCACTGAAAAACCAAAATTAGACAGATTATTTATTCACTTGGGCGCTTTCCATATCATGTTATCTACTTTAAAGCTATTGGGAAAATAATTAATGACTGGATTATCAAGAATTATGGTTCAAAGTGGATCTGTGTCAAGTTTTATTCAATGCAAGCATTTTAATAGGTGTAAGAGAATTCACCCTGTAATGGCTTTAGGATTACAAATATTCCATTTTCGATCTTTTTTGCAGTGTGAAATTATAGAAATAACATGATGTACTACGAGAACTTGCAAGATTACAAACATGTCAAACGCCATTCTACTTTATACACGATGAAAAACTCAAACAATTATGTAATGATTGAAATATGAAGAAAAAACTATTAACAGTGAATGTGGAAAAACTGCCCAGTTTTACATTATTTATGTAACTCTTTATTTAACTCTTAGCAGAAGCATTCATGTTTGACATTTTGAGTTGTTTAGTACATACTATGAAAAATAACGAATTTGTTTTTTGCTTGTAATCATCCAAATTATGCAAGATGGATGGATCACTATAATTTGATGAAAGTTGCTGAAACTCATCGAGACTTAGAGTAAGGATTTTTCGGAATTAAACGGACAGGAAAATCGTTGGAACAATTAATACGGATGCTGCAAGAAGTCTTACTGGAGTAGTGCATTAAACAGATTCTATCTTGGCTCGTCAACGTTGGGCAAGAAGCCATGATATTCGCTCCAACTATTATAACTCGCGTTTTTGAAGAACTAGGGTTTGGAAAAGGCCAAGATATTTCTGCAAAATTACAGCCGCTCAATATTAAAAAAGGCTTTGATCAACTCTGGAAATTCATTGATTCTTTTAACCAATACATTAATCCATTCAGTCCAAACTTATCTGCAGATCAATTATGCAATATTGCATCCGGAAAAGCTGTTCTGCCACAAGCTGAACAATTTCTTCTGAATGTTGAGAAGATTGGCAACGATCAACGGGAAATATTCATTTCCCAGTGTACATCGGACAACAATGGATTTGAGAAAACTAAAAAAAAAACAAATATTTAATTTTTACAAACTGAAAAAAAAATCTGGAAAAGATCAACGACTACAGCGGGTTTTGTTCGGATGCATTTGGGGATTTCGATGGACCATAATATCGACGTTCTTAAAATTTTATCTTATCCCATAACTTGGGGGGTGAAATGTTGTTGACAAAAATTTGGAATTTTTTTTGCTAAAATGGCGTAAAAAGTCTCAAAACGCAAAACTTTATTCTGGAACGAACATTTTTTTGTATGTCGTCATGTACAGCTGTGTTAATAGGGCGCAGTAACTTTCAAATGAATTGAGATATCATCTTCAAATTTAGTATCTTGTTAGCAGACGACAAAGTAACGTGTGGAATTGTTTTTGGAAAAGATCACTTCAGGGGTTAGGGGATAAATAAGGATTGATTTGGTGAAATTTGAAATTTTTTCAATAAAACTAGTCACATGTTTCAAAAGTTTATGGATACAGGAAAACAAATATTATCTTTGTGATCAAGTCATGGGCCCTAAATTAGTTACATGTGAATGTATTTCTGAAGAGAATAAATTCTCACAGCTATGAGGAAGTTATGATTCAATTTGGAGCACTATTTTACTACACATCGGGCAAGTGATGAAATAGCAGCATTTCTTGGCAATAAATTAATTCATCTCAGTTTTCAAAATTGTCATTCATATGTAATAAATAATAATAAAGTAGAAACAAGTATTGTTGAAGATCTATGTTGCGAGTTGCACGAAGAAGCAGACAGCAAAATTATTTACCATGCATGTAGTATCGCTGATCAATGAAATATTGTAATCAGAGGCTCTGATATGGATATTATGATAGTTATGCTTGGTAATATGCTGTAATTGAAAAATGCTTCTTCCCATATCTGGATGCCTGCGGGAATGGTAATAATGACAATTTTATTGTCGTCACTAAAATATATGAGCAGCTTGATGGGTTACTTAGTAAAAGCTTGGTTGGTTTCCATGCTTTTACCGGCTATGATTATAATCCTGTTTTTTTAATAAGGGAAAAAAAGACCATTTCCTTTATTAAAAAATAATACTAAATACCAGAAAGCATTAGCAGATCTTGGTAAAGTTGATATAACAGAGGATTTGTTACAAAAACTCTTCGATGTGATTCAAAACTTCACTTGTTGAATGTATAATGTGAAAAAATCGAAAGACTTGGATGGTGACAGGTTCCAGCTTTTCATTAATCGTCACAAGGCTGAAGACGTTAATGAAGGTTTCAATAAAAAAAAGTACGTACTTTTGATGCAAGCTCTGTACCACCCTGTAAAAGTGAACTTTTCCAACAATTTTTATGTGCACATTATGCCTCATGCATTTGGAAAAATGCTTTCCTAAAAGACCCCTCCTCGTTAAGCCCGCTAGGACATGATTGGAAAGAACAAGAAAGTTCATACACATTCAAATGGTTTGATCGAGATCAAGTTCTGTTAGCGATTTAATTGAAAAGCTTTATTTTAAATGAATCTGTATTCTCTGAATTATCATCATGATTCATGCTTGGCTAAATTTACATGTTTAAATTCAATTTTTACAGATCCCAATCCGTCGCATAATGAAAAGCCATCTGGTGATCATATTTACGATTCTGATGATGATATCGAAGGATAGTCCGTGATCATAACAGATATGAATGATAAATATATATTTTGTAAACTATTATTTTTATATTTAATTAATATTGATCCATGTACGAATGACAAAGATAAATTTTACAATTATATGCTCTTATAATAGGCCCATTTCCCCATCATCCATCTTAAGGTAGTAAATATATATGTTCATACAATTATACATACTATTATATGCACATTAGTATATTAAATTGCATGCAAAGCGAATGGGTGTTGGTGTGAGTGCGATATTATTATACATGTGTATGCTCATGCCAGAGCTAACGTTTGGTTTTCTGCCAGGATGTTAAAACTGCGGAAAATGTATTCCATTGCTACATATCTGCATACAATATTATTATTAACATCATATAAATTTCAGTTTAAATTGCTTGCGGTTTCTTTTAAATTTTTTTTTTAAAATATTAAATATCTTGAAAACGGTTAGTTTTATGACTGGGAAAACTTGATGAAAGTCTACCTAAAAGTTAAGTACAATCCAAAAATGGAATAATATAAAAGGTGTTTAATTTAAAATAACGAAGATAACCTCAACTCTAGGAAGTAGTACATGGACGCCATTATTTTACTTGAGCAGGGCATGCCCGAAAACACTGTTGCCCAGATTTTCAAAATTTAAATCGATGTAATCTCGAAAATAATTCTAACGGGCAGTCACCGTGAGTCACCTGTATATGAGAAATACCTTGTTCTCAGGTTGAACCACATCTAGACTTTATTAAAACACCACTATACTTGCAAGGTTAGATGCATTCTCACCATAATAATTCAGAACGCATACCATTTTTGCTGTCATTGGTGCTCGTCAGTGCGCTATTCTGATTAGAGCGAGAATACATCTAAAGTAACTCTGCTAAGGTTGCCAGCCTTCTAGAACATTGTGAGATGTACAACAGTCGCCATCTCAGTGTGGAACCAGGTAGTGGGTTGTCACGGCAGCTCTAATAAACAAAATGTTATTCTTCCCGGTATTCGGAAAGAAAGGGTCAGGGTTGACAATTTACAAAATTGTTGGTTGGTTGTACATATAACATATAACATTTTGTGTTTATTAGAGCTGCAGTGACAAGATACTACCTGGTTCCACATCGAGATGGCGACCCTGTCGTGCATCTCAATATCCTGGGAGGCTGCCTACCTTAGCCGAATTACTTTAGGTGTATTCTCGCTGTAATTAGTATGGCTCACTGACAAGCTGTAATGAGAGCAGAAATGGTATAAGTTTCTAATTATGGTGAGAATGCATCTATGTCCCGGAATTAGGGAAGAAAGGGCCAGGGCTGACAACTTACAAAATTGTACACAGTTGCTATTTATAACATTTTGTGTTTATTAGAGCAGTTGTGGCAACGTACATCCTGGTTCTGCACCGAGATGGCGACCCTGTCGGACATCTCACAATGTACCACTGTACTTTGTAGATTATGGTATAGTTG
The DNA here is from genome assembly GCA_964006375.1 of Tillus elongatus. Lineage (NCBI taxonomy): Eukaryota > Metazoa > Arthropoda > Insecta > Coleoptera > Cleridae > Tillus > Tillus elongatus. The sequence continues at coordinate 80,672,101 of OZ023264.1, forward strand.
TCACTATTATTAAATGCAAATCTGATGTGATTTATTTGCTTATGTTTTCTCTCTTTGTTTCAGGTAATAGTAATTATAAACCAGAAGATTTGCGACTAAGTTTGTGCCACTCACAAAATAAAAATCTTGTGACAAAAATTAAGCTAATACATAGTAGCATTTTTTTCCAATGTAGTTTTGTAACTGAAATATTAATGCAGTGCCTTACACTGTTAGTAACAGGCCATTATTGTTATCCTTTATATATCAGCAGAACAGTTGTCAGCTGTGTATAAATTGTTCATGCATTGGAGAAAATGCTATTATAGTTGAAAAAAGTTACAAAAAAACTAACGCCAATATTGTCAATCGGTGTTATGTGTAAATGATTTATTGTCAATTTTTTAATATACAAATTTTAAACCAATTTTTGTAACTAGTATTTTTCTAATTTTCCTGTGTTTTGGTTTATGTCTAACAGTATTTACATTTTGATATAAGGATATTTTTGACAGATTAGTAAACCATTGGAATACATGCTATTTTAAATCTTTGTTTTTCTTTTCATATATTTACGAGAAGCTCAACCAAACTTAGAAATTGACTTTAGATCACCTAAAAGCAGTAACACTCGTTTGCTGTGATTGCTGCTAGTTTTCTTTTATAATTTTACCACTCAGTTTTTTACATATTCTAAAAATATTTTTTTATGAGAAATTAGCCAAATAAAAATTATACAACTAAAACGGTTTCTTAAAATACGTATTCTTCTATTTAACTGTACTAAAACGAAAAAAAAGGTTTTCATTGGGCAGTATTAAAATAAATAAATAAATATTTTATTAACCACTTCAGGTTCAGTAAAGTGCATATAGCAAGTCATAGGTATTTAAAGTACACTAAGGTTATACCACAGTATCAAGTACAAAAGAAAACAACCAAAACATAGCATCATGAGAATCAGCTACTGAAATGAATAAGATACGCATTTATAAAATAGCAAAACTAACAATATTAATTAACTAAGATACGGCCAAACAAAAACAAACCCAAGGTAATACTAAAAGCAGATGGCTATAATTCAAATCCAAGATTTCTCTAGTGCTGTAGAAGGCCCCCCCGCATTAGCATTTTCTTTACCTGTTTTTTGAAAGACAAAAGGCTATCTATTTTTTTTAGCTCACTTGGTAGGGCATAAAGAATCACACAGCTAGAAAATGGACTCTTTGTATACTTTGTGGTTTGATGAGAAGGAATTCTTAACAGTGTGTTATGTCGTGTGTCATGTTTGAGGTAAAATGAGTTCATCACAAACTTTTGTGGATTATTTGTAACAAAGAAACTACACCCCAAGATGTACACACTTGTAACTGTTAGAATATTATGCTTCTTGAACATGTGCCTGCACGTTTCCATTGGTTTTATATAGAGGTGTGCGAACCCATGTTTTTTTCGAACCGAACTATAAACGAACTCAACCAAATATGTTTCTTCGAACTTCGAACCTCTAAGATGGTATGTTTAAGGTTTACAGTCAATTTCTAAAAAAATTTAAAATCGAACATCGAAGTAATTAACATTTTCACTGATCACATATAATTTCCTTAAATACAAAATTGAGGTACATTGTAGCATACAATATTTGGTAAGTAAAACAAAAAGGAAAGGTTTGACAAAGTTTGCAGGTTGATTGGGTGATAGTGCCCTCCTGTGCTGATGTTGGTTGTGAAGATGAGTCAACATTGAATCAAAAATACAAAGAGGCATATTGAAAACTTTTTTGGACATATATATAGCTAAGCTCAATTATAAACATTTTGTTGTTGCTTGGTATTAGCTAGGCAGCTTTAGATTAACAGATTGAGGGGGGTTAAAAGTGAGGATGATAGGTTCATTGTGAATATTAAACTGTTTTGGCTCATCGTGAAATAAAGTACGTTTAATTTAGTGCCTCTGGAAGACAATCTGCAATTATCTTAATAAATTCTGAAAATTTACTTTACCGATCTGTTTCGAACACTCCGTTATGTTTCAACCGAAAAACGCATTGGGACGATAGGATATATAAAAAATAATAATTCTGTGATTGTTAAATGGCTGTTATGTCTCAGTGTCCCACAAACTGTCAAAACTACGCATGAGTGAAATCTTCTGCAATTACGCCAGCGACTGACTCAATGGGACCGATACCGAGCTTAAAGCACTGCTACCGGGTTAACGGGGCCGCTACAAAGTTACAACTTCGCTACCTTTGGCAACATAGAATGCCTGTAAAGTTCAATTTTGAAGTATTTTTGAGCAATGGACTTCGAACTATTTTGGAGAATTACGTATTTCAAATTTTGAACTACATAACATCCTCTGAGGCGAACAATTTTTCGAACCGAAGGTTTGGTCCAGGTTCGGTTAGGAATGTCAAAGCTTCGTACACCTTTAGTTTAATATCAAATATAAGCCTTATTAATCTTTTTGGGCTATGAAAACCCTCCAATAGAACAGTACTGCCCCAGATAAGAATGCCATAATTTATGTGGATGGTACCCAGGCAGTAGTAGATATTACGGATTCCTTTCAATTCAACAGTATTCTTCATCTGTAAGATGGTAAAATAAGTCCTGTTCAGTTTACTACACACACACACACACAATCTGTCTTTAACATGTCAAATTGGTATCTAGATGGAATCCTAATTATTTTAGAGCACTCACCATGTTTGAACTGAGGTTGCTTAGGGTCCTTCTATTTGCAAACTCGATACAAGCCATCTTGTCTTCATTATAATACGTCTATTCGTACAACACCAAGCCTGGAATTGATCAATTATCAATTACAATATCGTTAGCAGACCTTCACTTACAAACAGTGGCATGTCATTCACGAATAACAATACAATACTTTATTTGTTCTCTAAATACCATATTTGGGTGTATAACATGTCATGTGTGAATACAATTATTAAAATAAAATACAATTAGTAAAACAATAACAATTACTAAAACAACAACAATTATTAAAATAAAACACTGTCAATAAAACAGTACTAATTCCAATATAAACTTAGACAAATAAAGCAACCACACACATGCATGCGTATACACCCCTAAAATCTGTATTAACCCCCTCAGAAAGCATGAAATGGTTGCCATGCCAATGTGAAAGTTACGAGTCATTGATCTTGGAGTGGTGGACGTATGGCTCCGTCCCTGAAGAATTCATTAATAGTAACACTTTCTCAGTAGAATACCCTTTAGTTCTTTTTTCAATGTTTTTACACCCATATTTTTCCAACAGAGGTAGGTGATTGAATATTTTTATGATCTGATATTCTGCATTTCTCTGCACTTTTTGTTATTGGTGTTTTTAGAAGTAGGAGTAAGAGCGACATATTTTGCTTGACAAACAGGACGCATTCCAATATGTATACACAATGAAATCAGTATCTTTTTTACAAAATACCGCCTGCAGGATTCTATAGGTTTCACCCCATACATGGACCTGACACAAGACTTCTGCAGTATAAATATGTGGTCTGCATCCACAGAGTTTCCCCAGAATGCTATGCCATACTTTAGTATCACATACACACAACACATCATAAAACATGTGCCCTCATCCACACTTCTCTGCAGCACTTTTAAGGCATATGAAAAGGCAGAGATCTTGGGAGCAATATACTCTGTTTCATCCAATTCACATTATTGTCTATGATCAGGCCAAGAAACTTGCAGCTTTGTAAAGTTTGCAACTGAGTGCCATTGCAATTTATTGTCATTGATTCTCCCTCAACAGCAGAAAATTTAATTAGTGGTGTTTTTTCAGCATTCATCATTTGATTTGCATGAAACCAAGCGTCAGGGTCTCTCATCACAGAAGTGTCATCCGCAAATAAGATTGTTTAACAAAAACAGAAGAGGTCCAAGTACGGAACCTTGTGGGACACCCAGATTTACACTTAACAGAATAGTAATCAGCAAACCTTACCCCTAAAGACCTGCTCACAAAGGATTTTGTCCACTCCCAAACAAATCCTCGAACTTCAAGGGCATATAATTTCTGACTAAGTATCATAACGGCCACAGTGTCCTTGAAAGGTCAAAAAATGTACTGAGAACATAGTTATCCCCATCAAGTTTTAATGCACATAATTCATCATCTCAAAACAAATGTAGGATCTTTTTTCCTACAATACATGCTGAGAACTTGTCAAAATGTCATTTGCTTGAAACTCGGTTACATGCAATTCTTTCCATAACTTTTGAGAAGATATTCAACAAATTAATCTGGCGATAATTGGCAACATCACTGCTGTCACCACCCTAAAGTATGCCAATCACATCTGACAATTTCAAGTAGTCGGGAAAGCAGCCATTCTCAGAGACATTGACTATGAACAGGAAGGGAACTGACAGATGTTCTGCAACCTGTTTGACCATGCTTGTTCTGGGCGCTGAAAGACTTGTTACCCTAGGAATGAATCACTTCAAGTTATTCTAATTCAGTCATAGGATATAAATATTGGGAATTTCCCAAGAATTGTATACAGGGTGAGTTTTTTCGATGTTTAGTACAGAGATCTTGTAAACTACTGCAGTTAGAGAGACAGTTAAATGGGGAAAGTAGTGCAGTTTTACGAGTGTAATTCAGAACTGTTTTAGTTTCCATAAAAAAAGGGACGGATTACTAGATATTTTGAAAAAACTGATATTTGCCGAATTCTTTAAATGCATTTAGCTGAGTTAGTATTGTGTTTACTGAAAATCTGTAAAGGAAAAAGTTGTAGATAAATATGTTATAAATAAAGCAAAAATATGCAAATTTTAAAAAGATTGTAACTTTTGAGTAATGAAATAA